>OX463843.1:21720430-21886253 GCA_949825065.1 Odontocerum albicorne | reverse complement strand
CCAAGCTTTTCCAGCGAGAAATTAAGTACTCTGCCAAGAATCTTTAATGAACAATATGGCTTTGTGAAGCCTCTAGAATTGTGGGACATTGCCTGTATGCCTATGCCTTAAGACGCCACAGATCCTAAAGAAATACCATTTCATGTTATGTCATATTTCAACACACTGGATATTCTTCTCAATACATGCAATTCTACCACATTTACTCAACTCCATAATTTAAATTTTCTTCATTGATTAATTTCCATGTCAGGGTAAATTTTCTTTAAATGCTGGTTTTTATTGCTGGATAAATCGACTAGTTTATGGTACTCGTATATATATATTTAATGTAAGAAATAAATTAAAAAATTTTTTTTTTGACTAAATTGCAAAGCGATGAATCAAGTTTTGTGAATATTAAGTTTTGTAAGACTGCTAAAGTTATTCTGTGGCTATATTTTTTATGTGTCTAAGTTAATGGATATCTTCGAAATACTATATAATCAGTATGTAGCTTAAAATATCTCAATTTATAAATTGTACAAATTATCATTTTGCTTTTTGAATTTTTAGATCTGCATCATTAAAACCATATGGCTTAGCATTTCAATATTAAATGACAAAAGAACTATAATTTCAGGTTTCTTAAATTTATGCGCAAACAGTGCCTTTACTGTTGTTACTAAAGCTAGGAGTTTTTTTAAAAATATAGCAACACAATAGCTAAAACTACTTAAAATTTAAATAAGTAAACCTATCAAAGGTTGGCCACCATCATGGCAATTCTTATCTTATTCACTGAAACTTGAAACAACTCAGTAAACCTATCAAAGGTTGGCCACCATCATGGCAATTCTTATCTTATTCACTGAAACTTGAAACAACTCAGTAAAACTACACCCAAACCACTACCGGCAAACTATCGTGTCAAGAGATGCGGTGTTTTTTCTCATTTGCCTCTAATTTTTCCTTGGATACTAACTAGCAAACCTTCACAATTTTAAGCTATTCTTGGTCTTTATATAAACAAGCAAGCACTTCCACAATTCTAACACCATCTGTCTAAGGATAATACTATAATTACTGAGATTCGATATAAAAAGCTTTGCTAAAAGAAGTAGATCTAGCATACAAGAAAGAAATAGTTTAGCTACTTTTAATCTTAAGTAGCGCATTATACAAAAAGGTAAATTAAAACATTAGCATGCCACTTGACTTTTAAATGTATTGTTTTTTTTTTCTTTTATTACATTTTTCATGTATCTTCAATGTTTTCTAGATCTCAATATTTGTATATATTTTTACATAATAAATTAATGAATATTGTCAAAAAAAAGTGGTTTTTCAAAATGTATTTATTTTACGTTTCTATTTATTTTGAACAAATTTAAATATTTAACTTTAAAAATATTCAGTGTTTTCTTTTATGCAGGTTTGTATGATATGCTATACATAAAAGATTCAATCCATTGTATCTAATTTTCCACAAAAATAATTACTATTTTATTTAGCTCCAAATGGATGTTTGATGTACTACGAAGGTAGAACAGGGACTGTTCAAAGTTTCAATTATGGAATTCAGCAAAACACAGCATTATCAGCAATGGGCTTGATCGGCACCAGAGAGATGGTAAATCTGAACTACGGAGTGTGCATCAGAATGGAGAGAGGATATTGCAGTATACGATGGACAGCATCCTCTGATACCAACTCATTCACGGTGACTGGAGATGTAGACGGTGGTGGTATTGCCATGCCAGAAGGGATCTGCACTTCAGACTTTGTTATTATACCAAATACAAATATAGTTGGCATGGACCGCTTTTTGTGGGATTAGCTTTGAAACAGTTACAAGTGAGTAAGGTTATCTGCTCAATTTTAAAAATAAATAAATATTCAGTTTTTTTTTAAGAAGGCTAACTTAATAGACGTGTTAGTATGAAAAATAATGTCCCATATGGGTTCAATATTTCTAATAATGGCATATCAGAAATATTCAATAATATTGAAATTAAATTCTTGCCAATAATTTTTTTAAAGATCTCAGAAATAGAAAATCTCCTTTTTTTAAATTGATAATTATCAAGTTATCAGGGGCAGTAGAAGCAAATTAAAATTAATACATTACTGTACTTTCACCTAAATAGAACTACAGTTCGGAAATTCTAGGATGAGTCCTGTGACAGCTCACAAATTTACCCCAATACAACCTTTGTAACGATGTTCAGTAATTTTTTATTATTTTATCAACTTTAATATAAGCCTCAATTCTAATAAATAGCAAGTTATTTAGGTAAATACATTACATAAGGTTGTATTGGGGCAAATTTGTGAGCTGTCGCAGGAATCATCCTAGAATTTCCCAACTATAGGTACTGTCTTACAAGTCCGTGATGCTGGAACGATATCCAATAGGAAGATGATATTTGACATACATATAAATAAAATAACATCTGCAATATTATCTATACTGGGCTTCCTACTAATACTTGATAATGATTTCTCGAGGCTAAAATAATTTGAAATTATAAATACTTCCTTGGTATAAACAATTAATGTCATTCTGTTTAAAATGGAGTTCAACAATATAAATACCTAATCAATTAATACATTGTATATAATTCATGTACAAACGCACGCACGCACACACAAACACACACATATATATCAGGTCTGTAAATATAAAACCGGAATTTGCTCATACGAGCATATTTGCTCGTAGATGGCTCTAGTTGTCAATGTAGGGACTGTCAAACCACGTCATTGGCGCCTTTTTCTTTTGTTTACATTTGTCCAAGACTTTTAACTCACAATACAAGTTTAATACAACTACATATGTTTTCATAGCGTTGAACATGTCTGTTTTTGTGCCTGAAAACTACGATTGCAGACAGCATTGATTTTCTGTTACCATTTGAAGAAAACTGCTGCAGAATCGCATCGAATGCTTTTCGAAGCTTACAGTGAGCATGCTCTTGGTAAATCACAGTGTTTTTGAGTGGTTTTAAAAAATCAAAAGTGGCGATTTTGACCGTGAGAAACGAAGAACGTGGAAGACCACCGAGAAAGTTTGAAGACGCCGAATTGCAAGCATTGTAGGATAAGAATGACGCTCAAACGCAACAACAAATCAATTAAATGTAACACGAGAAGCCGTCTCCATACCTTTGAAAGCCATGGGAAAGATCCAGAAGGTGGGAAAATGGGTTCCACATGAACTGAATGAAAGACAGCAGGAAAAACCGAAAAACCACTCGCGAAATGCTGCTTGCCAGGTACAAAAGAAAACCATTTCTCCATCGAATTATGACACAATGAAAAATGAATATATTTAGAAAATCCTAAGTGTAAAAGATCATGGGTAACTCCAAACAAACCGGCGACATCGACTGCAAGACCAAATCGCTATGGACGGAAGACAATGCTCTGTGTTTGGTGGGATCAGAAGGGTGTTATCTATTATGAACTGCTAAAACCTGGCGGAACCGTTAATACTGAACGCTACTGACAATAAATGATGGATTTGAAATCCAAGCATTGCGTGAAAAAACGACCAGGAATATCAAAAGAGGCAACATAAAGTGATTTTTGCTTCATGATAATGCACCATCGCACACAGCAAAACCGGTCAAGGAAACGATTGAGGTGTTTAGTTGGCAAATACTTTCGCATGCGGCTTACTCACCAGACATGGCTGCATCCGATTACTACTTATTTGCATCGATGGAACACGCACTTGCTGAGCAGCGCTTCACTTCTTACAAAAATGGCTCGATGATTGGTTTGCCTCAAAAGAGCAACAGTTTTTTTGGCGTGGCATCCACAAATTGCCAGAGAGATGGGAAAAATGTGTAGCTAGCGATGGGCAATACTTTGAATAAAATATTTTTTACCATTTTCTTACAATAAATGTGTATTTTCTATAAAAAAAAAAATCCAGTTTCATATTTACAGACCTGATATATTCTAAGCCCATGATTTGCTTTATTTCCAACTGTAATTATCCTGCTCTACAACATGAACAACATTTCTTCGTATCATCTAAGCTCTTTGAACATGCACGCTAATATTGAGTCACTTCTATTTCCAACTGTAATTATCCTGCTCTACAACATGAACAACATTTCTTCGTATCATCTAAGCTCTTTGAACATGCACGCTAATATTGAGTCACTTCTATTTCCAACTGTAATTATCCTGCTCTACAACATGAACAACATTTCTTCGTATCATCTAAGCTCTTTGAACATGCACGCTAATATTGAGTCACTTCTATTTCCAACTGTAATTATCCTGCTCTACAACATGAACAACATTTCTTCGTATCATCTAAGCTCTTTGAACATGCACGCTAATATTGAGTCACTTCTATTTCCAACTGTAATTATCCTGCTCTACAACATGAACAACATTTCTTCGTATCATCTAAGCTCTTTGAACATGCACGCTAATATTGAGTCACTTCTATTTCCAACTGTAATTATCCTGCTCTACAACATGAACAACATTTCTTCGTATCATCTAAGCTCTTTGAACATGCACGCTAATATTGAGTCACTTCTATTTCCAACTGTAATTATCCTGCTCTACAACATGAACAACATTTCTTCGTATCATCTAAGCTCTTTGAACATGCACGCTAATATTGAGTCACTTCTATTTTTTCACATTTCCAAAGGTTCGTTCTTCATACTGTACTGGTCAATAGTCTACTCCCTATATGTTAGCAAATAAGACTCCGCTACTGATAACTGATAGAATTACCATATAGTAGCAATGCCCAGTGAACTTTGACATTATTCACAATTAAGATTACGGTAGTGAGATGTCTGAGTCACCTACCCAACCGCTCACTAATTAATTGGCTAAGCAACCCCAATTCGGGATAAAAAAATGTGAGTCATGCGTAAAGAAATTAGGCCATCTGACAAATGCTTTGATATGGTTTCTCTCTTTATCAAATTATCTACCAATGAAGCATTGATTGCATTGAAGAAAACATATGACTACCTACGTATATTTTGGACTTAAACAACCATTACTTTAGTAACACAGTTCAAATAAGAAATTATGATCTACGACCATACATCATTTTACTGAAGAAATACATTCCTGAAAAGTTGTCCGTAAATCGAAATTCCGTATATGAATTATTTTTTTTCTATCCTAATATGTTACATAATAAATGTGTATGATGTGTTCCATGAAGAATAAAATCAATGAGATATTTGAAAAACGTCTAGTGTTTTCTGAAATTTGTAGAACCAAAAAAACATATACTATACATATGTATTTATAATGTAAAATTAGAAGATTCTCTATCAGAATTTGTTAATTAGGAAGAATGAACTGGATGGAAATATCCATCCAAAGTTTACTGTTTTGCATATTTTCTCCTCAAGATACTTAAAACAATATATAATCTCATTAATTTTTTGATAAATTTTTGAGCTTATTTCTTCATATGGATAATTTTCAATTAGGATTTGAATTAAATTTTCAAAATGTTAAATAGCAATGACTAATTTCATCAGTGTTAATTCTGAGAAATCTTGGTTTTATCTTTCGTGTTGCTTAAGGGTAGCCTTTTAACTCTCACCATTATTTTTTTTATGTATGTCGCAGCCTTTTATATTTCGCAATGTAGTTTTCCGTACCATGGTTAATTGTTCCATATTCTGCTCAACAATATTAAAATAATTAATGGTGGAAAAATCTAAGTGGAATCATCAATAAAATTATTTACTTATTTTTAAATGTACTTCTAAGATCAAATATATAATTGAATTATGGTATGTACTTATTAAATCCTTAAATTGGAATACTTAAAATTTTATATGGAGCACATATCTTATTACTCAACTGCAAGTTACGCAATATATAATAATGACATGCAGTGTTACCAGTTAATTAACTTAAGTTTATTATTTTCAGCTTCAACAAAACCGTTTGTTCTTTACGTGGTGACAAATGGCAATGAAGGATTGGACAATGGAAATCGTGGATTTAGTTTAGAATATACGCAGTTACCTTGTGTACCTTAAATTTATCATATTCCTTAACATATTTTCTGTATTTTTCTGTGATTTTGAATGAATAAATTTATATATTTTAAAATACAAGAGGGAATCATTTATTTTAAAAGACTTTTGATTTAAGAAATTTTTATTTAAAATTTTAAAACTTACTGAACCATTATATTTAATAAAACTTACTGGCGTTTATTTCACAAAATTCATTGCTATTTACTGTACCAAAATTTAACATCAAAAATTAACATTGAGTCAAAGTTTACATAAATTTTATGACAATAAATGTTTTGCTCTCTTGAGAAATCAGCCAGATGCTAGTTAATCTGAGGGGGTTTAAGGGGATGTTCTTTTACAGACGTATTATATTTTATATATCGTCGCTTAGCTAACAACACCGCGCAAGTCGAAAATTAACGGTTTTCACATTTGAATGTCATTGAATTTTTTTAGCGCGCGTCGAACCATCAATGAGATCCTAAAAATTTTAGCTATTAAAAGGGCGTAATTTAAAAAAATGTATCACAGCGCAAGTCCGTTTCCTCGACAACACCGCTCAAGTCTTCATTCCGACATAATATTGTGTTTGACTTGCAACTTTTTGGTCTATAAAAAGTCGTGTTCTCAGTGATGTTCCCTATTACGGGGATGGGGTGGAAAATAAACAACGCCAAAAGAATCCAAATAAATCTGGCTACAAAGAATCCAAATAAATGGCAACGAAAACTAAATAAAGAGCTAAGGATGAAAGGTGAGAGTTATTTAGGATACAGATGAGACAGAAAGGCAAGTCAAGATGACAAATTTAAAGTGATACAAGACGTGTTCAAGCCTGCTCGGTGTATGGAACCACCGTGCAATTATTCGTTTTGCAATAAACCGAAACTCAGAACACATGGAATAATAAGTGAAAAGTCAAGAAAACAGTTATTTACATTCTGGACTAATATGAATAGGGAACAACGGAGAGCATTTGAATGCTCTCATATTTCGAAAATTGAAAAGAAGATAACAAAAAATCAAGAATCGAAAAGAACTGAAAGCCGTACATATTTTCTCACTATCGATAAACAACGTTACCAAGAATGTAAAAAATGTTCTTGGCTACATTTGGCTACAAGGAGTGGTTCATTAGATACTGGTAGGAAAAAACTAATTGTGCCATGCTTCCAGATTCTACAACTTCTCAGAAAGGACGAAGAGCACCGAAGTAAAGTGATGCTCAAGAATATTTAGAGAACTTCTTAGCAGATCTTCCAAAGATGCCGTCCCATTACTGCCGCACAAGTACATCGAAGGAATATTTGCATCCAATTTTCCAAAACATGACTGTCTTGTATAATAAATACAAAGAGACGTGTGAGTTTGAGACCAAAGAGTGTGTTGTAGCCATAAAACTGGAACCATTACTGACGAAGAGTACGTGCAACACATAACAAAAAAAGATCAAGCCAGGAAAAAAAAATACACTGATAAATCCTATGCACAAGCAGAAATATGTCATGTATTCACACAGTCGATCTTCAAGCTAGTGCTATTTATTATAAAACTAAACTATGTGTCCACAATTTCACATTGTACAACTTGGCAAACAAAGAAGTGATGTGTTATTGGTTTGATGAATCGAACAGCACGCTTGAAGCCTCAGTATTTGCATCTTGCTTACTTGATCATTTAGATAAGCTTTTAGGTAAAAAAAATTGCCTGTCATATAATTTTCTAATGGATGATGTGCTCAGAACCGCAATTCCACTTTGAGCAATGCCCTTTTGCGCTTCTCAATAGAAAAAAAAGTTGTTATTACTCAAAAGTACCTAGAAAAAGGTCACACCTATGTGGAATGCGATTCTGTGCAAAGCGCCATTGAATATAAACTGAAAGGTAAAGAAATTTATTTACCGGACCAACATATACGTCTATAACCAAGACGGCCAGGAAAGGTCATATGCCTTACGAATCTCAACTTTTGGAATACTCTTTCTTCACCGATTTAACGAAAGATTTAGTTTATAAATCTATTCGTCCCGGTAAGAAGGCAGGTGACCTTGTGGTTATAGATTTATGCATGTTGGAGTACAGACCTAATGGCACAATATGGTATAAACTTAATTTCGATGGTGAATAACAGCCTTTACCGCAACGTCCCAAACCAATTCACAATATCAAGTCAATAAATCAACTTCCGAAATTGTATACATCTCGATTACCCATTTCAGACCGAAAATACCGAGCCTTGCAAAATTTAAAAAGCGTATTGCCATCTAGATGTCATTCTTTCTAAGATGAATTGCCACATACTAAATAAATATTATGTAATGATATTTATTTTTTTAATTAAACTATTCTTTCGAGTTTTTAATTTGTTTAGCTTAAAGGAATGACTGAAAAATGCAAGTGAACTGATTGAACTAATTTTTGACTAGTGAGAAGACAAGATATAATTTTACTAAGTCATTTAAATCAGTGGTCCCCAACCCCCGGTCCGCGGCCCGGTACCGGGCCGTGGACCAAATGGTACTGGGCCGCGCAAGGGCCTGCTTAAAAATCAAAATTACTTTTGAAAAATCGAACATACCCAATAAAACTTAATTATAGCTTAAAATAATTATTCTGTTGAAAACCCGTTCACGGTAAGTTACCACCGACCTTCCGACAATACCTGTTCGAGACAACAACTCTGCCGGTGTTCTGGATTAGAGGCATGGCGGAATACTCTGAGATTGCCACCACAGCACTAAAATCCCTATTGCCATTTCCGACATCCTATCTATGTGAAGCGGGGTTTTCTGCAGTGACAGCAACCAAAACAAAACAAAGAAATAAACTGGACGGGTGTCACAATCTCCTATTACCCCCAGATGGAATGTTTAAACACGATTCAATTAAAAATATCAGGGCTGTGGAGTCGCTAAAAAAAAAACACGAATCCGACTCCGACTCCGATTCCTATATTTACCAACAATACGACTCCGACTCCACAACTCCGACTCTACAACTCCGACTCAAAAAAAGCTCAATTTTATCAGGTTGTTTCCTATCTTTGCATATAGCCATTTTTTTCATGTTATAGGGATAAAAATAAAACAAGATCATACTTTAATAATTATTTATTAGAATTTATTATTAAAAACAACATTGCTTCTATTAAATCTGTATTCGTAGAGGCTCTCAAATCAGAATTGAGAATTTTAAGAGCGGAAAATAACCGCTCTACGGATACTTGGGTTGGCGGTAATGCTGTAACGATCAATGCTGAATCTTTTACGATTTCTAGATACCGCTGTATTGCCACTTCAACATTTAACTTATAAGTTCGGTCAATTTTTTTCATTATTTTCAATGCATCATAAAATTCAATTTTAAATTTTGAAATAGAGTCTCTTTCATCTATATTGGCACTGTGATTCAAACGAGGACGTTTTAGTTTATCTTGTTCATTGAGATATTTTTCAAAATCGTCTTCAGATTCAGCGGTGTCGGATGAAGATGATGATACTTGGTGTACGCTGCCTGCTGTCGTCTCTTTTTCTAGTCGAAGGCCTTTCATACGAACGGTTAATTCAAACAGAGCGTTTTTCGCTTTTTTTTTTTGTTCCGTCAATATGGATCGAACCATAGGGTTAACATAGATCCCAGCCAACAGAATTTTCTTTCGACGTGAGAAAGAAGGAGACAAACACATTTTCGTAGACTTTATGCATTAAATGGATCTCGGTGATTCACCATATCGGCGCGACTTGCGCCTGCAAGTTTAATATTCGTGCACAATACACATTCATTATAATAATTAAAAAAAAATGTATTTTAAATTTTAACGAAAAATTAGTCGGAGTCGCTCGTTTTTTACGACTCCTACTCCGACTCCAACTCCGGCCCAAACACCGCGACTCCGTGACTCCGACTCCGACTCCACAGCCCTGAAAAATATTAAATCAAAACACATAAAACTTCAATATCAAAACTTTTAAAGAAAATAGATAAATAACTTTCAAGTGAATATATCTGCAAGATATCAGAATAACATTAAAATCCCGATATTAAATGCAGCATTCTCAAAATTCTTTTCTCTATCTTGGAAAAAAATACTTTCAGCCTTCCGTTGAACCTTAAAAATATTGAAAATACCCATGAATCCAAAAGAAAATTAAAAAATTATCTGAAACTTAATAATCCTTCATTGTTATTATACATTTTTTCTTCATTTTTCCCACAAACCTTGTGTTTTCTCTACTATTATTTGGCACTATAACTTATGTACCACAGTTGTAAATTTTATTATTATATATTGTACAAATATATTGTTATTACATCCCCTCCCCCCCCCCCCCACAGTGGGCCGCTGTAAAATTATGAAACGTTGACCGGTCCGCGGCGACAAAAAGGTTGGGGACCACTGATTTAAATAATCATTTTAATAGATTTTTCTGTATTTAAAATGACGTTACCTACTCTCGATAATGTTATTTAGTGAAAAAGTTCTTTATCTACCATTATATAAAGTGACTACGAGTAAACAATTGATCTCAGTGTGATTGTACCATACAGGTAGTTCCTAAACCTAGTTTGTAAGTGTAAGAGTTATGTTATAATATTACTTATTATGAATGAAGGTACTTTCCTAATTTGTGTAAGCAGATAGAATACTCGTACCTGCTGTTGGAAACAAAATACTGGATAGAAAATAAAAATAATGTTTGAATTTTATAAATTTTTGGTAGCATCACCCCTTAGCGTCATCCTACAGGTAACACAGCTTAAGTCTATTTTGGTAGCATCACCCCTTAGCGTCATCCTACAGGTAACACAGCTTAAGTCTATTTTATATTTAGTAAACACAGCTCAAGTCGAAATGAAGCATGAAGCTCAACTAAAGTACGCCTTTAAATGTATTGAAATTAAATGTTTATCCATAAATGTCGCACCTATTAAAACTGCAGTCCAATTCCTCTTGAATTCTATAAAATAAGCAGTTTTTTCGTCGTCCTGTAAAATCAACAAAAATGACTTACGCGGTGTTGTTAGCTAAACGACGATATGATACATATAATTTTGTCATATTGGTTTTAAGGTGCGAAAATAAGAGAATATAATGCAGAACACTCCGATGATAACCGAGTTAATAATTTTCGAAGGGATCTCCACTCAGCCTTACACCAGTTCATCTTTGGACTGATTGGCTAATCTAATCTAGTGGCCTGTATGGATAGTTTTACTGCATTCAAAGTTCTCTGTAAAAGTACTGGCAGCTTGATGGGCTGTTTGATCTCCAGGCCATTAACTGCTTTATACTCATAAGTATATTTACTACACTTTGAGTCATTTTTCTTTTCCCATGATGTCATACTTTAAATCTGTCATTGATATTACTGTTTTCACACTCAGGTGTGTCGCCACCAAAGAAGGAGTCCCTTTGGGCAGATCCTTCTTTGTTACTATGTGACGTCCCACTCATACAAAAGTATCTTCTAGTATAGATCGAGCTGGATGAGGACTTATTTTGTCTCCCATAACAGCATTGGTGATGATGAGATCGAACTGAACTGTTTTTAAGGTAGGCAGAGAGAAAATTTACAAATGAATCAATTTATGTATTAAAAGTCATGAAGACATCTCAAATCATTTTTTCGCATCTAATGCAATTTATAACCATTCATTTAACTATTCAACCACTCTGAAATCAATTATACTTTCATTTAGGGATATATTACATTTGAATTTCTCTATAAGGACTATATGGTGCACTCACGGCAAATAAAAAATAACCTAATATAGGTGTCTATTGGGTATAAATAATTTTTTTTTGCTATGCAAATATCTGTCTTCTATATCTATCATATACTCGTATGTAATCTTGAGAATACTACTAAAATGTATTTACTAAAACCATGTTGTAGATTTACGGTGTTTTAAAAATATAACATTTCCTAATAATTGTGTTCCTGTATGATAAATTACTACCAGTATCTATTTTGATAAAAAAAAATCTATAGGTCTATTACTTTTACCAGTTGAAGATAATTAATTGAAAATGTAGTTATGAATTATAGCTGTAACCTCAGTTTGTAGTCCTCAGTTACACGTTATTACTCTTTTGGTATTCATCATCCTTATGTCCTTATTGGTGTAGGCAGAGATAACAGATCTCCACTTGATTCTATCCTGGTACATATTTTTCATTTCTGGCATGTCAATACACTTCACCAAACATAATCTCTTATTATAAACGCTTTTCACTCTTCTATCGTTCAAAATTTTATTAATTTGGTTATATTACATTTTTTAGGTCTTTCAAAACTTCTAGTATCTTGTCTACTACTTGTGTAGATTATTTTTGTAAATCTTTCATCATTTATTATTTCTGCTTGGTTGAACCACCCCAATGTTCCTCATTGCATCCAATTCTTTATAATTTATATTACACAATTCATTCAAATCGCAAACCATTCCTTCACATATATTGCGATATATTCTCTTTTTTTTGCCTTTCCATAGGACATTGACCAATGGGGGGTGAACTTCACTGACAAAATTATTTCACAATTTTGCCGCTTATCTGCGTCTTCTTTCGCTGCTCACCTAGAAAGGGTTTGGGATAGCTAGCAATAGTTCTAGACCATTTGACTCTATTTATTGCTGTTTGATCCCAGTTGTGCTGAGCATTAATATTTCTATTTATTATATATTTAAACTTGCACTGCCCACTATGCTTTTTTTTTTGCCTTCTGTCGGCTTGCCAGAGGATATTTGTTGAAAGTCTGTACTCAGACATGCACGATATGTGTCTAGAGCAACATAGGCAAGCATGTGATCAAAATTTCAATACTATAGTAGTTTGTTCTTCTCAAAACTTCATCATTTGATCCTCTATGAAATCTTCATTATTTATTTGAGGTGCCTCTGTTGACATATCTCGAATACCCTAATATATCTTCTATAAGGAACCTATGATTCACATCCATAGATGAGAGATTATTGCATAAAATCAAGTTTTGATAGGAGCTAAGAAGTTTCACTTCTACACGCGAGAGTCTCACGCATCTGTTTTTCGTACCTCCATGTTACTTTAATATAAAGCTTTGTGTTTTTTGTCAATAATTTTAAGTACTTTTATAATATATTAACTTGTATATAAAAGATACTGTTGTGTCGTAAATTAAATTAAATAATTTTAAAAAAAAATTATGGAAAGTGTTGGTTTCCACCAATGCATATACTGCCGATACTCAATCGTCGATTCACTAGCAAATGAGTTATCTTTTGGGCTGCTGGGATGGTGGTGCAACCTCTGACATCTACACATTATTAGATGGTTAGTGAATGAAATTATTTCCTATTTGTAGAAATTACAAATGTTCTTACACCAGCATATGACCACAAATGGTCACATGTTGCAATTGGTAGAAACCAGTCAACCAAATAATTTCGTAGTGATATACCCAGCATTCTATTTTCTCTGGCTATATGCTTCAGTTTTTGCATGATGTCTTTGGTGAGTATATTTGAAAGGACTAGGTGAATCAAAAGTTTTCTTTAGGTAAAGGGAATATTTTGGTGATCTTAAGGTATGAGAGTTAATTAAATGCTGCCCAAATGATCTGATCTCAGAGGGTATGAATTCCTACTCGTGGGGATATATCCCCACAGACTTTTCCAACTTATTACTTATCTATATAACTAATATTTTACTATATTATATAAAAATACATACCTTTAAATCTAAAATGCTTTCCAACCAGTATTATATATTTTGATACATATAACTGTGTTAAAGGGAATATTTTCTTTCATTTTGCAATGAATAAAATGATTTTTTTAGAAAAATACAATACAAGAACACCATTCTAGAAAGTAAATATAATTCAAAGCTCTGTTCAAGTCTTATTTTATTTTAGATTTGGTACAAGTTTAACCCAATTACATCAAATAAAATGCATAGTACAAAAAAATAAATAAAAGTCTAAAAATGCTAACAGGAACAATGATACTCATGCTGCCCTGTGAAGTGACTCAATTATACTTACCAAGTTTATTCAAGAGATATGGAAGATACCAACATCAGAAAATTAATTTAAAAACTCATTATGAGTGATGACACTCTCAGTATAATAGCTCTGTTTATTAATACAGCACCAAAAACAATCTTAATTCACGAGGGCATAAATAATTATCAGGTACATTAAATAAAAGTGTGTCAATCAACAAGGGTTTCGCTAATTTTCCTATTAGCAATTTGTATATCTACAAACAGGTGAATAGGCCTCTTTTAACACTTGAAAAGTAATATCTTATATCTATTAAAAAATATTGGAAAGAGCCATGGGTGCATCTCTTTGCAATAAAGGTGTTCCATAAATCTCTTTTGAATTGGACTCTCACTATCAGCGAGTTCTGGATTCCTCTCAAGTATCAATACAATTGAGCCGCACTCCAATCTACTGCAATCTATAAAGAGATCTCATGATAGAGCCACCACCAAATTCCCTGGACTCTTATTACAAAATCTAT
Organism: Odontocerum albicorne; assembly: GCA_949825065.1. Taxonomy (NCBI): domain Eukaryota; kingdom Metazoa; phylum Arthropoda; class Insecta; order Trichoptera; family Odontoceridae; genus Odontocerum; species Odontocerum albicorne. The sequence goes on along the minus strand of OX463843.1, from coordinate 21,871,737 downwards.
AACTTTATTGGTAGATAAACACATACTCTTGATATGATAACCAAATGTAAGTTTACTGTTGAACATGATGACAAGGTCTTTGACAGTGTCAACATACAAAATGTGCTGAATACCTTTTAAGTACCTTAACATAAGTAACGCTGGGTCCTATCTCTTGAAAAATTCATGAGCTTTCATTTAGAAATATTGAAGATCAGCTTATTGGGCTTCACAATTCATTATTTTAATTTTAAATCTTCAGTCAATAGTGCGTACATTGAATGCTTGATGACTCGACCAATATCATTGAAGAAAATTAAAACTAATGTCAAATTGAGATGCACAACACCTGATTGTGTAGCAAAAAGTTCAGATTCAATTATTCCATAAGAAACAAATCATCGGCATGTTATAGAAAAATTGTTTATAAGGAGTTATAAAAAACCATTTGGAATCTCAAGTTGATCTATTTTTCATTAGTAAATTTTGATGATTTACTCTTTCAAATTATTTTGCAAAGCCGTAATATGAGCAATCAACCTGAGAACCAGCATCTAGTGTGCTAGAAACAAAATCAGTCAATACCATTAAGTTGGACTCAGTTGATTTGTCACATCGAAAGACGTGTTGCTCATCAACAATACGATCTCAATACACGATCCATAAGGGACTCGAGCGGTTTAGCTACAGAGTATGGTAATGGGTCTACAGCATAGGTTCTCAACCTTATTTTGCCCACCGCCCACTTTGAGAATATTTTTTTTCTAAAGCCCCCCAATTTTTTTTACTTGCGAATCTGAAACAGCTATTGCCCCGATTATATTTAAACGTGTAATATTATATACTATAGTCGTAAGATAGGATATGGTATGGCCCTAGCCTATTTCTGAGTTTAATGAGAACAATGAGAACAATTATACCGCATACTCAATTATATTGAAAAGTTTTAACCCCTAATTTTCTCTGGGTCTTCTACTGCCCCCCTGAAAATCTCAAACGCCCAAAAGGGGGCGTTATCGCCCACGTTGAGAATCTATGGTCTACAGTAAGGTTAACCCCATCCGTAGGTTCACCTTTATTTTTCCATTCTCTTGGGAAAATACCACTTCAAAAAACTTAATTGAAAATAATAGTGCTGACAAAGTCTCCCACATACCATTATGAAGAATGTGGATAAGCCATCAAGTACAACCATATTGTTCTCCATACTGTTAATGAGAGTTGTGATAGAATTTTTTATTACAGTATCAGAAAACTTGTGGTGTTTTCACATACATACAGCCTGTTTGACAAGAGCGTATACGGCTACATTTTTTCCTGGAAACCGTTAGAGGGTAGATTCAAACGCGAGCAGGTAACAGGACCCTTACCCCAAGATGCTTGGCATAGAAAAACTCAGTTATCGTTCGAAAAATATTTCACCATGAGTGCTGCATACGCATCACGTTACGAAGCCATGTTTCTGTGTACACATCCGAAAGGACAGAAAATGTCATACGGAGCCACTGCTTAATAGATGAGAAAGTCGAAGACATTTGTAAGTGAGTGAAACGCTATTCCGACATAAAAAACGTCAATGACCTACCAGATTTTGGCACTGTACAGAAAATGACGAAAAAGGACAGTGATTTTACGGGTGTTTGAGAAGAATCCTCGTCTATCATTGCGTAGGGGACAGGCAGTTTTGCGTGAAAAAGGTCTAATTGTGGCATGTGACACTATAAAAAGATGTTTACTAGCTCATGGAGTGAAATTTCGAAGCACGGTGAAGAAACCACTACTGTCCGAAAAACAAGTTGAAAAAGACTTACTTGGGTGAAAGAAAAATTGGACCGCGATTGGGACATGTAATTTTTTCGGACGAAACTTCTTTTTGGGCACCTTCTTCCGTTAATCATACCTGATGTACCCGCACCATTAGACTCATCCAGCGAACCGTTAAACACCCGGTAAAAGTCCACGTCTGGGGCTGTTTCTCAAAGCGGGGATTTGGCACTTTGCACATCTTCACAAATAATTTGAACACTGCCAAAATGGTTAAAATATATCAGAGGGCTTTATTACCACCTGTCCAAAGGTGGTTTATAAGAAAAAATTAACATTGGCTACTGCCAGAGGACAATGACTCATAACATCGGAGTCGTCTTTGTACTGCGTGGAAACAGGAAAATAACGTTGATGTAATGGATTGGCTGTCGCAGTCACCAGGTGCAAATCCCATAGAAAATGTTTTGGCACTCATGAAGTTCAAGCTCCGAGGGAAAAAGATGTGGAACGTCAAGCAGTTATTTCGACAGATTCGACTTATATGGAAGTTTTGCCCCTAGATTATGCTATAAAATGAGTAGAAAGTATGCCTCGGAGATGGCGGGCCATTATTACTAGTGGAGGCGACTGGACAACTTAATAATAAAGTATCACGGTTTATATCATGTAATATGTGTGTATTTTTTTAATGTCTTATCCCAAATAGTTTTTCGGGTTTTGCCGTACACGTTCTTATCAAATAGTCTGAATCCTCTCTATAGATTGGAGAAGAATAGTGACCAAAACAATTAGAATGTTCTAACCATCATATTGGTTTGCATTGCACTGAATGATATTAAAAACTGAGGAACATCACGGAGGGATTTAACATAACTCCAAAGCAATTTTGGACCACTCACTATATTTAATTAGAGCATAGTTGGTATACGCATCATATTTTAGTTGGGTTCTGCAACATTTGAATAAACCATATGATTTTTATGGTCTATTCAAATGTTATGCCTTAAGTTAAATGCCCTGACAATGTCGCTATTAAACCATTTCAGATATCAACATCTTCATAAAAATAAAGGCTTCACAGGAAAGCATTAGTTGAATAAAGAATAAATTTTAGTATTGAAATAATTCATCGCTTCATTCACATTGAAAATATTGTCAAGAATCTTGCAATTATCAAATTGGTGTATAAGGAGTCGAAATCACTTGTATTATGAAAGTTTTCAGAGACTTTTCCTCTCCACAAATTGTAAAAAACTCCATAGGTAAATCCTTGCTTAACAAAGAAAATATGCAATGAGATACGAAAGTGCTTGAGTTAATGTATACTAAATCAAAGATTCACCCAGTAGTAGATAAAAATCATATTTCTCTGTTAAATTCAACATCTTTATGAGACAATACATTTCGTTCATGACTGCTACCCCTCGGTGGTGTTGAAATTAATCGTCCATGATTAACACTCTTCTATCATAAATAAGACCTGAGTGAATGGCTAAATTTAAATTGTCCATGATTAACACTCCTAATTTTTTCACTACCTTTTTATCATGTACTTTAATGATAAGCATTTTTTTTGCAATCAAGGAAAATTGTCAGTCCAGGTGAATGGATGATGTCTGTGCATGTATGTGTGCAAGAACTGGTAAATTACATCTGCTGCAAACTTGGATTAGGAATATTTTTTTGCTTTCAATTTAAGAATTTATGTCCAGTAGCAAATAAGCTATAACAAAGAATGCAATGTCTGAAAAAAAAAACACTAAGCAAGACGTCAATAACGCCATAGCAAAATAGTAAAAAATATCGCAAGGCAGACAAATAAATTTGATATTCAATTCTTCAAAAACAAATAAAACACTCAAATGACAGTTTTTTTATCAATTGATTTTTAACTAACATTTATAATTAATTTCTACGATGACAACCCCTGTGGCTTAATTGGTAGGACACCTTTCTTCCAACATGGGAGTTGCGGATTTGATTCCTGTTCCCACAGATATTTAAAAAAAAAAGTTTTAATCTGATTTTCACATTAGGTTTATTTTTTTTCTGAATGGTTTGAAGAGATTTCCACACAACAATAAATCGCCAGGTTGGATACAATGAAAGTGTAATACAAAACAATGGTATGGCTATTTATGACAAATATTGTACCCTTCCAAATAAATAATGGTATCCTGGCAAAAAATTTACAGTATAAAAAATAATATCACAAAATACTTCTAAAAATTTTAATAAATCTTGTAAAAAAGTATATTTTTAACAATGAAACACACTATAACCCAGATTTTACACTTTTCTGGGGACAATTTTTTGACAATATCGTAAAATAGGAGAATAAATTGTAGGAAATCCTATTTTAGAACAGTCGACTACCTTGATCAAAAAGTTTTAGGACTTTATTCATAAAATCGAAAATACAAGTTTATTCATCAAAATAGATATGGTCCCCTTCAAAGTACTCCCCATCGACTGCAACGCATTTACGCCAGCGCTTGATCCAATCCTCGAAACACTGCTGGTACTCAATTTACGGTATGTCCATCAGAGCCGTCTTCGATTTTTTCATGACATCCTCTCGAGTGCTGTAACGCGTTCCGCGAAGCGGTTTTTTAAGTCGGTTGAACAGGAAAAAGTCGCAGAGAGCCAGATCAGGTGAATTCAAAGGCTGCTGGACAGTAGTCGTGTTGTTTTTGGTAAAAAAACTCATGGAAATCATGTCTTTCGCGATTTCAACTTGGTCCTTTTTTTGCATGAAATTGAGGTCTTTCGGCACCAGTTTTGCAGCGACACATCTGAGGTTCAAACCACTAACCAAAATGTCTTGAGCGGATCCATAAGCAATGTTCAAGTCCTCTGCCAGCTCTCTGATGGTCAATTTGCGGTTTTCGGCCAACATTCCTTTGATTTTATCGATGTTTTCATCGGTTTTCGACTGCCACTGCGTTCGTCATCTTCGACCGACTCACGACCACTTCTGAACCGTTCGTGCCACCAAAAAACACTTCTCCAACATTTCCAAGGTCTGCGGACCGTTAAATCCGTTTTTCACACAAAATTTAATGCAAACTCGTTGATGCACAGTTGATGCCATTTTCAAACTTGTAAAAAATCGACAACACGCACAAAGATGTACTCTACTGAGTACATCTTTGTGCGTGTTGTTACATTTGTAAAAGTTACGCTGTACTCAGCGTAACTTTTACAAATGTCAAGCTATGTAGCTGAAATTTGGAGGGAAGTGTCAATGATAGATGTGGTAACCTAACAAAAAAAAAAGAATTCCAATCGGGTGACTGACAGCGCCACACGGTGGCCGGTCCTAAAAATTTTTGATCAAGGTAATATGTTGATTTTTGTTTTCAGTTAAAAGAAAGGCATATTGATATTCATTAATACCTACTACATTGAGTAAGCACAGAAATAATTTGTTTTATAATAGGGAATCGAGAAGTGAAACAAGATAAAAAAAAAAACCTTCTACAACAATTTCTTTAACAAAATATGTAGTTAGGTATTCTCTTAAAATAATTAAAGACTACTCTGGAGGCAATTATGAATTCTGGAACAATCATCTAATGTTGTATGATGTGTAAGAGGGTTGTATGATGTGTTTTCATGCAGTAGTTTCATAATGTTGCGGTTACTGATTTGAATTTCAATAAGTTTTTTTCCTTTTTTCTAAAAAAAATGCGGGAATTACTTTTATCGCATGTTGTAAATTGCTGGAAAATGTTGTTCTGAAACGTATGGGATTGAAACAGGGCCGACAAAAAATAGCATAAATTGCGGGAAAACGTTAAATTCGGGTTATACTGTATACATGTAAAAAATATATTGATTTTTTAAATTGTAATTTTCACCTTTAAAATTATTGAAAACTCTTTAGATAATTTGCCTAAAAGTTGTGAAAATTCTGTGTGATACAATATATTAAAACAACATTTTTCTAGAATTATTAATTACTTTATTTAATAAATATAGGTTACATAAAACACATCGCTAGCTGAAGACACAAGCATTAATACTCTTAATTTAATTTGCATATGCAAAACAATAAAATATGTTAAGAGCTAATAAAATATGTTAAAATAATACACGTTAATCTTCTGGTGTAAGTTAAAAATTATCCTTCTACTGTTACAGACACAAACTGTTGGTAGACAAATTATTCCATATAATGTAAGACATACGAGTATATTTCCATATAGTGTTGATAGACACAAAATTCCATAGTCTATTGATTTAATATAATATTAATTATGAAATTACTTGATTGAGCAAAAATATGTCTATTTAATACAAAAAGCAGCTATTGAACGCTATTCTCAAAAAGGTAAACTCTATTTCAAAATAAAATTTGACTGTGTCATTAGTGTTGAAATAACTGCACGTGAATTAAGTGAGGGTAACAATCAACATTAAAATTGTTCTTATTTTTCCCAGCATTCCTTTCCTTGACAGAGGATGGGAAACACCATGTCATTCTTTCTGCAACTACGATTCTGTTTGTAGTCACCTACTTGGCAAGAACTACAAAACATCAGAAGCATGGAGACACGACTAAATATTTTTTATAGACTTGATGGGACAGTATTGTATCAGTGACGTGGTTGTTGATAAAAAAACCTTTAATAGTCAATTACAGGTGTAACTAAAAAAATCTTTATCACTAGTGATACCAATACGTCAAATTAATTTGAATCATGCATGTTTTTATTACGTATGCTTCAGAAATAACAGTTGTTTTCATAATAAACAAATACAATATTTTAAAATCCATTGTTTTGTATAAATAAATAACCGAGAATATATAATTATAAATTAATTTATATTGTGAAGGAAGTCAAAATAAATATTTTTTAATTAAAGATTAGAAAAATGCACATTGATCAATGTTATTTTAAAAGGGGATTCAATCAATACAGACATTATTTTCAATGATACTTAGCAGTCAGCCATGTTCATGTTTCGCAGTGCAGACACACTTTAAATTATCAGTGTGTTGTATTAAATATAATATTATAAATGTTATATTGATTCGAGTGACAGAAAAACATTCATATAAAAAAAAAATGCTATTAATATAGATACACAAAAAATCTTAGTAGAGAATATTTATCTATATATGATATACAGAAATACAATATGCAAAACCAAAATCTATTTTCTATTCTTGCAGTAAAAATACTAAATACTTATACCTAGTACTTATATTTTAAACTCAGACAATAAGTCAAAAATTTAAACATATTATTAAACTTATATACTTGTTTTAAAAACTATTGTTAAATTATGCTGAGGTATATCAAAAGTATTATTTTTTTTAATTTAGAACTTTTCATGTCAAATAATGCATTTCAACAGTTATACAAATGCATACTTCTCTCAACCACAGTAAATTGACTTTGGATGTGAGGACAGATATATTTTTAGGGTATTCTAGTGGGCACTCAGAGGGAAAAAATAACTTGAAATGATTTGTTACCATCAAAAAATAACATCACAAATTAACTGATTACCTGTAATAAATTAATTCAATTTTTCACAAATGCATTCATAGAATCAAGAAACAATAACCCAATAAACAATAACATTGGCATACACAGTAAGATCTTACTTGATCATTCCTCAAATATTCATTTTTCCATATGTGTTATTCCATTTAGTCCCAAAATAGTTCCATTGAAACATGCAAGCAAAAAGATTGCATTGAATGTTTGTTTATGCATCATTTAGAACATCGCAGCTTTTTGTACTATTTTACTTGATCATTTTTTTCAAAATATTAAAACCTTATTTTGTAGCAGTTCACACTAAAATAACGGCACTAGTAAACACTGAGCAGATTATTAAAGATGCAAGTGCTTCACTTGAATACATGTCACTATGCGCTAGTCCACTGTTGTCGCTTCCACCACCCACCCCAAAAAACTAAAGACTTTTAATTAAAACATCTTTCTTTTTTTTATTCCTATTTTCGGAGCAACTTCATAATTTTATTTTTGAACTTGTGATTTTTTTAGGATATTAAACATTTAGGTATGTTACTACTTTTTTCATAAATTCCCGCATTTATTGTTTAGATCAATAAATCCCTTCAAAAACTATTATTAGAGGTTTCACTGCATACATAAAAAAACGCTGCTTATTAAATATGCCATCAGCTAAATAAATTTAAAAAAATTTAATCAACTTCAACACTATGAAAATAATGTTTTTCATCCTTTATAATCCTAAATGTATGATTTTTCAGATGTAAAATCTGACTATCCTAAATCACCAATTGCTACAAATGTTGAAGAGCAGAATCATAGTTGATAAGTGTTTTAAATGGTTATAAGATATTGCTTAAAAACTTAATATATACTAACGGTACATTAAAATTTTACACAAATTTTGAAGGCAAGACTAATAATTTGTATATTTTATAACTAAATATTTCATAGGGACAAACAAGATTAGAAAAACATGCAGTTCAAGAGAAAAATTAGCAACATTTGAAAGTATCTGATTCGATAAGCTACAAGATTCGATTCGATAAGTTTCAAATTAAATAACAATAGCTAATAGAAATGTGTGATAACCCTTTGCACTAAAGAATCTTATCCCGTTAGGCTCATTCATAGTTTCCAATATCAAGTGCATATTTGTCATTTTCTTGAGTTATGTTGGAAATTAAATTTGTTTAATGTTGGTCAATGTGTTTGACATATGTCATATAATCTAATTCTGTAAAAGAATTTAACTAAATTCAAATAATAATAATATATGCATATTCTGTCATGTATAGTGTAGAATGGATAAAAAACACTGCTGTTTCATAAGTTTTTCCAAAGCAGCAGCTACTAAATGTCAGAAAAAACTAAATTCAGAAGCAAAACAACCAGGAATCAAACACGCTTAAAACCGGCTAGACACTTGAGTACTAAGAAAGTGTCCTAATCACTAAGTGACTGCACTGACCAAGATGGATTTAACAGAAAATCTCTTTAGAACCCCCTTTTGTGAATAATATCTAGTTTTTGTGAATTCAATTGTATTAAGTTGTTTCATAAATAATAGCAGATTTATTAAACCTTCAAATTCAATCAAACATAACTTTAGAGTAAATAAATTATATTATTCCAAGTGAGAGCCATTTGATTCCATGTATTTTTGCCTATGAATTACAAGTTTACTTATGCCTGCAGAATAAAACTCAGGTGGACTAGTTTCGAAGAATTCTTTCAATGATTCCTTTTGCTGTTTCTCTCTCATTGTAATTGAGATCAATACTAATAAGAAATTAATCATTATGGTTAGGCAATAGGAACGAAGAACACACTTAGAAATGACAATTTTTTTTGTTATCATTAAGTTCATGTTGAACCCACTCATCAGGCTTTTTCACCATTCAAATTTGCCTTAAAGGTACAAAAACTGTAGCAACACAGAACCAATTCTTGCGCCATTTCCCATACCATTTGTTTTGCATTTTCTTCCAATAAAACTTTCAATTCGTCCTTTTTAACAGTAGCAGAACGTCCTCAACCTTCATTATCTTTAAAATTCACGTCTCCGTTCCTAAACTTTTCAAACCAATGCTGTACTATTAGTTCAAAAGTGATCCCTTCACTCCATGCTTGGTTAATTAATTGTGTGCTGTTTGAGATGCAAATTGTCCAAGTTATTATTCATGACATTATTCTGTCATAAAATATATATGTAATTATTTTTCAATCCCATTTCTAAACTACTAAAGTAACGCAAATTAAATGCCTGACTCAATAAATAAAGATAGCAGATTCCAAACTGTCAAAAACAAAAACAAATGAACATACTATTCTAGCAAAGAACGTTCGAAATCATTAAAATCGGTCATTATTTTCAAGATAATTTTTATAAATTGCATTTAAAATAATTGTGATATGAGTGATGTTTTTCTTGTCATTTTAGTACTGTACTCGCAGAGAATGTCAATTTAGGAACTGTATTTGAGAAAAATCTGATATAAAATTTAACATAAATACAAAAACCATATACTCGTACCACAAACTACCAATAAAACAATGAAATGTCATCAATTACAATGCAAGGGGTTAATAAAGTATATTAGCTAGCACTAGCAAATGAAAGCATAACCGCTAGCAAATGAAAGCATGAAAAGATTGCTAAATGAACTAGATAATTTATAACGAATTTAAATTAAAACTGATCAAATTTATATATAAGAAAATTGACGAAATATTTCCTAAATTTTACTTGTTATAAATTTTTTTTTGTTTATGTTCTTATATCAAATATCCAAGAATGATTTTAAAATGTATATAAATGGTCTAAAATCAAAATTTTTAACTGAACTCTTATAAATGTGAAAAAGTTTAATCTATTGAATGCTTATAGTATTGTAGTAATCATACAAAATTTCATTATAACTTATAAATTACAATATATCAAAACTATAAACCGCTTAGCTAAAAAATAAGCAAAAACAAATGATAAAAATATAAACCATAAAAAAATTATATTTTTTTTAAAAATGTTGTATAAAAATTAGCAATTTTTAAGATTTGTTCATTTTTATGAATGAAATATCCCTTATAATCAATTAATAATAAATTATAATGGATATTTTACAACACCGCTTCTTATATCTCATGTCAACTTAATGGCAAAATACACAGGATATTAAATACTTAAGGTAAAGAATTTTCAAATATGAATCAATATTTGTATTTTCATCTACATTGGTGATAAAATTCAGTTTTTCAAGATTTGGGCTAGATACACCTTCTTTTATTTTTTTATCAAAACTATTATTAAATTATAAATAAGTAAATGATTTTTTCCCAAATTTAAATATTGTAGTAAAGCAAATTTTTCAAAATATACATAAGTTGGATTAGACCTTAGACTGATTTAGATCTATTATATTATTTAAAGTTAAGGCATTAACATTGTGGAGGTTTAAAGACATTGTAATTTGTTTTATCAAACACTCTTTATTCCACTTTTTGTAACGACATAACCCTTCCAGTTTCAAGGCTTCATCAGGGGAGCACAAACAAGTCTTGTTTGTGCTCCCCTGATGATGAGGTGAAAACCTTGAAACCAGTAGGGTTATACCGTTACATTAAGTGAACTAAACAGTGTTTGATAAAACAAATTACAATGATTTAGATCTTATATCAGTAATATAAATATCCAAATGTTCTGTTGAATTCTCTGAAGAAAATCATTATATTTTTAGACTAACAACGCTAAAATCTGCAATACTGTCAGTGAAGCCTGGGAAGAAGCCAATCAGTCATCAACGTTGCCGCTGGCAACATTCAAACTAGACCAAATGAGATAAAAGTGGGCAGAATGCAGGCCCCATACTATACACCTTATTCATTGGTCATATTAGCTACTTAAGTGAAGCATTCACCAGCACAAGCATACATCAATAAAATATAATAAAATTTCCTTTATAAGCTATAGTGAGTTATTATTGAATTTCCTGTGTTATTAACTAAGTATTTAAGGAAAGTTTATTTTAGCCACATTTTAATGAAAATGTAGCATACCAAAAGCTTACACTAATTCTTTTATACACATACACATGATTAAAAAACTGAGAGCAATTTGAATATTTGGAAACAATTAACAATTCATATAATTTGTGTGTATAAATAAAATAAAACAAATTATTAAACCGAAATAAATTATTATTCATGAAGTCTCTTCATTGATACAAAATCACAACAAATAAATTAAACTATATTTATAAAGTTATTAAATAATAAAATGAACATTAATAGCTATAATTTAAATCTATGTCCGAGTACAAGTTACACCAAGCAATTTTAAAAAAGCTATTGAACTGTATGTGTTGATTATCTTAAAAATGATTCGAGATTAGATTTGTTTATCATGATAATGTGCTTGTTACAAAAAAAACTGTTACTTTATGTTCTTATGCCAAGTATCAAAGAATGAAGAGAAAAATGTATATTGGTCTTCTTTTTCTATTATCTTCTAGTATTCTAGGATGTTTATATACCCTAGACAACCAAAATGTAGCTAAATCACATAATTTGATTGTATTAGATTATATTAAACTTTTGTTGGACAACCCGGTGGAATTATTGTCATATGGGAACATTTTTCAAACAACTAGAAAGTGGTAAAAAGGCTTGTATGTGAAAAAAAAACATTAAAACACTTTTCATTTGATTATTATCGTAAATCATTTGGGAGACAAGTGTTCTACCACTATAAGGTTGTCAGTTAGGCAACATAACTAAGGGATATTAAATTTACTGCTATTACACTTGTACTTATGAAGATCTTAAAATGTTATAAAATATAATAGTTTCATTTTCATGAGCAAATAAAAATTAAATAAACTGTAGATATAATAGTTTCACGACCAAATAAAAATTAAATAAACGAGACTGAGCTCTGTAATCGTGCAAGGAATATTAGGATGAATCAGATATCAGAATAATTTTAAAAAACAGACCATTTTTTCAAAAAAACTTGGCAAAAGATTCATAAGAATTTTTTTATCAAAGTACTACTATTTCATTAGAAATTTCAAGTTTAAAAAATTACTGTGCTGCTGTTGTAAATGGTAAAAAAATCCATTGAAATGACCTGCTAAAATTATTCTACTCGGGATGAGTGATGACTTTGACTAAATTAAACGGCACATATTTTTTTTGGCTTACAGCAGCAGTGGATTAGTAGTGTAAGCAATCAGTTGTTGAGCCTCATTAGTCATCAATGTCAATGTCAAGGCAGTACTAGTACAAAAGCAATTTAAAACATTAATATTATATTTACAATAGCCAAATTGTGAAATTACTTATCGCATAACTATAATTTTATGTATATGATTATACAAAACAATTATCTAATAAAGAAAAGAAAATAACACACGTATGAAAATGTAATAATCATCTAAGAAATCTGAAACTGACTTTTCAATATTAAAAAAAATGAAAATAGCTGAAGATTCAATATTTAAATATCAGTACGGAGTGTTAAACCTAATTAATCCTAAAAAGTTAAGAGTACAATTAGTTGTTTCATGAGAGACAAGTATACCAATCAGAAAAAAAACTATGGAAAAAATAAATAATGGAAATTGATAGTATAATGGAGAAATTATTGCAAAGTATTCAAAAATTTATTATTATTTTTGTTTGAAATATTTAACTGAGAAATATTAATAACATTTAATGCTGCAGAGAAACCAATCGGAGTTTAAATAAAAAAAAACATGTAATCAAATGGAACAACCCATTTACATCAAACACAAATCCACACATTTATATATTATTGTAGATAGAACAGACTGTTAACACAACAGTCCTAGGAAATCTACTTGTTTTTATTATAAACGAGGGGTGAACTTTTGTGATTTAAACAGTTTATAGCCCATATCTATTTTTTCCATTTATATAATCTTAAGATTGTTTTAGTTAATATATGTATTACACATGTGTTCATTAAAACTATGCATTTTTCTCATAAACTGTTTAAATCCATTCCATGAAACTTTTGGAAATTTGATATTCACATGTATCTGATTTTTTAATGGCTCATTCGTACTTGTGATCAATAATTTCAATGAATACTTAATTCATTATGTTTGATGATTATGTATGATACTTCTAAAAAGCTAAAGCTTTCTATAGTTTTAAATTTAGTAAACACCATGGAAGAGAAAGACTAAAAAATTTCTTCAGATTTCTAATCTTTCAATTAATTCAAACAGAATAAAATAAAAAATATCAAACAAAAAGAATGTATAAAAAATAAACTAAACATAAGTAGCATTATAAAAGGGTGTTGCTTTTATTATTAATTCTCAAAGATAAAGAAGTTTATTTTATGCTGTAAGAGAAGAAACTACATTTATTGTTGAAGTGACATAAAAAAAATACACAATGGGTGTATCAGTGATCTTACCCAAGCCATATCAACAGAAAATTATGCATTTTACATACAAAAGCAAAACATGAGTATATTAAAAAAAATTAAGTGCATCAAGTAAAATGCAGCTGGATAACATATAAATGAAAAATCTAAGTCTATGATGACAAGTTCTGATCCCCGATACTTATATTAAAAAGTCAAGACTAGATTATTTGTATACGCAATATTTCAAAGGGTTTTTCTTAATATATTTACCACTGGTATTTATTTATACTTATCACTTGCAATGTGTAAAAATTCAAATCAGATTTAGAATTTGGCGTCATTAGGCATTGGAAATATGGGTCACTTTGTGTACTACATAAATCAATCATTAATTTATGTCTCACCTATATACAAAATTATACATTTATTTCTAAGCAATGAGACTCACATCATATAAAATTGACAATGGAAAATATTCTGTATCTACTCTACAAAAAGGTATTAAAAGTATACTTAAAACTTCTGACCTCACGGCGGAGATTGATTGGCTAACAATAAATGTTAAAAGGCCAACAACGTTTAGTTTTCAATTGAACTGCATTATTATTGTAACTGCAATAACAGCCGAAAGCTTCTTTCATGTTCACATAGTGCAGATGTGGTCATGAGACCATAACAATTTGACATATGTTGTATTGTTAATATAGTATTTATACAGTTTCTATAGTTAAATTGCTAATAGTGTTTCTACAGTTTTAATAAAACAAGAATGGTAGAATTTTCAACATTCATCAGTTATATTTTATTGTAAAAAAAACCTTAGTATTTCATGAAATTTCAAATCAATTGATATACAAAATGACCAGGATCAAAATGATTTAAAAGTATACTTGTTAATGTATTTAATATTTTGTTGAGTGTAAATATATAAAATGCTTGATTTATAAAATTGTATTACAATTAAATAATAAATAATATTTTGATAAAAATGGGTAAGCTAAAAAAAATTATAAAATAATTGTTGTGTTTAAAATATATTTATAAACTGCCTATTTAAACTTAGACTATTTACTAGATTATGAAATATTTTTGAGAATAATTTTAAAAAGAAATAAAATAATTCTTAAAAACCTATCAGAGGACCTGTTTTTAGAGAAAAAGTACAGCCCAAAATACTACCGCAACCTGCATTATTATATCCTTTGTTTTTTCTGTAGTCACTCCCATTTCTTTTTTCAATATTTGGTACACCTTTATGAAATGTTTCCTACCATTGGTGTGAATTTGTCAATTTGACATAAAAATTTAATAATTGTAGATGTTTTTTTTTCCAGCAATTCACTAAAAAATATTTGTGAATTCAACAATTTCTTTTAAATATAATTGTATTGATATTCCAGTATTCACTCATAAATTTTATATTCATATATTTTTGTTCAAACTTTTCTTTTTTCAATTTATGTAATATTATGTATTTCAATGAAATTTATTATAAATGTTGTTTACATTTACAGGTGTTGCTGTAGATTTTGGGCCAAATAAATAAAAAAAATTACAATGGAACACTGATGTTTAACTTTGTAAAAAGTTTGTTCAAGTTATCTTGCCTGTCAATTTAAGGTTTTAGTCATATGTAAATAACTATTTGACAGCATGTCTGAGAAACTAGTCAAATGTAAAACTCAAATAAAATGTATCGAAAATATTTGATAAATTCTCTTTTCTTGCACTAATTTAACTTGTACAATTAAAATTTTATAAACATAAAATTTTTATTGAGCAGTGGTGTGCACAACATAAAAATGAACTAATTTTATAAATTTCTATAATACTTTGTAAGGATTTTCATTGTCATTGCTTCAAATGTATTAAAAGTGAATATTTTTATTTTATTTATTGTATTCTATAAAATGTATTACTGATAACTTTTAAAATAGGTACATGGTCATTAAGTTTTTGAATAAATCTAATGGGAGTCGAATGTTATTTTTTGAAGAGCCAATAAATAATTACAAAAACTATTTACTTACATTTCTATAATGAGTTGTGAATCACATGACTTAAATGACTAAATCATACTAAATTTAAATTGTTTTTAAAGATGAGATTCAATCGGTTTTAGTTAGCGGCTGTAAGAATGGTTCACTGAACCATTTTAATTCATATATAATATTTTCCTCATATTAAACTCGGTAAAATCCCCTAAATAAAATAATGGATTGTTCAGTAACTTAATGATAGCTATCCACTTTAGTACAGATTATTATTACTATTCAGAATACATCATAAGATGTTACTCAAAGTCACCCCATTACCTTGAAAATTGAAGATATTGGACTAAAGTGATCAAATACAATACTTGTTGGGATTTCGAATTTTAGTAGTAATCTTTATTCCTTTAAGTAAAAAATTTTCCTAGGTACAAATAGGAGTAAAATTTTCTTGAGGTTCGGTATATTAATGAAAGCTTTCATACAAAAAAGTATTTGAAAGGCTGGAAATATAATAGTATATTAAGGATCATAAGATTCACATACATTTAAAATTACTTACAAGTCATTTTATATTAATATACAAAAAAATATTCACTTTAAATTAAAACTTCTAAATTACATAAAACATAGCATATTCAGCTACAGTATACAAAAAAACAACATATGTATTTTAAATGACTTATTAAAATGATCCTTATGTTGTATATAAAAAAGAATCATTTCAACAAATCACTTCAACTACAAATAGTTAGTTTACTTACAGCAGTTGTATTTAAGAGCAGTCTTAAGACTGGGTTCACAAGATCAGAAGAGTGTTTAGAGTAAGCTTATTTTATTTTTATTATCTGATTAAATTAAGCATTACAAAATGTATGTATTGATAAAATACACATTCAAAAAAAATAATAAGACATTTATTTAGAAATAAAATAAAGTAGATATTAAGTGAAAATTCAATTGTATAAAAAGGTGTAGTAATTATGGAAATATCTAGAAATTAATAATCATTTACAATATATTATATTAATTAAGCGTTTTGTCTCTTAAGCAAAACCTTACCGGGAATCATCTAAACATTCCAACTGGTAGTACTGATGGTAGTACTTCATCATTGATCCAACAGATTACTTGGTACTTAACACATATGTTTTCATCTAAGTACTCAACCTTATAACTACAAATACAAAGATGACTAATTATTATACATAGATTGACGATACACATGAAATATTTATCTTATTGATTACATTATGAGTATATGCAAACATATTGTGTTGAAACCTCGATCTATCAAATAAGTGTCTTTTTACCAACTCTAACATTCTACATCTTAATTGGAGATGTGACTTACTGAAATGGGAAACAAACAAACCTGCGCTCTCAAGTAAACTGGATTGACTTTTTCTTGCACAACCAAAGCAAAATATATTATTTAAACAGCATCACTCAGAAGTGTAATAAAGCATACTAAGAAAGCAGATTGTTGAAGGAGGTTCTGTCAAAACCGACTGTGGCTCAAGTAGGGTCAAGTCCTGAAAAATATAAGAGAGGGGCAAGAGACAAAAACTTGCACAATAAGGGAAACGAGCCAATTAAAAATATCCAATATCCGCAATTAAAAAAATTGCAATGAGCTTGAAAAATAATATAATTACTGAAATATCTAAAGATAAAAAGTAAATTTATCTTGAGCCTTGCAAATCTCGCTTGAAAATTATTGTTATTCAAATTCACTAAAAATTATAACAAATATATTTCATATCTTAATAAAAATGCGCAAAGACTTTTAATATTGCATAAAAGATTACAAATGAACTGTTAATCATAACTCAATTTTAGGAATATGTACATTTAATATGAAAACATTTTTCACATACTTTACTTGAGGTTTTAGTAAAAAATAGAGTTATTGTAGGATTTTTAAGAATATTATTGTATAAGAATAGAATTAGTTCAACTCAGAAAATGATAGTTCGAAGTTCAACATGGAGAAAATAAAATATGAATACAAAACTTGAAATGACATCACACAGTTTAAAATGAAAATGCACTTAAGACATTAATGTAATTGAATGTAAACTTACATATATTTATTTTTTTATATTATGAATCACATACATTGTCATTTTCTATTTTAATTTTTTTAAGTAAGTGGTGTTTGGAAATATGAATGAATGTTTTTTGTAATATTCAAATTTGACTTAATGTTTTGATTATTAATCAATCGATTGTAAATGTGTAGGATTACTTTGGATGGCTATTCAAATAATTTATTTTAGTGCTGATCAAATCTTCCATTTGTCTGAGTTATCTTTTCATAATATGACTTATCTTTTCATAATTTCTAATATTTAAAACCAATTGGTGAATCAATCAATCCATTGATCTTGCAAAGTTTTTTCTTCTTTCATATTAAACATTCAATAAAATATTTTTGGTGCTGTATTGTATTAATAATATACAATAAAATTATTGTGTAAACACAAAATGTATTTTGTTTTGAAAAATTACTCTAAATTAAAATGAAATCAAGTACCATACAAAATGTTAAATTATAATATGCCTTAAATGACAAAAAAATATTCAAAATATTTTTTTGTAATTTTGTACCCAATCGCATAAATAATTATTTTATCTTGTCAATATTTAGAACTTTTTACACCATTTTGTGAAAAATACTAGCAATAAAATTAAAATAATTAATTCCTTTCCTATACAAGTGGAATATTTTTGAAATCGGTTCAAATCTAAGGAAAAAAATAAATATATTTTTATCCAATCCATTTATATAAAATAATTTTTTTTTATGTGAATAATTAAAAATGAAATAGGTAATTCACATAATTTTGTCCTAAGCATAACAATTTAGATTGTTATATTTTATTCCCTTATTATATCAAAATATTGCAAAAACCTTGAATACACATGACTTTCAGGTAGGTTATGATGGCAAAATGACAAAGATCTTATCGTAAAAAATTGAGATAAAATCTCTAATAAATCTAAAATATCAACTGAATTTCTGATACCAAAAAAATAGGTAACAAAAAGCGTAAACCATAAAGTGGCGCCTTATACAAACAGGAACCAATCAAATTATACAAATACAATGATTTCCCATCTGATTGATTCACCATGCATCATGGAGAAGTAAATGGATGGAAACATCATACAGCAGTAACAAGCGAGAATAATCATCTCTTAATTCCAAATGCGGAGGAAGGAATCCCATGAGCCAGTTGCGATGGCCATTCCATCATCTGTTACCCCCAGGCATGACACGCGGTTGTCATGGCCCGCCAAGATGCCGGCTCTGTCGGTTTTCATGGAATCCCACACATTGCAATTAAAGTCATCATAACCGGCAAGTAATAATCGTCCACTTTTACTAAACGCTACACTCGTAATTCCACAAATTATGTTATCATGCGAGTACAGCGCCAATTCTTGATCCGATCGAATATCAAAGAGACGGCATGTTGCATCATCAGAACCAGTAGCGAAAGAGAAACCATTTGGGAAGAAGGTGATGGCATTAATATCGGATTCATGGCCTGGAAAGGTCTGCTTGCAGGCTCCTTCTCGAATATCCCACAGCTTGGCCGAGGCATCGCAGGCGGCCGAGACGAAGGTATGCATGTCGGGCGCCAAGGACAGTGACATCACATCCCCAGTGTGGCCGGTGAACGAGGTGCACTGCTGCCCTGTCTCGATGTCCCACAGCGCGCAGGACATGTCCCCGGAGCTGGTGACGATCTGGCTGTCGTCTAGGAAGCGGCAGCACGACAGGTATCCCGTGTGGCCGGGCAGTTCGCGGGAGACGCGCACGTTGCCCTCCCGGGTCTTGAGGCTGTAGATGGAGCAGATATTGTCTAGGCCGCCGCAGGCGACGTACGCGCCGGAAGGCGCGTAAGCACACGTCATCACCCAGGAAGAGCGCAGCGGAATAGCGTGCACCTTATTGGTAGTATGCGAGTCCCACACGATGAGCTTGCCATCCTGCGACGCGGAAACCAGGTTGCGCGAGTCGCTTCCCCAGTGCATGGCATAGATCTTGGCCAGGTGGCCGCGCAGAGTGCGGCGGGTACGCATCTGTATGCGGCCAATGGGCTCCAAGCTGCTCGTGGCCTGCACGAGATTGGTGTCGCAGGCCGCCTTGCGTGCGTCCCGAATGGCGTTCTTCAACGTCTCCGCCTCTTGGCGTAAGCTGTCAAATTCGTTCATTTCGCTGCCTATTTTATCTAATTAACACCGTCGTATATCACCTTTGCCGCCGTTTATAAAGATAATATATTCGATAATGAACACTTATTCACATATATCACTTGGGAATATTTTAGAATTTGGTTTCAATTAAACTTGGCAGCGGGCTCGCTGCTGCTATAATTTAAAAATCTACGTTATAAAATACGCACATCGACGAACTTTTAAACATTCATTTTAGTTATTTAAAACACCCGATTAAAAAATCTTATTAAGTATAAAAAATACTAGAGAAGACGACTAGGGAGCTTATCGATTTTCTGAGCGCACCTTAGCCGTTTAGGTGGTGCGCGCTTCGAGGCAAGGCGGCAGATCAACGCAAGGTGTTTGCTTAAAAGTTTTTATTAAGAAATAAATGACGATTAAAATATATTTTACTAGACAAAAGTTCTGCTAAACAAATAGTTTTAAGTAATATAAAACTTAATTAAATGGACAGTCATTTTATACATACGTCTACAGCAAATATTTATATATTTATTTTGGATTTAAAAAAAATATTAATTAGTTTTATCAAAAACTATAAACGTATAAAATAACATGGTATTTTATTTTTAAAGATAAAACATTTTTTATTCCTTGTAATCATATATTTTTTTATTGTTTTACATTTATATTTATACAAAATAGTCTACTGAGGATGACTGACTAATTCTCCGCAAGGCCATTGTACAATCTTGGGTCTCGTCCCTGGGATTTCTAAAATAGAGCTGACTTTTGTGGATATTGCAGGTAGCCTGATGATCTCCAAAAATCAAAGTCCACGGGGCAGCGCGAAGGATCCAGTATGCTTACAGCGGCTGCGAGACGAGTAACTGGATGCGGATTATGCAGACATATCGACATAAACATGTCCACCTCGACGATATCATTTTTAGGGCTAAAGTAACTACTATTATTAATGACTCAGACACATTTCGAAGATCACACACGAACTAAGTCGCAGGGAGGGTGGAGGAGTGCAGTCCATAACCGATTTTCCATTTGTTTCAAAATTTTCAATTATGAATTCTCGGTACTCAAATATTAATAATGATCATTGCATGCTGGTCGTTCAAAAAACAATTAGCAACGATAAACGTTGCTGTAAGTCAAATAAAAATTAAGATATCTTGATATTTTGCCATTTTTGTTGTTCTAGAATTTTGTCTGAAAGCTATTTTATATGATGTGAGTAAAAAGTACAACAATAATAACTTATTCCAATACGTGTGCAAATCTATGCAATGCCAAATTCCCATATCCTGCAGAAAACAATGATTTATGAAATAAGTATTTCAAGTTACCAGGGTTTAATAACAAGTATAACAAAAAATGCTTGTTGTAGGTAGATTTTGTTTCAATATCCATTCCAGAGGACGTATCTCCCCTTTTATAATAGCTTTTAAAATGACGGTTTGTTCACTTAAGCGGTTTATTCACTTAAGACAAATATGCTACTATATCTCTTCGAAAAAACTTAATTGGTCTAGAGATTTTCACGGCTATGAAACAAGAAGCAGAGAAACTCTTTTAACCATCCCAAGGCATACTCTAATATTATTCGAGGGATCCTTCATACTCAGCCAGCAAATGCTGGAATTAGTAGCACCTGTCCTTGAAAGAGCAGATGAATAGTTACAACTTCAGAAATGTTACGTTTTAAATAGTTCGTTTTTTTTGTTGTGATTTAGACTCTTATTCGCTTTTCGCTAGCGATGAATCGAGAGTTATACATATGTTATGTACGAGTACGTGTTTCTGCGTTCTCTTCTCATTCATTTTTATATAACTGCTTATTTATTTTCATTTTTCGTATTGTGATTTGTATGTATAAACATAATTTACTATATGTGATTGTATTTTGATAAAATTTGGACTTCTGTCAGCTTTTTTTTTGCTGAGTTAATCTAAGGTGATATTTGTGCATTTGCTTTTTTATTGTTTTTCAGCCATCTATTAATTTTCTTAACAAATGTGTGGGCTGAAAACATATGATGTCCTCGCAGCGTGTATATCGACCGGGGAGATGTTATGAGATGAGCCCAGATATTTTAATAGCTTCTCTCTTAAATATATTTTCTGTTATTTATCTTGAGATATATGTACGATTTCGGAATGTATTTATACTATGTTGCTATCAATAAACCTATATTTATTTATATGAAAACCACTGTGGCAACCCAGATTTTGATAATACACTTGTGAAAGTGGCGCAGCACCTATCGATGGGACAGGATGACGTTTCAATTGGAGCTTTGAAGACCTTTTTTTCGTGTTGGGTGGTCGGTTTTTATTTTCATAGAGACACCGTCCGTGTCTCTTCACTGGGTGGTATTATTGTTAAAGCAGAAGAAAGTTATCTGGTGCGATGAGCAAGATTTTTTTTGTTGTTGATGTTTTTCCCGCTAAGAGAGCTCGTCGCCATTTTACAGAAAGATGATTCTATAATGGGAGTAGAGTACGAACTTAGCAAAAAGGATTATATTTCTGAGCCATAAATTGTTATTAAAACAAACACACTAGAAACGCTTGGTGATCAAAACTGCTGTAAGCTTTTATTTTGCAAGTAATTACAAAGCGATCACTTAGCAAATATTGTTGAGTTGGCTATTTTGACAAATAAACACATTATTTTCTCTATGACTGAGTAACAGCCAGTAACAGCCGAGAAAATTATTGTGGGTAGATGTGATTGATTTTTATTGTCGTCCTTTGCTGATCCCTTGCAATGAAAATATCGAGTATTGATTAGTGGTGACAAGTATTTAAGGTCTCAAAAATACTAAGTATTTGGAATCAGTGATACGTTTCAAAATCTTGTGTCTTTCTGAGCTATTTATTTCTTCAAACGGTAAGTTTTTTTCAAGCTCGCATTTATAATGAAATATTTGTTTATTATTCGTCCATTAAGAAGGGATTGTCTAGCAGTAATTAATGATAAAAATACATTTTTGTTTTCTTAAAATTGCTTTGTTGAGTACTTTTATGATAGTTGAATATTGTATGTGTTTTAGAATTATTTCATAGACATATATATCTATCATATTTTTTAAATACACCTCACAGACTGACAGTTCAAATATTTATTTATGGAAAATCAATTTTTTTAGCTATTTTATTGAAAAAAATGAGTTCTATAATTTCATTAGATTTCTTTGATATGATGAAATAAATGTTCATTTAAATGTAACAAAATATACATACATCCATACATACCATCACGCCATTTCCCTGTCGGAGTAGGCAGAGAGGACAGAGCGCTAGATTTTGGAGTTTTCAACATTAATTCTCAGATCTTTCTTTCACATCTCATACAATTTGAGCAGAGAGTGAAGATGAATTGCAGAGTTTGATATGTAAATTGTATGAGAAATGTGAAGAGAAAGATCTGAGAATGAATGTTGTAAAATCCGAAGTAATGGTGATAGAAAAATGTGAGAGGAAAAGTAAATGCGATATCTGGGTGAATAATGAAAGATGGAACAGTTACGAGAGATATCGAGTGGGGTATGGTGATAAGAAACAAAGTCAATAGGGAACTTAAACAAATATACTCGAACCCGACAGTATCAAAATTTGCTAAGATGATAGTCCATAATAGTATTTTTATGCCAACTTTGATGTATGGGAGTAAAACGATGATGTGGAAAAAGACTAAGAGGAGTCGAATAAATGCTGTAGAAATTGTGTATTTAGAAGAATACATGGAGTGACAAGGTATGACAGAATACAATTCGAAATGAAAAGGGATGGATGTGAACTTGAGGTGTGTTAAGTAAGATGAAAGAGAGTAGGTTGGGATGGTTTGGGCATGTGGAACAAATGAATGAAGAAAAACTTACAAAACATATAGTGGAAGATGAGTAAAAAGAAGACCAAAGAAAGTATAGTTAGATGAAGTGAATGATATTCTGAAAGAAGGAAATGTAGATAGTCAAGAGAAATCGTAGAAGTTGGGTGAGAAGGTGTATGGATGTGGAAGAGGTGAAGAATGCGTGTTGAGATAGGAAAGTCGAGTGCTTTGTCCTCTCTGCCTATCCTGACAGGCAAATTTTCTGTCTTGTCATGTAAGACCTTTTCGACATTTCTCATTCCATATTCTCACTATATGTATACGAGTGAATCCACACCTAGGAACTCTGCGGCCTGACCCCATAATGATGCTGCACGCCCCCTTGTAAATGATAATAGTATCTTATAGTATCTATGTATATCCATTAGTTAAATAGTTTATATAAAATATAAATTTGTACGGCATTGCAAATTATAGAAAAATGTACCTGTAATAAAATCACTTTGGAATGAAGTTGCATAGAAAGTAAATAAAGATAAGGTAAGTTGTGATGAAATTGGTTAGTTTTGAGAGTGTCTTCGTGTGTTGACTCAACCGCTCCTAACTGTCGAATGAGTTTGTGCGTAGCTCTTTGGTCTGGCCAGGCATGAAAGTCACCTAGTATATGAGTCGCGTAACGAAGTATTTTGGTGTGGCCTCGGCCTAAGTGATTTTTTAAGTTAATTAAATTCTTTAGATTTAGAATTCTCATTAAAAAATAATTGGGTTAATGCACAACAAAAAATCAGAATAAAATGATAAATTAAAACACATATCAATCAATACCTTAGGGAACTAAAATATTAGTAAAATGATATATGCTATATTACCTGAGTTTTCTTAAAATTGATACGTTTATCGTCAAAATGACAACTTAAAGAAACCAAATAATAGAGACATGTACAAAAGAATTACTTAAAATCTCAGTAAATAAGATATTTTCTGTAAAAAAACCATTTTGAACTATTTGTTTTAAACCTTCAACAAGTTGAACCTACAATGCTGATTATGAACGCACCTTCAACTAGCCAACATATAATTGTCCACGAGTAGGTAAATACTGGTGCAGGTAGAAGAGGTCCAACTCTATCAAAACTTGTCTTTGTCTTTTGGACTTTTGAATGGATATGGCTAATGCTAATTTACAGGAAATTGTTTTCTTTTTCTTGTTGAAAGCAATCGTAACATCTGATGATGTATTTAAACAAATTCGAGAAATGAAATATAATGTACCCTGCTTTTCCCTGTAATAATTTCAGTTTGGATTCAATGTCTATTAGTGTTTCTTACACCCATTAATGTACCATTGCATAAACCATCACCAATAGATACATTTCTAAGAAGAATAATAATTTCTTCAAAGAAATTCAACCTGGAACTTATGTAAATTGCTATGAATTTTTCCTAAAAATACGAAATTACTTTCAGGACGATCAATTAATTAATTCTAGCAGTAGGAAAAGTACATAATAAAAGAACAAAAATAAGTAGATTATTTACACAACAATATTATAAAGTTTCACATCACTGACAGGATCTAACACTGACTACTGTCCCTTGTCAAGTTTCTAGATTTTAGGTTATTTTTTGTTTTTGTCTAAATGAAACTCCTTTAACAAAAATAATGTGCATAAAATAATGTTCCATTCGATTCTATAGAAATGTTATTGTACTTGGACGTATTCTTGCTGGCAATAAAGTTTACATTACTTATTTAACAAGTAATATAATTAAGGATATATTTAATTGGTCCATTTCTAATAAGTGAACATCGGTACATATGAGATTCTACCCAAAAAATCCAGAAATTTGAATGTACCACACGAACTGACGATGGTTTGGTGCTGCGCTGCTATATACCACGTGTTGTACCATTTAGGGATCAGTTGACTGGTTAGCATTATTGTGGGCTACCGGTTCATATTCTCTATGCTTGTTTCATTGTTGTTGAGTTTGTGGTGTTTTACAATTGGATTTTTAAACCAAAATTATTTATATGAAAAAAACAAAGAGTTTGAATAAATTTTGTTTTCAATTCAGCAATACGGCAGCTGAAACTCATCATATGCATTTGGTAACCAAGCGACTGGACTAACGAAAATCTTTGTTGAAGATAACTTGATAAATTGATCATAGACATATGGGTATATTTGAAAAAAACCTTTTTAATTTTCAGTTTCCACTATGTTTTCAAAAATTACACCCAAAAAAGAACAGGTCATGATAGATACATCAATCTATCTGTTAAATCCGCTGAAAATAAATGAGATTTGCCGTACATGCCTGGGACGCAAAGGTGAAATGCAACCGATCTTTGATGCTTGTTTGGATGAAATGATGAATTCGGTCTTAACATTTCCTGTAAGTTTTATTGTATTTTTACATTTTATTTAAATATTTGTCTCTACTGGCTAACTTTTTTGATAGAGTTTTCCATGTCTGCTCTGTATAATAAGTTAAGCTGTACTTTAATTATAAACTGAGGTGCTACAGGGCGTAAATGATATAGAATGAAAATTGGCTAGAACAAATAGAGAGGAACGACGAGGGTTATGTGGGACTGAAGACTACTAATAAAGTTTAAGAGCAAGATTTACAAAACAGTGATCAGGCCTGCTCTACTATATGGAGCCGAGTTTTGGGCTCTAAAGAAAAAAGAGGAACAATTAGTTCATGTCACGGAGATGTGTATACTACCGTGGTTACTGAGCATCATTAGATTGGATGAGATCCGAAATGAATGAATTTGTGGAACACTTAAAGTGGCGCTAATAACATAGTAGATAAGGCCAGAAAGCACGCCTACACTAGTATGGACGCGTGCAACTGCAAGAGAGTCTCGGGGTACGAGATAGAAATGCAATATGCTAATCAAGTGTTATTAGTGAGTAAAAAAGCAATTTCTTGTTAAGTTTTCTATGTATTTGTTTTTTGTGGAAATAGTGGAATAGCATAGTACGAGATGTATGAATCTAGAGGAGGCGAAAGAAATATGTTACGATAGGAATGTTTGACACTGTCCTCTCTGTCTATTTGATAGGGAAATGGTATGTACGTATCCTATGTATAGTATAACATATCTATAACATTTGATCACACTAGAAGCAATTTAAATGTCAAAATCTATTAACCCTTTCAATTCCGGATTTTTTTTTGTATGACATACGAGGCATATCCAGAAAGTAAGTGTACCGAATTTTTGTAGGCTACAATTTTTTTTATTTAAACAAAAAAATTACATGGTTACCGTAGTACATATGTAAGCTATTTTTCGACATAGTCGCCATTCCTCTCAATGCAGGTGGTGAAGCGGGGTATCAACTTTTTGATGCCTTCCTCGAAGTAGTTTCCCGCCAACCCCTCCGTCCACTTCTCCACCTCCTCCTTTACCTCCTCGTCGGTTGAAAACCTTTTTCCACCCATGTGCAGCTTCAGGGAGGTAAAGAGATAGTAATCTGAAGGTGCTAGGTCAGGGGAATGCGCGGGATGGTTCAGGACATCCAATTTAAACGAGGCGAGCAGTTCCTTCGTGGCGTTGGCCGTGTGTGGTCTGGCATTGTCGTGCAGCAGGCAGACTCCCTTTGTCAGCATGCCTCTCCTCTTGTTCTGAATCGCCCTCTGCAATTTTTTAGGGTCTCACAGTATCTTGCAGAGTTGATGGTCTCCCCTTGAGGCATATATTCAATTAAAATTATGCCTTGACAGTCCCAAAACACGGATACCATGATTTTCTTGGCTGAAATTGTAGTTTTGAACTTTTTGGCGGAGGGTGAAGAGGTGTGACGCCACTGTTGAGACTGCCTTTTGATTGAGAAATTCATCTCCATGGAGTTTGCAGCGCCTCAAAAACTCTTGCCCGGCCTCCAATCGATTCAACTTGTGTCGGTCTGTCAGCTGTTTTGGGACCCACCTCGCGGACAGTTTCCGATATCCGAGGGTTTCTGTGATGGTTTCGTGTAGTAGAGATCTGGAGATTCGCGGAAACATCGCAGAAAGTTCATCCACAGTCAATCTGCGATCGTCACGGAGCGCATTTTCGATTTTTTCCACAATTTCGTCAGTCACAATTGAAGGTCTTCCGCTCCTTTGATCATCATGCACAGACGTACGACCGTTTTTAAACTCGCGACACCACTTGTACACACTCGTACGATTCATAGCTTTATCACCATATGCAGTTTTCACCTCATTATAAACCTCAACCGGAGGTTTCCCTTCCAAATGAGATAACGGATGACGCCGCGTATTTCGCACTTGTCGGGAGATTGGATAGACATTTTTCACAAAACGTGTTGTCGCGTCGACACTTCTCAACGTACTGACCTCGAACCGGTCTCGTTGCAGAGGGGAAGGGTCAGGCTACACGGAAGTGTAGCCAACATGTCGAAAATAAAATCCATCCGGTCGTGAGAGCCTCAGTACACTTACTTTCTGGATACGCCTCATACCTGTAACTCCAGTGTGTTTTTTTGCAATTTCAAGCAAAAATGGTACATTTTAGACAAAATTTATTTAAAAAAAAAAAGGTATCATGCAAATAGATATTAAAATGATTAGATACATGTATAAATTAATTTATTTAGGCAAAATAAGAACAATATATTGGGAGTACAAATTAGTTCGGTCCGTTTCCAAAAGATGGCTCTGGCTGTTATGAATGGTTCATAGTGACAGCCGATTTTGGCGGTTTCAGAGAGGTTAAACATGCGCCAATAATATTCAGTTTATATCGTTTTGAGTTTCATGCAAAAACCTTGTTTTGTACAGTGTTGAAAATGTCGAATTTTATGTTAACCAAGCAGCATTTGCAGGAAGTTTTAATTTTCTGCTTTGTAAGAAAAGTGCAGCTGAAGCCCATCGAATGCTTGTCAAAGTTTATGGTGACGCTGCTCCAACTGATAAATCATGTAGGGAATGGTTTAGACGTTTCAAGGATGGAGATTTCAGCGTCGAAGACAAGCCTCGCTCTGGACAGCCAAAAAAATTCGAACAAAGAATTAGAGGCATTACTCGAAGAAGATCAGAGTCAAACGCAAGAGGAGCTTGCAGAATCATCGGGAGTGACTCAACAAGCCGTTTCCGTACGATTGAGAGCCATTGGAATGATTCAAAAACAAGGAAATTGGGTGCCTTATGAACTGAAACCGAGAGACGTTGAAAGGCGATTTTTCACTTGCGAGCAGCTGATTCAAAGGCAATAAAGAAAAGGTTTTCTGCATCCGATTGTAACTGGAGATGAGAAGTGGATATTCTACGACAACCCCAAGAAGAAAAAAGCTAAGCCTGGTCAATCGTTGCCATCGACCTCAACATCAACACCGAAACCGAATATACATGGTTCGAAGATCATGCTCTGTATCTGGTGGGACCAAAGGGGTGTTGTTTACTATGAGGTGCTGAAATCTGGCGATTCCATTACGGGCGATCGGTATCGGTTACAATAAATTCGTTTGAGCCGTGCATTGCAAGAAAAACGGCCGGAATACGAGCAAAGACATGATAAAGTTATTCTTCTTCATGACAACGCTCGGCCTCATGTCGCAAAAGTCGTAAAAAAATATTTGGAAACGCTCAAATGGGATGTTTTACCGCACCCGCCGTATTCCCCGGACATTGCTCCTTCTGATTACTGGTTGTTCCGAAGGATGCAGCACGATTTGGCAGGTCACCGGTTCACTTCTTTCGTAGAAACCGAAAATTGGCTCCAAACTTGGATCGCCTCAAAAGACGAGTCATTTTTTCGAGATGGAATTCGAAAATTTCCTGAGAGATGGGAAAAAGTAGTAGCCAGCGATGGACAATACTTTGATTGATGTGTTCATTCATTTTGTTTAGAAATAAATGCATTTTTGAACACAAAAAAACGGACCGAACTAATTTGTACGGACCGAATTAATTTCTTTCAAAAGTAGCCAACACATTTATTATTACTTAACAAGAGACAATGACAATATTTATTGCTACTAATCTATTAATTCTATATTGAAATGTATATTTTTTTACAGATAAAAAGAGGTGATGGGTATCCTGAGTTGATATGCAAGCAATGTGTTCTAGCCATAAGCAGGGCATATGCTTTTAAACAAACTTGCGAAAAGAGTGCAAGAATATTAAAGGAATTCATGAGTGCTGAATTTCAGGTAACATTATTTACGAAATAATAAATTACGTAAATAGATTGAGAGCATATTCTCATTTAAAGTTTCAAGTTATTTGCAGGTGAAAAACACTGATTATTGTGCACTTTTTAAAAAATGCCACAATATTACTACCAAATGATAAAACCATCTGAAAGCTTGAATACCTAAATGAACATCGAACATCCCACTTTGCCACAAAAAAATATCAAGTTTTTGGTCAACTCAACAATATGTATAAACAACATCGGAGGATTTTTCTGCCAATTTAATCTCCCAACTTAGTTAATACGTAATACAGAGGTTCTCAACTGTTTAAGTTCATTTATTAATTAAGTAAACTTTGTATATTTCTGAACCATCACAAATATACTGCTTCAGTTATTTTAATAAGGCCCATACACCTTAAAATGTGTAATTCTTAAATTTCACCTCATACTCTATGTTCTACTTTTGCATTGCAAAACTTCAGGAGGTTATTCTTCTTGAAAATCAAAGAAAAAATGCAAAAAACATTACAGCCTAAATAAAAATGTTCTAAATTTATTTAATCTGGGTCCAGTTGACAAGGTGTCAGTCAAAAGTATCTACAATTTTCTCTTCCTTCCTACTTACTGCTTCCCAAAGTTTCACTCATGTATCAAAAGCTTAAAATTATTTTACATCATATTCACAGAACAAAACAAAAATAGAAATTTGGCCCATGAAATATTAAATGTGGACATAGTTTAGTATAATTCCAGTATAAACAGTTTGTATCGGACTAGAGTAAAGCTATCCACACCAATATCTTTTTGGAGATTTGTATTTTTTTAAATCATGATATCTTAGAAAAATTTCACAATGATTTTTATTTTAGATAACTTACTGAAGTTTCTTTCTGTAATGTCTTGAACATGAACTTGTAACATTTGCTCAGATCAAGAGGACTTACTGTAAATAAACAATTTCAGTGTGTAGTTCTTTTGCTTTGTTTTCTTCTAAATGTTTCGATCTGCAATTTTATTTTTGTCACACCTTACTTGTTGGTTAGCAGGCGTCTAAAATATATATTAATGATATCTATATGATGATAAAAATATTACAAGATATTTTTTCAGTATTGGTTATCTGAAGTTATAATTAGTCTCAGAATAAAAAATATTTTCCGTTTTCCCCTTGCTTTCAAAATCAATTCCACACAATGTGATCAGTTGCAGACAACTAATACATTACTACATAAGAATAAATCAAAACTGAAATATTTATTTTTCCGTATATTTTGTTCTAAAAACCCCTCTCTGAGGAATGACACTGCACAACAAGGTGACTCCAGTAAAATCAATATCCAATTTACAAGTCATAGAACAGTAAGCCCTACATTATAATAACTCTCTTCATTGCATCACATGAACAAAATAAAAAAAAAGCCAATCTTTTTTAATTAAACAAAGTAAATTTAAAATTTTACAAATTTCATAAACATATAAAAACATATATTGAAGAAAAAGGGCATAAATTTGCTTTAACAAGTCATGTGGAAATATAATTATTTAATTTGTCTTGCATTTTTTAAATTATAAATAAGAGGGTGAAGCAAATCTTTGTGCATTTATTTTTCAACATATCCTTTCCCAACTTCAATGCACTTTCTTCATAAAATTCTAGCATAAAAAAATATTCACTGCCGCTCTCAAAAATAGATGTTAACAGCAGATTCAACCTCTATTTGTTGAAAATCTCTCAGGTTTGGAAACAAATAGAAGTCAGAAAGGACCAAATACAGTGAATATGAAGAGTGCGGAAGCAATTCGAAACTAGATTTAAATTTTTTAACATCGCACCTTTTACTTTTTATTTCCTCTGACGTAAAATGACACAAAGGCCAACATAATATTCTAAGTTTATTGTTGTGCATTTTGCTAGGTCGTAGTGTTAGTCATGATTACACCCTTTGATTCCTAAAAAACAGAGGCCATCACATTGTTGGCTGACAGAATCATCTTAGCCTTGTTTGGGACCAGAGATCAAATGCTTTTTCATTGTTTTACGAAATGTGCAGGATAACAACTATATTCTGAACCTTCAATCACCCATTATCATGTCACATATTTTGTCAATGTTTTCTTAAGTAAGATACGCTGAAAACGTTCCACTGTTATGGTCATCCTCAATGTTCTATTGACCATGTTTGTATTTAGTTGCTCACTTTTTAACAGTTGTGTAAGATGGACACGATGATTCCAATGTCTGTTGCATATCACCATGGATCTTCTGATTCGTTTAATTTCTTTTGGCGGTACTTGATAACCGCTCTTTGTAGAGTTTTGTCTATTTTGCAATATTATATAAACACGCACAATAAAAAATCCAGCTAAATGAAAACGAATTACAGTAAATGACATTTAACCACTGACCTTTAATTGTGGCCAATACAAAATGACAATGTTCCCTGTAAGTAAAAATGGGGACTTGAATTTGAGGCTGCAATCTTTTTAATGCACTCTTGTTTTTCAAAAGCATTGGGCGTATCAGCAAATTTTGGTATTTATGACTAAGGTTCGAAAAAAGGATGGATGTTGCTGCTGGCCAATCACTCTGCAATAATTGGCACAGTGCAGTTGCTTTATACAAAGGATGTGTGTTTCACATGCGGAATTATTGAATATACATTTTTTTTATTGGTTTAATGTTTGATAGTACATATATTAAAGTACATTACAAACTTAGAGATCATATTATTTCACACTGGTGTTAACAAGGTTCTGTATTCTTATTAGTATTATTAATAAGGAAACTTTATTAATGATTTAATCCATGAAATGCATATTGAGTGTTTAGAGAAGCAGATATCGGCTCAGACCACTGTTTAGTGGTAAACAAAATAAATATTCTCCGTGGTTTACGATCTGGTATATGTAAAAAAGTGCCGGCCGTGAGAATCAGATGTGAGAAACGGCAAGATGAGGAAGAGAAAGAGGAATTTAGAAAGAAATAAGCAATGGATTTAAGTATTGAAGAAGAATGGATGAGTATGAAAAATATATTGGTGGTTACAGCAAAAGATGTCTGATACGGCAAAAATTGGATGTAAAAAAAGGGATGCATGGTGGAACAAGGAAAAATAGAGCATGGAAAATATTTGTTGAAGCAAGAAATGGAAATAATGATGACTCAATGGGAAGAAAGATAGAGTACAAAGAATGGAAGGTAAAAACAAAAAGAGTGGTTGAGGAAAAAAAAAGAAACTTAGAAATGAAGAAGGCAGAAAGTTGAGTATGAATGTGAGGGGAAATATGAAAATATTTTGGAAGGAAGTAAGTAAAAAGAGAGGGGAAAAAAATATGGGAGGTATGAGTGGAATCAAAGATAAGAATGGAAGGGTTTCGTCAGAAAAAGGAAGGGTTCGTTTGTGATGGAAGGAATATGTTGATTAAATAACACTGAGTCTCGTATAGCGGAAAATGGAGAGCGTTCGGAAAGTACATAGAATGACAATGTATGACAGAATATGGGATGAATGTGAACTTAAGGCTGATGTGTTAAGTAAGGTGAAGAAGAGCATGCTGAGATGGTTTGGGCATGTGGAACGAATGAATGAAGAAAGACTAACAAAACAGATATATGGTACAAATGTGAGTGGAAGGTGTGTAAGAAGACCAAGGAAAATATGGTTAGATCAAATTAATGATATTTTGGAAGAAGGAAACGTTGAAAGTCAGAGTAATCATAAAAGATGTATGTTTGGCACTCTGTCCTCTCTGCCTACCCAGATGGGAAAATGGCGTAATGGTGTGTATGTATTATATGTATGAAATGCATATTTTTGGTTAGAAGAACAAGTAGCCAAAATTTGTTCACATATCAAGCCCATACAGGCAAAAAATTGTAACAAACATTTCGCCTGTTGAGAATCATAGTGGCGAAACTCCAAAAAATCGATTTTCGAGTTGAGACTACCAAATGGCACTAAAATTACTCCTTTTTTACATGTATATTTACATGTATAAGTGGTGAAAGTATATTTCAACTTCAAAATTCGCACTATCCCTTTTTTTCCCAAGAATATCTAATAAATGCTGATAAACTGGGAAGTGTTACAAACAATAAATCCACCAATTGTGTGAATACATGAAAGTTTTAATAAGAAGGTGCACTGGTTGAACATGATAAAATATTGAATAGCAAAAATATATTTTTAGCAATAGATTGTTAAAAAAAATCACATATACCTCACGCTGTAGAAGATAGAGAGTCATAATTGCTATACATACATTCCACATCTTGCACATTGTACATTCTCATAGAATTCCATTGATTTATATAACTTTCTTTCAAAATTTCATTAACTTGTTCCAACCATATTTTCCTTTGTCTTTTCCATACATCCCTTTCATACTGTATTTTTTTTATTAGTCTGTCAACACTCATTCGTTCTACATATATGCAGAAATCATCTCAGACTGATCTTCTTTATTTTGCTCAATATTCCAGCTATAAATTAACATTTATCCTTAATTATTTCATTCTCTAGTCCAGTGGCTCTTAACCTTTTCCAAGTCACGGTGCACTTTTGATTATAAGAAAAATTTGTGGAGCACCAAAATCATCAAGGCCATAAAACTAACAATAAAAAATGCATGAACATTACTTTTATTTATAAATAAAAATTACACATTACAAATAAAATTGGAAATGTAGGAGATTGCGCCGCGCCTTGGCTGCGTTGCCAACATTGATTCGCCAAACTTCGATCAAATGTTTCATATTTGACGGAGCACTTGTACGTCATTGACCATATATCTCACATTCATTCGAATTATAGTTATTTTTCAACCTTATGTTCATTCATTCAATATGGTCAAACTCCTTTGGAATGCCTGTGTTCATTCTATGTACAAAAACACATCTCAAATTAATCTTTAATTATTTAATTCTTTCACATACCTTTATTCTCTGCAAGACACCAGAGTAGACATGCATTGCTTCAGCGTTGATTTGACTACTTGCCCACCTTTGTTCACATCCACATTTTTTTAGTTTCAACTGTAATTATTGGCAATAGCTTTTCCATCGCGCTACTTTAACCTTGTATTGTTCACTCTCCTCTGTCTTCTCTAGGCTCAACTAGCAGCCCATGAGAATGCTTTACAATTCAATGAGAATGTTACGAAAAATCCCTTGGAACAACAAGAATATATTCTACCCACAGATTCAACTGCAGGATGTTCTGACCATGATGACCCTGAACCTTCGGAAGGTATTTTTTTTTCTTCATATTACTTACGCAGTGAGGAGGTTGAAACAAAAATTGTTAAATCTATGTTGGGATTTTTATTTCTTGATTGTGTTTTCATTTATGTATTATGTAATATTTTCACAAGAAATATAAAGCTCCATTCGTATTCATAATTTTTTTAAACCCAAGTTAATTTCATATTATTGGTAATATAAAAATACGTCAGATTTTTTTCACTAAACACCTGCTTCATTTCTCAGTGTTTAACATGCTTGCGTGGAAACTGGAGCAACACTGTACTTAATCATTTTTTAAAACGTGTGTGTGTGTGTACAATACAATATACGAGGGTGGTTCATGTACCCGTGTTAGGAATGAAGACGCCATTTTTTTTCAAAAACAAATTATTTATTTTTCAAGATAGTCCCCTTTTAGGGATATACACTTTTTTCCATCCCTGCCATTATTTTAACCGTTCCAAAAAAAAGGAATTGTCGAGCTCTGCAAAATAATAAATTAATTCTTAAATATTTTTTTCGATACTGGATAAATTGTTTCAATTAATATTGCATACTAATCATTGAATATATCAGGTGTACAAATAAGCCGCCGCCGTTTGACAAAAGTTGGCGCCACCAGTAAGTTATGTTTAAAATTGTCAGATGTAAAACGTCATTGTCGTAAGGTTGGACATCTGTCAACAACATAACCTTGAAATATTAGTGAATTTTTATCAGTATTATATATTCTTTTGTGTGCGAAAATGTCAAGTTTTGAGCCGAATAAGAGTCATTTGCAGGAACTTTTGATTTACTTTTTCAATTTGACAAAATCTGCAGCTGAGGCGCATCGATTGCTTGTAGAAGCATATGGTGAGACTGCCTTAAGTGAGAGAAGTTGTCATGAGTGGTTTAAAAAGTTTAAGAACGGTGAATTTGACATCGAAGACAAAGAACGTAGCGGAAGGCCGAAAGTGTATGAAGACGCGGAATTGGAAGTATTATTGGATCAAGATTCGTGCCAAACGCAAGAAGAACTTGCACTTACATTAGGAGTGACTCAACAAGCAATTTCACATGGGTTGAAATCATTGGGAATGATTCAAAAACAAGGAAATTGGGTTCCATATGAACTGACACCGAGAAACGTTGAATGCCGATTTTCCACATGTGAAATGCTGCTTGCCAGGCATAAACAAAAGGGTTTTCTGCACCGTATAGTCACTGGTGATGAAAAATGGATCCACTATGATAATTCAAAAAGGAAGAAATCATGGGGACCCCCTGGCCATGCTTCAACATCTATGGCTAAGCCAAATATTCATGGAAAAAACTCTTGTTGTGTATTTGGTGGGATCAGCTTGGTGTCGTGTATTATGAGTTGCTCAAACCGAACAAAACCATTGCTGGGGCTGTCTACCGAACACAATTGATGAGATTGAGTCGAGCACTCAAGGAAAAACGCGCCCACTGCTACTCCAGACACGACAAAATTATTCTTCTGCATGATAATGCTCGTCCACATGTTGCAGCGCCGCTCAAAATCTATTTGGAAACACTCAATTGG
This sequence comes from Odontocerum albicorne, assembly GCA_949825065.1. Classification (NCBI taxonomy): domain Eukaryota; kingdom Metazoa; phylum Arthropoda; class Insecta; order Trichoptera; family Odontoceridae; genus Odontocerum; species Odontocerum albicorne. The sequence continues at coordinate 21,835,104 of OX463843.1, read as the reverse complement.
GAAATTTTACCGCACCCGCCGTATTCACCAGACACTGCTCCTTCTGATTTCCACTTGTTTCGATCGATGACGCATGGCCTGTCTGAGCAGCACTTCACATCATATGAAGATACCAAAAATTGGGTCGATTCGTGGATAGCCTCAAAAGATGAAGCATTCTTCCGACGCGGTATCCGTATGCTGCCAGCAAGATGGAAAAAAGTAGTGGCAATCAATCGATTGGCAATACTTCGAATAAAACATGAGGTTCCGTTCTTTCACAATAAATGCCCAATTTTTGATAAAAAAAGGGCGGAAACTTATTGGTACACCTAATAATATTGGTAGAAAAATAAGTAAGGAGAAATTTTAATATTTTACACGTAGAAAATAAGTACTTGGATAGAAAGATAATCAATATATTTTAATTTTCAGTTGGAGTCATTGAAATAGGTGGATATTCAGATACTGCAGAATTATCACTGACCACTAACAAGGACTCAAATATTCAAGTTTTACAACCTGGAGATTACAGTAAGTTACGAGTATTATTATTGATATATCTTTCCTTTCTTTATTAAAGGGAAAGTTTTAACAAATGATACTTTTTTCCTCTAATATTTTGATACTCTTTATTTGCAACAGGTGTATTTTATAAAGAACTAATAGAGGTACATTACTCCATCCATTTACATGATCTCCTTTTAGGCAAATTCAATTTAACACAGTTTATTCAGTTTGATATTTTAAATGTTTAATAGTGACATCTATGTATGAAATAAAAATTTGACTTCTAAATTGATATTTTTATATACAACTGTAAGAAGGACAACATATACAATGAAACAATCATCCAGCGAGACTGATTTTGAATGTTACAGCAAATTCTAAATTCTGTAATTTTTTTCATTTTATAAATTTGTATTTTATTAGTTATTAATTACCACTTATATAGATTGAAAACAGTAACTTCAGGTTTTTTAACTAAGTAAGAATAGAATATCTGGAAATATATAAGTGATCACCTATTTTACTTAACATTTAATAACTCCATTTACGCTGTTTTCGTTTACGCGCTGTTTTTTTTATATCACCCACGTTCAATGGAAGGATTACTATATACCAGGTCTGTAAATTTGAAACCGGATTTTTTTTATAGAAAATACACATTTATTTTATGAAAATGGTAAAAAATATTTTATACAAAGTATTGCCCATCGCTAGCTACACATTTTTCCCATCTCCCTGGCAATTTGTGGATGCCACGCCAAAAAACCTCTTGCTCTTTTGAGGCAAACCAATCATCGAGCCATTTTCGTACATTTTCGTAAGAAGTGAAGCGCTGCTCAGCAAGTGCGTGTCCCATCTATGCAAATAAGTAGTAATCGGATGGAGCCAAGTCTGGTGAGTAAGCCGCATGCGAAAATTTTTGCAAACAAAACGCCTCAATCGTTTGCTTGACCGGTTTTGCTGTGTGCGATGGTGCATTATCATGAAGCAAAATCACTTTGTGTTACCTCTTTTGATATTCTGGTCGTTTTTCACGCAATGCTTGGTTCAAATCCATCATTTGTTGTCGGTAGCGCTCAGTATTAACGGTTTTGCCAGGTTTTAGCAGCTCATAATAGATAACACCCTTCTGATACCACCAAACACAGAGCATTGTCTTTCGTCCATAGCGATTTGGCCTTGCAGTCGATGTCGCCGGTTTGCTTGGAGTAACCCATGAAATTTTACGCTCAGGATTCTCGAAATATATCCATCTTTCATCGCCAGTCACAATTCGATGGAGAAATTATATTTTTTTGTACCTGGCGAGCAGCATTTCGCGAGTGGTTTTTCGGTTTTCCTGCTGTCTTTCATTCAGTTCATGTAGAACCCATTTTCCCACCTTCTGGATCTTTCCCATGGCTTTCAAACGTATGGAGACGGCTTCTCGTGTCACATTAAATTGATCCGCGAGTTGTTGCGTTTGAGCATCATCCTCATACAACAATGCTTCGAATTCGGCATCTTCAAACTTTCTTAGTGGTCTTCCACGTTCTTTTAAACCACTCAAAGGACTGTGATTTACCAAGAGCATGCTCACCGTAAGCTTCGACAAGCATTCGATGCGATTCTGCAGCAGTTTTCTTCAAATGGTAACAGAAAATCAATGCTGTCCACAAATCATAGTTTTCAGGCACAAAAACAGACATATTCAACGCTATGAAAACATATGTAGTTGTATTAAACTTGTATTGTTGTGAGTATAAAGTCTTTGACAAATGTAAACACAAGAAAAAGGCGCCAATGACGCGTTTTGACAGTCCCTACATTGACAACTAGAGCCATCTATGAGCAAATTCAAGTTTCATATTTACAGACCTGATATATATGTGTGTGTGTTTGTGTGTGAGTGCGTGCGTTTGTACATGAATTATATACAATGTATTAATTGGTATTTATATTGTAGAGCTCCATTTTAAACAGAATGAATTGAATAATCAAATGTGAATAAACTCTTCACAGTAAACTTAAAATTAAAGTGACAGACCTGTTTCGCAGTAAATTACTATTTTGCAGAGTTTGATGAAACCTAATTATTTTCAGACATAATAAAAAAATTGGAAAATCGCCAGATTTTTATTTTCATACACCGAAAAAAAAATCGTGTGTATCTCTCAAAGTAGACTGCTGAAAAATAAAAAAGAATTTAAAAAAAAAAATTTATTTCACTTGCTTTTTTACCAAACTTTTCAAACTACCGTCATAGTTGCGATAGTTGTGGTCTCTTTTCTTTTTTTTAAATATAACATACGCACCAAATAAATTCTTCACTTCCAATAAATTCTTCCATTACAAATGGTTATTCTTAAAATGTTTTAATTGTCTTTAAAACATTGATATGACTCAGAGACTCTTTTGAGTCTGTTTGAGCAGTGAGACTTCTAGTTAATGGGAATCAGTCACTAGAATAAGGAGTGTGTTTATTTTTAGTTGCTGTTACCAACTGTGGCCCAGACAAAGAGACCCCACAGAATGTGAACTTTATTAATTTTCACACTGGAGAAGTTTTATGTCTTGCACAAAGTGTATCTCCGACTCACGTTTTTGAAATAAGCCCAGATGGACTTGCAAAACTCATTCCTAAAAACGGTAAGCATTATTTTATTATTGCATTATGAATATCAAAAAAAAAAATTTATACCAAGATACGAGGCGTATCCAGAAAGTAAGTGTACTGAGGCTCTCACGACCGGATGGATTTTATTTTCGACATGTTGGCTACACTTCCGTGTAGCCTGACCCTACCCCTCCGCAACGAGACCGGTTCAAGGTCAGTACGTTGAGAAGTGTCGACGCGACAACACGTTTCGTGAAAAATGTCAATCCAATCTCCCGCCGAGTGCGAAATACGCGGCGTCATCCGTTATCTCGTTTGGAAGGGAAAACCTCCGGTCGAGGTTTATAATGAGGTGAAAACTGCATATGGTGATAAAGCTATGAATCGTACGAGTGTGTACAAGTGGTGTCGCGAGTTTAAAAACGGTCGTACGTCTGTTCATGATGATCAGAGGAGCGGAAGACCTTCAATTGTGACTGAAATCCAGATCTCCAGATCTCTACTACACGAAACCATCACAGAAACCCTCGGATATCGGAAACTGTCCGCGAGGTGGGTCCCAAAACAGCTGACAGACCGACACAAGTTGAATCGAGTGGAGGCCGGGCAAGAGTTTTTGAGGCGCTGCAAACTCCATGGAGATGAATTTCTCCGCTCCATCGTTACTGGATATGAAACTTGGGTTGCACACTACACGCCTGAAACCAAAAGGCAGTCTCAACAGTGGCGTCACACCTCTTCACCCTCCGCCAAAAAGTTCAAAACCACAATTTCAGCCAAGAAAATCATGGCATCCGTGTTTTGGGACTGTCAAGGCATAATTTTAATTGAATATATGCCTCAAGGGGAGACCATCAACTCTGCAAGATACTGTGAGACCCTAAAAAAATTGCGGAGGGCGATTCAGAACAAGAGGAGAGGCATGCTGACAAAGGGAGTCTGCCTGCTGCACTATTTTATACACTGAAAGAAATAGGAATACAATGATAATTAAATAATATGAAAAATATTTTCTAATTTACATTTGGATGTTTTGTTGAATATACAAATGTTTAAATTATTTTATAACACATCGATCAATAAGTACTGGGACTAACCAACAGATGGCGCCTCTAATAACAAATCCATTCCATTCTCAGTTAGTACCATCCTTAGAAGTTACAAACTTCCATGACATTGTGTCATTGAGTTACAGTGGTTTTAGTGATGCTACTTTTGCTATTTTCAAAACAATGGAAAAAACCGAATTTCGTGTGTTGATAAAACATTGCTTTTTAATGGGAAAAAATACCGTTCAAACTCAGCGATGGCTTGAAAAGTGTTATCCGGGCTCTGCTCCGTCGAAAACAACCATTTGTCGGTGGTATGCTGATTTCAAACGCGGTCGTATAGACACAAATGATGTTGAACGATCTGGTCGTCCAAATTAGGCTGTTACATCAGAAAACATAAAAAGAACCCTCAAAATCGTGATGGAAAATCGCAAAGTAAAGTTGCGTGAGATAGCTGACATCCGGAAGATATCATTTGGTAGTGTTTATAGCTTTTTTCTAAATGGGTGCTGTGTTTGCTCACAGTGAAACAGAAACAACAACGCATCGATGATTCAGAGCGCTGTTTGGCACAGTTTACGCGAAATAAACAGGAGATTTTGCGTCGGTATGTGACAATGGATGAAACTTGGATCCACCACTATACTCCGGAATCAAATCAGCAGTCAGCTGAGTGGAGAGCAGCCGGCGAAAGTCGTCCGAAGCAACCAAAAACTCAATAGTGGGCCGGGAGGTTTATGGCCTCCATATTTTGGGATACGCATGGTATAATATTCATCGATCACCTTGAAAAGGGAAAAACCATCAATAGCGAATATTACATAGCGTTATTGGAGCGTTTGAAGGCAGAAATTGCAAAAAAACGGCCTCATATGAAGAAGAAAAAAATTCTCTTTCATCAGGACAATGCACCGTATCACAAGTCGATGGTAACGATGGCCAAATTGTACGAGTTGAACTTCGAATTGCTTCTGCACCCACCGTATTCTCCAGATTTGTCCCCCAGCAACTATTGGCTTTTCGCAGATCTCAAAAAGATGCTCCAGGGAAAGAGATTTGGCTCCAATGAAGAAGTGATTGCCGAAACTAATGCCTATTTTGAAACCAAAGATAAATCGTTCTACACGGCTGGCATAGAAAAGTTAGGAAAGCGTTGGAATGAATGTATCGCTTTTGAAGGAGACTATGTTAATGAATAAAGAAGAATTTTGGCAAACAAGCGTTGTTTTAGTAGTTAGTCCCTGGACTTATTGATCAATGTGTTATATTTCATAAGTAATTTACTTATGTGAAAAAGAAATTAAAATCTTATTTCAAATGTCATTTAATAACCAAACAAATCTTATTTCAAAGGTCTTGTCCTCGTTGCATCTTGTAAAATTTGAAATTAAAATAATGCTGAGAACATTCATGAAACATATTTTTGCAATAGAATTTTGAAAATTAATAAAAGGTTTATAAAATTATATAAAGTGACCTACTAAACTCTGGTATGACTTTTCAGTTGGTCATTTACAATTATTGAATGGGCAAAGTAAGTGAGTAATTAATTACGCACAGTATTTTTAGATTTATCTTAATGTATATTTATAAATAATACGTTGGTGAGACTAATGAGAAGAAATAATATTTTCTCAACTCGGAGCTTTAAATTAGTTTGAAGGAAGGAATTTCTTATTAAGAGTTTTTATACCATTAATCAGTTACACTTCTTGTTGTATACTTTACCTCTGATGGGCATACAGCTCCTGAAGAACTTTAGCCTCCATGAGGATACCCTTCCACTCCTGACAATATAAGCCTTCCTAAATCCTCAGCTAATTTGCCTAGGCTGCCCAATGGCTTCTCTTAACTGACCAAATTTTTAATGGTTCTTTGTTTCTCAGCTCTGTAACCTAATCGGCTGTATCTTATGATGCTCCAAGGTTGTTGAGACAAAGAACGGATCTCACTATTGTTTCACGGTTTCATAGTATCTACTGCAACTGCTGGTTGCTATTATTTCCCTTTTTTTCGTATCGTAGTAATACTTAAGTTTAAAGTTGTCGAGTATGGATACAATATTTTTACTTCAAGAATATTTTCGATTTTATACCATTTTTTAGTTTCAATGAAATGTAATGTAACTCACATTAAACAACATATTATTTGCAACTTCTTTGAATTTATAAATTAAAAACAAAGCTATAATCTATTGTGACATTGTCAATAGTGAATCATGTTCCTAAAAAATTATAAAGGAGTATTGTTCTAGCTCCTTCCACACATCCCAAATAGGCCAAACTAGAAACTACAGGGTCCTTCAATAAGGACGCTCAATTTTTAAATGTAAATAAAACAAGTTGTGTGTGAGATATCCACTCAATTTTTTTTTTATTTGAAAGAATATTTTATGGCATTAAGTATGGAATATAACGTCGTTCAAATGTCCGCCGCGGCTTTGCTTGGTGGCACGTATTCGGGAGGACCAATTTTCTATGACTTTGTCGCATAAAATTGGCTGAATTTGCTGGATGGCATTCGTTATGTTGACTTTGAGGGCATCAATTGCGGTTTATACGCATAGACCTGCGATTTAAGATGGCCCCAAAGGAAGAAGTCTAAAGGTGTTAAATCGCACGATCTCGGTGGCCAGTTCATGTCGCCACCGTGCGAGATAACCATGCCCTCTAATCGCTCGTGCAGAATGTCCATCGTGGCATGCGCTGTGTGGCACATAGCGCCGTCCTGTTGGAACCACATGTCGTCTGTATCCATATCATCCAGTTTAGGCCACAAGAAGTTGCTTATCATCGATCTGTAGTGTTTGCCGTTGATGGTTGCATGATGGCAATGCCAGTTTCGTTTTGGAAGAAATACGGACCGATGATTCCGACATACCAAAATCCTCACCAAATAGTGACTTTCTCGGGATGCATTTGGTGCTGGTGTATCTCGTGTGGATTGGTATCATCCCAAATCCGACAATTTCGCTTGTTCACACATCCATTTATCCAAAAATGGGCCTCGTCGCTAAAGATGACTTGTTTGGTGAAATTTGGGTCAACTTTCAACTGCTCCAGAGCCCAATCAGCAAACACACGGCGTTGTCTATAGTCGTTTACCTTAAGTTCCTGGGTCAGTTGGATTTTATACGGGTGCAGACCCAAGTCCCGATGCAAAATTTGCCAAGTTAAAGTCGCAGAAAGGCCAAGTTCTTGTGAACGACGAGAAATTGACTGCATCGGGTTTTCCCGTACACTCGCACGCACAGCAGCGATGTTTTCAGCAGACTTTGCGTTTCGGTGACGTACGGGTGTCGGCTGATTATTTATCGAACCGGTCGACTCGAATTTGCACACCAAACGTCGAATAGTCGATTCGGCAGAACGGTTGTGGCGAGGATAAAAATCACGTAATGCGCGGAACGTTTCTCGAACGGAGCACTGATTTTGAAAATAAAATTTGATGATTTGCACACGTTGTTCAACGCTATAACCTTCCATGGTGATTTGCCATACACTATTGAATAATTCACAATAAATTTGACAGATGCTGCTTTAACAACATGGCCGCTATAACCTAACAAATTTCGAGCATCCCTATTGGAAGACCCTGTATATCCTTCTATCAGAGTCCATTTATTTATTTTGTGATCTTTAATAAGATATAAAAGATTCTTGTCCAGTTTAATAATTGTATTTTTTTATACAGATGTTGATAGAACTGTCGATTTGGAAAAACCTTATGATTTGGATAAACCACCTGAGTCTCCTAGTATTACCGAAGAAAAATCATCTGGTAAATTTGTATGTCAAAAATGTGGAGAAACCTTCACTTTAAAAGTGGATTATAAGGTACATAAAACTCTGTAATTTTACATTTTGTATAAGATTGAATTTTGAAATGTGGCAATCAGCAGCATTTTAGCATTTTACTCATGATAAGAAATATACATCATTTGCGAAAAAATAACAGGTAATTTAATTTGGCACACAATTTTATTGGATCTGGGTTTGTTGCCTTTCATTTGTCGTGTCCTCAGTAAACTAGGCTTTTGTCTATATCTCACTGAGGACTCTTAAGTTTAGTGATGTGATTGAGGGGAAATCTGGTTGAATGTAATGTATTACACTTTTATTATATACAGTACAATCTGAAGGAATTTTTTCCATATTGCAATCTCCTTCGACTAACAAGAAGGATGTTTAAACAAGTGTTAAATGCAAACCAGACTGAAACCTTTAAAACAAAATAATTATTTCCAACGGGCATTGAACATGCCATCTCCAGATGGGAAGACAGGTATGTCTTACCATCTAGGTCATGGAATTCATAATTTTTTAACTACAAAGCAATAAATCAGATCGAGTTTATGAATGCGAGTGTTGTAATAAAATATTTAAAGAAAGTAAGAAATTTCAAACTTGAAGTCTTTTTTGTAGTTTTCATCACGAAATATATATATATTTTTTCAGTTACATATGATTCTCCATCCTCTTGAAAAGTCTTGTCCAACTTGTGGCAAGTGCTTCTCCGAAAACCGGGCCCTCAAGAGGCACCTGAAGACTCATTTGCTCCAGAAGCCGCATGTTTGTAACATCTGCAACAAGGCCTTTGCAGAGAGTTCCAACCTGACCAAGCACAAGAAGCGCCACACCGGGGAGCTGAGGAATGTCCAGGGAAAGCCCCACCTGTGCAGTGTTTGTGGTAATCATAATTTGTACAATACGAGAATAGCACAGTAGAACCTCTATCAATTGTTTTCAAAGGAACTTGAAAACAATTGTGGAAGTGAACAATAGATGCAGGAGTATATAAAAAAATATAGTAATATGTTTTTGGAGGATTTATTTCCATAAATGAACAGTACGTTTTTATGGGGATGGGTGGTGGAAGCAGCAGTAGTAAAACGATTCATAGAGGATCGATTAATAAGATCTGTTTGTGTGTTTTATATGGAATGAATTTAGGACTAGGTGATATAACACATATGAGATAATCGAGATTTTATTTTTTAGTAAAAGTTTTTCAATACAATGAACAAATTAAAGATTACTGTTTATTAGAGATAGAGCTTATGATAATAATAAATAGACAACATGTATAGAGATGTTTCATAATATATCCTAAAAAGTACATTGTCTATGAATTTATAAAAAAGGCAATTCATAAGCACTACTAAATAAAATCTGGTAGAGTGAAATTCGAAAAGAAGATAAAAACCAAGATAGTCAATAATGAATAAGTTTATCATCCACGAAACAATTGATACCGAAAATACTACCTATGATGCTGGGACAGATATTTAGAATATTACAGCCATTATAATGGTGTTGGATATGTTCAAATGGGATAATTAAGAAAACCCCGAGGCAGTTTTTTAATCACTAACTCCTGTACGTTCTTTGTTTTGTATTATTATATACTATTTTCACCCTGCGAGGATGATAGGTGTCAGGTGGTACGACCATGTTACAAATAAGACAGTTGGCAGCAGCTGTCTATAACCACCACAATAAGTGTTGGTGCTGGTGGTAGTTGAGTCATATATTGAGGATGCTGCCTGGTAGCTGGTCATGAGATACACTGTTTTATCCCCTACAAGAGAATCACTAATGGAACGTCCATCTTACACCGTACACTAATGTTATGGTAGATAGATAGATAGATCAAATCACTACCATTCTATCTATTATATTTATAAGTCTGTATAAATATCAAGATCAGTTATAAAATTTAAGTTTGAAGTGTATTATAAAGAAGTTGAATCGAATTTGGATTCAAATTTAAAATAGTGTTAGCTTTTAAATCTTCAACATTGAATATCTCTTAAGCGAGTTGTGTGGACACATTATAGTATAATTCAAAATTGAATATATAGTAGTAACTTTGATTTATGGAAGTGAAATATAGACATGGAAAAGGAATAAGAGGCGTATAAACATCATAGCTAAAATACAGAATGTAATTAATCAGGATGAATGTGAATTTATTAAATAAAATATTAAGAAATTACTGTATTTTCAAAATTTTATTTTTATCAGTTGTATTTCAATATCGCATATGTTATGGGTAGCTGATTGACTGAAACTCTGTTGTATAGTGCCTATAGACTGTCAGTGATACATCTTAGATAGAAATCATCTACACAGTAGACAGTTTCTATCTATGATGTATATGTACTCTGGTAATTATGTTTAAGCTATACTGCCTTTAGATATTGTTTAAAAAGTCCAGGAGTGTTGTTAAATGTGGTAGTTTATTAATTTCAAATCATTGTTTAAAATTTCTTGCATTTTAAATTAATCGAATCATTAGAAAATTTTGCTAATTTATTATTATTTTTTATAGGGAGGGGCTTTAAGTGGGCTACTTCTTTATCTAAACACAGCAAGTACCATACTGGGAATAAACTACTCAAGTGTAAGTTCTGCCCAAAACAATATGTAGAAAGCAGATCTTTGGACGTGCATCTGAGGTAAGCCATAACTTGAGCCTTCCAATATTGCACCCAATTCTAATGAACATATAAATTGTTCAGAATAGATAAAACCCTTTCAACATGCATAATTAATGGTTTAAAAAATTGTTTGTGTTTTTATAATTGCAAATAAATTCTGCTAGGTGTACGAGTATCCTTAAATAATTGTTAGGCACATTATTGAGTGGCATTAGTTCCACTGCCTCTGTTATATGGTTATATTTCTGATTACGTGAAGATTTCTTTGAACGCTAGCAGAAACTAGGTAGGATTTAAGGTATAAGTGCCATAGCCTGCCAGAGTTATAGAATATTTTTTCAACTCTTGATCTCACATTCTTTTTAATGAACTGTACTAAAATTCTCAATGGGTTTTTCACAATTTGTTTTTAAATAAATAGAACAAAAGGAATGGAGTTGCTACGATTGATGTGTGTAGTGATAAGAAAGACGCCCTCCATATCCTAGTTTGTAAGATGCCTGTCTCCCAACCCGGAGGTTGTGGGTTAAAATCCCGCTGGAACTCAGATCTTTTAAAAAGGATTCTAGTCTGGTTTTCACTTAAGGCCTCTTGAACATCTTTCTGGTTGGTTTGAAGAAATTTCTACATGGCAATAAGCCCGCCAGGTTGTACTATATATAACAAAAGTGTAATACAATAAAATAAGTCTGGTGCCTCTGAATCGGCGTGATGGTATGTATGGATAAAAATAAGTAAAATGGCCACAAAACAGCTTTGGACAGTAAAACAATCTGTCAAAATGCCATTATAAATTAAAATAGTCGCATTTGTCAAAAATGTATTTTTCAATATATGCGGGGAAGAATGCAGCTGAAGAATTGTAGGGGAAGAATGTTCCTAAACCTATTCAACCACCTCTTGTTGTTTTTCTGTCTGTGGCCACATCTTTACTGGAAACTAAAAGAATTTGTGCATTTTTTCTCTGTATTTGCCTAAGACAGGCCTGTTCCAAAAATACACTTTTTCATCCATTCCAAACGTTTGCTCTTTCTGATAGTTCGGGTAATATAAGCCTTGACTGTCAAGATAATGAACAAGAGGAAGACGTACAAAAAAATGTCAACAAACAGATGTTATCCCCTGTTTATATAGTTTCTAACTTGCAGCAATTTCATAATTACGTGTACCCTAAACTTTTTTTTTATCATCGTCACATTTGGTCTACATTTGGTGCAATGTCATATTTAGTGACTGAAACATTATAGATCGATACATTACTACTAATCAAGTAGTCATTATCAATATCAACCCTCATACAAGAACTATATTACTTCTGGCCATTTTATATAAATAAAACAATAACAAAAATAAGAAAATTATGACTAATTTAACTAATACTACAATAAAACTATAAAAATATCACAAAACAACTTATTACATTAGCATAAGGTTGAAAGGAGATTAAAAGTGAAATCAAAGTGAAACATCCTTTTAAGCTATTTCTAATAGTTGCTATGCATAAAAAAGGATTTATGGTCCCTTATTTGCTATTATATACATAACATGCCCCATTGAGTGCCTTGAAATAAATGCATTTTGGTGGCAATATATTTTGGTGCGTTCGAGTAAAAGAGTAAAGCTTTCTGTTGTCACCAAATAGATACTAAAAAAGAAACCCACAAGGAATTCTTAGTGGGCTTTATTGCTTTTTATTGAGCTAAATTGATGTTTTACAAACAGCAATCTATAACCTGCATTGAGTAAGTTATTAAATGTATAATCATTTGTGATGGTATCACTGTTCAGGATAGTTGTTCTAAAACATAAAAATTTAATTTTTACAAAATGAAAAAATGGTACATTTGATTAATGTATATAAACAATAAAAAATAACTATTATAAATGTCCTCTTTCATATTTCTTTTGCACCACATTTACATATCTCACTCATCCCGAAATGAAGTTAGCAAGGCGTCATACTCGCGGTAACAGGGTCACATTATTTGGCTCGGAAGTTTACTAACCTTAGTTTCAAATACTAAATTTGGTCTATTTGCATAAGAAAAAAATAATCCATTGTCATTATTCATATATTATTTTGGTAATAAATGAGGATTATGATACGAGGGTGGTCCCAGAAGTGCCCGACCTGACGTATATAGATGGCGGTTGTTGCTTTAAAAAATTACTATGGTAGAAAGTACTAAACTTATAAAGCTTAAGTTTCAAGTTTTAAGACGCTACGTTGTTTTGTATTTGTTTGGAAGCCATCAACAGTGAACGCTCTCAGTGAATTTGTAAACATGGAAAAAATTGGTCATCGTTATGTGATACAATACTTTCATTTGAAAGGTCTAAGTCCAACCAATATCAAAGCCGAGCTAGATTCTACTCTGGGGGAGTCTGCTCCTTCGTTTATAACAGTAAAATATTGGGTGGCAGAGTATAAACGAGGCCGTACGAGCTGCCAAGACGAACATCACAGTGGTCGACCAAATGAGGTGACCACGCCAGAAATGGTAAAGAAAATCCACAAAATGGTATTGGATGACCGTCGATTGAAAGTGCGCGAGCTAGCAGACATGGTAGGCATTTCAAAAAGTGCTGTACATCGCATATTGACTGAAAATTTGGACATGAGAAAGCTGTGCGCGAGATGGGTGCCGCGTTTGCTCACAATGGAACAAAAACAGCGTCAATCGAGTATTTGGCGATGTTTCACAGCAATAAAGCCGAGTTTTTGCGTCGATTCATAACCATGGATGAAACATGGGTCCATCACTTCACACCTGAGGCAAAGAAACAGTCAAAACAATGGACTGAAAGGGGAGAATCGGCTCCAAAAAAGGCGAAGACAGTTCCATCTGCAGGCAAGGTCATGGTGTCAGTTTTTTGGGATGCGCGTGGGATAATTTTCATTGATTATCTTCAAAAAGGAAAAACAATCAACGGCGAGTATTATGCGAACTTATTGCAGCGTTTGAGTGATGAAATCAAGAAAAAACGGCCGCCTTTGGCGAAAAAGAAAGTGTTGTTTCATCAAGACAATGCACCAGTTCACACATCCGTTATCGCGGTGGCCAAAATCAATGAATTAAAGTTCGAATTGCTTCCTCACGCACCCTATTCGCCAGATTTAGCCCCCTCGGATTATTTTCTTTTTCCAAACTTGAAAAAATGGCTCGGTGGTAAAAGATTTGCCAACAATGAAGAGGTGGAATCTGCGGTTGATGGCTATTTTGAGGCGCTCGACGGTTCTCACTATAAACAGGGTATCGAAGCTATTGAACATCGCTGGGAAAAGTGTGTCGAGCTGAAAGGAGACTATGTTGAGAAATAAAAATATTTTTTCCCAAATTTTTTGTGTTTTCTTTGTTAGGTCGGGTACTTTTGGGACTACCCTCATATTTCTCCTGGACAGTAATAATATATTGCAGTTTGTTAAATAATAAATTAATGTCCAGTTAACTTCTTCTCCCCCATGGGGTTATGGGACAAGGTGAATATGACCTGTATATTTTTCGTTAGTCTGTAAGAGAGATATTTCGAAATAAGACTCCAGGATGAGCCATCCTTAAGGTTTTCCCCAATGTCTAAAAAAATTATTACAATAACCATAGATCACCTCGGAACTAGTTCAGCCATTGTTTTGAAAGATGTGAAGGGCCAGGCTGTGAACCAACCTGGATGGAAATGTTTTATGTCATCCCTGTGTTCCTGATGGAACGTATAAGATAATAATGAAAAACCTGATTTCATTTTTCTTGTGATGTCTATTGGTATGCGGAAGCGTCCTCCGTGCATTGCACGTGTCAGGATGTCAATCACAATGTGTTCAGTTGTATCCATTTCATCGCATATCTTTGTTGCAGGTCCCACACCGGTGAAAAGCCGTTCACATGCAATGTATGCAGCAAGGGCTTTACCCAGCAGTGCAATTTGGAGAAGCACCTACGCGTGCATACTGGTGAAAAGCCCTTTGTGTGCTCCGTCTGTGGAAAGGGATTCTCGCAAAGAGGTCGGCATATTCTCTTTTTCTAACTATCAATTAAATTGGATATACAAGAGGTGTTTTTAAGCAAGGTCCATTTGAAAACTACCGGTGATTGAAGCTGGGAAGTGTGATCGCGCAATATCTTTAAAGGATTCATTAATTTGCTGTCTGCCATTTTGTCACAGTCAGATTCATCTATGATACCAGGTCTGTAAATATGAAACCGGAATTTGCTCATAGATGGCTCTAATTGTCGATGTAGTGCCTGTCAAGCCGCGTCATTGGCGCCTTTTTCTTGTGTTTACATTTGTCAAAAACTTTTAACTCACAACAATCCAAGTTTAATACAACTACATATGTTTTCATAGCATGTCTGTTTTTGTGCTTGAAAACTATGATTAGCCGACAGCATTGATTTTATGTTACCATTTAAAGAAAACTGCTGCAGAATCGCATCGAATGCTTGTCGAAGCTTACGGTGAGCATGCTCTTGGTAAATCACAGTCCTTTGAGTGGTTTAAAAAATTCAAAAGTGGCGATTTTGACGTGAGAAACGAAGAATGTGGAAGACCATCGAGAAAGTTTAAAGACGCCGAATTGCAAGCATTGTAGGATGAGGATGACGCTCAAACACAACAATAACTTGCGGATCAATTAAATGTGACACGAGAAGCCGTCTCCATACGTTTGAAAGCCATCGGAAAGATCTAGAAGGTGGGAAAATGGGATCCACATGAACTGAATGAAAGACAGCAGGAAAACCGAATAACCGAAAAACCACTTGCGAAATGCTACTCGCCAGGTACAAAATAAATCATTTCTCCATCGAAGTGTGACTGGCAATAAAAATGGATATATTTCGAGAATCCTAAGCATAAAAGATCATGGGTACCTCCAAGTAAACCAGCAACATCGACTGCAAGGCCAAATTGCTATGGACGGAAGACAATGCTCTGTGTTTGGTGGGATCAGAAGGGTGTTATCTATTATGAGCTGCTAAAACCTGGCAAAACCGTTAATACTGAACGCTACCAACAACAAATGATGAATCTGAACCAAGCATTGCGTGAAAAATGACCAGAATATCAAAAGAGGCAACACAAAGTGATTTTGCTTCATGATAATGCACCATCGCACACAGCAAAACCGGTCAAGGAAACGATTGAGGCGTTTAGTTGGCAAAAATTTTCGCATGCGGCTTACTCTCCAGACTTGGCTCCATCCGATTACTACTTATTTGCATAGATGGGACACACACTTGCTGAGCAGCGCTTCACTTCTTACAAAAATGTACGAAAATGGCTCGATGATTGGTTTGCCTCAAAAGAGCAAGAGGTTTTTTGGTGAGGCATCCACAAATTGCCAGAGAGATGGGAAAAATGTGTAGCTAGCGATGGGCAATACTTTGAATAAAATATTTTTTATCATTTTCATACAATAAATGTGTATTTTCTATAAAATAAATCCGGTTTCATATTTACAGACCTGGTATATAATACTCCTTCCATTTAACGTGGGTGATATAAAAAAGACAGCGCGTAAACGAAAACAGCGTAAATGGAGTTATTAAATGTTAAGTAAAATAGGTGATCACTTATATATTTCCAGATATTCTATTCTTACTTAGTTAAAAAACTTGTAGTTAATTGTTTTCAATCTATATAAGTGGTATTTGATAACTAATAAAATACACATTTAGAATATAAAAAAATCCGGTTTCGTATTTACAGACCTGTGTAAATAATTTATAATGAGTGCGATTATAAACAATCTCGCTAACTGTGAGGTTGGTGTTGTGATCTAACTTTTATTTGTAAAACTATGTAGAACTTAATTGTGACTGTGTGGATAAAGAACATATAAGTGTAAAATTTCAAAATGGATCTTAAAAAACACTTTTAGTATACATGTAAAATTGAATAAAACACAATTTTTAAGCATATTGTAAAATCTTGATACCACAATGTAATGGTTATGTCACTATATATATTTGTGAGTTAATTAAAGGATGAGGATTCAGATTTGATCTGCCATTATTGCTAAGTACTAGTATATGTAGAAATATGTTTGATATTGTAGGTTACGTGGCAGTGCACATGAGGATTCACACCGGAGAGAAGCCCTTCATCTGCAACATCTGCGGCAAAGCATTTGCAGGTAACTTTGCACACAGGATGACTTACTTTATTGCTTACACCAGTGAACAAAATCATCTTTTCATTCCGAGAATAACAATTACATATAGACAGAAAAGCCATTTTTATACATGGCTCCAATAATATTGAACGTGTTCCCATCAAATATGAGGAGAAAAATAATACAGTGGAACCTCTCATAACGAGAATAATTTGTTCCAGAATCTTACTCGTTATGTGAAACACTCGTTAAGCGAAACAATTTTTCCCATATAAATCAATGTAAAATACGATAATGCGTTCCATGCCGAAAAAAATACTCAATTTTTTTATTTTTAACGTTTATTCAAATAAAATTACATACTTATAAATTGTTAAGGAGCGTAACAACCCGGAATGCGATTTCGATTTGCAAAAAAACAATAAAAAAATCGAAATAACTAGTTTTTTATTTATGAATTTATGACAAATAATTAATTCTTTTTTAATAGAAGTAAAATCCGGTAACCCTCAGAATCTATGAGCTTCTTATAGTCGCTGATGAAGTTCTCTGCTGCCTTTGTGTCAGAGCTTGCTGTTTCACCGTGCCTCACAACGCTGTGGATGCCGGTTCTTCTCTTAAATTTCTCGAACCATCCATGACTTCCCTTAAATTGTACTTCTTTTTCGGTAGTTGATGATTCTGGCGTCTTAACGAGGTCGGCGAAAATAACTTTCACCTTCTCACAAATGATGTTTTCGTTAATAGTATCGCCTTGCAATTACTTTTCGTTTATCCATATGAGAAGCAACCTTTCAACATTATCAAGAATATGTAACCGTTTCGTAGACATTCTTGACACTCCCTTCGAAGCATCTATCTTCGTAATTTTGTCCTTGTTCTTGAGGATAGAGCAAATCGTTGATGTAGACAGATTGTATGTGCGCGCTAGATCAGCCACGCTCACACCTCGTTCTCACTTTTCAATAATTTTACGTTTCATTCTACAGTTACTTTTATTCTCTTATGACTGTCTTCTTGTGGCTTTTTCTTCAGGGACATTTTTGCAAGGGTTATTAAACTTTGCACAAAAAAAATTACAAATAATGTCTGAACACAAGTTTGGAAAAATGTGTGATCACATGTGACACTAACGTGCTAGCGGAACGAGTGCTAACCAGAGACTGACGCACTGGTGCGGAAGTCCCGGCTCACAAGTGAGTGACGTGAAGATGGGACTTCCCCTTTCTGCACCATTCGTTATGCGAAATGTCGCTCGTTAAGGGAGCATTTTTTTCACAATCTGTTTAGCTCGTTATGCGAATTACTCGTTATGAGAGGTGCTCGTTATGAGAGGTTCCACTGTAGTTTCAAGAAAGCAGTTAAAAGGGATATTTGAAATGAATCATGCTTATTCTGTGACTATGGTTAAACTTATATTTAATTGTTTTTAAACAGTTTTAATAAACCGCAACATTTTTTTGTGATAAAATATTAAGAAAGTAAAATATGTATAATATTTCATGGTTTGATTGTCTTATTATTTTCATTCATAAATGTAAGTTAAAATATGGATTGGATCATTTTACATATAATTGTATACATTTGTGATAATTGATGTACATAATAGGTTAGTCAAAAAGTTTTGAAAGTGACATCTATGGAGCAGTAAAAAAACCAAAATTTCTACGCCATTTTAATATTTCATCTTTCATAAGAACGTACTCAAAATTTCATTTCGATCTGTCAATTCATTCTTTGTTTACAAGCCATTTGAAGTTGACGTGTCAGTGTATTTTTTAACAATTAAAAAATCTGAATATCGTGCAGTGATTAAATTCTTTGTTTTGGAAGGTTTATCGGCTACTGAGATCCATGCAAAGATGGTGAAAGTATTAAAGGAGTCTTCTCCTTCATTTCCAACCGTTCACCGATGGGTTTTGGAGTTTAAGCGTGGCTGTACAAGCGTTGAAGACGATCCACGCTCAGGACGTCCAAAAAGTGCATCAACACCAGAAATCATAGCGAAAATACAGGATATGGTTTTGGAAGATCATCGATCGACTGTGGATGTGATAGCTGACACCATAGGCATCTCACATGGAACAACATGGCATATTTTGGCTGAAGTTTTGGGTTTCAAAAAACTGTGTGCACAATGGGTGCCGCATTCGCTAACAATGCAACAAAAACACGTTCGAATGCGACTTTCTGAGCAACATTTGGAGCAGTTTCGAAAGGATAAAAAGGATTTTCTGCGTCGATTCATCACTATGGATGAGACTCGGGTCTACCACCATGATCTTGAATCAAAACAAGAGGCTAAGGAGTGGTGTGAACCGGGCACTTTGGCTCCGAAGCGAGTTCGTGTCCAGAAATCGGCCAAGAAGGTGTTAGCGTCAGTTTTTTGGGATGCAAAAGGAATTTTATTGATAGATTATCTCCAAACTGGTAGGACAATCAACTCTGATTATTATTGTGACCTTTTGGACCAGTTGGATGAAAAAGTTTGTGAAAAAAGACCCGGTTTGCAGAAGAAAAAAATCATTTTTCATCAAGACAATGCACCTGCTCACACACCTCAAAAAACCATCGCGAAAATCAGTGAATTGGGGTACGAATTGTTGCAGCATCCACCCTATTCGCCAGATTTAGCTCCCTCTGACTTCTGGCTGTTCTCACACCTCAAAAAATTCCTTCGTGGAAAGCATTTTTCATCAAACGAAGAGGTTATAGCCGTCGTAGAGGAGTATTTTGCAGGCCTTCCAGAAAGTCACTTCCGTGATGGGACAACAAAGTTGGAAGATCGTCGGACCAAGTGTATTGATCTTATGGGAGACTATACTGAGCAATAAAAGTGATTTCCCCCAAAAAAAATGTATTTTCATTTCCGCTTTCAAAACTTTTTGACTAACCTAGTATTAGTCTGGATATGAAAGAGAAACACTCTTTCCACTTCCCGAAACTATTGTATTTTCAATCTCAGGCTTTTGGCTGCTTCGTCGCATTATGCTTGATCTGATCCACATTCTCAAATCTCTTTTCCTTCAGTAGTGATTTCAGTTTTGAGAATAGCCAGAAATCATGGAGACTATCAACTTGTGTAATGCATTGTTTTACGAAAATTCCTGTATGAGATTAGATGAGATGAGTGGGCAGGTGCGTAATCACGGTGAAACTATTATACTAATCACGACTGACTTTATCAGAGATGAGACAGAGATGTCTCACAATCTTCTCAAACCTTTTAGAAAATACTTTCTGTCCACAGCCTGGCCCCGTAGAGCATACTTGTGGTGTACAACCCTTAGTTGTCAAAGAACACATTGGACCTTTTCTAAATATTGCTCAGACCTTGGTGCACTTCCTTTGCTCTTTCTACTTTTGGTGTTTTTGTCTCAGGGTCATAGATGTAGATTTGTGTGTCATAGTTGATGATGACTTGAGAATTTCAGGGTCATTGTTAGACATTTCCAACATGTACTGGGCGATTTCCACTCAGAGTCCATTTGCTGTTGCATTCAAAAGAATTTTGCTAACATGAAACTCAGACCCAGTTCTTGAACTAAAATTTTTTAAACAATTGATTTTTGGTCAACTCTTGCACAGTCAAATGACAGTTTTCATTAATTTCAGTGTGTAAACTTTCCTCATTTTTAAGCATTCTGAATTGAACTGAACTGATCGCTTTCAATTAAATAGTAGCCATCATTAAATTGTTAAAAGCACTCTTTAATTTATGTTTCATCCATAAATTAAAGAGTGGGTTCCTCAAGCCTTCACTCATCCTCAAGCCTTCCAAATCATTTTTATTGTTTCTGCACCTGAATGCCCAAGTTTTTGGTAAAATTTTGATGCAAATTAATTTCAAATCCAGAGATTACTGGGTAAATCAAATCTCAGAATTCACATTGTTGGATCATGGATGAGTTCAACTCTAAGATAACCTCCCTTTGTGTCTCATTTAATTCCTGGGAAAAATTTGAAGCTCGGTCTCCACTCTGATAACTTATGATGTATTTTATAACTTTGGTAACTAATGATATATTGTATATGTAAAGTGTTGTCAAATAATTTGTCATTACCAAGTGCGTGTAATGAACTTAGCATTTTAGAGCAATGTGAATGTCACTATTGATAGTTAGTATCTTATCAATAATAATAAATAGGTATCCCTCCCTCACTCAATGCAATTAATAGGTTCTAGGAAAAATCACATAGCTAGTAAAACGCATCAAGTGAGTTGATTTTAAATCGGGGTGAGATTGGTCCCAAATGAAAATAAAGTAACGTAAAAAAACTATTTATATTTTTAATACGAAGACCTATATAGCATATTCCTTTCAAGTAGGGTTAAAATATTTTCTTTTTAATTTTTTTTCAATTAGTGTCAATCATGTTAAGTGGGATTATGTATAATGAAGGATACTTGTGGATGTAAAGCACTTTAATGAAATATTAACTCAAAAGCAATTTCTTTTTTGATGTACGAGTATAAAAGGCAGTTCATAATTGCATCTAAATAATTTAAAATGGAATGATGCCAAAAAGTAAGTTTAAATTTGGGACACCAATAATAAATTCACCAGACATACGGTCAGATATATAGATTATGGACACAATAATTAAAGTCTGATGTGGCTGGTTGAGGAAAAACAATTTGTAAAAACCTTTGCCTGTGCTAAGAGACTAATTATATGTTACATGTGCTCAAATTAGCTGGATGCTCCTTTGATTCTTCTGTTTACATGTATAAGTATGAACCATGTATCCATATGGAAGATATATAATGAGGAATAATGCACAGGGGCCAACACGCTGACTATTCACCAGCGGGTACATACAGGAGAGAAACCCTATGAGTGCAACACTTGCAACAAGACCTTCAGCCGTCACGAGTCCCTAGTCATCCACCAGCGCACACACACCGGTGAAAAGCCCCACGTCTGCACTGTCTGCGAGAAAGGTGAGGCTCTTATAAAATGTATTATCTACTGTAAAGCCTTAGATTTGTTTTTAGTATTTTGATCTTTGTCCTGCATGATTATATCTGATGTCCATCATAGCTTTTACATTTTGATAGCCCAACATTGAAGCCGTATATTAATTATAGCTGGGTTATTTTGTACCCTTCCCCTTTGAATTTAACAGACATTACTTTGAAAATTCAGTCATGAATATTTTTTAAATTGCAATGAATTATTACGAATGTCTACTCTTGTCTTGCCTTCTACTCCGATATACTGGGCCAGCCAGGTGAAGAATGTAACAGAATGGAGAGGAATCATTATGGATTTTAATGAGGATCATGTTGTTCAGTAATGAGTGATACAACCAGGAAGTAGAAGACTGCCTCTATGGAAAAAAATACAAATATACAGCAATTGATTTTGTTTTAAAGATATTGCTTCAAAAATAAAAAATAAATTAAGTAGCTCATTATAAATTATATGAAAAAGGGGATGTTCAGATTCTACTGTAATATGTTTCTCAGTCTAAAACTAGTTTGTTGAGAGCGCTGAGTGGGCTAGTATGCTAACCTGATGAAGGTTGAAGCTATTTTCATAACTGAAGCTCAGATAGTAGTGACGAAAGACTAAGAGATCCAATGTCGTGGAAGGAGGAAAATGACTACGTTTTGAATATTGCAAAACCATAATTTAACAAAACTTTATTGGAGCTTGTTAATCCAAAGATCCGCTGTAAAATAGAAATATACCTTCAGAAGTCCTCGACTCAATCTTTATTACAATATCCCAAAATGTGATCTGGAGTAGATCATCCCTAATTAGATGTCATACTACCTTAGCGTGAGGGTCTTTTTTTAAATCTTTAAGTTGTTGACGAGAGCTACACCTAATCCTACTACGAGGGGAAGTTAATAAATTATCAAAATGAAGAGGTTTAGGGAGGGGACTGTAGTGCGCATGCGCATGTTCCGATAATATGACTCATTATTATGATAGTATTTTACCAAGTTTTAGTCTAATTTTGACAGTATTGTTTAAGATATCATCGGAAGAGTATGTCAAACGTTAATAACATCCCAAGTATGGAAAAAATTGAGTATCGCGGAGTCGTTAAGTTTCTCACAAAACAAGGGAAAATACCTCATCGTTTTGGAAGAAATGTTAGCTGTTTACGCGGACTGCTGCCTTAGAAAACTAATGGTTTTCAAGTGGAATGGTCTTTTTAAGCAAGGGAGAAAATCGATTGAAGATTACCTCCGACCAGGACGGCCTATTGAGGCCACTTCTTCAAACATCGTCAAAAAAGGAACTGGAAAATGCCCTCCTAAACAAACAGCTTGCAGATATGGTTGGAGTATCTTCTACAACCATTTTGAATATCCTCCAGCATTTAGGGATGTCAAAAATCAGTGCAAGGTGGGTACCCACGTCAGTTTTTGAACCTCTGCAGAAACAACAAAGATGAGATTTTAAGCTGAATTTTTACTGGAGATGAAATTTGGGTTCATCATTATAAACCTAAGAAGTTCAAGCACCTTAAGAAGTTCAATGTCGCAATCGGCTGTAAAAATTATGGCTACAATCTTTTGGGATGCAGAAGGCATACTGCTAATAGATAACAAAGATAAGGGCATCACAATAACTGAAACTACTCTGGTCTGCTGATGCAGTTAAAAGAAGCTGTGAAGGAGAAAAGGAGAGGAAAATGGACTAAAGCGGTGCTGCTGTTGCATGACAATGCGCTCGTGCACAAAAGCAATTCTGCATTAGCTGCTCTTCACAACTGTGGCTTCTAAACATTAAATCACCCTCCCTAAAGACCAGATCTGGCTCCATATAGCTATTATTTGTTTCCAAATATGAAGAAAGAACTTCAAGAGAAGAAATTTACGGACAATGAAGAAATTAAAAGTGCAATTTCGACTTACTTTGAGGGCAAAAGCAAATCTTTTTTTTTTCGTTGATATAAATAAGCTTATTGAAAGAAATGAAAAATGTATTCTTATTAATGGTGAATAATAATATATTGAAAAGGAAAAATAAAATATTGCATGTTGAAGACCTCCCCTTGTATGTTGGAAAAGATGAAGTCTTATGTTCCTGACAACTATTTGAGGTACAGAAATATTGACCTATTTAGACTGGCAATAAGTAGAACTAACCTGCAATGTGCTGTTCGTTTTGAATAAAACCTCGTGTATTGACATCTTCAACATTTCCAAAAATGGTTTTAAAGAAAGTATCTTTCTTTGTAATGGAAGTAAATTTTTTGGGCTAAACCAATATTTCTTGTTTACTAATTTTTATTTTTTTGCTGCTGTATACTTGTATAAGGTCTCTTTAAGCTTTGTATGTGATTTTTTTCTTATTGCTGTATATAATTTATCTTAAGCTTTGTATGTAATTGGGTTTAACCTGTGTATGTAAACTTTATGAAAATAAATAAGTCAGCAAGTCAATCGAAGCATGAAACTGGATCTCCAGATCCAGTGGACCATGTCTTGTCAAGATCAAATGTACCTCCCACAAGAATGTTCTATGCACTTAGACAATAGCCAACTTCATATATAAAACAGACGTTATGCTAATGTAAAGCAGGACAAGATTTATAATGACCATATATGTATTTTCAGGTTTCACAACCTCTGGCCACCTGTCTGGCCACATGCGCTCTCACACCGGAGAGAGACCCTACTCCTGCAACATGTGCGATAAGCGATTCGCTGGAAGCGGCAGCCTCAAGGTAAATTATTTCGTAACAACGCCAGTTATAACTATTCATGTTTATATTAAAAACTAGCTGTACCCAGCCACGCGTTGCTGTGGCTCAGTCTGGTTAAATGTAAAAGAAAGAAAAGAGAAAGCACACGTTTCAATTGTGTTTAATTTCACAATGCGTATACAATATTTTTGATGTATTGTATACAATATTTTTGATGTCTTGTATACAATCTGGGTATACAATATTTTTTATGTCTTTCAGGCACTCTCAGTCTGTCGCGTTTATCACCGTGCTTGCAAATGATCGCGTCACTCCAAGAGGTCAATTCACGATATGATTTGAATTCAAATCAAAGATCGATTGCACTGAAAAAGAAGAAAAATAGTTATAACAAAAACATATAAAATTGCGAAACATTAAAAAACGAACTCAATAATATTGTTAAGTTCGGATACATCTTTGTTCTTGCCGCCAACAATAGCTCACTTAGCTAATCGTGATTCTTATAATTGATTTGAATATAGGGAAATACTTTTTCAAACAATTCCTCTTTTAACGTCACTAAATTGCAGAAGTTCTATTACCGTCATTTACAACTGCATCTCGCAAATCAACGTATACTTCAGAGCGAAGCTTGGTCCGATTCAAACGGATGAATATCAAATTTTATCAACTTTAATATAGGCCTCGATTGTAATAAATAGCAAGTTATTTAGGTAAATACATCACATAAAACTAATAATAAATCTTGTTACAAATTAGCAAAAATGGGCAGTTCGTTAAAAATCTAATGTGACATTTGTTAAAAGTTAGTTGCATGAAACTTTTAATAATTCAAATGTATAAAACATACACAGATATATACCATTAATTCAAATGAAAATCAATAATAACAAAAATAACAAAAACCGGTTTAAAAAACCCGAATTGAAAGATATTTAATATTCGGAATTAAAATAAATTGAAATCTATATTGCGTGTGTTGCCGTTACATTCAACAGGGGGCGCTCTTATTATATTGTCTGTTTTATATACAACTGTTTATTAAATTTCACAATGCTTGTGGATAAACAATATTTTTTGTTAAAAAGCAATTCTTCTTTTGACGTCACTAAGTTGCAGAAGTTATCAGCCAATGAAATTCGTCCTGAGATCAGATCAACTGGTACCTTTCCATTACCGATTTCCAGCAATTGATGTGAGAATATCTCAGCTGATCGATCGTTTTGCAACTGGACATGCATATTTGTAGTTAATTTCAACGTCTTTACGTGTCGCCACAAAATAGAGTATTTCAGGCAAGCATTTATTTCATCCGCCGGTGTCGATCGAGGAATTACAGGTAATGTTTGCCTGAAATCTCCTGCAAGCAATATAAATGCGTTCCCAAATGGTCTGATGTTTCCACGCAAATCTCGCAATGATCGATCAAGAGCTTCGAGCGACTTTTTGTGTGCCATTGTGCATTCATCCCAAACAATAAGTTTGCATTTCTGCAATACTTTTCCCATGCCGGATGCTTTGGAAACGTTGCACGTGGTAGTTTCAATGAATCGCATGTTCAATGGCAATTTCAAAGCGGAATGAGCAGTTCTTCCACGTGGTAGAAGTGTCGCAGCTATTCCTGACGACGCAAGAGCTAAGGCTATGCCATTTTGGGATCGAATTGCTGCCAGAATCAATCTAATTAGGAACGTTTTACCAGTTCCTCCTGGCGCATCTAAGAAGAAGATTTCTCCAACCCCTTTATTGACAGTCATTAGAAAGTCAGTATAATAAAAATTAGTAATTAAAACGTCAGTTGAGAGAAAACAATTTTTCGATTTATAAAAAAAATCAACAGCTTACCATTTTACAGTTGACAAATTTGCCCCAATACGATATGCTGGGCTGAAAAAGCTATGGTGTGAAAACATCTGGTGTCCCCGTGGCTGGGTTCGCCCTATATTGGTGGGGTGTATCTTGGCCGAAGGGATGCTATTAGATGAGCCCAGACCTTTTGATAGCTTCTGTATATAATGTATTATCTGCAATTTATGTGTTTTAAAAGTGTTATTTAAATATAATCTGGACATACTATGCTGCTATCAATAAATCTATTATTTATTTATGTAACAACGTTCAGTAAGAAAAAAGAAAGTTAAAACATATAAAATTGTGAAACATTAAAAAAAGAACTGAGCAGCGTAAAAGTTTGTTTTAATTTTCATTCATACAATACATTAGAAAGTCAGTATAATAAAAATTAGTAATTAAAACGTCAGTTTAGAGAAAACAATTTTTCGATTTATAAAAAAAATCAACAGCTTACCATTTTACAGTTGACAAAATTGCCCCAATACGATTTGCTGGGCTGAAAAAGCTAGGGTGTGGGCTGCAAAACATCTGGTGTCCCCGTGGCTGGGTTCGCCCTATATTGGTGGGGTGTATCTTGGCCGAAGGGATGCTATTAGATGAGCCCAGACTTTTTGATAGCTTCTGTATATAATGTATTATCTGCAATTTATGTGTTTTAAAAGTGTTATTTAAATATAATCTGGACATACTATGCTGCTATCAATAAACCTATAATTTATTTATCTAACAACGTTCAGTAAGAAAAAAAGAAAGTTAAAACATATAAAATTGTGAAACATTAAAAAAGGAACTGAGCAGCGTAAAAGTTTGTTTTAATTTTCATTTTTTTTGCGATATTTCTACGGGTACTTCTTTCTAATGTACCACCAAATAATTTATTTATTTAATTAATGACATAAAAGTGTCTTTATATACAAATGAACATGTGACAGGTTATACAAGTACTTAAAATTATTGACAAATAATACAACTTTATCTTAAATTAACATGTGTACTTTTCTTTTTGAAAAAAGTTAGGTTAACTTTTGAAATATGAATCAATAATGAAAGTTTTTCATCAAATATAATTCTTAAGTCCATTATTTTTTAAACTTACAACTTACCACAACCACTCAAGTCAATTTTATGACAATATAACTATTTTTTATTATTTTTTATCAATTTTTTTATTAACGACGTAAGATCGCGTCACAACGATAATATAAAATGCGTCACAATGATAATATAAAGCTTGGTTCGTGTCTAGAATAAATATATTTACGAAAAAAAAACCTCTATTATTTATAAAATTTATAAAATATGTATTATATATAAAATTTATTATTTAATATTAAAGATAAAATTATTTTATATTTTATGTATATAGACTTATTTGAATAAAAATATTCATCACGAAATGTCAAAATAGAATATGGTCAACTGTCAAAATGTTTAGTTGATAAAATTTATTATTTATGAAATATGTATTAGTTATAAAATTTATGATTTAATATTAAACATAAAATTATTTTATATTTATATTATGTATATAGACTTTATAAATATTAATTACGAAACGTCAAATAGAATATGGTCAACTGTCAAAATGAGATTCGTCTTGTCCCCGACAGGTTCGCATAGATATTTCTTTTTGATTTAAAAAAAAATTTATATACACTGATATATATATATAAATAAAAATCAAAAAACATTTCCGTTGACGAATATTAACTTTACTCAAAATTTCAAAGCGATCGGTAGAGAACTTCCGGAGATTAGCTGCCTTCAATTAACGAACATTTACATTTTTATTTATATAGATAGATAGATAGATAGATAATCTTGTCTCATATTCTGCTTTCTCATATTCATATTAGCACTGCTGTAGTATTTTATAT
The DNA here is from genome assembly GCA_949825065.1 of Odontocerum albicorne. Classification (NCBI taxonomy): domain Eukaryota; kingdom Metazoa; phylum Arthropoda; class Insecta; order Trichoptera; family Odontoceridae; genus Odontocerum; species Odontocerum albicorne. Next base: position 21,807,008 of record OX463843.1, on the reverse strand, counting down.
CAGTTAGCAAAATAACTGCTCACTGAGAGGTAGGAATAATTAAATTGACAAACCCTTAAGCAGTTTTTTACTTCGGGAAACCATTTGGAAATAAACCAGAAACCCGTAGGTACGAGGGTTGCTACTTAAGTTTTGAGACAGACAAGTAAAAACAAATATTTATCATCGAAAATGGCTTTATTGTTTTTCAAATAATCAAAATAATCCTAGTAAAATAATCACGGACTATAAGACGCATCTTAATTTTGAATAGTAGGGAATATCGGGGGGAAAACAACCTCCCCATGAAACAATAACACCATACAACGAAGAGGCACAGATGGTATGGCACCTCTTCACTGCATGACGTTATTGTTTCTTAAATGTTCTTCAAAGCTTCAATGAGAATGTGGTCCTTTATCATCGATAGGCCCCACGCCACTCAAGTTTAATATTAAGCATGGGTGGGTTGCCTATTGAAACAAAACTGTGCCCTTTCTAGAGATTTCGAGGACAAGCTGACATAAAAGTTTTAATTAATCCTGGGCCCAATCAAGTAAAATTACTGGTAAAATCCGATTCTATTTTACATTCATTCCAACGCTTTCCTAACTTCTCTATGCCAGCCGTGTAGAACGATTTATCTTTGGTTTTAAAATACGCATTAGTTTCGGCAATCACTTCTTCATTGGAGCCAAATCTCTTTCCCTGGAGCATCTTTTTGAGGTCTGCGAACAGTCAATAGTCACTGGGGGCCAAATCTGGAGAATACGGTGGGTGCGGAAGAAATTCGAAGTGCAACTCGTGCAATCGTTACCATCGACTTGTGACACGGTGCATTGTCCTGATGAAAGAGAACTTTTTCTTCATATGGGGTCGTTTTATTGCAATTTCTGCCTTCAAACGCTCCAATAACGCTATGTAATATTCGCTATTGGTGGTTTTTCCCTTTTCAAGGTGATCGATGAATATTATACCATGCGCATTCCAAAATACGGAGGCCATAACCTTCCCGGCCGATTGTTGAGTTTTTGGTCGCTTCGAACGACTTTCACCGGCTACTCTCCACTCAGCTAACTGCCGATTTGATTCCGGAGTACAGTGGTGGATCCAAGTTTCAACCATTGTTACATACCGACACAAAGACTCCTGTTTATTTCTCGTCAACAGTGCCAAACAGCGCTCTGAATCATCGATGCGTTGTTGTTTCTGTGAAAAAAGCTTTTTCATGACCATGCAAAATAGTGTAAATACTACCAAATGATATCTTCAGGATGTCAGCTATCTCACGCAACTTTACTTGGTTTTTTTTTAATGTTTTCTGATATAACAGCCTCATGTAGACGACCAGAGCGTTTTAATGGGAAAAAATACCATTCAAACTCAGCGATGGCTTGAAAAGTGTTATCCGGGCCCCATATGAAGAAGAAAAAAGTTCTCTTTCATCAGAACAATCCACCGTGTCACAAGTCAATGGTAATGATGGCCAAATTGCATGAGTTGAACTTCGAATTGCTTCCGCACCCACCGTATTCTCCAGATTTGTCCCCCAGCGACTATTGGCTTTTCGCAGACCTCAAAAAGATGCTCCAGGGAAAGAGATTTGGCTCCAATGAAGAAGTGATTGCCGAAACTAACGCGTATTTTGAAACCAAAGATAAATCGTTCTACACGGCTGGCATAGAAAAGTTAGGAAAGCGTTGGAATGAATGTATCGCTCTTGAAGGAGACTATGTTGATGAATAAAGAAGAATTTTGGCAAACAAACGTTGTTTAAGTAGTTAGTCCCGGGGCTTATTGATCGATGTATTATCTTAATAGTCTAAATCCTGGAACAGTTTAACACAAAAATAAATACCAATTTTAAACCAAAAATATGCATTATAATTTTGTTAAAAGCTTAAAAGATATAACATAAAATGAAATCAGTTTGAAAATGATAGAAATAATCCATGGACATTATAACAAAAATATTTCTTTTGTGAACACTCGCTTAAAAGTTGAATTCATTGTTAGGTATGTACAGAAAGACAGAGATATTAGATTTCTCTTTTTTTTTATATAGGCAATCCACCCACACTAGGATGATTTGCTCCACCAAATTAAAGTCATTTGCAATTATACACAGAGTCAATATAATAAAACCAATTTCAAAAAAATTACAATTCTAGATAATTCAAATTTTCAACAGATTAAGCTTAAAAATTTAACAATCGATCTATAAATGGAAAAGTTCCTCGAAGAAAGGAGAAATGCAACATTCATTGGACGCGGCAAATATATGGCTTTTAGTAAATCAAATCTATCTTAATACATGGTCTATAGTTTCATCATCCAGACCACACCCACAGCCGGGATTTTCTATTTTTTAATAGTATAATTTATTATTACAAACATGACCCTGTGTGTGTATTGCTGTAGTTCTACATCGTTCTTTTCCTAAACCTACATACTTTATATATTTACTGATGTTGTTTACTAAACATGAAATTCTTTACACGTGTCACTTACTTCAAGAATATATGTTACTATTAATCAAATGTTTTGCCTTCCGACGGGTAATCCCATTTGTTTAAATCGGTAAGGGTAGTGTGAAGCAAGCGATATCGGATATCGGCCTATTCGATAGAAAGTCGAGTCGTAAAGTATTGTAATAAATAGTCAAGAATCTGGTGATGATAGAAAATAAATATATGAAATCACATAGGATTTTGTCAGGACTAGAATACATTTTCATGTCTACTGTTATCATGTTAACAATTTCCAGATCCACATGCGTATGCACACTGGAGAGAAGCCTTACGTGTGCCGCACATGCGGCAAGGCTTTCACCCAGAGTTCCAGCTTGAGCACGCACAGCCTGTCCCATGGGTCCGAGCAGACCGTGTTGATGGTAGAAGGGCAGCCTCACCAGCTCACCATTCTGAGGACTAAGTCCCAGGAAACGGGAAAGACTGAAATTACTTATATCAACAAGCCATCGACTCAGATTGGACTTGAGCCGCACTTTGCCATTGTCGAGAACAAACATATCTCTATGGTTGAATCCAAGGGAAATGTGACCGTTATTAAAAATGATAGCGCCGATATTCCTCCACCAATACCTTGGGGTAAATATTTGTACATCATTATTATTATCACCCTATACGTTCCAGTATCAAACAGAGATTCTATAAAATGTCTCCATTCAGGTCAGACCACATTTGTACAATATATGAATTTGTTTATGTGAATTATCGAATAAACATGTCTCAATTGTGAATGTGCAAAAAGCATCAAGCAAGTTAATTGTATATTTCATGGCTAATTTCTATGCTAAAAAACTTTATTCCATTCAGGCCCATGTTGTTGTTACGAGGGTAGGGTGAAAATTTTGCAGCTTCTTAAAAACATACTCGAGTATTATTGAATTTTTTTTATTTTTCAATATAATATCCTGAAACTGGATGCAATTTTTCCAATGATGCCTGAAAGCCAATATTCCAGTTTCATAGAATCATTCCTCAAACTCTCCAACTACTGCTCCACAGCTGCTATGATAGCATCATGGAGTCAATTTTTTCGAGAAAAACTTGGCATGAATAAATGAATCAAATTCTGTAAGAGTGAAGTCTTTATAATAGGATTCATGATGAGATATGTGGACATAGCAGAAGCAAAGCGGAGATCTGTTATATGTCTACCTTAATAGAGACATGGAATGATGATGACGACAGTTTCTAGGCACATTTTTTGTGTTTCTCAGAATCTCCTTATCAATCCAGTTTTATTACAATATGGTCATATCAATTTGTTTGTTCCGATAAATCTTGCATAACCATAGTAATAATTGAAATATGAGTATCGATAAAGTGACCTAATATTAATCATATTGTATTCATAAGTCTGACCTTGCTTACAACATCGTTCATCTATCATTTTCAATATTTGATAATAAAAATGTTTTATTATATCCTTATGCATAGCATAGCAACACTAGTAAAATTTATATAATCTTTTCAGACTTAACACTAACCCTTTGAGTGGCAGGTGCTTTATTTTATTTGAACCATTGTGTGACCTGTGGAAAAAAGTATACAATATTTAAACAAAATTTTTATGCAATGTTAGTTGTGGTTTGTTGGTATGTTCAGATTTGCATATAGACTTTTTTATTATGATGGTGACATCCTCTGTGGCCTAGTTGGTAGGCAGCCGGGATAGATTCCACCAGGGGGGTTTCAATTCCAGATGTTACAAGGAAAAATAAAAAAAGACCCCAGTCTGGTAAAAGAGTTTGTCTTGTAATAATAACTGCATTCACCAAATACATTATCCCGCCATCATACTCTTCTGTATGTCCGAGTCACCAATGTAGATATATCGAAGGGTACTATAAGGGGTAGAAAGCATATTATTCATTTAAAAAGAAACCTATATACCGTTTGTCCAATCTAGCAGCTGGACCATTGATGAGTAATATGGAGGAGAAAACATTTCCCTCACCATTATAATATTGAAAAATATTTATTAAAACAAAGTACCCAGATTTAAACATGAAAAGAAGAAATAAAAAAGTCCAACTACCGTAGCTAATCAGATCAGTCAGATTCACATATGGCTATATGGTATAGGTAGCATCCTCAGCATCAGTCTCATCTCATCTTCAGTGATATTATCGTCTTCTCAATCATATTTTCCCACAAAATATCTTCAGCGCCATCCAAATTGATTTATCCCCTCTCTTGTTAACTGTTAAATTCGTAGGCATATCAAAATAACACTGGTGTTTGATCTGCATTGCCCATCAAATGTAATGGATATTCATGTTTTTTTCTTAAATCCGTAACATGTCGTTGAAATGTTAAAAGCTTTTCTTCAAATTGAATTGGTAATTTCTGCGCTAAAGTTGTACATCACCGCAAACTCAATCCATATCGAACCATCATTCGCCTGCACCAACCCATGCTGGTTTTAAAATTATCTTCTGGTATATTTTCGTTTCTTGCAATTTCGCGAGCTTTCAACTGCAATGTTTCTCTTGTTATGGTAAACCCCTTTCCGCTTATTTCTATGACGTAGTCTGCTACCTTCCTCCGTCAATCGATTCAAATCGTCCTTTCTTAGGCCCCCGGAATGCTTTTCTTGAGGAATGTGCATTCATCAAGTCATGTTTTATTTAAGTTAAATAGAAAACATAAAAAAAAATCCTTTGGCCTTTGGTGGATTGATTTGGATTTTCCACATCTAATCATTTTATTTTCTTCCTGATGGTCAAAGACTTGTAGCAGACTCGAACAGGTGCCATTATAGGGTGTTAATAGTTTTTTATTGAGCACAAATAAATATCTAATTTTTGATTATCAAACATACAAATATTGAAGAAAAAAAATAATTTCAAATTATAAAAAAAACTTCGAAAGATGAATAATGACATGTAACCTATGTTGAGATTTATAAACGGCTTCTTACTGAAGGTAAACAGAGTAATTCTTGCGGATGTCAACAAATAACTAATTGACGTTTATAATATAAACAATAAACATCAAAGATCGTCATCCCGCAACTTGAATTTCATCTCAGAATTCAAGTTCCGTAATAGAGAAAATTTGTTAATGTATAGAAAGGTTTAAAATAACAGGTACAAAATAAACCGCTAAAATTGTATTTTAATTATATTTATTTTACATTGTTTCTTTATTTTATCAGTCTTTTGTTAATAGGTTTTACTTAGCACATGGATCTTAGATTGGTACTCAAAGGGCTTCCCCATATTTACGATAATAATCTTGGAATATTTCAATATTATATCTTTGGATATAGGGAGAGCCTCACTCCTGCTTTGGATATTTAACCGCTTGCCAGTGCTTGATGCACCGGTCGACTCACTGCCCAGGGCCTACTTTTTACTTGAATGCGTGAAACATTTCGAAATTATAATTCATGAATACTTTTTGGCAAAAAACATTACAAAATATGCAGTTTTTCGAATTAACAGTACAATTTATTACGAAAAGTTGTTTTTGCGACCTAGAAAATGGCAAAAAATACTAATTATCGTTGTTTTAATTAACGGACTTTTACTGTACAGTATTAAATTTACACAGCATTGTTTAGTATCTATTTAAAAGCATTTAGTATCTGCTTAAAAGCAGAATTCCTCAACTTGCTCCGATCTTTCATTATTCACCATATATCGAATTGACTTTCCTTTCACACTTCTCTATCACCATTACTTTGGATTTTACAACATTCATTCTCAGATCTTTCTCTTCACATCTCTAATACAATTTATTTTCACACCACACCAACACTTCCACTTAAAATTACACTCTGAGCATCCCGTACTTGCTTTCTATCAGAATGTTTCTGTACAGTTTACTTACTACGCTCAACTAACTATTGGCTCTGTAACTTCCACACTCCATTCTTGCACCCTTATCTTTGAGTACAAATAGTCTCATGATAAAATAGTAAGTCTCATTCTATATTTCAAAATGTGTACTTTCAATTGACCCTCTTTATACATGAAATATTTCCTACTTTTTATTCCTTTGGGTATTTTAGAAACATAAGAAATCAGTATATTGTTATATTATATATCATTAAAAGGTTCAGGTTTTATTATTATGAAAAAAAATATTCGTTTTTTATTCTATGCAGGGTTTATTTTGTTCAGAAAAAAGTGTACTCAAAATTTTAACAAATTTGTGCATACATACATTGTAAGTGCAAAATAATAAAAAATATTTGTAAAATTGAGATCTTTGAAAGTTAAAATTTCATACCATTATGCCGCGTCCCCAAAAAGTTAATGGCGTGATAGTATGCATGTAAATTTAATTTTATGATAAATTATTATTTTTTACAGTATAAAATTCTGTTATATTTTTTTGAAATAAGCATTGCATTGTTCAGTCATCAGCTGCATAATGTTTAATGTACCGTGCGGAAGGATCTGAAACATTAATCCATTTTGGCATCCAATAGTATGGAGTCAAGTGATCTAAACCACCATAAGACTTCTCAAAAGTTTTCCTGTAAAGAAAAATAAAAATTATTACTAAATGAAAACCTTTTTTGTTTTGTTTTGTTGACCTTTGTAGACTACTAGGCACATTTGTCTTCCACCAGGAGATTTTGATTTGATTCCTGATGACACCCAAAAGGGGAGCCTAATGTCTTTTTCCTTTTAACTTCCTTTGATTTATTGGAAGACATCGCCACTTAGCAGTAAGAATGCTGGTATTATACAAATACAATAGAATTTTAACACAATATATAAATAAATAATAAACCAAATATTTTTTTACAAATTATATTTTTTGTAAAATAGATATTTTTATTCCTTCTTTTAACCTATAAATAATTAAAGAAATCAGATATTCTAGATTTTTTGGAAATGTTAGTATTAATGTTTATTTTCTTCTTTTTCAGTGTAAATCTTCGACAAAGGAGCCTTGAAGAATATCTATGCCTAAATAGTTTTGTCCCCTCTTTAACATTGCAGAACAAAACTTTACAATATTTCATCACATAATAAAAAAAAAACATTATTCTTTATCACTTGATTTGCTTAGTTTTTTTTTAATCCAAATATTATTTATTAACACAATTATTTGTATGAAAAAAACCTTAGAATAAGTTTGCATATTTTTTATGTATACAAAATAATTAGCATAAGTCTTTCCTGTTTCCTTTTTTCATATTTAAATTAATGAAATACATTTTTTTTCACACCATCCTGTTTATTGTCTTTTGTTTTATAATATATACTAATATATAAAGATAATGAATTTATAATTTCTTTTTATTTAGCTAAGAATCTTTTTTTTTTAATTATGTTTGACCCCCCTCTAAACAATGAACAATTGTATACAAAATATCAATATTTAATTGTGAATGTTTTCCGTAGATAAGTAATACTCGCAACAATTTTATTAAGTATTTGAGGTATAAAAGTGCATATGTATTTGTTGATTGTCTTGAATAATCCAATATATTATATAATACAGGATTCTCTATTATATTATTAACACTTGAGAGAGTAAAATATTTGTAATAAATGTCTCTATTGCCGGTCTAATATTTAGTATGCTAATTGCCTAATAACCGGGTTCTGGGCTGATTTAGCTTTCCGACATATTTCTCTGAATTTATTGGTGTACTAATTTTTAATGTCTGACTGTAGAAGTATTTTTTTATTTTATTTTTGTAATGTTTTTAAGAAAAAAAAAATGCATCTTATTTTCCTTCTGAATAACGAAAAATGATGTAGTATTCACGAAATTTCAAATATAAACAATTGATATTTCAACTTTGAATGAATTCTTATAATTATCTAAAAAATTGGTGTTAGTTTCTACATTTTTGCTCACGTGTCTGTAAATCTTGAAAAAAATCGCAAGGTGTAGCAAAAACCTTAAGGGATTTTGTGTCTATAATCATAGTCTAACTATTACTATAATTATTCCACACAGAAATACATTTAATCAATAAAATAGAAACATTTTTACTTATGTGTCTGTAATCTTGAAAAAAAATCACAAGGTGTAGTAAAAACCTTAAGGAATTTTATGTGTCTATAATCATAGTCTAACAATAACTATAATTATTTCGTACAGAAATACATTTAATCAATAGAATAGAAACACATTTTCACTTATGTAAGTGTGTAGCAATCTTGAATCTTGAAAACAAATCACAATGTGTAGTAAAAATTGAAAGGAATTTATGTGTCTATAATCATAGTACAACAACAATAACCATAATGATTTCGCACAGAAACATTTAATCAATAGAATAAGATTTCAGTAATAAGCCATAGAGGAGAATGCAGGACTCGGGGAAAGGAATTCAATATTCCATTATAATATCACTACCACAGGTTGAATATACTCGACTATATTTGTGTTTTATCTGTAAAATAGTTCTAAGTATGATATATGATATCATGTCAATCTCAATGCAGGAGCCTCAGGGAAAGGAATTCAATATTCCATTATTATATCATTATCACAGGTTGAATATACTCAATTATATTCGAATGTAAAATAGTTCTAAGTTATATATTATAATATGTCAATCTCAAGTCAATGAAATATTAATTGGTGTTTTATATAAGTATCAAGCAAAATTAATTTTGGCTATTTAATATTGTGTTCCAAACCACAAGTTAGATTAAAAGAAAACAATTTATGTATTCATTATATTTCAATAAATAGAACCAAACATACTTTATTTGTTTCATTATCCGACCCAAAATAAAACCAAAGAATACCAAGAGATTTGAGCCACTATTACTTAATTTCTCTTTAACAGATGGTTTACAGGGCCTACTACAGATAAAGTCAGAAAAAATCTAACGTGTTCATATAATTTTTTTTTTTTAATGTTAATGTTGATTTGTAATACTGGAGACTTCAGAATATCAAGTAAAATGACTTATCGATCCTCAAAAATGGAAAAAAAATAGCCCTTGAATTACACACGACTAAAGCTACGGTTTCCTAAGAAAGCGGGGTTCCTTATATAGTGCACGTTACATGATGTGATGCTGGCGCGCCGCCAGACGGCAGAAATGAGAACCTACAACTGTCAGTTGGAAACATTATTCCACATATTTTGTTTCAACTGGGCTTTCCTATAGTATTTGCTCTTCACATTATATAAAGCTTCACTATTTCTTACAAAATCAATCAATATTTTGTCATTTTCGCTGGTCCAAATTAAATTACGTTTGCGTCGCATCCGCCTGGCGCGCCGCCAGACGGCTGAAGTGAGAACCCACAACTGTCAGTTGAAAACTTTATTCCACATATTTTGTTTCAACTGGGCTTTTCTATAGTCTTTGCTATTCACATTATATAAAGCTTCACTATTTCTTACCAAAATCAATCAATATTTCGTTATTTTCGCTGGTCCAAATTAAATTACGTTTGCGTCGCATCCGCCTGGCACGCCGCCAGACGGCAGAAATGAGAACCCACAACTGTCAGTGGAAACCAAATCTGATTCCTCATATTTTGTTTCAACTGGCCTTTTCTATAGTCTTTGCTGTTCACATTATATAAAGCTTCATTATTTCTTAAAAAATCAATCAATATTTCGTCATTTTCGCTGGTCCAAATTACGTTTGCACTCATTTTTTATTGTAAAACGGTGTCCGCTACACGGGAAAAATCGTTCCATGACTTTGCTCCGCTATCACGGCCATCATGCAAATGGCAGCATTGCTATTTGACATTACACTCACAATCAACGCACTCTAGGAAACCAATGCCATTGGTTTACATAGACAATGTTTTGTTACGTGCGCTATATAACGACACAACCAACGCTCTCTAGGAAACCACGCCATATGGTTTGCATAGACAATGTTTTGTTATGTGCGCTATATATTCGTTATGTGCGCTATATATATACACTTTCTTAGGAAACCAATGCTTAAGGCTTAGACAAACTCTTCCTCTTTAATTAGACATGATTTGAACTACCTACCACCTTTTCTTATAAATTAAATTCATGCTGCAGTCAAAATTATCCATAACTTGACAAAGAAATGGATGCAAATTAGTTTTATTATGTATATTTGGCATTTTTTGGTATCTTAAACAACTATTATAAAAAATTATAAAATTTTTTATGATGTAAATGTCACCTTACAAGATTGGAATTTCATTTTTTATCTCACAATGTGACATTTTAAAGATTTCTTTATATGTTAACTGCTGAATAAATAAGATATAAATTTTAATTAATTCAGTAGTTTTCTTCTACTACAGATTTTTTTCTCAACTAATTGTACTTTTAAAAAGCTCTTTAAATGATTTTCATTTTTCGAAAAACTAATTGTCAAGTGATAGGATGGAATAAATTTATCAAAAGTATAAACGTCAGTCATGGTAGAGAAAGGCTGAGAAAAATATTGTTGGAATAACGTAAGGAGTAAGAGAAACGGAAGGAGCTGTATGAGAGAAGGTGAAGGAAATATGCAGTGATAAGAAACTTTGCGCACTCTGTTCTTTGCCTACCCCGACAGGGAAATGGAATGATGTATGCAAAAGAACCAGTAATTCTGCACCCACAGGCTAAGTATTCCGAGTGATCGTGCAAATATGTCCCTTATGCCATGTTTACACGAGCTTATTACTTATCGTTTGTACTGACCTGCTTACAACCGCCTTGTTTTGAGAAATATGTTCAAATACCAAAAAAAGAACGAACACATGCGCTCACTTCCTGTTTCAATTTGTCACTAAACACTTGCCGCAGTTGTTTAGACAACTCTGCAAGCGACAAGTGCTTAGTTGAATTGTGGTGGGGATAACTGCTTGTCGCTTAGTAAATAAGTCGGCCTCTTATTCACTTGCACTTGCCAGATTTACTAATGCTTAGTACTAATATGCTTATTTACACATGGATACAAGTGCGAGTGAGAAGCACTAATGACAAGTACTAAGCTCGTGTAAACATGGCATTAATGATTGCTGAATAATATTAGATGTAAAAATAAGTTTCCGCCGTTTTTTTATAAAATATTGGGCATTTATTGTGAAAGAACGGAACCTCATGTTTTATTTGAAGTATTGCACATCGCTTGCCACTACTTTTTCCCATCTTTCTTGCAGCATACGGATACCGCGTCGGAAGAATGCTTCATCTTTTGAGGCTATCCACGAATCGACCCAATTTTTGGTATCTTCATATAATGTGAAGTGCTGCTCAGACACGCCATGCGTCATCGATCGAAACAAGTGGAAATCAGAAGGAGCAATGTCTGGTGAATACGGCGGGTGGGGTAAAACTTCCCAATTGAGTGTTTTCAAATAGGTTTTGACCGGCGCCGCAACATGTGGACGAGCATTATCATGCAGGAGAATAATTTTGTCGTGTCTGGAGTAGTAGTGGACGCGCTTTTCCTTGAGTGCTCGACTCAATCTCATCAATCGTGTTCGGTAAACAGCCCCAGCAATGGTTTCGTTCGGTTTGAGCAACTCATAATACACGACACCGAGCTGATCCTACCAAATACACAGCAAGTTTTTTTCCTTGAATATTTGGCTTAGCCGTAGATGTTTAAGCATGACCAGGGGGTCCCCATGATTTCTTCCTTTTTGGATTATCATAGTGGATCCATTTTTCATCACCAGTGACTATACGGTGCAGAAAACCCTTTCGTTTATGCCTGGCAAGCAGCATTTCACATGTGGAAAATTGGCATTCAACGTTTCTCGGTGTCAGTTCATATGGAACCCAATTTCCTTGTTTTTGAACCATTCCCAATGATTTCAACCGATGTGAAATTGCTTGTTAAGTCACTCCTAATGTAAGTGCAAGTTCTTCTTGCGTTTGGCACGAATCTTGATCCAATAATACTTCCAATTCCGCGTCTTCGTACTCTTTCGGCTTTCCGCTACGTTCTTTGTCTTCGATGTCAAATTCACCGTTCTTAAACTTTTGAAACCACTCACAACTTCTCTCATTTAAGGCAGCCTCACCATATGCTTTTACAAGCAATTGATGCGCCTCAGCTGCAGATTTCTTCAAATTGAAGAAGTAAATCAAAGGTTCCCACAAATGACACTTATTCGACTCAAAACTTGACATTTTCGCACACAAAAGAATATATTATACTGATAAAAATTCACTAATATTTCAAGGTTATGTTGTTGACAGATGTCCAACCTTACGACAATGACGTTTTACATCTGACAATTTTAACCATAACTTACTGGTGGCGCCAACTTTTGTCAAACGGTGGCGGCTTATTTGTACACCTGATAATATATTAGGAAATGGATTAAATATAAATTATTAACAATATTAATATTTTCCCAAATCTGTCTCATGTTTTGTCTATAACTAATTAAAATGTTAACTCATGTTTACTGATGAAGCCAAAAATAAAGCTTACCTGTAATAGTATGACTCCTTTGTTTTTGGTGTACAGTGAGTATATGTTTTACAGTTGGTGACGAACTCATCATCGCTTATGCGCTTATCGACGATGTCAGCAATGATCGTAAACAAAGACCGTTTCTTCGAAGCTACACCATCACTGCAAAATATATTTTTTTAAGTCATATTATTTAGAGAGAACATATCAGAGAGAGAGAGAGCTGAGTTCTTTAAAGATATCCAGATCAAATATCCAGTATGTGCTCACAAAATAGAGGTTGTTATAAAATTTATTGAACTCCATTTATTGTGTTTTTAATTATTCAATTTATAAGACATCAATGAAATGAAAGTTAAAATTTTTTTGTGTACACAAAAAAAAAACGTTATTTAAACCTACTCAAGAAACAGATGTAAAATTGTTAACTTGGATAAATTAAGGTAACCAGAGATCAGTCGACAGACACTATCGAAATCACATTGTCTCGACTATAAAGCAATAATTGTCAACCTACTAATATTCAGACACTAAATTTGACTTTCAGACCTCTTTTATTGCCTCCGTCTTTATTTAGGATGGCCTATCAGTTGTGCTCCAGTTTCAAACATTCATAATTTTGTTTGATGTTTTCATTTTGTGTTTGAGATAATTTAAAAGGCATACTTAAGTTTTATTATAGAGTTTAACAGAGAAGTAGACCATAGTGGTCCAACTTAAATTGTGTATCAAGAGTTAATTATTCAAACAAAACATGTACATCCAGGTCATTTTACTAATGAAAATTGTCCAATAAGATCGATGGTTACGATATTCATTGCACGATTCCGATAGCAGGAATCTGTAATTGAATTATCTTAAGCCAGAAAACCGCGAACTATCCGCACTAATGAGAATTAGAGTGAGAAGAGTACAAGAGTGTGTCATTAATGATCAAGCTACTTCAACCAGACAATGTTTAGCTTAGCTCAGAATGTTTGAAATGACACTGCAACAAATCTTAGGAAGCGATTTGCACCGCTTTCCGTATAAAATTCAGTTGGTACAAGAATTGAAGCCTCAACATCCATAACAAATTAATTAAACTCTCACCTGAATGCTTCCTTATGGCGCCACAAAATGCAATCAGGAATCAAGTTTTGGCCACTAAATGCAGTTCTTAACAAATGTTTCTCTAGTCCATCTTTTGGCTGTCTTATCTCCTTTGGTTGGTTCAAATAAAAATCGGTAAATTGTATATCCAAGAATGGAACACGTAATTCCAAACTAAAATATGAATTGCATACAAAATATTATGTACAAAATTAGAAAAAATATTTGATTAACGCATAGCTATTTAGGAATATTGCCTAAAATAAATTGGTCAAACTAGTTAGTTATCAGTGAAAAATTAAAATAGTGAATAATTTTAATCATACATGGTGTATTATAATCACAACATATTAAAATATTTTAGTCGCAGAACCCTTTTCACCTTAATATAAAGTTTTGGAACCCTGAAAACTTTTACTGATTATAAATAAAACACAAATCAAAAACATTTTGTTGAAAATACAAAAAAAACTATTTATAATAAAAAAGCAAATATTATTAATTCAAACTGATAATTGATGTGAAGAATTAAACTTATTTTCTTTCAAAATTTGATTTGATTGTGGACAGCTGAATTTTTATATCAAGTGATACGAGTAGGAGTGACACCCAACTTACTTCTGTACTTTGTTTTGGTATATATGGAATTTTATGCTTTTTTCTTAGGTAAGAGAAGGTTGAAAAAGAATTTCATCAATATTTTAAACTAATGATTAGAGCTCAAAAACTTATTTTATTGCGGAACCCTAAGGTTCTGTGAAACACTAGTTGGAAAACCCTGTTATAGAGCGTTGAAAACATATTATATTTTTTAACATTTGTCTAAACCAGAAAAAAAATCAATTATCACTTGCTTTATCTAAATGTCTTAAAAATACAAGTTTCTGTAAGAGTACATTGAGTTATCTTTTTTCTAAAATGATTTATCATATACGAGGTTTGAAAAAAAAAACGATTTTTTTTTAATTTCGCAGGCTGTTTTTTTTTATTGAGCCCATCGTTTTTCCTCATGTCAGTGAGACTGTGATGTACATTTCAATTTTCAGCCATATTGAATGGGCAGTTTGTGTTTGAAATGCAAGAAATTACAACACATTTTGGCATGATTGTGATTTTTTTATTTAAAAAATAACTGGACAAAGAATTTGCGTTTAATTTTGCATTAAAAAAGGAATAGAATTCAGTGAAGTGGTGCAAATATCGGAAAAGGATTTTGGCAAATATGCTATGCAAAAATCAAGGGTTTATGAATGGTACAAACATTTTCAAGAGGGCGGTAAAGACTTTGAAGATGACAAGAGGGATGGGCGCGTTCTAGCACATCAACCACAGATGAAAATGTGGAAAAAATTAAGGATATTGTGCTTAGTAATCGCCGAATCATTATAAGAGAGGTGCTGAGGAAGTTGGTATCTCATACGGTTCATGCGAAGCCATTTTTACCAACGTTTTGGGCATGAAATGAGTGGTAGCCAAATTTGTTCAATATTTAAGAAAATCAGCATCGCAAAAACATAGCTGAGTCAAAGTTGGCTGCCATTGCTTACGAGATAAAACGTTGGTGTTATAGATATGACATCGAAACAAAGGCCCAATCGCCCCAATGAAAACTTCCTGAAGAGCGGACTGAAAAAGGCCTGCCAAGTTTGATCAAATGTCAAGGTTCTCTTTACTGTTTTCTTCAATTACATCGGGAAAGTCCACTATGAATTACCATTTACCATCAGGCCGTACAGTCAATAGAGTATTATCAAAATTTCATAAAATAATATTTGAGGTTCAAGTGAACGTAACAATTGAAATCATTCACAATAAATTGTTGCAGTTATTTATTGAAACACTTAAATGATTGCAAAATTTTATAGAGAAAAATATATTGCATTGCCAAGGACTTACTGTAAATTCAAAAGAAATAAAACTGTTAAACAAAGATTATTTTTATTGTTTGCGATAAAATTTTACTTATTTGAAATTGAATTCTGTATGCAATTTTGTCATATAATATTGAGAATCAATTGAATTTCTATTTCTTGATTAATTTTGTTGATCTTCTACGGATTTCACTGGCAATGCTACATTTTGTTGATCTTTTGGAGTTATTGGATTCGTGGATAACAATTTATTTGATTTTAATTCTCCAGAATCTAAATGAAAACATATCAGTTATTGTTAATGGAGAAAAATTCATATATCAACTGAATAAATTTAATTGGCTGAATTGAACTTTGATTGGCTGAATTAATTTATTATGCATACCATTTTGCCTTAATATATTTATTCAGACATAGAACAGAAGTGATGTTTCAGGAAAACTTATTTTTACATACTTAATATTGGTTTCACAACTGAGTAAATTGCTGGTTCAGACTAGGGTTTTTTGTCCTGGACCTTAGGGTGTTTTAATGTTTTAACAATTAGTTTTTACAAGCTGTTGAATGCATTTATTATGCATCCTTAGTGCAGAATTTGTACACAGGTGAACTTTAACAAGTATACCTTTGCAGATAAAAAAAACAAGTATACTATTGCAGATATTTTCTGAGAACTATGCTACTAATGCTTTTGAAAGATATATTTCCTTTAGGGAGGGAGATCGAATCACAATATATTTATTTTTTAATTTAGCAACGAACTGAAAAATTCATGAAATTAGCTTAATATATAATGTAGAAAATGTAATAAAAAGTAGGGAACACCATGCAATACTTATGGATTCTGAACTATTTCATACTATCTCAAATAAACATCCAGAATTGAAGTATTATTTTTTACATTACCATTCATGATACAACAGCAAATTAACCAAGATATTAAAAATATACAATACATAAATTAATAAACGGAAACTGGTATACTAAAAATAATATTCGATCAATACAATGTCGAAGGGTTCAAAACTTGAACATAACTGAAGAATTTAAAATGTACGAGGATTGCTACTTAAGTTTTGAGATATGGCAACACCAGTGTAGATACGTCAAATCTGACATCAGTATCGTAAAATTTGATGTTTTTAATGGTACACGTACTCAAAAAGTTTTGTCATACGAGTGTTATTTGTGTTATTTACAGTGACTTGAAAAATTCATCTCTGTCAAAAATAGAACTAAATCGTTATTGCAAGATCGTCATGTGACTTATCGTGAGATTGAGGCATTAGTTCCACTCGCATACATTCAATATTGCATGAAAAATTGTCAAAAAGATTTGTTCGCGTTGGATACCGCATAATTTGACAATCGATCAAAAAAAGGCTCCTGTCGATTGGTCCAAAGAAATGTTGAAAGAATTCGATCGCGGTGCTTCAAAAGATGTCTATAAGATCGTGACCGGCGAATCATGGATCCTATACATATGAGCCAGAAACTAAACATCAGTCGACTATATGGGTCTTTTAAGACGAGTCAAATCCGACAAAAGTTGTTCGCGCACGAAGCACTTCGAAGCAAATAGTTGCTTGTTTCTTCGGTATAAATGGTCATGTCACAACAGTGCCTTTAGTGGAACGTCGTACGGTCAATTCTGAATGGTACACCACCATTTGTTTGCCAGAAATGTTTGGAGAAATGAGGAAAACCAACCGCCGAAGACAGATCATTCTCCACCACGACAATACAAGCTCTCACACATCGGCTCAAACAAGTGACTTTTTGAGCAATCAAAACATCGAATTGATGAGTTATCTGCCATACAGCCCTGATTTGGCACCCAATGACTTATTTTTATTCCCGAACATCAAAAATAAATTGCAAGGTCAACGTTTTTCGACGCCTGAAGAAGCAGTTGATGCGTTCAAAACGCATGTTTTGAAGTTACCTCATTCGGAGTGGGAAAAGTGCTTCGAAAATTGGTTCAAACGCATGCAAAAGTGTATTAATCATCATGGAGAGTATTTTGAAAAACAATAAAGCCATTATCGATGATAAATATTTGTTTTTACTAGTCTGTCTCAAAACTTAAGTAGCAACCCTCGTAATATAATTTTTGAAATTATTTACCTAATTTTGATTTACAAGTTATTTGTATTCACACTTGTATGTATTGTCAAGATAATCTATTACAAATATTCCAATGGATTCATGCGGAAGAGAAATATTGAAAATTTTATTCAAAAACCAGTTTTATAATAAAAATAATAATTTATTGCAAGGGTATGGCAATGCAGCACAAGCCATATCAAGAAAATATATACATACAAAAGACAAATATAAAAATACATACAAAAGGCAATAAAACAAAACACAGGGTAAAGATAATAAAGAATGTCCCATTTTGAACTTGGAGATTTGAATTTGGCGCTATTTTTGAACCGTCTAACCTAGAATTGTTTTATTTGACATCTTGTCATCTATGTATATAACAAAATATTTTTTAAATAAAATGGGTGCTTGGCCATACAGTTCACCTACTGCACTTCGGTGTAGAAGTTCAATTAATTAAAATGTGGTTGGTAAATTAATTTGTGATGTTTTATGTTCATTTGAAAAAGGTTTGCTAAATATGTGTATAATATAATAAAAATTATACAATACAGGCAGGTTATTTTCTACTTTCGTGAAGTTGAAGAAAATATTTGATACTCACCTAAAGGCGCTTGTTGTTCTGTCAGCTCTAAGACCATCGTACAGATATATATCTGAGAGCAATCTAAAAAGCAATCACACAGTATATTAAAAAAATACACTAAGTATATTTAATTTGGATCAATTTCTTCTAGACTACTGTTTTGATGTTATAAAACAAAAATTAAACTTTACTTAAACGAGATTAATGTGACTTCACCGTACTTTAGAATGTTTTATTTCTCTTATATAAATATATTTATGATAAACGGTTCTAGCCCAGAAAATATCAAATAAGTATACATCAATCTTTTTTTGCAAGAAATTAAAATTTTATGTGAAATTTAGTCCCTTGAATTTCGAATTAACAGATTTTTACTGTAATATTACTTAAATGCAATTAATTTTTTAGCCTCTATCCCAACCTTATACTTTCATCATGTCCTTTTTGGGTATCCGGGGCATCTCGGAAGTAAATGTATCCCTGAGCCAACTCATCGGCCCCCTCTCCACTGAATATTACAGTTGTGTCTGTTTTTTCTTTGATGTACTTTGCTAACATGAACATCCCTAAAATAAAAAGAAAAACGTTAGCAAGTATTAATTAAAATTATACCTCTTTCATAAAATTAATAGAAAATAATTAAAAAATCTACTTAGTTATTTTTTTTCTTACCCATCACCTTAAAAATGTCCAATCAAGGCAAGAACAAATTCAAACTGTACTCTTTTAAGTAGTCAAACTCACATAAAAAGCCATACAAGCCAATATTGAGTGTCTAATCTATGCAGTCTTGTTACCCAAGAGTTGAAAAAACAATTATTGCAACCACTTCAATATGGAACAAAACATTTTGCTGATTGGGCCTATAAGGAACGTGTAACATAACAAACTGAATTAGTTTCGGACTATTGAAATACGAGCTGCCTATTTTAAGTAATGTTTAATATCTCTCGTCACTTTCTGTTGTCTGAGAACATATTTCTTAAAGTGTAGATTCACTTGTAATGATCTTTCATTATCAATCCATGTATTCCATTTCATTTATTTTCACACATTTGAATAACAATCATACAATGTTACAATGTTAACACTACCAAATCATCAGTATACAGCAATGTATTGTATTACACATAAATTTCCATTCCATTATTTTATTGCACTATTTGATCTTAATGGTTCCTTATTAGATGAGTAAATAACCAAGATTAGAAAATATATTCTTAATTAAATCCTTTTATTGTGTGGAATTTACTTCGGAATAGATTTGATAAAAATTGACTCACCAACACTTGCTCTGATAGTTGTAATGTCGTAGGATTCAAGGTGATAAATAACTGGATCCAGGTAATGTGCCACGTCATTTTCATCAAATTTAATCTCGTGATGTTCTGATTGAATATGGTCAGCGACCTTACGAGCGGCAGCGAGATCAGGAGAACCTTCCATTCCAATGGCAAAGGTCTGAAAGATTAAAAAAATGTTATTCCTTTTCAATAAAAAATGGATAAAATTTACTTTATTCCACTTCCACAATGTTATTATTATGTATTACCAAAAGTAAGAAGTCCAGTAGGTCACCTGAGAAGTCGAAAAAGGTAGTTGAAGGAAAACATACAACAAAAAAAATTAACAATAAATTTCTCATTTTTCAAACAAAAAAAGCAGAGAAGAGTTTAGAATAAAATCTGTTTAAATTTGTAATTATCTAGGATGAATATGGATATTTTTAGTAACTATAATAAAAAAAATGTAAATAATAACTAATCATCTCTAGTAAAAACTGTACTAATTGATTAATCTTTCAGACATTTTCTCAAAACAGTATTTCATGCACTTAAACCGGTAGTTTCCTCAGAGTCTAGAATAAAAAGACACTATTTTAATTGGTAAATTAAATTAGCAACTAATAATAATAAACCATGAGTGGTGCGGGTGGAAATGAATAAGTTGGCCAGAGACCAAGACAAGTGGAGAACTGCGCTGTACTGCTGAACTGCGACTACAAACCCTGGCATGAAAGGAAAAAAAGAAGACAATGAATGAAACATAAAAAAGTTATGATTATCCAACTTTTGACAGTAAGCAATTAATTATAGGAGAAACAAAACAAGAAAGCAAGTGTTAATTCAACTGTACCACAATATTCGAGGCACTTAATTTTGATGTCTCAGATAATAACAATCGTGCAAGAAATCATACTCATTCTATGTACCAATATACAAAACCAAAGTGATGGCTAAGCACAAAGTGATAAGTGGTTTAGAGATATTGAACCAATTGAATGACATAGTGGATATTTTATCGACACCACTTAGCAATATGAGAAGAATCCTTAAATCCTTCCATATGAATAAATCAGACCCACATTATATAACAGCAGAAATTGTATTGTATTACACTTTCGTTGTATACAGTACAGCTTGGCAGACTTATTGCCATGTGGCAATCTCTTCCAAATAACCAGAAAAATGTTAGAGGCCTTAAGTGAAAACCAAAATGGAATCCTTTAAAAAAAACCACATTCCAGCGAGATTTGAGACCACAACCTCCGGGTTGGGAGACAGGTGTCTTACCGACTAGGCCACAGAGGTCGTCCGTAATATGAGAGTATATAAAAGTCTGTAAAGAAAAAAAATAATATATAAAGTTAAAACAAGGATTCACCTGTATTTTATATGGTATTCCCGCTTCCTTGGCAAGTTTTACAACAAGAGCGGCAACTAGTGAAGAATCAAGTCCACCAGAAAGAAGGCAACCGAGTCTTCTGTCAGACATCAATCTCTTCTTACAAGCCTCTGTCAGTAATGCTGATACTCCTTGAAGTGCACTTGTTAATTCTAAAACCAAACAATGCTTTCATTTAAATGTTGAACAATTAAAACCTTCCAGGTAGTCTTTTTTCATTCATATGGAACCCTTCAAAATATTCTAATTAGTGAATCGGGCATATTAAAGAGTGTGGTTGAGAGACATCACCTTTGGCCCCTTTGATCGATCTTCAAGTTTAAAACAACTGAAGGTTTGATTGAACTTGCGACTCGTCATCTATATGTTTGCAATACTACATTGCACTTGAAGAAGCAACAACATTTGTGCGAGTGCAATGTCTAGCACATGAGCCACAATTCTAACGTGTGAGCATTGTTACCACACTGGGACCCTTATTTTTTTTTGTAGTATACAGATGTAACCAAAAAAATTAGGTGTGCTTTGGACCAAAACTACAGTAAAGTTTCAATTAATTCATTTATATTTATATACATATACTTTTCAGTATATGATATGTGTATTGATAATGCGAACATAAAAAACAACATTTGGAGATAACGTTGTATTCGGTCCCTTTAATTGAGCTTTCGGGTTTTTAATCACAGGAGTACGCATGTAACTCACAGCAGAAGGGTAACAATGACCGTCATAACAAATTAAACCAAACTGAGATAATTTTTTTCTGGTAAAATCAGGATTGGAACTCAAGATGGCTAACACTGAATATATTGGGTTGATGCAAGTTCGTAGGTTTTTTAAAAATAAAATACATAAATCAATAATATATTCTCCTGCATTTTTTACAATTGACTCCCAACGTTCTGGTAGTGTTTTAATACCACGCCTAAAGAAATCCGGTGGCCTGGAGGTGAAGAAGTCTTCAAGCCAATTTTGAAAAGATCAGGAGAATAGGGTGGATATGGAATAACCGCCCAACTGAGCTCTTGAACAACCACTTTTCTAATGTTAGCAATGTGCAGACAGACATTATCATGCTAAAAAATCCCTTGATGCCGTCTTCGCAGTCGTTTTTCTTGAATTGCGGCCTCAAGGCGACGGAGTTATTGACAATAAACCTCAGAAGTGGCATTTATATTCTTCAGAAGCACTTTATAATATATGAGGCCATCTGTCCCACCAGATACACATTACCACCTTACGTGGATGGACAATAGCTTATGCATGGGGAGTTTCTTGTTCGTTAAGGCTCAGCCATTCATTTATGTTCTTGATTTTGATGTAGAGGCACCATTACTAGTAACAAATTGAGATAAAAACGGTAAATGTTGTTGACGAGCTATACGATAATGAGCAAGCAATGAAGCCCAAATGGTAATATGCTGATTTTTGTTGTTTTCGCTCATAATGAATGGTACCCATACACCCAATTTTTTTTACTTTGTCCATGAAATACAAATGTATGACAGTTGATTGGTCACAATTCATCATATTGCCCAATTACCGAGTTGATTAACATGGATCATCGTAAATTGAAATATTTAAATGGTCTTCATCAAAATCGGATGGTCTTCCTGAACGTGAATAATGATTTATACTAAAATGGCCCTTTTTGAAACGAGAAAACCATTTTTGTGCCGTACTTTCTCTGATGGCATTCTCCTCGCAAACTGCACAAATAGTTCTAGCTGCCTCCAATGCCTTAACTCCTTTAAACTCAAACAATAGGAAATGTTAGTTTTTTTGTACTTGACGCTCCATTTTCTTTAGCCAACAATAAAAATAATAATTCTACAAATTTAAAAATTTGACATATTCAATAAAATATACTATGGCATTAAAGTGACATTCATATATGTCAAGAAAATTTCTTTACAAAGCACTTGTCTTGGAAATAAAAATGATACGTACTTATACATCAACCCAATATATATGTAATATGAATGAATGTCTGATTTCTCAACAGAATCTAAATTGTTTATACAAATGGTGCAAACAAAGTCTGTTTTTTTAATGTTGCTAAGTGTTATCGGGTTCAGCAGAAGAAAATCAAAATGATCATATTTATATAAGTTTTGTTTTAAATTAAAAAGAACTGGGAACAGTTTCGCAGATCTGTGACCTTGGAATGACATTCAATAAGGCTGAGCTTTAATCCACATATAGATAGTTATAGTTCTGCAACATTATCCAGACTGAGCTTCATACTGACACTTGGTAATGATTTTGCTAGGCTGGAGAAAAATTTCAGGTTATAATTTGGAAATATGGTTACCCCATTACAATGTCTATGTTGAAAAATTTGAACATATACAACAAAAATTTTACATTTTATTAACTGCAAATCCCAAGAGCCGAGTTGGATTACGGTCTTTTTTTGTAAGCAATAAGTCTTACAAGCCTTGTTGATAAAACAATGGTCTTCCACCTGGGAGTTTCACCCCATGGTATAAAAAAAATGAACAAAAAAAGAGGTACCAAAGAATTATTCTGGTAACAATACTCGTACATGCCAATTACATTGTTGCCTCTTAACATGCGTTAGTGTTGCCAACACATGCAATAGCGGACGTCGAGTTCTGTGCCTACTCTAAGGCTCAATTACTGGAGAGGAGACAATATTGTCTCCACGTCAAGTGCATGCAAGTGCTGTCTATCCATGTGTGGTAATATTTCCAACATGTGCGATGGTGAACTGTGAGTTTTTTGTCTACTCTAGTGATTCATAACCCAAAGACAAAACCAAAATTGAGGTTAAAGACACTATTGTCTCCTGACCATGATCTTCAACATGTTTGCATAATTCATTCTGAGGAGTACATATGTGTGAGTGAATATCTTTTGATTTATCTGTTGAGGTTAAATACATCTTTGAAGCATCCCTTTTGAGCATATGAGGTTTACTTTGAAGTTCTTCTGACTGTTAATTCTGACTATTATTTATAGAATATTTGTTGCAACATGCATAACTTTTGTCATGGTCAAGGACTATGAATATATTTGAATACAATACATATGTGACACTAACCGCTTGGTTGCACAGCTGGTGAGAATGAATATTTACACCCCGGTGTAAAGAATTCCTGCCTCTCGATGAACTTGCATGCTCCATCGTCTAACAAAGTGTATTCTTCCCAGCCTCCTGGTTTGAATTGTTCCAATGATGAACTTGCATTGTACTGCTTGGCAATACTTGCAATTCCTAAAAGAAAACAATCTCATAAATACTATGTTACAAAGAAATGCAAAAAAATCAACCCACATTCTATCAGCTAGTAGAGAATCGTGGTACAAAATGAAAATTTCTAAGAGTGAATTTATGTTTGAAATCCACATTTTACTAGTTGGCCAGTTAGATGTTTTTGTATATATACACAAATGGGGTGTGATTATCTGATATTTCATACGAACTAGAAACAAATTACTTTGGATAATTCATATGAAAACATATTGTATTAAATACAAGTACACATTCTCTCTTCCAACAATTCCCGTAGCCTAGTTGGAAGAGTGCTTGATATCCAACTTGAAGATTTCAGGTTCAATTTCTGATGGACTGCAAAAAAATGTGATTTTTTTTAATCTGGTTTTTCTCATAAGACCTTTTAAAGCATTTTTGGTTGATTGGAAGAAATTGGCATATAAGTGTTAAATTAAAATATTGCCAGATTGCCCACTGCGTCCTCGTCCTAGATTATACTATTTAGCATTTTTATAATTATGTAGATTTACCTTTTACTTCTGAACATATAGCTAAAATTTTACTTTCTTCGCTGTAAACTCTGAAAAGAGGCCTCACTCCATAAGGATCCCTTCCCAAGAACACTTTCCTTTTCTCAATGTCAATAAGGCAAAATGCAAATACACCATCAAGATTCTTCACTGTTCCTTCAATACCAAACTTGCCATAAAGATGAATGATACACTCCACATCACATTTGGTTTCATACTTGAAATCAAATTGCTTTTGGACCTATAAACAAAATTTCATCATTTTTAAGAGAGTATAGGCCACTTGATTTTTGAACATTTTGAAATTGATAAAAGAAATATAAAGGATCATACACCATCAAGAAAACTTTTTGTGATTAATTAAGACATATTAAATTAAATATAGTAAGTTCAGAAGAAAAGTACGATATCAGAAAACTGATAATTTAGAAAACAAAATGCAGAAAAGTGGCGCAATTCTTGAGGAGCTTACAGGAATGGATCAGTATTGATAACATATTTTTTAAGCTGAATTTTATAAGTCTTGTATAATTGAATTTAATTTATTGCCATTGATTATTTTTTACAATCCATATTGTACTATACACTGGTATTTTCATGCGTCATATATTGAAAGATCCATGTGCCAGTAAATTTGACGATGGACTAAGTCAAAAAATTGAGAAAATTGATTTTATGATTTATTTTATATTACAATTATTTATTTATATTTTAATAATCTAGAACATAGAAAAAAAAACATTAAAAAAGCACCGTTTAATGACTGCAAAGTTGGTCAGTAAACATAATTCTGTTTTTGTTTATTTTGATAGTGGACTAAGTCACGTACTTTTCGGTATACTTTGTGTTTCTAGAAAAATGCATGTGCCTACCTGATTTTGTATAAACCTATATTTATTATACGCCTGAAGACTATTATCAAGTAATATCTCAGTGTTGTAAAAAACCATTTAATGCGCACCAAATGTTACAAGAAGAATTTTTTCAACAAAATCTCTAGAGAAATCAATTACAAAGAGAACGAAAAATACTAAGGGAGAATCTGTTTATTAGTTGAAAATACAACGGATTACATTTCT
Organism: Odontocerum albicorne; assembly: GCA_949825065.1. Lineage (NCBI taxonomy): Eukaryota > Metazoa > Arthropoda > Insecta > Trichoptera > Odontoceridae > Odontocerum > Odontocerum albicorne. The sequence continues at coordinate 21,780,956 of OX463843.1, read as the reverse complement.
AAAAGATGCCCCTTATCAAATGTTTTATAAAACATCTTTAGATGATAGTGAAAGTTTTCAGATTTTAGATCTTTCACCCAAAAAAGAAAGGCCGAAAATATATAAAATAATAATTATTTCCACTTGATGAAATTATCCAATCACTTACAAAGGAAAAACACAAGAATATAATGGATCTGTGACCGGACATTCTATGAATAGTTTAGTAATCTCAAAATAATTCTGTTTATTCATCACATAAAGAATATACCATTACTGAAGAAGAAATCTCTAGTATTATTCTAAATTAAGTTAAAATGATTATAATTACAAAATGTAAGTGAATACTGTTGTTTATAACCTACTTTTTTCGAATAAAAGTCCAATATTTCTTGTAATTTTTAAGAATTTGAATAATTAGGACACTCGTAAGAATTCATAATTACATAAAATATTTATTTTATAATTGTAAGTAATACTTTGGATAATATTTTGTTACATAATGGAAAAATATTATTTATCACACACAAACACAAAGGTTTAAAACGTACGAAAAATATATGACATAGTCCACTGTCATAATTACCAGTCATTTTTTTGTAAAATATAAATACATCATGATTTTTCTTTTAATTTTACTGTCATACATAAAGGACACTTAAGTGTCATTTTGTTTGTCACTAAATAAATTAATAAATACTTTTGTTCAGAGCTATTTAAAAAATCAAGAAAGGCATGATGTTTGAAAAATTCCAAAGAGAAGAACTATGAAGAAAATTATTTATACATTTATTGTGTTGTGAACACCAACTATTCTTTAGTATTAATTAATATCTAAATTTCAAAAGAAAATAGTTTTGATTTAGTGTAATCATTTTAAAGACCTCTGATAACCTTTAATGATTTGTAAAATAAATGGTAAATGCATATTCACTTTACCTTCTTCACACTATTTATCTGTCTGGGTAGGTTGACAAAATCGCGTGCCCTACTATTGCAGGAAACACCCATTACTTCTAAATCGTTACACCTTTTCAAACATCTCTTTTGATTTCTCTGACTCGTGACATTTAATTCTTACTAAATCTTATTCACTTGGTCCAACCATACTTTTCAGTCTTTGTATAATCCGTTTCGAGACATCAGTCCTTAATTTACATTCATTTTTACTAACTCAATTCTGTATTCTCATACATCAACAAATACTGTGGTATTTATATTTAATACTTCTTTATACTCTGTTCTCTATATCTCGAAATGATAAAAGGTTTATAAGAATAATCTGTACAAGTAGTATAGAAGATAAAAGAATTTCAAATAAAGCAAGAAAAACTTGTATATATTGCACATCCACTTATACCATTTCCCTGTTTGGATAAGCAAAAAGGTCAGAGTTCCTGATTATATTGCAATACATCTATAGAGCTCCGTTGATTTCACCAGCTTGTCATATATCTTTTTTTCTAAAATTTCACTCATGTGGTCTAAAGATAGTTTTCTTTCTTTCTCCATCTTCTACCACACCTCTCATTCAACTTTTTGCTCAACATACCCAAACCAAGAGCGTACTTTTTCATCATACTCAATACATAGGTCTGTATAGTTTACACCCATGATTAATAACTACTCGCATTTCTTTGTTCTATCATACTCAAAGGACTAGGTAATAAATATATTTACCCTTTTGTAGTTGTAAAGCTCTCCGTTACAAATAAGGACTACTTTAGGGAACTTGTGAATTTTCATGGGTTGCATTCCATATAGACAATCCACAATAGATAAACGGTGGAAGCCCAGGTGAGAGTTCTAAACAAACAAAAATTTATATATGAGTTTAAATAAAAAAAATAATAAATCATTTAAAACTTATTCAATATTTATACTTGAAAATTCTTAATTATTTGAAATATAGAAATCTATTTTGTGATTTTTACAGTAGAATCCAATTGAGAAAAAAACGTGTTTGTGCCAAAAATCAATTTTGTGATTTCTTTTACTTAGAATTCCACCAGAATTCGGAATAAATTCAACAACTTTGCAAGTGTACTGTTGCTATGCACTGTTGCTATTAAAACGTGCTGAATAGTCCCAGTCTGATTTTAACTTAAGGCCTCTTGAACATGTTCCTGGTCGGTTGAAAGAGATAAGCCATCCATCCAGGTTGCATCGAGCTAGACCACGGAAGTCCTCGAAATAAAATATCAGGATACTTGAATTATAATTCATCAATATATAAGAACATTTCTAAGGTTAAAAACGTGTTAAATTTTTGTTTTTAATGATTTTTATAATACTTAATATGTGTTTTTTTTTAAAGCGGTGTTTTAACAATAATCATAAAATGAGTAAAAACTGATACCTTTATAGAATCGTCATATTCCATACGCCAGGCATCTGGACCACGATGTTGAATTTTTTCAAAGCATGACGTCCTATCTGGACAGGATATTCCAAATAATGCCCAAATACCACACATTTTTTACAAAGGTTCAATTTATTTTATGTAAAACAAATTTCAGAAGCGTGGATGATGCAATATTTCTAAAAAGACAAAACATTCAGTAAAAATAAATCTAACATTAATTAAATCTAATATTAAAATTTTATAAAATTCTTTGATTTTATTTAGGAAAATGAATAAAATATCAAAGTATGTTTTTAATATAAAAACCATGAAATTAAACCAACCTTGCAGAAATAAAGTCCTAGCCAATATGAATGTCGCGCTTAAAACACGTGCTCTAAAAACCTCGTATTATCTTTGGAACTAACCACGCAATGTCGATTCTCAATACGTTTTTTTTATAAATACAACTAGTCAAACGTGTTCGATTGGTCGATACTTTTCGGTTCACGTTAATTTATATCACCATCTCTTTTTATGACGTTTGTTTTGGATTCATTAGAAAGATATAGCAAATCTATTTTGATATAAAAAGAGTAAACGCAAATGCTTCACTTTATATATATTTCATTCAACGATAAGGACACTTTGAAGCACTTTTGAAATTTATCCAGAAATATATAAAATTTATCAGCACGACGTAAACGACCTTGAAATTTAGTTTTTTTTATCCAGAGATCTGAAACTGTCGACCTAATGTCCCCTAGTTGAAATAAAGTTTTCTTCACAATAAATTTTGTACACGTATAAAGCGGACTAATCGCATATATTCTTACTGGAATCTCATATGCATTGATCTAAATAGTGGAAACTTATTATTTCAAAATATTTCCGATAGTAATTCAATTATCCACAATGTGTACTAATTGAAAAACATTTTATGCAACATCTATTTTACTCTTGAAATATTATTTTCTTTAAAAATTATGTTCATCTTTGGAATTAAATCAATATAGACATTTCTTGTTTGTTCAAAACAAATAAAATAAAATTCAATGCATGTAGAGGTTGTCTAAAACTCTCTCATGGAAATTTATAGTTAAATTCAACATAACTTTTCCCAAATAAGATAAGAAAATGTTCATTGTTAAACGGAATAAAAATTCATATTGACAAAATAATACATACCAGTGGTGTATCATCCATGAATGCTGTGGAAGCGCCAAATCCTCTTGTACGCCACTGATACAAAGAATTGTAACAATAGGTGGATGGCTGCTGGTCGATGCTCGGAGAATTCAGGTCAAGTTCAAAAGTCGTAGATCAGTGAAAGGTAGCAGGTTGAAGAGATTCCTCTTATGCAGGTACTAGATGGTCGCAAGTAAAACACAGTAGGCAGAGTGAGCTGAGAATGATTTTATTTGGCTTTTTCGCTTTTTATGCGCGGTCAATCGCTCATCGAAAGCGCCTGTTTTCGCCTCTGCATGCCGTCACAACTCGCGAAATGTCACAATTTTCGTAAGTTTTGCGCATTGAGAGGCCGGCCTACTTGCGACATAGTCTCGCAATGACCGCGCACAAGTCTTCATTTCCGTTGCGGTCGCGACGCAGCGCGGACCCCAACAAACATAAATATAGATACAAAAATACCAAATGACATTAAAATATGACTACATGTCAAACATTAAGAAAACAAATACATATATGTTTTATGATGACGCACACGTTCAATACACCCATAATGGTTTAATGTTGTTTACGCAAAAAAAAAACATCCTGTCAATTTTATACTTTTAGCGTTCAAAATAATATTTAACAAAACGAACGTAATTCGTAAAATTTCGAGGTTATTTTAATGGCCGGTCATTACGTTGTATCAACAAATTTTTCATGAATTTTAGAACTATTAAGTTGCGTGTTAAATTTTTTGTTTTCATTGTGTAAATAAATTGAACTTACCATGAATTGTCAAAGCATGTACTTCATTTTTTACTTTGTTTATTTTAATTTTAAATTAGTCGTTATGAGTTTAAAACAGTTTCTAAATAAGCGGAATTGTGAGTTTTGTTTTTGATATACATTATGTAGTTTTAAACTTTAATTTGATTAGCGAAAGTTATTCAAAATTAATCTTAAAAATGTTTGTAATTTTTGTAAGTACGAGTATTCATATTGATATTCATCCTAGTAATAATTGTCTATAAGCTACTATTACCGTGTGTGGACGGGTATATTCAAAGGGCTCAGGGCGATAATGACAACCCAAAAAAATATATTTATTTCAATATTAACATAGGTTTCAGATACTAATTATTATGGAAGTTTAAAAGTCTACACATATGGGTCATTGTATTTTTCTCACTGAATTCACTAGTCACTGAAATGATAGAAGGCTTCGACAAAGTCAAGCTCGCGTGAGGTGAGCCAATGGGCTCGTAGCAGTCCAGGCATGATCGCAATGGTGACCCGTGCAATACACTAAGGCGGCTCAAACAAGGTGACAATACTGGTCCAAGTAGGAGACCAGGGCAGCTCTAGCAAAGTGGCAGGTCAGGTTGTCCAAGTAGAACAGCTGGGTGGCTTAGGTTAAGCGGCAGGCTACGGCCTAGCCTAAGCCACCCATCGGTCGCGTGGCCCCAGACCGGAATGGTGTACGTTATCTGAGAACGTATGATAGCCTTGTACAAGTTCAACTTGTTACGAGGTGACATCCTACTGTGTCTGCCCAAGAGTGAGGAGAGGGCTTTCAAAGAACTACACGCCTTCCCGGTGATATTAGTGATGTGCTTTTTTCAGGAAAGCTTCGCGTCGAGGTTGACGCTGAGATATTTCACCACGTTGCATCACGGAATGCTCTGGCCGAAAAGTTTGAAGGGTCGAATGAAGTCCAGGCGTCTTCTGAAAAAACGGACTGCTGCTCTCTTGGAAGAGTTTATTTTAACCTTCCAGTCTCTACGCCAGTTTTTCAGTCTTAGAATGAATTCTTATATGTGAGAGTGCGAATCGCACGAGTGCTTATCATCTGCGCCAAAACGGGACGGATGATAAACTCTCATCGCGGATCAATACAGGGATGATGCGGCCAAAGTCGTATCATCCACTTACTGCGTGTTGATAGATCAGCTATCTGGAGAGAGGATATGTCACTGGTATATATTTTATAGAGATGGGATATGTGGGAGAAAGGAGGGCTCCTTGCGAAACCCCCGCTTGTATGGGACAGCGGAATGAATTTATACCGCTAACCTTAACGGAAAAGGTGCAGTCACTTTAAAAAAATGTTATGAATTGCACGAGGTGGAGAGAGATTTCGGCCTTATACAATTTGAAGAGCAGTCCGTTGTGCCAGACCGTGTCGAAAGCTTTCGCCACGTCCGGCGAGAGGAGGGTGGATTGGTGTTTTTTTATTAAATCCTGTAACTATATGTTCTACAAGTTGGTGGGAGGTCGAGTGTGGTGACTGGAAACCGTGTTGCGTGGCTGGAGTTATGTTAAGAGAGGTTATTTAGCTAGCGTTTTAAGTGACCTTAAATTTATATGATTATTGTATCGGACGTATGCGTCACCTAAACATATTTATTTGTTTTCTTTTTGTATAATATTGATATGTCTACATGTATAAATTCTTGGTTATATTTTGATGTTATTTGGTAATTTTTATGTAATAATTTTGTTTGTTGGGATCCGTGATGTGTCGCGACCGTAACTGAAATGTTCCATATGCGCGGCCATCGCGAGACAGTATTGAAAGTCGGCCGGCCCATGCATGCGAAAAGCTTGCGAGAATTGTGACATTTCGCAAGTTTTGACGGCATGCACGGGCTGAAACAGGCGCTTGCGATGAGCGATTGGCTGCACATAAGGAATGCCAAATGTAAAAAATACATTCGCAGTTCACTCTGTCTACTGCATTTTACTTGCAACAATCTACTACTGGCCTAAGAGGAATCTCTTCTACTTCTCACCGACCTGCTACTTTTCACCGTGAGCTGAATTCTCCGAGCATTGAGCAGCAACCATCCACCTATTGCTACAGTCTTTGTACCGGTGCCGTACAATTATTATTTGAATATCTTCCATGCACCAGAATATGAAGAAAGAAAGAGCTGGTCGAAAATATTTTCTTTATTTTTTTTTTCATCATCGTTCGCAAACCGAATGTTGATGAGTAATATTATAATCGCACATGCGCAATGTCAATGTTAGCAAATGATGCAACAATTGGTCATTTTGACGTTTCGTATACGTCAAAAGCGTGTTTTTTTTAATTATTGTTTTAATTGGTACGGATTTATTTAAACCATTGAAGGTAACTTTTGATTGAAAATAAACCAATTTTAAACCTGTCTTGAAATATTCCTATATTAGAAAAAAAAAATCTTTTCAGTGGAACAATTCTTGAATTGGTTCGTCTTATAAAAGTTGTTTTTTTTAAAACAAAATTGTGTTAAGTAATGTTTTCATCTCTTTTACCTTTTGTATTGTGTTTGTGGCGTTGTGCGTGAAAACCGTTTATTTTAGTTAATTACAAGGCAATCTTTATTAAGCCTGAGACCGCTACGAGAAAAAAATATAATTGTCTATCTGGTGCTGAGAGAAATTTACGATTCGGACGTTCGTGATAAATATTTATTTTAAATAACAAAAAAACAAAAAATAAAATATTTATTCAACATAAATATCTTTTAGAATACGTACCCTTGTATTCTAAATGAATAAAAATGTGATTTTTATAATTGCAATATAATTTTTAATAAATTAAAAATAAAATAACGCCATAAAACTGGAATTTTTGGAAATATGAACTCATTATATGGGTTCACAAAGTTATATTCACCAACAAACTGCAGCTCACGTAGAAAGAATAGTATTAACTACAAGTTTCACACAAAAGTCACAAAGTTTTTCAAACATAATAATTATAAAATAAACATTTCCGGAGAGCATCCAAACAGACAAATTTATAATAGCACATCATTCAACAATACAATACACTCTCATTACTGTCTGGAAGGTATAGGGTGTCTCTATGTTATCATTAGCGGAATGGGATTATTGCGTGATGGTAAAACGAAAATTTCAATAATGAAGAAGTCTATGGTAAGACGTAAAACATGTTGTAGGGCAAAATCCAACAGAACATTCAGCACACCAAAAACGTGTCTGGACCCTTTGTTTTGGATGTTTGGTCGAGTTATTGCTCGGTCGAGTTAAAGTCGCTTTCGCGACTTCAGTCAATTCACAATCCTGATAGTTCATTGAAATTATGAATTTAGCGCAGAAAATTTATATTATATTCCCACTGTGGATTGAAATCATCAGTCAGGTTCTACCAATGGTTCTGTACGGAGTTCTTCTTCACTATGGACTATTTCATTATTGTTGTGCACCGCTGTTTCTACCTTATCCAAATCTTGTATTATGTAATCCTCGTCGTCATTTATCGAACAATCAGAATCAGGATCCAAAATGAAGTTGTCTGGTTGCTCTTCACCCATTTTGATGTTTAGGTAGATATTTTCCGAAATAAAAAACAACACTTCTCAAAAAAACACAATAATATAAAATAATGGATGATGAAGGAAAATAAGGCAATTTAGTCACTATAAATTATGTGCACAAAATAAATTCCTAAGTTACGTATAAATGTCACAAATAAAAAAAATAAACCAGAAAAACTTGATGAAAATTGAAATGTTCAATTCAGCCAATGGAAATGACGCACATTTTAGAAATAGGCGTCTAATCATTTATGTTCAGTTAACAAAATAAACACCAGAATAATGAAATAATATTACACGTAATTATTTTGTAAAATAATCAAAACGTTTTATTCTGTCAACAGAATTATGTGCACCCTACAACTTCAATAAATCGTACTGATCGTGATGCATGAACACGTATGCGTACGCCGCAAAGAGAGTGTGTGCGTAAATGGCCGAATGCCGGATATTATTGTAAAGTTAAGGTCGCAAAAAAGATCTATAAAAATGAAACTATCTAGTCAAAAAATATATTCTTTTGTTTAGTCATTGAGAAAAAGTTCCTACATACAATGAACTTATTTGCAAATACTCTGTTATAGTAAAATTATCAAATATTTAGTTGTGAAGTCAAGCTTACATCGACCACTGCGTATGTAGTGCACCCCACCACTGGAACAAAAATCTTCCACTGCTATGGCAGTGTGCCGATCTCTCAGGGTTAAGGTATAGCGTGAATAAATAAAGTAAAATAGGATTTTATTCCTCCTTAAAAGTGAAACTTACAATTTTCTAATATTTGCAAAATCTGCTTTCGAACTACAAGCTGTTAGGTTAAGGTTAAGTAAAAAAATGTTAGCAAAAATAATATTTCTAAATATTTAAATCACCCATTTTAATTAAGTCTTCGATATTTTTTCAATCAATGTTCCTATAGTTCTGTTACTTGGTTTTTATGTGCATTGGAAGTCCTGGTGCACTCCGAACCATCGTAGATCTGAACATGATCTAGCTGACTATACAATGTGTGTGGTGACACACAGGCTGCAGATCACATAGTTAACAGTTGTGACATTTACACTTCTTGTGGGACTTGATGTCATTTACCTTGCCAAAGGTGTTATACCGAAATCGCCTGCTGACTTATAAACTGTCATTTAAAGGTTTAAACCATATGAGAGAGAAAAGGAAGAAAATAATTGAAATTCATGTTAATTTATTTAAGAAAGAATGACATATTTCTACAGTAAAATAATTTGGGGATCCAATGTTTGAGTCATTTTTTGAGTTTTGAATTATACTGCAGCTTACATGTTTGGTCACTCTATAACAAAACAGTCTACCATACAGAGTACAGTCATTATATTATTATCATAGACAATATATAAGGTGTTAACATAAATTCTGTCCGTTTTTTTTCAAATTTAAAAATGAGCACCAAAAGTAAAACAAAATGGTAAAGATTATATGTCATTTTAACACTGGTGCTTTTGTTAATATTCTATTCCATACATGATAGTATCTTACTTCATACCTTCTTGCCAGGAAGTTCAAGCTCTGATTATGTTTATCATTGAGCTCAAATATTTTAACACTGGTGCTTTTGTTAATATTAAATTCGATACATGATAGTATCTTACTTCATACCTTCTTGCCAGGAAGTTCAATCTCTGATTATGTTTATCATTGAGCTCAAATACTTTAACACTGGTGCTTTTGTTAATATTCTATTCGATACATGATAGTATCTTACTTCATACCTTCTTGCCAGGAAGTTCAGGCTCGGATTATGTTTATCATTGAGCTTAAATACTTTAACACTGGTGCTTTTGTTAATATTAAATTCGATACATGATAGTATCTTACTTCATACCTGTTATAGGCAGGAAGTTTAGGCTCTGATTATGAAAAATATTGTTTTTTCACATCTAGGACTTCAAGTAATTTTTTTCAAATACCAATTTAACAGAAAGGGTTTTACTACAGCTTCACATGTTTTTTGAGGTACATTTTTTTCATTTAATGCTCGGATTAAAAATTTAGACAAGGTTAGGAGGTTTGTCACCTACATTGCTTTAGAAAAATGACAAACACTTTTCTAAATGCCTTATTCCATTAACAACTATACTTGTAGTCATTGGTGACTTTTTGACTAGTGCTACTATAACTATAGTTGTAACTCGTCTTTAATTTTCATAATATTGGTATGCTTGATATAAAATAATATATTTTGATGTTTTTTCTCAGACTCAAAACAGATATAAGATTTGTTGATTCCCATGTTCTAAAATATACTTATTTTATATCGCACAATAAAGCAACTCCTCTTAAAGTCCAATGTCTCGGATTGTGGTCAGTCTCAAAGTCAATTGATCCGACATATTTTTGATCAGTTCTTTGAGGTTTCCTGTAGATTGGACATTCATATAGTTTTGGATCTTTGCCTGCAGTGGTGTTAATAGCATAAATGTAGATTACTGGCATTTGTTCATAGAGAACTTTAGGTTTAGACTCGGTTAGCTTTCCAGTTCTTCTTTCAAGTGAAGCTCCTGTAAAAATGATTTATGGGTTTTAAACTTTCCTCCCAAAGAATATAAACCACTAATAAAGAAACATAAATGTACAGTGAATATAAATTTGAAGTAGAGTATGCAATTAGAGACTATAAGACTTCTATGCAATTAGAGACTATAAGATTTCCATGCAATTAGAGACTATAAGACTTCCATGCAATTAGATACTAAGATTTAAAAAAATGATCATCTTTACCAATAAACAATAAGTTTGATATTTAAATTCTATAGATTCATGTAAAAATAATTAATTTTAAGATAACCTTCTAAAAATAATCCAGAAACGTAAACTCCCTCAGGGGGTCCTTCACTCAGGTCTTCCTTGTTATGTTTAGTGATGAGATTCTGCAACACCACGGAGTCCAGAGCCCAGCCTTTGTGAGCCCGAGTCACTTCCTAAAATACATGTTTTTCGAATACTTAGACCATCAATATATTTTTTTTGTTCATTCATAAATTTCCATGTTTCCGGATCATCAATTGTTAGTAATGCCACGTGTTTTAAATTGAAAGAAACATAGATCACGTATCAGATCTTACCCAAAGCGTGTAGTTCTGATGTTCTGAGGTCCAGGCAAGTTAGAGTGTGTTGTGAGTCCTGTATAGCCCCACAGTTACATTCAATTATATAAACCCCATCTTTGCATGTATATAGTATGTTTTTTTGGATTAAAATATGAACATTATTTTTGGCACAATTTTGAATTAAAATTCTGTTAATTTTTCATTCAGATACTTTAATCTGCTGAGAAAACCTTGTGTTTTGATATTTCTATTGTATAAACCTGCCCTGGCCCGCCTCATATTTTAATGTGGCCCGCAAGCTATAACTAACTTTTATTTATATTCACAATTATTTGTGTTCTTTAATTCTTTAATTATGAACTATGTATTTATTTTTTTAATTATAATCTGCATCGATCAAGAAATCATATTTTTATAGCCTTAAGTCACATAAGAATGAATGTGAGCATGGCTTGTGTAACTTGTGCAGCCGTGTGTGATGCACAACCATTTACATTGCCTCAAATTTATATACGAGTATACATAAACAGTACTCATCAATACACTCATTCTAACCTCGGTGTTCACATTCATTTTTTTATTTTAACTACATGTATAATTTTCTTTTTCATGATGATAAATCGCATTGACAAAATAAAATTATTTTTGCGGCCCCTTCTGATATTACAATTTTCAATGTAACCCTTTAGCCAAAATATTTGCCTAGGTCTGGTATAAATGTAACTTTCGATACTTAAAAGAGTGAAATAAATATATATATGAAATTACATGTCTTGACCAATATTTTATCCAGGAGCCCATAAGAAGTGCGAGTACCTTGGCCATTTGTTTATCTTTATCTACAAAGAATACTGTCTTTTTGACTTTACCAATAGCAGCTTCACTGATCAGTTACAGGCAATATTTAAATTTTTATTTTCATCACCGTACATAAGTCGAGGTCAATTTCCTTAACATAACTTTATCTGTTGTAATTCCACCCTATACCTCTCCATCTAGATGCATTAGTTTCTCAAAGCTGTCACCATCAGTTTTTAAATGGTCATCTTCCGATTAAGTGGCTGAAGAATTGGTTAATTTATGATGTGATTTAACCAATATTTGGAAATACTTGATCTATTATCCATCTCGACAGATATTTGAGGATAAGAGGATGATAAGGTAAAACTGATAATCACCTGTCTCATAGCTGTGAGAAATCCTTGAGGGTTGAAAAATCCAGTCATCCAAAAGACATTGGGTCTACCATTCGTAATCCACTGTCTAAATTGTGCATCTCTCTCTAAAAGTTCTGTATACCAAAATCCAAGGGTTGCAGATTCCCATGATACCTAAGCACAATTCATAATAATTCGCTTTATTAAATGTTGTTTTTAATTGTCATTAACAGTAATACATTAACAGTAATACACGTATTTATTCATCTACTTTCATCATCGTAATGTCATGTCAATGGGTTAAGTTTCAAACCTTTGACTATTGTATTATTGTATATCATATGTTATATAGGAGAAGATTCATTGTATGAAGGACATACCCATTGAAATAATTATAATAAAAAAAAATAGTTTTTAATTCAATGGACAATTTTATATACCGCGGTTTAGAGAGTAAACTCTCAAGGGTGCTCGAATTAAGGACTCAAACCCACTACTATTAGAAAAATCACGTCCGGCAGCTATAACAGCGCTCGAGTGAATTATATCTGATGTAAATCACCCTATTGTGGGTGAACTTCGTAATAATAAAAATATCAAGCGCATGAAACTAAGCGGAGATACAAAACATTATTTAAAATATATTCAAGTATCTCATTTTAGCCCCTTTCATGTTAGATACATGTATACCATCATGACATTTTCTTGTCAGGGTATGCAGAGAGAACTGAGTGTCAGATTTTCTTACACATATATCTGTTTTGTTAGTCTTTCTTCATTCATTCATTGCACATGCTCAAACCATCTCAGAGTGCTCTTCTTCATCTTATTCAGCACATCAGCTTTTGAGTCACATATATCCCTAATCACTTCATTCCATATACTGTCACATTGTCACTTCATGTATTCTTCTCAATGCATGCATTTCGATAGCATTTATTTGTCTCCTCAGTCTTTTTCCATGTTCACGCTTCATTGCATATAGCAAAGTTGGCACCAAAATACTATTGTTGACTATCTAGTCGTATATTTGTTTTAGTGCCCCATTGACTTTTAAATATATTCAGCTAAGTGCTTTTTTTAGCTATAGTTTGGTATAAACTTATCATATATTAAACTATATTAGGTATTTCTGCTCAGAATTCTGCAACCAGGACAATACGGGGTAACCATGAATCAAATATTTTTCGGTGCAAGACACTGCAACTGCAGCAAGTGTCACATGAGTTGCTCCTCAGTGCAGATACAGAGTCGATCCATCATGCAAAAGTAATGGCTATAATGCTGGCAAAATTTTCCGCCTTATTGGCAGAATACAATCTAGTTTGGTACAGTAAAAATGTTGCCTTGCACATACATATTTATATTTTCTATGGAATACAATAAGAAAAATTGAATTGAGTTTTTTTAGGTGAAATTTGTATTACAATGAAATGTACAATGAATATTCCAACAAAATTAATTAAAAATAATGAAATATCACCTTTTGCCATTTCTCTGGTATTCTTGCGTCGTACATAGCATCCAAGGAATCTCTCAATCCTTGGCTCATCACAATAGTCCCGTCAATTGCTAACTTTAGATCACAAAGTGTTGAATAAACTGTCAAATTGACTCTTTGTATCCGATCTATTTCTTGCCTGAGGAAAACATATTTTTATTTGATTTAATTTTTTCATAGCAAATTCGATAAGTTTATATCTGATTCATCTTAACCTTCTAATCACTCTTGTTTATAAAAGCTATTGAGTTCTTTATATCCTCATTTTACTTAATTTCACTGTTACATACTAAGATGACTTCCCTGGCTTAGTAACCTGTCTTCCGAACCGGGGGTTGTGGGTTTGATTCCTGTTGGTACCCAATTTAAAAAAAAAAGGTGTAAGTCTGGTTTAATATAAATGGAAATAAATCCGCCAGGTTATACTGTATCTAACAAAAATGTTATACAAAACTGAGAACTCAAAAAAATATTATCAAAATGCGATAGCTTTATTCTAATTCTTAGACTATACGGCAGAATTTGTATAGAACAACCAAAATGCGATAGCTTTATTCTGATTCTTAGACTATATGGCAGAAATTGTATAGATCAACCAAAATGCGATAGCTTTATTCTAATTCTTAGACTATACGGCAGAATTTGTATAGAACAACCAAAAACTTGTGTTAATTTAGATGAATGTAATTGAAAATGGAGAGATGAAAGATATCAAATCTGTTAAAGCAAACAAGTTAGGATCTAAGAGGTTTACTTCTAACTGCTGTGCTCCATATAATGAAGTATGGTAGAGGGATGTATGATATGAAGAGTGAGCATCAAAAACTGAAGTTATCGTTGGGATCAAAGTAATTGATAATGAGTCAAAGATAACGAAGATAAACAAAATGATAAATAATTTAAAATCATACTGTACATTCTTGGAACTATAAAAAAAATATACAAGTACCTCAAGAAGATATTCATTGGATAGAAAGCTCCCATTCTTTGGAGTGATTCTTTGACCTCATGTGCCACATACTGTTTTGGCAGCTTCTCTAACATGTCTTCTGCTAATCGATAAACAATGCTTTCTCTAGTTTCACCTCCTTGACTTCCGCCTTCTTTGGGTTGCACACTCAATATTGTGTCTAATATCCCTTTGGCTGTGTTTATTTGGTATGTTATATCTGCATTTCCGTGAAGCCCAAACACTTCTGGAGTGTCTGTTAAAGGAAGCTGATTAATATAATCTACATATCCTTGTATGTTTCTAGTCGTTGGTACTTTGTAATTTATATAAAATTCAAATTCAGGTTTAAGTAGAACATCACTGAACCATACATTTGTAAATGTTGTTAGAAGCCGCTTATCAAAGTCATCCGTTACTCGGCCTCCATACTGTACTTCACCGAGCATATAACAGATTGTTGGCCATGAAATCCCTTTCTTTGGATCCATTTCGTCAAGATGGTTTTGTACAAATTGTACACTGGCTGCGAAATCAGCTTGATTAAATTCATAAGGAACGTTCCATCCGAGTGGCCCAAACTTTCGTCTTTCTTGAACAACAGTATGTAAAAATGCTACAGCATAAAGCATAGGTGGCCATTGATTCTGAGCAGAGTAATCAAGAGTGTCTTGGGTTATATTCTGATATGTTCTCTTCATACTCGCCCGTATGCCTTGTGGTGGCTCATTAGTAAATTTGATTGCCATCTGTAAAAGACCTATTGGAAATTCAGTATGAACTTCTGTGGTCATCCATAATCTGAATGATTCATTTACATGCTCTGTCTCCACCAATGCGTCCATGGCTTCAGTGGAGAAAGGTAGAGATAAATGAATATTTTGTAGCAACACCCAGCCTCCAGAACTCATTAAATCAGAAATCATTTCTCTGGCAACTATTTCTTGTCCTTGACCCATAGAAACTGATTTTAATTCTGAAAATAAATAAAATTTCAATCAAATATGTTTATAAAAATTGAAGATGATTTTTGTCTTTTTTTAATTTACAGTAATGCCTCCATTTATAGTCTCCATTTACTCAAATTTACTTTAACACAGTTTATTCTGTTTGGATCTAGCGGAACCGAAAAGAACAGTCAAGTAGCAAACTCAACATCTACAACTGTAAAAGTAACAACAGTAGCAATGACTGATCCATCCAGCGAGAATGATTTTAAATTAATAGGCACAGCAAATTGTATTTTTTTTTCTTCTTATCAATAAACCATATAACTTTCATCAAATTGTGTGTTTTATAAGTTATCAGGAACCACTTGTATACAAAATGATAATTAAAACCTTTATATCAAAGTACGAATATAATATCTTGAAATATGTAAAAGATCACCTACATAACACATCGATCAATAAGTCCCGGGACTTACCAACAGATGGCGCCTCTAATAACAAATCCATACCATTCTCAGTTAGTACCAACCTTTAGAAGTTACGTGTCAAACTTTCACGACATGGTGTCATTGAGTTACAGTGGTTTTAGTGACGCTACTTTTGCTATTTTCAAAACAATGGAAAAAAACGAATTTAGTGTGTCGATAAAACATTGCTTTTTAATGGGAAAAATACCGGTCAAACTCAGCGATGGCTTGAAAGATGTTATCCGGGCTCTGCTCCGTTGAAAACAACCATTTGTCGGTGGTATGCTGATTTCAAACGCGTTCGTACAGACATAAATGATGCTGATTGCTCTGGTCGTCCAAATGAGGCTGTTACACCAGAACATAAATAAACCCTCAATATCGTGATGGAAAATCGCAAAGTTAAGTTGCCTGAGATAGCTGACATCCTGAAGATATCATTTGGTAGTGTTTACACTATTTTGCATCAACATTTGGTCATGAAAAAGCTTTTTTCGAAATGGGTGCTGCTTTTGATCACAATGGAACAGAAACAACAACGCATCGATGATTCAGAGCGCTGTTTGGCACTGTTTACGCTAAATAAACAGGAGGTTTTGCGTTGGTATGTGACAATGGATGAAACTTGAATCCACCACTATACTCCGGAATAAAATCGGCAGTCAGCTGAGTGGAGAGCAGCCGGTGAAAGTCGTCTGAAGCAACCTAAAACTCAACAGTCGGCCGGGAAGGTTATGGCTTCTATATTTTGGGATGCGCATGGTATAATATTCATCGATCACCTTGAAAAGGGAAAAACCATCAATAGCGAATATCACATAGTGTTATTGGAGCGTTTGAAGGCAGAATTTGCAAAAAAACGGCCCCATATGAAGAAGAAAAAGTTCTCTTTCATCAGGACAATGCACCGTGTCAAAAGTCGATGTGGTAACGATGGCCAAATTGCACGAGTTGAGCTTCGAATTGCTTCCGCACCCACCGTATTCTCCAGATTTGTCCCCCAGCGACTATTGGCTGTTCGCAGACCTCAAAAAGTTGCTCCAGGGAAAGAGATTTGACCCCAATGAAGAAGTGATTGCCGAAACTAACGCCTATTTTGAAACCAAAGATAAATCGTTCTACACGGCTGGCATAGAAAAGTTAGGAAAGCGTTGGAATGAATGTATCGCTCTTGAAGGAGACTATGTTGATGAATAAAGAAGAATTTTGGCAAATAAATGTTTTAGTAGTTAGTCCCGGGACTTATTGATCGATGTGTTATTCAATGAGTCCATTTATGCACTGTTTTATGGAACCAATTTCTCACGTAAATGGAGAGTTTTCTGTTTATCCAATTCTAGTTATCTTTGAATTTTTTATATATATAAAATTTGCGTATACCGGTTTTTTTTAACTAGCATGAGTGCAAGGAAAAGATCTCTTCAGTGTTTGAATTCTAATTCATTATATTCTATATTCAAATATTAACTTACGTATTTCTTTTGCCTTTGCTAAGCTCGCTATTTGTGCAGACGGGTCAGACCCAATTGAAAGAATACAAATTAACGGAGACCTTGGTTCAGATTCATTCCATGTAGCTTCCAAATCCAAAATACACCCTTCTCCATATTCTTTGCCGAGAGATTCTGAAATTGATTATAGAGAAGAAACAATGTTTTGTCATGTCCCAAAAACTTAATCTTAATACTATGTAATGGAGAACAAAATATTCGTATTATAAAAATTTTAATCTGGTATATTAATATTTATATTTCACGAATATTAATTGACTAAATTTAACACTAGTATATCCATAACCTTAATATGCATGTCTTCACTTGACACACGAAGGAGTGTTTTACTTTTATTATGTTTGCATGCAGAAATATTGCCAACAATTTCAATAATAATGTGCGAGTTACTTGCCTATTCTAGTGGTAAAAGGATCAATTAATGCGGCGAAGACAAATGTCTTCTGATATTTTTCACAGCTGCAGTACACGAATTAATGAAAGCAATCACCATCTCTAGAGATGGTTTGATTATTTTATGAATTTTACAATACTATTAAATTTTTACCTGCGACATATTTTCTCGCCTGTGATAATGTCCTGTCCGGACTCCATGACCTGATCAAAAGGAGTTTCCTAAATACATCCAAGGTCTTTTGGTAGCCACTTGGTAAATCTTCTTCCTCGGGTTTTTCCTTTTCATACCAAACTCTCCATTCACGTTCATTAGTCTCAATCTGCAAAATATTAATTCTTGTTATGTATAAGTCAGAAATAATGTATCGCACAATAATAAAGCAGATTTGGCTGTTACAGAACTCATGCGGTGGCATCAGGCATTTTTGCAATCAGGGCATTCAAAAAACCTATACTGTTTACGCTATAGAATTATTTTCTTGAATGATAGATTAATAGTATTATTATCATTATAGACAGGAAGCATATGTGCTGTACCAAGTTTAACTGTCATACACTATCTGTCCAATGCAAAATCTATACCAAGTTTAACTGTCATACACTATCTGTCCAATGCAAAATGTCCAATGGTGACTGAATGGTGAATGTCTGGTCAATGGTGACTGACAAGAAATGAAATACCTGTTTATTTTTAGTTTACATTACCTTTTATTCAAAATACGCTCCTTGTGAGTCAATACTATATGGAAAGCGGTTGCAAAATTTTCTGAAGATTGTGGACTTTTCTATTTCGTGCTATAGCGCTTTGTGAGTGGCTCATATTAAAAGCACCATGTTTCATCACTTGTTAAAATGCTTGACATGAAGTTTGGATCCATATCGGCCACTCTATTCATGTCTCTGCAGTGCTCCACTATGTAAACTTTTTGATCGTCAGTCAGTGTGTGACCTTTTGTTTGCCCAAATTTTCTGTTAAAATGAGATGGATAGTAGATTTAGAAATTCCAGTGAGCTCCTCGATGAGCCTAGATGACGTAAAATATCATTTCTTAAATTTTTTTTAATTCGAACTTTGAATGATGGTCCAGGCGTGAATCATCTTTAATACTCTCTTTACCATTACGAAATCTTGCACACCACTTAAAAACGTTCTTACGCCTCATTGCTTCACTACCATAAATGGTTTGAATAATTTCAAAAGTTTCTGTGGCACCTTTTCTGTCCGTTTTTACATCATTACAAATTAACCCACTATGTCAGCGCTTTGAAACTTATCAGAAGATATCGCTAGTTAACTCAGTCATTTATCCACAAATGGCGCTGGTGGTTACGAGAAAATTAAATCAGTCACCTTTCCCATTGGACAGACCGTGTATGTTCATGAAGAAAAAGCAAAATAAAACAGTTAAAAGTGTTAGTAAAGGAAACAAAACACCACTTGTGCAGGACCATATCCAGAGGGTTTTTAAACTTGTTCAATGTCACAGCACTCGGTACACTATTGGATAGTTTATTCCACAACTCGGTGAGTAAAACAATGTTTTCTTGAATTATTGTAGAATTTAATTTTGGAAAGTTTTTACTGATGTCCCCTCAAATGTGTATTTTAGTTAGAAAAAACACTGTTGGCAGAGTTCTGAGTAATCATAATGACTGCTCAAAATCTTATAACACTCGATCAAATTTCCATGATTTTGTCTTCATTGCAGAGTTGGGAATTTTGATAAACACATTATCTCTTCTTAAATCTTGGAATTTCATTAGCAAATACAATTAAAATGACTTCTTCTTCTCAGTGTCATGTCAGGTCCCCCCAACGTTGAATAATATCACTTGAGAGTAGATATATTTGTCCCCGGCAGCCCGTAGATCTCCAACGCCCCTTATGCCAGTCCAATCACGTATATTGCGGAGCCAGGAGATTTGCCTCCTGCCAACACCTCTTCGGCCTTCTATTTTGCCTTGGATGATCAGGTGCAGTAATTTGTACTTTGCTCCTCTAAGTACATGACCCAAATAGGACACCTTTCGGATTTTAATATTAGTCAGCAACTCTCTTATTTTATTATTTTAATATTAGTCATTATTATTTTAATATTAGTCAAAATTTTAATGACTATAATTATATATTCCAATTTTAAATTTAATATATTCCAAACTATATATGTTATAAGCATTGTTTTGTTTCTTGTGAATAATGCACATTTTATATTTTAAGTATTTACAGTAAGACTGTTCAAAATAGGTTGAATACTTATACAGCTTACAAGGAATATTCAAACTTACACTTCTTTCATCGACACCATTATTAGACTTTCATCAACACTAGTAGAGCATTAATAGTTCATAGCTGTTGATATATTGAAATTTTATGAACCCAAAACATTTGTTGTTAGAAACTAACTAATATTTGCTAAAACTTAAAACTGCCCACACCTAGTTTGTTCACACATGCCTGCCTCTAGTTGAGATTTGTGTATAATAATTTGGGTTTTCAGTAATCTATGTTTATCTTTTGGTTGTTTTTAAGTTGAAAACACCACCAATAAGTTTTCTCATAATATACTACATAAAAATTGGTTAAGATAAATCAAAATGTTGTATTTTTGATTTAGTATAGAAGTAGTTCCAGATAACAAATTGCTCAATTTGAACATTTTGTATAATTCATATAAATATTGCAAGTGTAAGTCAGCTATTTTAGATTGGGCACTGTGCCTAGTGATATGGTTAATCTACCTAGTTTATCAATATAAATTAATGCTTCAATAAATATATGATTAAAAATATTAATTCCTGGAAGGTATTCACATTTCATTATAAAATTACATCACTTTTTTCTTTGTTTACTTTATAATTTATAACACAATTCTCGTAATTCAAAATTAATCATAACTGTTATATAAAATCTATTTATAAATTGTCTCAGATAGTCAATTTTAATTTTGTTACATATTTTTTTTGTAAAAATCAAATGTTAGTTAAATGTGGTTCCAATATAAAGATATATTGTCGACCTCCGTAGCCTAGTTGATAAGATAAGATACTTGTCCAGCCCAGGGATTGCGGGTACAATTCCTGTTGGAACACAGATTTTCAGTTAAGGTCTCTTTAATATCTTGCTTGTTGGTTGGAACATTATCACATGGCAATAAGCCCGCCATGTTGTACTTTATACAACAAAAGTGTAATACAATATAGTGAAGATTATGTATTGTTGAATATAGTTTAATTATATGGTCTCAAAATTACCAAGGGCACTTGGATGATATAGAAAATCTGCAAAACAAGTTTCCAATTTTTTTCCCATTAGACTAGAATACAACTAAATCATAAAATGGTTATTCCCTGAAGCACTCTGTAACTCAAGTCCTCAATAATAATGATTTGTAATGTCAAAATGGTATTTAATATGAATAAGGTATCATATAAATTTTATGAATGTACTTGAATGTTTTTTTCTTGTAATTTATTTTAAATAAATCTTTTCCATGTAAAAGTTAAAACATATTTTTTGACTCATGTCAGATCATAAGATGGTTGGTTGTTCAGTTAATACGCTTCTGAATCCTATGATAACACAAGCATTTTTGACTCATGTCAGATCATAAGATGGTTGGTTGTTCAGTAAATACGCTTCTGAATCCTAGGATAACAAGCATTTTTGACTCATGTCAGATCATAAGATGGTTGGTTGTTCAGTTAATATGCTTCTGAATCCTATGATAACACAAGCATTTTTGGCTCATGTCAGATCATAAGATGGTTGGTTGTTCAGTTAATACGCTTCTGAATCCTAGGATAACACAAGCATTTTTGACTCATGTCAGATCATAAGATGGTTGGTTGTTCAGTTAATACGCTTCTGAAACCTAGGATAACACAAGCATTTTTTCTATTTACAACACTTTTTGGGAAGATGTGTATAACTTTTGTCATTCTTTCAATAAAAAATGCAAGTATAACATACATAGTACAATTCACTTATTGTTTTATTTTATTTATTCTTATCCTTCAACCCTTCTGTATAGATAATTTGGGTGTGTGCAAGAAAGTGGTCGGGAGACAACATTGTCTTCGGCCCTATTCGTCAATCTTTTAGTCTTAGAACCACTCGAGTAGGCATGTAACTCGTGGTTTTATAACACGTTTTGGTAATATTATCCAGCATGTAAAGAAGAAACAACATTAGTACACATCTAGTGCTTATGGGCATTGTTATCAGATGAACTCTTACCTGACTGGGTTCTTTTGTTTCCAAGTACCATTGGAAATCGAACTCAAACCCTCTGGGTGGTAGTTAAGGCTGTTACCGACCAGACCACGGAGGTCGCTTGATTGAGTTGAATTAGAATATCAGTATAAAGAATTGATTTATAGAAAATTGAAATATTACCCTTGTTAAAACATCAGAAAATGTTTTTAGTTTGTTGATTTCCACCAGATTTAACCATGTTATATCTAAAATCCATTTGAAAGGCTTTGGTGCTACAGCATTTAAATCTAAGGATGCTCCTCCTTTGATAAATGCCATGAACTCATCGTGAGAAATATTGCCTTGGTGGCAATCTATCTTCATTGCTAACATCAAAGTGAAGAGTGCCTTGTGTCTTTCATATAAACTCCTTAATGTGAATGTCCACACTTCTTTTGTGAGATATTTCAAAATAATATTTATTCTCTCTTCAGTAACACTATTTTTTGTAGATTTGGTTATGGAATTATCAAAAATGGTAAGAAATTGTTTCAGTGAGTTTTGATACATAGCATTTACATTGCTCATTTCTACAATAAGGAAATATAAGATCGACCCTCGTGCGGCAACTGCTCGAAACTCTTCCCGAGCTTTAGTGATTTTCTTTTCTGTTATTTCAGCTACTTTAAGTTTTTCATTAACTTCTTCCGCTGTAGTTTTTGTTATTTGCAAAACTTGAATGAGAGCTTCATCATCTACTAATGACCCTTCTGATGATGATAATCTACAGAGTAGATTACTTTCTAATTCTTTCATACTTCTTTGATTTTTCATTACTGATTCAAACAATGTTACACGTTCGGCTTCTAAGTCTGCCTTTTCCATCAAAATAACTCTTCCTAATAATTGATCTTCTAAACCTTGCATTGTGACAGTGAAGTCAATAATTGACGTTTTGGCACTAATTTCCGGAGAGTATGCTGGATTTGGAAGTTTTGTGGTTATATAAAGCATAAAACCTGGCATCACATCACACTCTTTATCGCCTACTACAACTTTTTCAATAGATCCAGACTTGATGAAATTCTTTTCAAGAACATTGTCGATCACAGGATCAAGCTCCACACCTACATCTTCAATCAGCAATGGCCTCCCTAGAGATAAACTGTCTTCTAAATGAGTTCTAAAATATTTATGATTTAGAGAAGTGATTTGTAGCTCATTAGTGAGTTCTTTGTTTTTTATCCACATTTTTCCTTGATTTTGTGGATCAACCAATAAGGGATATGAACTTGATTTTGTAACTATCAAAGCATTTTGGACTGACAAGTCATCATTTGGAAGACCTTGCAGAGTCCACTCTGATATAGTGGCACTCTCAACGAGCATATTGATGATATTCAAATTTTGTGTAAATGGTATATTTCTCACTTTGAGAATAGTCATCCAATTAGTGAGAAGGTTTTGTCTAAATTGTTGGTTGTAAGGTCCGCAGTAGGATAAGAATCCTGTAGCCAAAACTACATCTCCAACCAGTCTTCCAAGCTGTTCTTTAAAGTCTTTGCTTTGTTGAGTCCATCTAACTTTCTCTCCACCCAATCCGTTGATCAACGCAGTAGCCGCATTCATTTTTCTCAAACAAACATTGGCAGCATCTGTTAAACGCTGTTTCTCTGATACAGCAGAATCATATTGTTCTTTGACAGCCTGCAGTGCCATTTCTCTTTCTTCCAACTGTCTCTCTGCACCAGCCAAGTCCTCCATAGCTACCTAAAATAGTGTAAATTAAAATTTGTTAGTTTCTTTTTAGAGTTAGTATTACCTTTATTATAATAATAATTTACTTTAAGTTTGGGAACTCCTAGAAAGCATGGTACGGTCAAATGAATTCCATTATGAAAGAAAGGTGTGAAAAGCCCTTATAATAAAAGAGTTTGTATGACAAGGTGTATAGACTGGCAGAAGTGAAAGATGTGTGCCAGCCAGGATAGAATGAAGGGGAGATCTGTTCTCTCTGCCTACCCCAATAGGTACATGGCGTGATGATAATTTTGTTTATAATACATATTATTATCACTCTATACTTTCTATCAGGAACACAGGGATGTTATAAAACACCTTCATTCACATCGGTCCATAGCTCGGCACTCCGCACCCTCGCATGTCAGGCTAGATTGATAAAATAATAACCAATATAAAACTGAAACTTTATTTTCGCTTTACAATGGTAATTAAGTCCACTATATCTCCCAAGCTCATATACAAAAAGAGAAAGGTTTCGGGTAAGTTCAGCAATCTGCCTGATGTAAAAAAATTCATAGAAAAAAAATCTAGCCTCGGACATTGGACAGAACCATGGACGAAATTGTTTAATTTTGGCCAGGCTTTCCAATTCTATTGAAAAAAATTGATATAGAATTTTGAATTTTTCAGAATATAACGAAACAACACGTCTTCTATGAGTTGTATTCAGTTTTAACTGTAACATAATATCGCCTGACCATGCAATGGGTGTAGCTGGAGAGGTATCTGCACTACCCATGCACATCCTGGCTTGTTCAGGCCGGAAACTTTTGAACCTTAATGATATCTCGATTAACATGTTGGAACATAACCTCTTTGTATAAGCAAGATCAGAAGATAATACTGGAAATGAACAATCGTAAAATTGACATCGGTGATCTTTCAGAACCTAAGAATAATGACAATTTCTCTATTACCAAGTCTAAATTAAGTACTGTTAAAAGGACATCATTTTTCTGTAGACAAACTCCCACTATTCTTTTTACTCTTTATTCTAACCTTTAACCTGGCTTCTTGCAAAGTCAAGTTAGCTTTTAACGGAAGAACTTCTCTGTTGACACTGTGGAAAAAGGCCATTGCTTTGGTCCATGAAAGCAAACCGGCGACGTCACCACAAACTCTTTTAGCCGTGTCCATGTTGTAGTCTTCCATTTCAAAATATGGTAGAAGATGTTCCACCATTTCATTGTTGATTATGTCTTTGGGATAATTTTGTAATTGTAGCAAAAATGTTGTACTGGACATCATCTGGAATTAAAATGATCAATTTTAAGAATAATTGTTATACAAGTTGAAAACTGGTCTAGGGCTATTTTCTTGTCACTTCATTACAAGTATTTTGTTCATTGTATTGTTTTATACTTTCTTTGTATATGATACAGTACAATTTGAAGAGTTTCAGTCTGGTTTTCAATTTAGAAAGAAGGAAACATAAGAAATCAGAGAAATCGTAGATGTTGTATAAGAAGGTATATGGATGTGGAAGAGACTAAGAATGTGTGTCGAGATAGAAAAGTCAGGTGCTCCGTCCTCTCTATCTACCCCGATAGGGAAATAGCGTGATGGCACTTTTAATAAGACTAATGCGATGTTGTTTCGAGACTTCTACAATTGCATACTGTCAAAAGTTCAATTTAAAGAAGCTAATTGTACAGAAGTGGTCCAGACAAATTAAATGCTGAATGAAACATAATACTCGGCCTAATTGGTTATTTTGAGTGAATGTCTGCTACATTTCTCAGCATCTGTCTCAATCCCAGAACCTCCCACTCAAATAGCTCTGAGATATATGGTATGGTATGGCGATGAAAATCACCGTAAGAATTACACAGTGTGAAAATAATTATACAAGTTTAATTTATTACATATAGGCTTGGAAGGCCCAGGGATTTTGTATTCTTTCCTATGACACCCTTCGATAGATCTGAATAGGTAATTCGGATATATTAACGAACATGACTGGGAGATTGTCTTTGGCCCCAGTAATCAAACTTTTAGATTTGGATCACTGAACATTATTGGCAACATGCGCAAAGACGCATTGAAGAAGCAAAAACACTTGCTCACGTGCTTGATATTTATTCTATATATTTTTACCAGATTGGAAACTTTTTTTGTTACCATTGAGAATCAAAGCGATACCTCCTGTAGTCAAGGTTCAGGGATACCTCTGTATAATTCCTAATACTGTATTTAGACCTTATATTTTGAGAAAATTGAACATGGTATAATTAAATAAATCACTGATAGACTCAGGTACATAAGGATATGAATGGTTTCTAACTAGCAGTATTTAAGGTGGAGAATATTTATTGACATTTATGAGAAAAAGAAAAAACATTTGAAACAAGTGATAATGAAACTTTATAAAAGTTACCTTAAGTGACTCAGCCCATGAAGGTTTAGGACATGGTGCTGCTGTGTCTCCAATAACTGCGTGAAGTTTTCTTTGGAACAGTATTAAAACACAGTCCATAATCCTCATAATTAAATGTGGAGGTCTCCCGAGCTTTCGAACTGTCGCAATGTGCGCTGGCTTAATAGTGTTTAATGCAGCTTCTGCTTCCTCGAGAGCTGGTTTAGCAGCTTCTAATTTTTCTTCAGCCAAAGCTTTCTCTTCAGCTATGTACGCAACAAGAATTTCAGCTTTCTCTTTAACTTTTTGTACTTGGTTTTTGACTAACTCCGCCTGTTTTGCTTTTTCCGTTACTTCAATTAAGACATGTTCAGCTTTTTGTGATGCTAAAGCGAGTTCTTGTTCCATAACAGCTAAATCCTTTTTCAGTATGCCCACTGAAAGTGAAGCTTCAGCTAATTTTTCTAACCCTGTATCCATTCTTTGTGCCCCTTCACCTAATTCGAGTTGTTTCATTTGATAAATATTTTTATAACCTCCGATGAAGTTCAAGTAAGATTTTGGAGTCACATGGGTAGCTCTGCGGAATCTTTGAAAGTATTCTGCTGATGTCTCTGCTACGACATCTTGAATTGAACCTAAAGCCGTAACCAACTCTTGTTTGACTTCAGCTGTGCAAGCAATTTCAAAATCTATTAAAAAATGGCTCGCTACAGACACCAGCGCATCCTTCGGCCATGGCTGGAACCAGTCTATTGTACATCCAGATATGAGGGCAGGGAATCTAAGAGCCCTGTTTCTAAATGCTTCACCTACCTGTAAATAAAACAATTTAGTTACGACTAATATCTATATCAGAGATAAGTAGAAATGTTAAATATGATACTTACTGGTGAAAAGCAAAACACCACATGCAAATTTTGACAAGTGCGTGTCATGAAATATTCCATGATTATTTCATTAGTCAATGTTTTCTTTTGATTTTCTCTCTTCATTATTGGAGTAAGTTCTGAAATTATTTCTAATTGTTCGTCTTTTGTAAATAGATTTGAAATCACTCCTGAAGAAAGTATATTATTCAAGTATTCTAGGAACCCTTCCTCTTTTATGTCTAAATCAGTGAAAATAAATGTTGTGCCTTTGCCTTGAACACCACAAGAGCGATATAATAATTTCAAATCCTCCAAGAAATTTGCGATGTTGTAAGATCTAGTTAGAGTTATTTGGAATGTCTTATATCCGGCAATGAAAGAAGAAAGTTTGGTCAAAGACTGTTTTCCTGAGCCTCCAACTCCTACAAGCATGACATTGCCTCTCGGGTGTCGTATAACTCGAGATATTTTTACAATATGCAACATCGCATCAGGAAAGAATACTAAATCCATCCCAGCTCCTCGGACCATTTCATTATACTGGGTCAGGAACATGTCAAGACGTTCTCTCAGCTCATTGTGATTGGAGACTGGCTCGTACACCTTGGGAAGTTCCATGTCAGCGTCTTCTCCTTCTTCTCCAGTAGGCTCTGGAGCGTCACTAGAAATGTCAAATGAAATTATTAATTAAATGAAGCTACTGTAAAAACTTAGAAAAGTTATACTTAGTAATGTTACAAACAGATCATAAAATATAGAGAATAAGACACTACATATAAGCATTTGAGAGTGTTTGTATATGTGTAAATGTGACATTTTCTGAATTGGTTTTTTCATACTTTGCATGTACATGCCTACTTTTACACGGGTCCACACAGTAAAATGGGCATTAGTTAATTTGAAAGGGCACTAAAAACCATAAACAAAAGAACAAGTGAAACTATTACCTAAGTACGAGTAGTTCTCATTCTTTGTCCTTATACGAGTATCATAAACTCGTAGAAGAAGACAAATTTCAAAGTTTGGAATTATGAGTATAATGGAATGACAATCATTATTTAGAATAATCAAGTGATCATTTTAGTGATAAAGATAATCTTTTTTCTGATTTGATGAAAATATTAATAATACAAGTAATAAAATTGCCAATAAGTAAGAAAGGGTAAAAAAGTATTAGAAGTCATTTAAAATGTTACCGCATAAAGTCGACAAATACTGGATTTGCTTGTGACATCTTTTTGTAATCTGGTCCTAACATTTCTTCTACAACATTCAACAATGTTTTATCAAACCAGTCTTTGTCAGTTTGAATAGTAAATCTGTCAGAAAAAACTCTTGTACATTCATGTTTCCATAATAACATTAGGCATTTTTCTGAATCAATCACGGTACACAGAGTTCCAACCATCCCTTGCCATATTCTTGACAGATCTCGAAGAGAGAATACGTAGTGAAATTTGGCAGGTGTCGGAAGAAGCGTACTTCTAGTACGTTGCCAAAGTTCGCGAGTTAGAGGAATCATTTTCTTTACTAAATTCCTCACTTCTATTGCAAAACCTCTCTTGGTATTGTAATGGCCTTCTCCAATAACTTTGAATATTTTATCTATTGAACTATTATTAGGGATCGGACAATTGAATACGGCAAATTGTCGTTTGAGGCGTGATGGAATATCATTTTTCCCTCCACCTGTAACATGATAGAATGTTCATTTTATTTATAGTAGAAACAACATAAGCACTTATGGAAACCAATCAATCTAGAGCCGTGTTTCTCAACGTGGGACCCACGGCCCACAGGGGGGCAATTCGAAAATTCACTCATTCAGAGTTTAAGTTAACCATATTTCTATATTGTGGTTCACGAGCATGATACAAGTATAACAGATATAGCAATCCGGATCGCAGCTAACTTCACTCCACTGTCGCGTATACGCCGTGACGTAATACGCGACAGTGGAGTAAAGTTACTTAATGTGTTTGCTTATTTCCTTGTGATTTCTTCTTAAAACCCATAATTTAAGTTTCTTAAATGAACAATTCAATTTTTGAATATTAAAAATTATGTATATGTTACGTAGGGGTTCCACGACAAAGCGGCCGCGACAAAAGGGTTAAAGTTAAACCCTTTTGTCGCGGCCGCTTAGTCGTATTTTGATCGCTTTGTCGCGTCACCGTTATGTAGGGGGGGCATAAGAATTTTAGAAAGGCTTAGGTGGGGCATAGCACAAAAAACGTTGGGAAACACTGATCTAGAGCATCGCCTATAACGTAATAGATAGAGCTCGGTTTCCCATTAATAAACGTTCTAGTTCAATTCTTAACAAACAGTGATTCCTAAAAATACTTCCAAAAACAACATTAATATTTTTATCTTATGTAGAAATAAAATACATACAATATAAACTTTAGAAAAAATATCTGTGACTCAAATTGTTTCAGTGCCCAGATATCAGTTGTTATAGCTATTATGAAAAAGTAGGACTGTTATAGCTACTTTCCAATCCAAAGTAGTGTGCTTTTCTAAGTAAAAGGAAATAAAGGAGCTATTTTTCAGTCACTCTTAGGACAAAGTGCGCTTCTTGCAGCACTTACTTGGCAACACTGTTAGATATCTAGAGTTGAAGAAGTTTGTGTTATAATATGAAAATATAAACTCAAGATTCGTGTTGACATAATATTGTTTTATTGATTATTTTCTAAATGAAATAAGTTATGGCTTATACCTGGTTGGCCCATTGCTCCCAAAAACTGAATATCAATTATTGTAGTGAAGTCTCCAGGTTTTTCCAAGCTGTAAAAACCTTTCATATCCATGGCTTGACGAACTATTTCATTTGTAATTTGGTCACCCCACTCATTTATCTGCGGTAGATTTATATCATCTATGAAAATCATCATCTTTTTCCCTGCTGGTGGTCCAAATGTCATGCCCATCCGTTTCTCAACGTAACTTTCTATTGTCTTCTGAAATTGATACGGACTCGTAGCTGAAGAAAAGTTGAAAGATCTACCAACAAATAATTCAGGGTTTGATTTCTTCATATAATTTTTCATCATTACAGTTTTTGCCGTGCCTTGTTCCCCAATCAATAAAACAGCTTTGTCTTGTTTAGCGATTGTATTGATTAAATAATCAATCCTCACATTATCCACAATAGGGACTAGAATAGTGGAGTAATCTGGCGTACTGTATTCTGGGTAATTAAACGTTGTCACTATTGTATCCCAATGTTCCCATTTTCCTTGTATTGTTACAAAGAAGTCGAACACTGTTGTAGACTTATGTAGAGCTGATGATGGCAAAGTCAATATTTTGGATGAAGTTTGTTTTATATATTCATCAAATCTATCTCTATCTGTGTTGTCTAGAAATGCTCCTAATCCCCATGTTAAAACAAAAATATAAATTTTGTGTAGATGTTCATTTGTGAATAAAGGTATTTCTTCTACTTTCTCATCATCGTCATCTAAATCAGTTAAAGATTTTGCACCTGCTTCATCTGGTTCCACTTGAGGGGGTACCAGCCCTTCTAACAAGCTTAACATTTGTAGTATGATGTTACACTGTAAGACCTCCATCGCCATATTCAGGTTCTGATAGCACCATGTGTATATCCTTCCAAAAGTCAATTCGAACATATGGAGAAAGACTTCATTTTCTCGTGGTGACCTTTTCTTTAACCATGCTTTTAACACTGCAAAAATTAACAAAAATATTTAAATTAAGGAAATAAAATATAAGTTTTCTTCATTATATGAGATCCCGCTTGATGCAATTTCATTATAACGCAATTTTAATAAAATTAAGAAAAGAGATTATAAAAACCAATTTGAATGTTGCAATCAACCTACGAGTGACAAAATTGCCAAATTAATTCAAATTTCTTTTCAAGCAACTTTATAGAGATCCAAAAAATAACCGTCAACTCTTGACAATTTTTTGAAAAAATCTTAAATTTATCTACCTACCAATCTAGAGCCTTCAAGACAGCAGGAAAATGATGAGTCATAATATTAAGAGCTCCATTAACCTTGTTCTCTCTTGCAGCCCTTCTTTCAAATCACACGTAAACATACTGCCCAGAAAACAGAACTCATCAACCTGCTCCAGTTTTTCTGAGTTAACCCAAACATTGGACACAGTTTTTACCACACTTTTTTCTATAACTATAACCTTTGATTTCACTATTTTCAAACCTTTTACTAGACATCTCTCATATAGCTCACTTATTATATCCCTTAAATCAGTGTTCCCCAACCGGTGGTCTGCGGCCCGGTGCCGGGCCGCAGAGACTTTCCGCTGGGCCGCAAACAGTATACCAAATTTCAAGAAATTCGCCATGCAAAAATATTAAATATAGGATTTTCATCCATGTCCTCAATAAAATCGAAACACAGGAATAGACTGGACGTAAATGCAGCACTTCGTCTGTCAGAGACAGCACTGCAGCCAAGAATATCCAATATATTAGCAATGATCAACAGCAGGTTTCGCATTAGTTGCAAAAACCCCATGATTTTTGTTAAATTTTAATTGTATCAGACAATGTTACAATTAAAATTGTTTAACTGTTATATGTATATTTGTCAATTATAGTTACATACGAGTATGTCCATCTGTCACAATATAAGATTAAAAAAATATTTAATAAACAAAACATTTTTATTTCAGTATTAGTGGTCCGCGAAAAAATTTTCCTTTTTTACCGGTCCACAGGTCTAAAAAGGTTGGAGAACACTGCCTTAAATCACTTTCATTTTCAGCATAACTATGACCGCATACAGAAGTCTACATACATTTACTTCACTTATTCTTACACTTCTCTCATCATCTTTTAGATCGTGCACACATGAATCTATATATAAATTAAACAACCAAGGTGACATCACACATCCTTGCTTTACGCCTTTTGTAATTTTAAACCACTCAGTGAGTTCTCCATTTATTACACATGCATTATTGTCTTCATACAGCGAGGCAATTGTTCTTAGTCATTTATCATTCACTTTTCAATTTATCAAATAGCAACTTTTTAGATTTTGCAAACCATAATATTATATAGACAAGATAAGTATTGGTTTCGTAAAAAACTTGGGTCATTCTGCCAATAAACGTAATTAGTGGAACAACAAAGTAATTTCTTATAAAATGTTCTAATATTGTATTCCAGCAGTGGTACAGGACATAGGACCATACTAGAAGACCTTAAAAATATGTTGGCCACTCATTGCTTGGGTTAGTGGTTGAGAAAAATGAAGAGATCATCCAAGGATAAGATGGACGAATGGTGTGGAGGACAACATTTGATCACTGGGATTGGCAAGAGATCTTATCCACAATGGACAACTTTAGAGAGAAAGGACCTGAAAACACTACCCCGTATAGTGGGCCATCCCAACTAGGAGGTACAAGGTATTCCAAAAATATATTATACTTATTTTTCTGAAGATCAGTTTTTAAAGAAAGTATACCTAGATTATAATATAAACCTAACAAAATATTATAAGTTGTCTTATAATTATTTCCATATAATTACCTGGACTCCAATCCAAACCAGATGAACTCATATAAACCATTCCGTTCCTTGATACTGTAGCAGGAGAAGCGTTATCAATGTTGTGAGGTTCAAATATAATCTTGCAAGTAGGAGACATTGTAAGGCGGTCACCATTGGCTAAAGTCAATGTTTTGTTATCATCCAAGACTGAATTCAGATTCTCAATCCATATGCTGTCCACTGGTCCATCTAACACTAGCCACACATTATCTCCTGCCTTATTTTTCAAAGTTTTTCTCCAGAGAGCTGAAAAGATCCCATCTGTCCAGTCATTAGTTGCTACGTCAAGGCGACCAAACATTTGTGATGCAGTAATGGCTTTTGGATTCATTCTCATTTCTCTAAAAATGACAAGAATATTTTTTTAATGTAATGTATATTTTTCCTATATGATAACCGGCCATTATCGTTATATTAGAGTGAGTAATTGTTGTATATATTGGCACCTGTGTTTTATCCAATTTCAATTGGTTTTCATCTAAATTGGTTTTACTTTTAACAAATAAACCATGTGTCTTCTCCCTGGCTCCATCCCAACTCACTGTCTGCGAAGACTGTTGGGGTCAGCTCTCCTCGTCCTCAGGTTGTATGCTCTTCTGTCCCAGACTACGTCCCCCAGGCCATGCCTCTGCATCAGGTTATCTTTTTTCACCACCCATGAATTCTTTGGTCTTCCTCTGGTTGTTATTCGAGGAAGATCCATGGAGATTGCCTGGTTCACAATGTGATCGGGTGCTCTGCGTCCAACGTGCCCATACCATCTCAATCGCCTCTCCTCCATTTTACTGTTGATGTCTGTAACACCTAGGCTTCCACGAATGCGTGAGCTTTTTATTTTGTCTCTTAGGGGCACACCAGCTGACCATCTTAGTATGCGCATTTCAGTAGTTTCTAGTTGCCTAGAGTAAGAGTTATACACCGTCCAGCATTCTTTGTAAAATAATAAAATCACAAATCTCACTAAAAGTATATGAATGAATTTATTTGGCATTCTGAGACAGTTCACTCTAATCCTTGATGATAAATATATTCAATTCTGGAACCTATTCAGAGCTACAAATTAAAATTAACTATTTCAGTTGTTAAAAATAATAATTCTTCCTTCTGTTCACATCCAACTTGTGGAATGAGTGTTTTATTTCTTAAATTTATTTAGCTGATTCTTCTACTTACTATTTTGATTTTAGTAACTCGAAATACCACAATTTAATATGTAGTACATATGATGAGTTTTATTAAAGAACTTCATCACATGAGTAGCATAAAATAGCACTTATTCTTCTTTTTATTAAGAATTCTTAAGTAGCATACTACTTTAGATTTAAAAATATCTGTAAGAGTTCCATTTTTTAAAAGTAGGTTTATAAAAACTGTGACAATGAGTTTTAAGTTTCATAAGTACTATAATATATTATGTTGATACATAAATAGTAAAATTAAAATGATTTACCTGTGTGACTCTCCAATTTGTGTCAAAGCTTTCATAAGTGTGTGAATACATGTAGTTTTTCCCGCACCAGTCGGTCCCAATGTCATTATACCATGTCGAACTCTTTGTGTTTCATAAAGTTGGATTAACTTTAATACCCATGGTGGATGGTATATTAATCCAGCCTCTTCCACTTGCAATTGAATTGCTTCTTCTAGGTCGCTGTAAGTAGTCTTCTCCAAGGCCTGATTTGGAAACAGGTCAGCCACGAGAGATATAAACAGAGGCTCATCTTCATCAATGAGTTTTGATAAATTCATATCTCGGAGTACCCTCATAACAATAGTACTTTCATTATCTTTGTTATTTACTCTTTTGGACGCACCAAGAGTTCTTAACACAGATAAAATATTTCTTAACCCAAAATCATAATGAACCTGAAATATAATAGGGAATTGTTAAATAGGTATTTTAGAGCCTTTTAATACTATATTTCTAACATTTGATGTTTTCCATTCATTCACTGCTAAATAAGAACCTTCTCCATGGTTCTACTGTGATATTTGGATCCTGTCGCATTCCTGATGTGATGTCTTATTCATTTAGCACTTCAGTCTACTTCTAACTTCAGTTCAGATATGGCATTCCTGATGTCTTACTCATTTAGCACTTCAGTCTACTTCTAACTTCAGCTCAGATATGGCTTTTATAACATCAGTGACATTATTGTAAATTGCATTTGAATCTATTTTGTAAGGAAACATGGAAATATCATCAGTCTTCTTAGTTTATGCTTCCAACCTAATAAGAAGCTGATAATGTGGATGTTTTCATGTATATTGTTGATGATATGTATGATATAAAAGAAATAAATAATTTCAAATATCCGTAATGGAAAGAATTGATCGAAGAAGAAGAATGTTTTCATGTGTATTGTTGATGATATGTATGATATAAAAGAAATAAATCATTTCAAATATCCGTAATGGAAAAAATTGATCGAAGAAGAAGCCTATATTTTCTCTGCATGATCAATTAAAATATCTTCAAACTTCCGCAGCGTTAATGCTTTAACTATAAATATAATATAGCATATTTGAAATATACAGTAATAATATATAAATTCGTATCATACGTGTATATAATTATTATATATGCACAATGATACCCAAAAATCACACACCTTAAAAAATATTATATCTCTGATATATGACATATTTGGCCTGTCAAAGAGGCTCCAAATCATAGATATGCTCAATAAATACCTGTTTAGTGAGTTGTTCTTCACATAATTTATAAAGAGTGTAAAATTTTCTAGCGAGAGTGATGTTCTCCAAGAAACCACAACTGGCCAGCTTAACTCGGATGATGATCTGTCTATCGGGGACCATCATAGCGACAGTTCGAAATTGTATCTTCAAGTTCTCAGGTAATTCTTTCCTTCCAGCATAGCCTGGATTCTAAAACATTTAATGATAACATTCTGTTAAAGCTTCTTTGAAAAAAACCACTGGTACAACCACTTTTCGATATAAAGTAGCGTGCTACTCAAGCTTTATAGCTACTTGGATGAAGTACTTTTAGCCTTAGTTATTAAACTTAGTTTCTTAACAACGCTGCATTTTGTTTACAATAATTTTGACATTATTATAATATAAATTAGATCATAAGCTGTGTGTGTGTGCTGACATACCATTATACAAAACACAAACTAAACTATCATAGTTTGTGAAACTTGACAAGCAAACATTTTTAAGATTTTCTATTAATTATATTTCAAAATATACCGAATTTTTTTACAAACAAGCTGTTTTTTAATGTGTTGAAATACAATATTTTTACCCCCTTTTATTTTTTATAAAAAGAAAACTAATGTGAATTGACAGATTATCATAATCATCATGCCATGTCACTATTGGAGTAGGCAGAGAGAATAGATCTCCACTTTATTCTATCCTGGGACACACCTTTCTCTTTTGCTACATCCATACTCATCATGCATATTCTCCTATTATGAAGGCTTTTCACTCTTCTGCCTTTCAGAATTGGATTAATTTGGTATGCCATGTTTTTTTAGGTCTTCCCAAACTTCTCTTAACTTCTACTATACTACTCGAATAGATTCTTTTCGTGAGAATATAAACTTGTATACACTGATTTAAAAAATAATAATAACAATATTTCCTAAAATACTTTGCTAAATTTAACTAACTTATGCTGTAAATAAACTTACCATAGTGATGAAAATACCAAATTCTTGACACATATCAATGTGATCTCCATCAGTAAAGTAGAAGGATTTCTTTTTCTCTTTCTTTGCTGCCAGAACAACAGCAACTTGTTGAGCTGCCACAGACAGTACCGGAAGCTCAATACGATTGAATTCATCAAAGCAGCCCCAGGTTCCTGATTGCGCCAGGCCCTTGTATATTCTACCAAGACCTCTGAAATATTTAGATAAAAACAAATTATGTATATGATTGGTTTCCTCAATAAATTTAATTTAATCTATCAAATTCTTTGGTATATTTTAGACAGGTCTTCCAACAAGATGTCTTTGATCTGGTGCATCCAAGAAGAGTTATTTGGAAGCCTTTGTGGTGACTGACTGACTGACTGAACGAGTTCTTTGTCTTTTATTAAATTTTTAATACATGTGCATTTTTACTATACCGTAGATCTTTTGTCAGTGATTTGAGGGAATACCTTTTCCACTGTTGTGTCATGTGTGTGTGCAGTGTTATTTATATGTGTATACTTATATTAAGTATTTTGTGTACGAATTTATCCCTAATTTTTACGCTCTCTGCATCTCTGCTTTTCATTTGTATCAACCATAGTTGGGCGTGGTGACTATATCCAAAGGCGTTTAAGCGCTCATGTCAGCGGCCCTGGTGGCGCAGTTCAGGTTAGGCGTCCTCCCGCTCATCCCGGGGGCCTCAGTGTGGCGACGATGGTGAAGACGGTAGAGATGAGGTGACGATGCTGGAGAGGACGGTGAAGAAGGCGCAAAGACGTGGCACGGTGAGTCTTCATGAGCTTTCTTTGCTCTTTATCTCTTACTTCATTACCGTCTGAGGGACTGTAGACTGATGACCGAAGAGCACAGACAGCAGCGACGACAACTACACATTTAACACGGAAATAAATACATAAATTTATAAGATCAGGTGTAGGTGTTGAGTGTAGGGATGGGAAGGTATCGGCTACGGCCTGTGTAATTGGAGCTTCCCCGCATTTGCATATGTATTGAAGACATATTCGGTGAGAAAACCGCAGAAAACTCACCGAGGGAAGCTTTGTGGTGACTGTGTAAGAAAATGTCCCAGCCAGTTTAACTGAGATTTCTTTATGGAGAGTACTAAGGTTTGGATTCCGAATTCCTCTGTTGCCATGTCATCTATCTCTTGGCCCCTCAAAGATCACTTCACAACTTCTCTCGCGTATTTAATTTCTATTGCTTGAATTCTTGACCTTTTTGTGCAAGTACTATAGCATAATTTTACCTAAACATACTTTTCGCAAAAGGTGAACTTCCCTTCATCTGTTTGTCAGCCACATTCATAAACAGCCCTAGGAAAATTATGGCCCTCCTTGTATTTTAATATGGCCTTTAAACTAGAACAATTTTTTATTTACATTGATAAATTTTTTTGTTTTGTGTATATATTATATACCGTATTACATTGATTATAAGACGCATGTTTTTCCTATTTTGGTGTATCTGTATTCATGATGCGTCTTACAATGGCTGTCAAAAATGTCCTTGCTGTTGATGATCTTTGAAGGTAGGGATGAGCTGGCGGCCGCCGTTGCTGCGTAGTTGGAATACAGTCGATGGTAAATTTGACATTAGTGAAACAAATATTGGTCATTGGAGAAATGATCATAATTCTATATTTTCTTGCAAAGCTACGATTTAGTGTTTTAGGGGACCTAAGAAAGGATGATATCCCCAAGAAGATGAAGCTGTATTGCATTTTGTTATTGAAGGATGTGCAAATGGATTGCCTATCTGACGCCAAGTGATTCAATTTGAAGCACTAGAAGTTTCTAAAACGTTTGGAATTCATGGAAAGACTTTTAAAGTAATAAGAAGTTGGTGTGAACGATTTATGCGTCGTGTAAGCCTATCTGTCCATTCTGACGCCTTAACAGGCTTACACGAAGTCCTTCGTGTAAGCCTGTTAAGGCGTCGGAATCTATTTGTCAAAAACTTCCTGCTGATTTTGAACAGAAGTTACTCAACTACCAGCACCACATGATTCAATTGAGAAAGAAATCTAGCTATGAGTTTAAGCAAATAGGCAATGCAGACGAATCCCTAGTGTTCTTTGATATGCCTCGAAACTATACTGTGAATGTCAAAGGTGCAAAAGACGTAAATATCATGAGCACAGGTTATGAAAAGCAGCGTATCACTGTGTATGAGTACGAGTCCTGGTTGCGAATGGACGACCATCCATTGACACTTTCGGGAAAAATAAAAAAAAGCGCCGGCATCAAAACTTGTAGAATGGGCTGCTTGAAAAAAAAAAACGGAATCAATAGTGGAATACTCATTTCAGAACTGCTACATCACCCTTAATGGCACAGAAGACGATATTCTGTGGAAAAATGCAAATATTAACGATTCAGAAAAATCGGAAACTGAATCTGATGTTTCTAACTCTGATAATGATACATGCGAAAGTGCGTAAATATACAATATGTCTTTAATTTTTATAATAAAGTTTTTATTCACTTTTTATGTTTTTTTATTTCTGGCTTAGAAAAATAAGGGTGCATCTTATAATCGGTAGTGTCTTATAATGAATGTAATATGGTATATATTTTAATAATAACTTGTGTTTATACACCAATACACTCTCACTCTAATTTCACTTTTTTTTAGTGTGGATATATAAATTTTTTTAAATTGCTTCGACAAAAAAATCACATTTTATTTGGCAGCCTGTTCTTATATTTAATTATCAATGTGGCCCTTTAGCCAAATATTGGCCGAGGTCTGGTCCAGAATATTTTTTTTGCCTTAACTTTGTATCACGAAAACTTAAAATGTCACACCTGTAATCCATTTGATCAGAACAGTTGAAGACCACGACGTATTTAGCTAAGGTCTTGCCCATATCTTTGACAGTCTCAGTCTTCCCAGTACCAGCCGGCCCACAGGGAGCTCCACCCATACTCATTGCCAGCGCTTGAGCCAATGTTATATAGCATCTGAAAAATTATTGGTATAATTACATTTAGTAGGCAAGATTGTTTATTCTGTAGAGGAAAATTAGAGCCTTTGTAATCTTTAAGACTGTTGGGAAATCCTTTAAGTTGATTTATTTATTTTTAAGCTGATTATTTCCTGATGCCAGTTCCTTCACATTACACAATTTACATAAAACATGTGATAAAATATAATTATCAAAATTTGGAAAACAAGCAAAAAATATATATTTATTAGATTTAGGCGAAGGGCTATACTAAGTTCGATCTGAAAATAATTGCAAATACTTTTTTGATTCTTCCATTTCATTGCAGATGCTATAATATAAGAGTATCAATAATCAAACTTTAATAAATTAATTATTAGTTGAATAAAATATTTGTTATTTTCATTCTTTATTAAATTTGATTCTTCCATTTCATTGCAGATGCTATAATGTAAGAGTATCAGTAATCAAACTTTAATAAATTAATTATTAGTTGAATAAAATTTTTGTTATTTTCATTCTTTATTAAATTTAATTCTTCCATTTCATTGCAGATGCTATAATGTAAGAGTATCAGTAATCAAACTTTAATAAATTAATTATTAGTTGAATAAAATATTTGTTATTTTCATTCTTTATTAAATTTGTATTGAAAATTAACTATGATCAGTTTGCCCAATTGATTAGTAAGTGGTTTAGTTCTGAACAGTGGTTAAAAAAAAATCATTTGTATTAATATTAGATAGTAGAGAAATAATTAAACAACAAAAAGTAATACCTATCAGTCAATGGAGTTATTACCAATCGGTCGGTGCAACCCAAATATTCATTTTGATAATTAAATGTTACATCTGTTACTGAGATCCAGGTTTTATCTGCATCTTCTTTGAAATAAAATCTACATTGTTTTAGCCATTCAAAGTCTGTAGCTGATTTAATATTCATTCGACACTGAAAATAAAAACAATGATATAATGGTTTCAAAAGTTCCAAAAATCAGGCAATAAGAGATACTTGATAAACATACTGACTGTTGAATAATTTATTTAAAACCATTGTGGTGCAAAAAAAATATTGTCAATATTTAAAATTCTTAAAAAATGATAAAAAGGTGAAATCAGGTATTATAACTCTGTGTCATATACCCTTAAGAATCCTATCAATATTGCTAGATTACTCTGGAGTTAGTTGTTTTTTAATCTATCTAAATAAAAAGGTGAAATCAGGTATTATAACTCTGTGTCATATACCCTTAAGAATCCTATCAATATTGCTAGATTACTCTGGAGTTAGTTGTTTTTTAATCTATCTAAATAAAAAGGTGAAATCAGGTATTATAACTCTGTGTCATATACCCTTAAGAATCCTATCAATATTGCTAGATTACTCTGGAGTTAGTTGTTTTTTAATCTATCTAAATAAAAAGGTGAAATCAGGTATTATAACTCTGTGTCATATACCCTTAAGAATCCTATCAATATTGCTAGATTACTCTGGAGTTAGTTGTTTTTTAATCTATCTAAATAAAAAGGTGAAATCAGGTATTATAACTCTGTGTCATATACCCTTAAGAATCCTATCAATATTGCTAGATTACTCTGGAGTTAGTTGTTTTTTAATCTATCTAAATAAAAAGGTGAAATCAGGTATTATAACTCTGTGTCATATACCCTTAAGAATCCTATCAATATTGCTAGATTACTCTGGAGTTAGTTGTTTTTTAATCTATCTAAATAAAAAGGTGAAATCAGGTATTATAACTCTGTGTCATATACCCTTAAGAATCCTATCAATATTGCTAGATTACTCTGGAGTTAGTTGTTTTTTAATCTATCTAAATAAAAAGGTGAAATCAGGTATTATAACTCTGTGTCATATACCCTTAAGAATCCTATCAATATTGCTAGATTACTCTGGAGTTAGTTGTTTTTTAATCTATCTAAATAAAAAGGTGAAATCAGGTATTATAACTCTGTGTCATATACCCTTAAGAATCCTATCAATATTGCTAGATTACTCTGGAGTTAGTTGTTTTTTAATCTATCTAAATAAAAAGGTGAAATCAGGTATTATAACTCTGTGTCATATACCCTTAAGAATCCTATCAATATTGCTAGATTACTCTGGAGTTAGTTGTTTTTTAATCTATCTAAATAAAAAGGTGAAATCAGGTATTATAACTCTGTGTCATATACCCTTAAGAATCCTATCAATATTGCTAGATTACTCTGGAGTTAGTTGTTTTTTAATCTATCTAAATAAAAAGGTGAAATCAGGTATTATAACTCTGTGTCATATACCCTTAAGAATCCTATCAATATTGCTAGATTACTCTGGAGTTAGTTGTTTTTTAATCTATCTAAATAAAAAGGTGAAATCAGGTATTATAACTCTGTGTCATATACCCTTAAGAATCCTATCAATATTGCTAGATTACTCTGGAGTTAGTTGTTTTTTAATCTATCTAAATAAAAAGGTGAAATCAGGTATTATAACTCTGTGTCATATACCCTTAAGAATCCTATCAATATTGCTAGATTACTCTGGAGTTAGTTGTTTTTTAATCTATCTAAATAAAAAGGTGAAATCAGGTATTATAACTCTGTGTCATATACCCTTAAGAATCCTATCAATATTGCTAGATTACTCTGGAGTTAGTTGTTTTTTAATCTATCTAAATAAAAAGGTGAAATCAGGTATTATAACTCTGTGTCATATACCCTTAAGAATCCTATCAATATTGCTAGATTACTCTGGAGTTAGTTGTTTTTTAATCTATCTAAATAAAAAGGTGAAATCAGGTATTATAACTCTGTGTCATATACCCTTAAGAATCCTATCAATATTGCTAGATTACTCTGGAGTTAGTTGTTTTTTAATCTATCTAAATAAAAAGGTGAAATCAGGTATTATAACTCTGTGTCATATACCCTTAAGAATCCTATCAATATTGCTAGATTACTCTGGAGTTAGTTGTTTTTTAATCTATCTAAATAAAAAGGTGAAATCAGGTATTATAACTCTGTGTCATATACCCTTAAGAATCCTATCAATATTGCTAGATTACTCTGGAGTTAGTTGTTTTTTAATCTATCTAAATAAAAAGGTGAAATCAGGTATTATAACTCTGT
Source organism: Odontocerum albicorne (assembly GCA_949825065.1). Taxonomy (NCBI): domain Eukaryota; kingdom Metazoa; phylum Arthropoda; class Insecta; order Trichoptera; family Odontoceridae; genus Odontocerum; species Odontocerum albicorne. The sequence continues at coordinate 21,738,568 of OX463843.1, read as the reverse complement.
GTCATATACCCTTAAGAATCCTATCAATATTGCTAGATTACTCTGGAGTTAGTTGTTTTTTAATCTATCTAAATAAAAAGGTGAAATCAGGTATTATAACTCTGTGTCATATACCCTTAAGAATCCTATCAATATTGCTAGATTACTCTGGAGTTAGTTGTTATTTAATCTATCTAAATATCTAAATACATTTGGAATATCGAGTAGCAAAGAGTAAGGAGTAGCAAAGTTTCAAATGCCTAAAGACATTTTCAGCATTGAATGTCTTTTAATAGTTTTTATTTAAATCCCTCACTAAATTACTTTCGTATATATTAAAATGGGTACCAACAGAAATTGAATCCCCTACCCGAGGGTTGGGGGTTCGATTTCTGTCGGTACCTATTTTTTTTTAAAGGCTCCAGTCAAATTTTTACTTAGGCCTCGAACATATTTTTGCTTAGCTGGAACAGATTGTTATATGGCATTTTGTGCTTAATTTTAGTGACTAACTATATTATTATAATTGATAAATTAGAGGTTGCTCCATAAGTTTTTTTCTGTTGAACTTTAAAAGGTGTATAATAGTGATTCACAAAGGGAGTGGTTCCACCCCTGGGGGATCAGAATATTAAGAGGGGTCCAAGAGGCATGGGGAGCGGTAGAAGCAACATGTGAACAATCATTTTACAAACCATTACTTGTTATATGGCATTTTGTGCTTAATTTTAGTGACTAACTATATTATTATAATTGATAAATTAGAGGTTGCTCCATAAGTTTTTTTCTGTTGAACTTTAAAAGGTGTATAATAGTGATTCACAAAGGGAGTGGTTCCACCCCTGGGGCATCAGAATATTAAGAGGGGTCCAAGAGGCATGGGGAGCGGTAGAAGCAACATGTGAACAATCATTTTACAAACCATTACTTTAGAGTGTAGTCTTGACGCATTTAAAGTTTTTCATATGAATTGCTTTCAACACTCAATCAATGGTAAGTGGTTATAAAAACTTAGTACTAATGTTACTGTGAAGAATAGTTTTTATGGTGCGAGGACGCTACCAATATTCATAGCCCATCAGTTAAAATACTAGTCTGTTAAGCCTGGACTGCTATTCCTGAGAGAAACTTATTTATATGATTTCAATTTAGTTTCTAGAAGTACATAATTCATCATTCTATTCTGTTTAAAACAACACAAAACATATTGAAGGTACTAAATGAAGTGGGGCCACTGGAGAAGAGTTTATACAACCAAGAGGCCGCAAAAAAAATGTTTAGGAAACAATGGGCTGAAACCTTATTTTATAACGTATTGATTATAAACTTCATTGAGTTAAAATACTTGTTATTTATTTGTTTACTTTAGATCTGAAAATTAATTAAAAAATACCCAAGGAATAATTTAAATATTTAAAATAGAGTAGAACAGTGTGCTATTTGTACTGTAGAACTTAACACCAATGGGAATAATTTACATGTAAATGTACTTCGAACTCTTTTATTTGAGCTCATCTTTAAAGTAAAATGATTTTTTTTCAAATAATTCTAAATTCATTGTTTTTCCGAAGTTAAAATAAAATTGAACTTACAAGAACGTCAAATATGTCTCTCTGATGAACATGAATAGTAATAAGAGTTTCAAATTTGATCCTTTCTATCTTCAGCAGATCTCTGGTAGTCTGATCAATCAGGGTGTTGAGAAGTTCTAAGAATTTATTGTTTGTTTCAGCCATGATAACTTTATCTTGCCTGGCCTGCATCAGAGCCACCTCAGCATCCCGGGTCCAGATCATTTGAATGCCAAGCAAACCTATCTGTAAGAATTCAAATTTATTTAGTAAATCTGCAAATTTATGTAATTTGTGGATTAAGTAATGTTTCTCACAAAGAATTCTTTGTGGATAAATTAAATATTGCTGTTTGTTGAACAATTTTTCATTTTTGATGAAGCGTAATAAATATCAAAATTATCATAATTTATGATAATCCCCATCTTTGAACTCAGGGATTGTAGGAAACGAGTTAAAAAAAGGTTTTAGTTTGCTTTTCACTTAAGGCCTCTAGCATTTTGGTTTGTTCATTATTTTTTTTATATTTTAAAAAGAATATATTTGACCAAAATCATAGATATCCTTATACCCGTGAATACAAGAAGGAAAAATCATAGATATCCTTATACCCGTGAATACAAGAAGGAAAAATCATAGATATCCTTATACCCGTGAATACAAGAAGGAAAAATCATAGATATCCTTATACCCGTGAATACAAGAAGGAAAAATCATAGATATCCTTATACCCGTGAATACAAGAAGGGAAAAATTCCCGTGTCCTTTAAGGAGAGTAGCACGGCACTCTATATAAACAAATGTACTAACCAAATATCACTTAATGGTTATTGGTTTTATATGTAAAAACACATCTTAAATCTTTCAATTCTATAATTTATTAAAGGTTTCAGCTTTTACTTCCATATTAGAATATTTAACAATAATTTATTGTTAAACATTCTTAAATGGAACTATGGAATTATTGTGTAATTCTACTAATCACCACTATTCCGCCTGAAGAGAGCCTCGCGATAGGAGATAGAAACATATAGGGGAAATTAATGTAATTAGTGGAATAACAAAGTTTTTTATTGTTAAATATTCTTTTAATTCTACTTCATTACAAACAACAATTGAATGCAGTCGGCTCTCCATATTCGTAGTTCCGCATCCGTGAATTCAACTTGATCAACAATATTTGGAAAAAAAGAGAGAAGGAATGAATGTATATTCCCTCTATTTATAATTATATTTTCTCTATGAACTTTTAATATTTAATGTTGTATTCTTTTAAACAAAAGCAATTTGTATTTGTTACAAGTGTTGAATGATAGAAAAGGTTTTTTCTGATGTGTGCCATTAATACGAGTATGTACTACGATGTTCATACTTGTACTGAACATGTACAGACTTGTCATTATTCCCTAAACAATGCAGTACAACTATTTACATATAATTTATATTGTATTAGATATTATAATCTAGAGATGATTTGAAGTACACGGAAGGATGAGCGTAAGTTATATGCAAATACTACGCATTTTATATAAAGATCTTGAGTTTTCCCCACAGGTACTCGGGGATAACTGTACTCTGTCACAACAATATGGCAGTTATTTATTTAAATTTCTGATACCTGTGCAGGCATTTTATCCAAGAAAGACAACATTGAGAAGTTCGGATCATTGAGTGTGACATGTGCCGTCCTAATTATTGAATGCAATGATATCTGGGAAGTTTGCAGCAAGGATGTGAGCCAGGTTTCCACAGATCCTTCTGCACGCACTGCTCTTTCCAAAGGAATCTCTTCACCTTCTGATGAAACGATGGCTGTCATTTTATTATATTCTGCAAAAAACAAATCAACTATCAGTAGAGGTCAATAGTACAACTGGGACTTGGAAGATGCTAGAAGTGACAGAGAGTAGGTAGTGAGGGGAATTCAGGAAATTTCCTGACTAAATGGATGAGAATGAAAGTGAGTAAGTATGAATTATTTGTGGGTAACCTCTCATGATCGAGGAACATTGACAGTTCATGCTGTGAATGGGTGATGTCTGTGCGAATATGTGTTGTTGTACTTCAATAAGCATACAGTCTTGACTACTAATTGAGATTTATTCAATGCAGCCTAAAAGCTACAGAAAGACTTAAATTCAGATGAAGTAAGGTCTGAAAATAAAACCAGTATCATTGTGTGAACAATGATGATGTTGAATGCATAATGTGGGTTAGCTTGGATATGATATTGATAAATTTATAATGGTGTTTGAATTGTGTATATGATAATGTGGAGATCTCTAAGCAAGTGTATTAAGGATTTGAATGTTTCAACTGAGTTGGTTAGTATTTAGGAAAGATATTTTTTTTAAGGAATTAGATCCGGAGGTTGCGGGTTCGATCCCCGCTGGAATTCAGATTTTTTTTAATGGAATTCCAGTCTGGTTTTTACTTAGGGCCCATTTAAACATCTTTCTGGTTGTCTGGAAGAGATTGCCACGTGGCAATAAACTCGCCAGGTGGAAAAAAAGATTAAAGGCCTTGCACAGTGATTATTTTAAAATCACAGAATAATGTGTTTGTATTATGTACTAGTGTATTCTTTAATTCTCTTCTACATTAAAACTTTGTTATTTAATTACAACTTAAGTGTGGTGGCTAGAAAAAAATAATTATGTGGAAATTCACCTTGTTTATATAATAATAATACTAACTATAATAATAAGTTATAGGTGCCACAAGTATAAATATTATAAAATTTTGAGTTTGTCACATTTTTCAACACTCCATATTTTAATCTAACAATGGTTTTTGGACTAAATTTAAAAAAAGTAGCAGATAGAAAAATCTTCTTAATATAATATACAAGCAGATTAATGTCCAAAATTAACCTCACTTCATTTGTTATTACCCAGTCATTGCCAAAAACATTAAAAACTGAAGAAAAATAGATAATCGTCAAGTTACAATTTGTTTTAGGGAGTTATTTAAAAAATTTAGTAGATTTTTTTTCATTTTTACGTTATATGAGTGTTTTTAAATTTTGTTTTTCATTGAATGTTTATTTTGGAAAATATTTATTATTGAATCCAAAAACCTGAAAAATATATTAATATGACTTTATTCTGAAAAATAAAAGGAGAATTACCTATATCGTGGAATTTCACATAGCGCGTGTTGTCAAAAATAGAAAGTAGATGATTTTGTATAGTGTGTGAATCAGAAGCCTGCCCTAATATTTCAAGTAAAGCCGGATCAGATACAAAGAAAAATCTTGGGAACATGGTCCTTTTCTTTTCCAAATACCCACTGAGTGATTTCTGACAAAGCTCCAACTGCTCTTGAAGATGGGGCAATAGTTGCTTAAGAAGATCATCACCAACACAACAAGAAACTACTCCTGGTGTTTCATGTGCTCTCTGCATTATTTTTTGCCAGGATTTGTCAATTTTGGAGAACCGTTTTGCTTCCTTTGGCAACTGTTTTGCAATGTCACCACCGACAAACACGGCTTCGAGATATACCCACATATTCTGCACAAGTAGCCACCGTTCCAGAATCTCATTTGTATTTGACAAATCAAATACCCATTGTTGAATTTGCTTTCGGAAAGGTGCATTATATCTGTAAAGAAATAAATTGATTCATTAAAACTTTGCAAAAGTATAATATTATTAAAATTATATATAATATAATGAGATCAAAGTAAGAAAAATAGTAATGGTGTTGAAAAACTTCTCTATGGAGAAGAGATGGGCTCATCATCATCTTAATCAGTCCAGTTGACTTCAGTGTTAGATATAGGCCTCCCTTTCCTCCTCCACTTGTTCTTATCTTGAGCACATTGTTTCAAATTATTTTTCTGATGTCATCCGACCATCTTCCTAGAGGTCAAAATTTTTTCATGTCCTCGGTCATGACTCCACTTTCTGGGTACATCTGGCAATGTGCTTTTCTCGATTTCATCTCTGTTCTTAGTGACATCTGCGACTTTGGTCTGCTACCTTATCAATTCATTCATCTTCCGGTGAACATTGCCATCTCAAGCCCTTATGTCAATACTAGGACACATGAATCAAATAGGCATTTCTTTAGATATCTCAGGTACTTTGAAGACTTTAGAATAAAGAATAGCTTACCAAATGCAGCTCGGGATTAATTGAGTCTTCTCTTAATAGAGATTGGCTAAGCTGTAATATTTATTTCACACGGCTAAATACTACCGCTAGTTTTTTAATTGTGAAAAGTAACTTGCAAAATTTAATCTGACTTGAGAAATTTGGCTGAAATAGGTAGGATGGAAACTCATAGCTCAAAATGAAGAATGATTGAAAGTTATAGTGGGAGATCTATTTTCAGAAGTGAATAAATATAGGTTGTTATGAGTAAAGAAGAAAGTAAAGGTATAGAAATGTAAATTTTAGTTTCTGGTTTAAATTGTTTTATACCACAAAATAAATATATGTAATTTTTACCTGTTTGACAGAAGTGATCCCAAGATCATGAGACTGTCTTCAAGTTGTCCGATCGTTTCAGCTGTGGTATCCCCGCGAAGAAGCAATTCTCCTCTGTTGTTGAATGTCATAAATGTCAACTCATGCACAGACCACTCATTTGTTACTTGTCTCAATTTTGCTTCAATATCTTTTTCCTTCATAGCTGATATACAAATATCCTAAGGAATAAAAATATTTATAAACACTTGCAATTGAATACATAATATTTAACAATCTGGGCCAATTGCACTAGAAGAGCATACTTAGTAAATTTAAGAAAATACTAGGAGCAAATGAGGATGAATGAAGATGTACCAATGGTATAGTGCATTCTTCCTTTCTGTTCTACTTCTTTCTATTGTTGTTGCTGGCCTGTGTTCCTCTTGAAAGACAATGGGTATGCAGGGAATAATAAAATAGAATCAATTGTTATTAAAGGGCAGTTTGAGGCTGGCAGCATCTTTTCTGAGGATTGTAGAGATTGTAGATTATTTACAATTTACAGATACGGCCGCACCAACAATGCCATATCGAGTCCTAGTTCAGGGCTACTTCTCACTTCACCCTCTCCCTTGAATTTGAGGTCATGCCAATTTTCATCACACCTCCTTGCCTCGATAAATCAATTGTCGCTGTTGAGACATGGCCACTCCTTCCTTCTTAGCCCAAATCTCGCTTTTATAGAGTATTACTAGAAGATGCTATGAAATAGTTTACCTCAATATCCTCCTTGAATGGTAGAAGTGGAGCTTCCAAAATATTCTTTAGGCAAAAACCTTCACTTTCCAATTCAAAGGTGTATTTGGTGACTTCCATAATTCTCTGCCAATGTCGGGGCTTCATAGCTTTGTTGGCCATCAACTCAAGCAAAGGACACATGTCATTGAAGTCATCAATAGTTTTCTTGAGGGCGTGGAAGGCAGGCCATTCTTTGAGTCTATAAAATTAACCACACGGAAGATATTGCATACATATACATCATTTCGCCACAAACCTTTTGGATTAGTCAGAGATAACATATTTCCATACCTTTATATTCATGTATACAGCTTTTGCCTCTTCTACAACCATACATGCCATCATAAATGCTGTTTTATGATGGCATATATGGTACTTCTCCACTTTGTGTTGTAAATTTTGCTAACTATTCAATTTTTTTTTCATTCTTCCTTGCTCTCCATTAATTTCAGTCAAGTTCTCATATACATGTTTTATAAATACCTATAAATCAACTCAAAATTTCTCTTAAATATACGGTTATCTCTAATCTGTTCATTCTTTACTCTATCATGCATACATATCATCACGCCGTGGTCCTTGCGGGGTAGGCAGAGATAAAAGATCTCCAAATTTTCCTATCCATGCACACAATTTTCGCCTTCTCCACATTTATACAGATATTTATTTCATCATGCACTTGAATTTTTTTTCAAACTCTGTTAACATTATTTTCACTTTCTAGTATTATCACTTTACAATAAACTGCTTATGATCAAATATGATATTATTAGGTTTTCTGCTTCACCCTTCATCTCGTTTACAAACAAACTCTGTTAACATTATTTTCACTTTCTAGTATTATCACTTTACAATAAACTGCTTATGATCAAATATGATATTATTAGGTTTCCTGCTTCACCCTTCATCTCGTTTACAAACAAACTCTGTTAACATTATTTTCACTTTCTAGTATTATCACTTTACAATAAACTGCTTATGATCAAATATGATATTATTAGGTTTCCTGCTTCACCCTTCATCTCGTTTACAAACAAACTCTGTTAACATTATTTTCACTTTCTAGTATTATCACTTTACAATAAACTGCTTATGATCAAATATGATATTATTAGGTTTCCTGCTTCACCCTTCATCTCGTTTACAAACAAACTCTGTTAACATTATTTTCACTTTCTAGTATTATCACTTTACAATGAACTGCTTATGATCAAGTATGATATTATTAGGTTTCCTGCTTCACCCTTCATCTCGTTTACAAACAAACTCTGTTAACATTATTTTCACTTTCTAGTATTATCACTTTACAATAAACTGCTTATGATCAAATATGATATTATTAGGTTTCCTGCTTCACCCTTCATCTCGTTTACAAACAAACTCTGTTAACATTATTTTCACTTTCTAGTATTATCACTTTACAATGAACTGCTTATGATCAAATATGATATTATTAGGTTTTCTGCTTCACCCTTCATCTCGTTTACAAACAAACTCTGTTAACATTATTTTCACTTTCTAGTATTATCACTTTACAATAAACTGCTTATGATGAAATATGATATTATTAGGTTTCCTGCTTCACCCTTCATCTCGTTTACAAACAAACTCTGTTAACATTATTTTCACTTTCTAGTATTATCACTTTACAATAAACTGCTTATGATCAAATATGATATTATTAGGTTTCCTGCTTCACCCTTCATCTCGTTTACAAACAAACTCTGTTAACATTATTTTCACTTTCTAGTATTATCACTTTACAATGAACTGCTTATGATCAAATATGATATTATTAGGTTTTCTGCTTCACCCTTCATCTCGTTTACAAACAAACTCTGTTAACATTATTTTCACTTTCTAGTATTATCACTTTACAATGAACTGCTTATGATCAAATATGATATTATTAGGTTTTCTGCTTCACCCTTCATCTCGTTTACAAACAAACTCTGTTAACATTATTTTCACTTTCTAGTATTATCACTTTACAATGAACTGCTTATGATCAAATATGATATTATTAGGTTTCCTGCTTCACCCTTCATCTCGTTTACAAACAAACTCTGTTAACATTATTTTCACTTTCTAGTATTATCACTTTACAATAAACTGCTTATGATCAAATATGATATTATTAGGTTTCCTGCTTCACCCTTCATCTCGTTTACAAACAAACTCTGTTAACATTATTTTCACTTTCTAGTATTATCACTTTACAATGAACTGCTTATGATCAAATATGATATTATTAGGTTTTCTGCTTCACCCTTCATCTCGTTTACAAACAAACTCTGTTAACATTATTTTCACTTTCTAGTATTATCACTTTACAATAAACTGCTTATGATGAAATATGATATTATTAGGTTTCCTGCTTCACCCTTCATCTCGTTTACAAACAAACTCTGTTAACATTATTTTCACTTTCTAGTATTATCACTTTACAATAAACTGCTTATGATCAAATATGATATTATTAGGTTTCCTGCTTCACCCTTCATCTCGTTTACAAACAAACTCTGTTAACATTATTTTCACTTTCTAGTATTATCACTTTACAATGAACTGCTTATGATCAAATATGATATTATTAGGTTTTCTGCTTCACCCTTCATCTCGTTTACAAACAAACTCTGTTAACATTATTTTCACTTTCTAGTATTATCACTTTACAATGAACTGCTTATGATCAAATATGATATTATTAGGTTTTCTGCTTCACCCTTCATCTCGTTTACAAACAAACTCTGTTAACATTATTTTCACTTTCTAGTATTATCACTTTACAATGAACTGCTTATGATCAAATATGATATTATTAGGTTTCCTGCTTCACCCTTCATCTCGTTTACAAACAAACTCTGTTAACATTATTTTCACTTTCTAGTATTATCACTTTACAATAAACTGCTTATGATCAAATATGATATTATTAGGTTTCCTGCTTCACCCTTCACCTCGTTTACAAACAAACTCTGTTAACATTATTTTCACTTTCTAGTATTATCACTTTACAATGAACTGCTTATGATCAAATATGATATTATTAGGTTTTCTGCTTCACCCTTCATCTCGTTTACAAACAAACTCTGTTAACATTATTTTCACTTTCTAGTATTATCACTTTACAATGAACTGCTTATGATCAAATATGATATTATTAGGTTTCCTGCTTCACCCTTCATCTCGTTTACAAACAAACTCTGTTAACATTATTTTCACTTTCTAGTATTATCACTTTACAATGAACTGCTTATGATCAAATATGATATTATTAGGTTTCCTGCTTCACCCTTCATCTCGTTTACAAACAAACTCTGTTAACATTATTTTCACTTTCTAGTATTATCACTTTACAATGAACTGCTTATGATCAAATTTGATATTATTAGGCCTCCTGCTTCACCCTTCATCTCGTTTACAAACAAATCACTATAAATATTTAAAAAATCAAGGAAGAGATTAAATACTATTTTAAAATTGAAATTTGGATAGGAAATCTATACTGTATTAATTAAAATCGATTTCAAAATAATAGAAATACATTAAGATACCTTGCTATTAAGATGTGACCAAAAAAGCATAGATTCAATAAACATATACTTTTTTGCAGAAAGGCTGGATAGACAGAGACAGAGAGAGAAATGACAAGACAGATTGATCGAGTTCCTACAGAGAGAATAACAAGTCCAACTAGTAAGTCTACACCAACTGTACAGAAGAGAGTAAGAAAATATATAAATTAAATTAATGTACTCATCCATAGGCACTATGCTGCAGCACCCCAAATAAAATTAGAAGAAAACAATAATTAGAAAAATATTAGTTTTTCTTTAGTAATCTTAGCTAACTTGTATGTAAATATGCATTTCTACAATTCGGGTAAACAGTCATGGATGTTTGAAGTTTCCACAGTTCCAACCGCACTTTCTCTGAAGCATCTCATCTGGAAATAATGGCGCTCTCATGGAGTGAATTATCCTTAGTACGATACACCAGCATTATATACTATAGATAACTATGTTGCCTGAATGTTATTTTAACACATGCTTAGTTCTACTAGGTTCAAAACACATTTAGTTGAATTTGATATTTGCTTATGTTTAGTAGATACCTGAAAGAAACATGTTTTTAATTAAATATCATCTTCAGCCACTTTCTATCCACTGTCAGATGAAGGTTTTCTCTTGAGGCAATATTTTGGAAGTAAGATACAGTCAGTAGTTTAACCCTTTTAATCCCACGGGGCCGATTATCGACCCCAACTGGTGTATGCGAAAAATTCCACGGGACCGATCATCGGCCTCAAAGTTTTCATACAAGTTTTTATGTTGAAGAAAATTTTTTTTTATGTAATATGAAAATTACTTATTATTTTACACTCTACAGGGAGGTCTCCACAAAAAATAGGTTTCAAAACTAAATATTAACTGAAATAAAAAATAAAGTACTGTTTTTTGCCAAAAAATGCTTGAGATTTTTCGCACATATTATGCAAAATATGCTGGGATTAAAAGGGTTAAAACCATTAATAGTAAGGTGGAATTCTAAATAATTTCATATGATAATTCAATTTTAAAATGTCTTCTTATTAGTGTATTAACCAGCTGATCTGGGGTTACTTTTGCTCTTAGAGTGTTTCCATCTAGTAGTATTTAGCCACCTCTACGAGATTTGGGGTAGTCTCATCAAGGTCTTGTGAAGAGTATCCAGTCAGGCATCGGTCACAGGACAGAAGACACAGTCCAACCAAGTAATATCCATATGTGTTTATGTATTTTACAATAATAAAATAAGTTGACAGTATATCTGACATATACATGATTGGAACAGGAAACAGCTCAGGAATGAAGTTTTTGCAGGAAGATTTTTGACTAAGCCAAAATTAACACAGATGCAGATGCCTAGTACGTTGGTGACAAAACATGCTTTAATCTGACTTCTTACATCAAAGTGTTCAAAAAAGTTCCTGATTTCTTTGAAGAGGCATATTAAAAGACCTAAAGAGGAAAAAAGACAGCCTCATTTCTTTTGGCTACCATCAGGAATTGAACCTTAAATCCCCTGGTGGAAGACAGGTGTCTTACCAACTAGGCAACGAAGTGGAGCAATTAACAAATATTTGGTTTTGATGCAAATACTAACCCTTTAGGTAGCTTTCTACATCTGTTTTGGAATTCCATGAGTTCATTGTTAATTTCTTCAATATTGACTTCACCCCACGGGATGTCATAATAACTACTGACGCCATCTATAACATCATTGTATAATTTATAGAGCTTTTGAAGAAGATTTAACTCTTTCCTTATCTGTGCCAGTTCAGGATATTCTGTGTGTGGTAATCCGAATAGTTCCTCTCCACTTTGGTAAGTCTGGAGTTTCCTCCACATGCCGTCAAAACGATTCTGAAAGATTTTTATGAAAAATTAAAAGTAAGAATATTATCATTTACTAATAAACAGAGTTTATCAGCTTGTGTATAAGTCTCAATATGAATTATATAGGGGACAAACCAAACACTAAATATTTAATGTTTTTTTATTCGTCTTCGCCGAATTAGATATATTGGGTGTACAAATAAGTCACCGCCGTTTGACAAAAGTTGGCGCCACCAGTAAGTTATGGTTAAAATTGTCAGATGTAAAATATCATTATCGTAAGGTTGGACATCTGTCAACAACATGACCTTGAAATATTAGTGAATTTTTATCAGTATAACATATTTTTTTGTGTTCGAAAATGTCAAGTTTTGAGCCGAATAAGCGTCATTTGCGGGAACTTTTGATTTACTTCTTCAATTTGAAGAAATCTGCAGCTGAGGCGCATCGATTGCTTGTAGAAGCATATGGTGAGGCTGCCTTAAGTGAGAGAAGTTGTCGTGAGTGGTTTCAAAAGTTTAAGAACGGTGAATTTGACATCGAAGACAAAGAACGGAGCGGAAGGCCGAAAGTGTACGAAGACGCGGAATTGGAAGTATTATTGGATCAAGATTCGTGCCAAACGCAAGAAGAACTTGCACTTACATTAGGAGTGACTCAACAAGCAATTTCACATGGGTTGAAATCATTGGGAATGATTCAAAAACAAAGAAATTGGGATTCATATGAACTGACACGGAGAAACTTTGAATGCCAATTTTCCACATGTGAAATGCTGCTTGCCAGGCATAAACGAAAGGGTTTTCTGCACCATATAGTCACTGGTGATGAAAAATGCATCCATTATGATAATCCAAAAAGGAAGAAATCATGGGGATCCCCTGGTCATGCTTCAACATCTACGGCTAAGCCAAATATTCATGGAAAAAAACTCTTGTTGTGTATTTGGTGGGATCAGCTTGGTGTCGTGTATTATGAGTTGCTCAAACCGAATGAAACCATTGCTGGGGCTGTCTACCGAACATAATTGATGAGATTGAGTCGAGCACTCGAGGAAAAGCGCGCCCACTACTACGCCAGACACGACAAAATTATTCTCCTGCATGATAATGCTAGTCCACATGTTGCGGCACCGGTCAAAACCTATTTGGAAACACTCAATTGAGAAGTTTTACCCCACCCGCTGTATTCACCAGACATTGCTCCTTCTGATTACCACTTGTTTTGATCGATGACGCATGGCCTGTCTGAGCAGCACTTCACATCATATGAAGATACCAAAAATTGAGTCGATTCGTGGATAGCCTCAAAAGATGATGATGATGACTGACGCGGTATTCGTATGCTGACAGAAAGATGGGGAAAAGTAGTGGCAAGCGATGGGTATAGATGGCTTCGAATAAAACATGAGGTTCCGTTCTTTCACAATAAATGCCCATTTTTTTATAAAAAACGGCGGAAACTTATTTGTACACCTAATATTTATTTAAATTCGAAAATTAAAAAAAAAAACAAAGAAAGCACGGTATACATGGTATCTATTAAGCTATGAGGGCATACACGGGCGAATAAAGGGGCTTACGATGAGCGATGGGCTGCACATAAGAAACGAAAAATGACAAAAATATATTCTCAGTTTCTGGAACGTCTACTATGTTTTTACTTACGACCAACTTCTACCTGCTAAAGAGGAATCTCTTCACCCTGCTACTTTTCAGCAAAAACGCAAGAAGTAAACCGGAATCTATAAGTATTGAGAGGTAGCCATCTACCTATTTTACAGTCTTTGTACCGATGCTGTACATTCTGTATAAAATTGTAAGATAATATTCTGTGTAAAATTTTATTATGACTAATACAAACTATGTTGTATTTTTCCAGAAAATTCACCAAAATCTCTTTTATTCATGAATCAGGGATTACCAAAAGACTTTTGACACCATCTAGGAAAAGAATTCCAACATACTTTGGGCATGCTGCCGGAAAGAATAACGAAAGTCTTGAAAAGCTGGCGATCACGAGAACAGTGGAGGGAAAGCGAACAAGAGGAAGAAATCCTATAAGATGGACGAACCAAGTAAAGGAGTTAACAGCAGCCTCTTTAAATGCTGCATTCAATATGACCCAAGGAAAGCCAGGAAACCAGGAAAGATGGAGATAGGTGGAGCACCAAGTTCCAGACATAGCAGAGATCCACAACACTCAGCATTGAGTTCGCGATGAAGAAGATGAAGAAAGATTAGGTTTCAGAGGGTTGCCATAACTCAAAAATATGTTACTTAGAGCATTCTATCGAAGTTTGAAAACATGGTAATTAATGTAAATAAAAAATGCATAAAGTGAATTGAAATGACTGAAGTCTGCAAAGTCTGCATCCAAGCATCATAATGATCAACGGACAACACTTCGACACCTTTCATGTTAAGACTGGGTTGCGAGAGAATGATCTGTCATGAATTATATTTAAAATTGGTCTTGAGAAGGTTGTGTACTCTATAAAAGACTTACCACAAGAAATCTCACTACCATGTTATACTAAACAATATATTTGAGTATGTAGATGACTTATTGATGACCGATTGATGATAACCACAATGGTCTAAATACCATGTACTGTACTTTAAAGGGTACAGGTTCTCAGGTAGAGTTGAACATTAACACAGATAAAATCAAATTTATGTGCCTTATGATGTTACTGCCTCAGAAGTCCATTCTTCAATACTGTCATGATGGGAGACGATGCAATTGCAGAGGTTAAAAATTGTATATACCTGGGCTGGGTACTCATCAATAAAAGTTAGATGGGTATGTTCATCCAAACAAGGTTCCAGAGTAGACTATTGAGCTGTAAGGCCCTGTCCAGGAATGACAAACTGAGAATATACAACTTGATCATCTTATTCGTAGTAACATGTGGGTTTGAAGCATTAGTCATGACACTTTTAGCGTGTGTCCAAGTAGGACGTGCTGATGATGATGTTGCTGACATCTCTGTATTCGCTTTAGTCGAATTCTGTGTTCCTTTTCGTTCGGGGTCATCAATTTAGCGGGGTGCTTGATTGATACGTCGTGATGATTTTGATTTGTTTTGTATTTAAAATAAAATATGTCGATTCAGGAATGCGAAAAAGTGAGAGTGAATAATCGATATATAGTAAACAGCGATGAATGGTCAAGTGAATAATAATAAGTGCCCTTTATTTGTCGATAAGTAGGTATATATACAATTTCAGAACGGGGCGCGTGAATGCGTCCGCGGTACATCTTGATCTCACTCCTGTGCGTTCCGAGGTGGTCGCAGACGTTGCCAATGATATAGTGGGTAGAGTATTTATTGCCAAAACGGTGAGACACGCGATGCGCTCTCTTTCTACTGTGGAATGCGACGTAAATATTATTTGCGTGTAAACAGTATTGACGTTCTGGTATGTGATCTTTGTACATATTCAAAGGTTGATTCATCGGTCGTTGACCGTGCATGTTGACAATATTTACGACGACAACGGTATTCCCTACACACTCAAAGATCAGCAAAACTTACTGAGCTTCGAAAACCAAATACAACCAAAAGTACTTAGCCCATAAAAGGTAGCAGGAGAGAGGAAACAGAGATCTAACAAAGAAACTTGAAAATAACAATATGTTCAATCACTTATTATCAGCGAAATAAAGTAATGATGAATAGCATGAATAGGTCATGTAAACAAATCTCAGTTGACAAAGTAAACAATGATAATTATGCAAGATTAACAACATGGAAGAAGGTCACTTGGCAGACCAAGATAGGTTTTAAATAATGTGCAGCAAGATCATAGGAGGCTGGGATGAAGGAAGACTGGGAGGAGATAAGATGACCAGGAGGCTAAAGCTCTATGTGAGTCTATCTGAAGTAGAGGAAGATTTATTTTAAGGAAACTTTTTGATTTGATGAAATTAATGTGAACTAGATTGTATTTTCTTTGTGAGGTAAATTTCAATAAAAATTTTAGAAGGACCAACTAACATAAATTGTTTAAAAGAAAACACTTTCGCACTTACTTGGAAGAGTATCAATTTATCTGAAGCTTCCCTCGGCGTAAGTCCAGCTTGCATTGGTCCAGCATGTCTGTACTCATGACAATATTCAACATTGTCATCACGAAACTTCTGTAAGTTATCTGCAAGGTCTTTTTCGAACTGCGGTTGCATATTCAACAGCTGCACATGAGAGTGCAAGGCCCTCGCTTGAAGTTGTTGCCAGGTGAAGCGAAGGCTATCCACCTGTTCGATATCTTCTCGGTCCACAGGAAGTTCGTATCGGCTGATGATGTTGAAGGCTTCCTACAGAATTTATTGAAAAAATCAATAATACTCGTATAAATACATAACGTAAATTAAATTGTGAATTTTTTTTAGGTATCTAACTTGGCATGTTCAAAAATCTGTATTGAATTATGAAAGTATGTTAAGAAATAAAATATTCTTTTGAAAACAAATAGAGGTCACTTAATTGCTTATGCACCCACATGAGTATATCAAAAGAGAATCTCCTCAGAGGATAAGCGCAAAAGACCCACCACTATGCATGTGTGGTGATATTCAGTCAATGTCACAATTGATGGTTGCCCACTGTGCATCATCATTAGTGGCTTGGAACAAGACCTGCGGAAGAGAAACCCTAAGGCAATCAGGGCTGCATCTTTGTGGGCTGATAGTATATATTGTAGATCTGGTGCTGTTGACATAATTGGAAAATTAACAAAAAAAGTGATTTTTTACCTAGAATTATCATATAAATCTGCTTTTTATTGAAACATAAAAATCTAAAATTGGTTAAATATTATTATAGCAACTTGATTACTATCATATATGTGTTTGGCTTCAACTATCAACAAATTTACATAATTCATTCATACCAAAAAATCTCAAAGGAAAATATAAATTAAGAAATTAATAAGATTAAAAACTTTTTAAAGGTGTCATGCAGTTCCTTGCGCAATTAATTTACTATGCATTTCTAAAGTAGAGTAGAAATTTTCATAATGTTGTGCCTTTAAATAAAAAAATATATGTAACAAGGTGATATCTTTAGCAAGAGGAGACCGAAGAGTGAGGAGCTTTTGGAGATCTCCACTTATGCATGTGAGTGGATTACTGATGTCGAGTGTATGATAAGGAGTTGTTGGATATGATTTTGATATGGTTGTTGAGATTATGATACAGTTACAATTCTTTGATAGTTTTTTTGCTAAGAATGTTTGACTGCGTCATTAATTGGATTATTTTTTAATTGCAATTTACCTCTATGGGATCAATCTTAAGTTCCATATCAACTTCTTGTTCTCGAATCTTCTTTAATGTTTCCATCACCATTCTAACATCATCCAAGTCTCTGATTGGTCTTTCCAGTTTTCTTTCCATTTCATTCATAACAGCGTATACGTAGTCCATTTCTCTTTTGTATTTCTTTTTCATGGCTTGTCCAATTTTATGAGTCCCACCTGAGTAAAAGTATTTTTATTATTAACAATATAATACAGTAGAATTTTGTCCAAACAAGATTTCAAGGATAATCACAAGGTGTTTGGTATCATCAATAAACTATGTTCAGAAAATACTTGAAATTAAAAAAAATATATAACATATAGTATAAAATGTACTTTTTTTATGAAACAAAACAAAAATTAATATTGATTTCATAAAAAAACTTTGTGATTTTGCAAATTGTTTTCATATATTTCATATTTGAATGTTACTAACACTCCATTCAAACCATTATTTTATTCATTATATGAGGCATATCCAGAAAGTAAGTGTACTGAATTTTTGTAGGTTACAATTTTTTTTTATTTAAACAAAAAAATTATGTGGTTACCGTAGTACATATGTAAGCTATTTTTCGACATAGTCGCCATTCCTCTCAATGCAGGTGGTGAAGCGGGGTATCAACTTTTTGATGCCTTCCTCGAAGTAGTTTCCCGCCAACCCCTCCGTCCACTTCTCCACCTCCTC
>OX463843.1:21644992-21720230 GCA_949825065.1 Odontocerum albicorne | reverse complement strand
ACATGGAAATTATAGTAAAAACTGCTTAAAATTTGAAACAATGAAACTAGTAATGACAGCAGCGGACTGGAGTGGCTGACTATTGGAGATTTCCCGGTGGGCCGATGCGCAAAAGGTCCGATATATTCAATGTAAAGTTTCAGATAAAATAAAAGACACTTCATTTAATCAACGCTCTACGGGCAGAGAAAGATCACACAGATGATAGGGAGATTTTGTCCAAGCTTCCTTTTTATTGTGTATTGAACTTTTCATTGTTTCATAATTTTTAATTTTATATAAAGTGGTGGTAAATTTTTTTTTCTAGTAAAACAAAATTACCATATTTAAATTTTTTTGTCCTGGAATATTTTATTCTCTTCGTGGCCAATCAACAGTACTCCAATGTTCAGCACGAGTTCGACTATCCTATTCGCAAAGGAAACTGTGTAGCTTCACTACGATCTAAGCAAAGTAGCTGTTACTTTTAAATCACCACATAGTAGCTACTTGTGATTCACGTATTTTTTTTTTCAATAGAGTTCACAAGTAAGTACAGAAAAAGTCCGTTAATTCAGAATGGGACCAAGTTTTAAAATAAATCGCAAAATACGTTCCATTTTTCATAAGTAACCAACACATATGAATTTTAAAAAAACACTATAATTGTACTTATTTGATTTGGTTTGCACTTGTTTACACATATTAACTAATACGAATATGATGAAGTCACTGATTTTTATTTGATCACGCACTTCATTACGATATTATAATCTATTCCAACGCATATACAATGATGTGTAAACACGTTTTTTTAACTTATAAATATCTGTTAACACTTTCATTTACACAAGTAACATAACTTGCGAGAGGTATTTTTCCAAATTAAAATAAATTTTGAACCAATTACGAAATTCCTTAGATCAATTGTATCTCGAATCGTTCATAATGTCTCAAATAGGTCTCTTGAGCAACATTAGTGATTAAGTAACTGTCCGAGGAGGTGTATTTGATTTCAAAAAGGGGCCGGTCTCAACCGATTTTACGGTTCTGATAATTTTGTTTTAGAATATGTATATTTAAAGTTCATTTTGTTATATGTAAACAATATATGTAATATATTTCAAATTGTTTTTATTGCCAGCCCGCCGCTTAGTATTTATATAGATTGTTTACATTATTTATCGCATTTGAACAACTGTTTTAGTATATTTCTTATTTGAGTGCATTTACAGTTCATTCATTTTGTTATACACGTCAACATTTTTAATTGCCTGTTCGTCGCTGAGAACTGATACTGATTTTTAGATTATTATCGCTTTTAAACTAAATAATAGCAGTTTTTATTTTATTTTATAACTAAGCGTATTTACTAGTTCATTTTGTTACATGTATACGTTAATATTAATGTGCACATTTCTGTTAATCTACCGATTCCCCAGGTATAACATACAACTTACTATCAAGCTAGATCTTATTTGTGTAACGTTAGGTAGCAATTTACAAACATTGTATGTGACCATAACGACATTTCAATCGTAACATTTATTTAAGTGCTTAGGGTGTTCTGAAAAAAATACTTTAATAAGAAATATTAAAAGAAATACAAGTATAAAAATATTTTTAATTTTAAATCAAAGGATAATTTTTTTTAAGGAAAACAAATTGCACGGGTGATTTACGAGTATTTTAACAGTTTTTTGACATAATAGTAAAATATGCTCTGTTTGTTAATGTGAACTTGAATTAGGAATGATATTTTTTTCAATCTTGAACAACGTGATTGAGTTAATGTTAGCATTAACTTCCAAAGATTATCCTTAAAATGTACAATATGTGTAAATACATGCGAAAAAAGGAATATGATTTATGTCTTTAAAAAACATATTGGGTGTACCAATTAGTTCGGTCCGTTTTTTTGTGTTCAAAAATGCATTTATTTCTAAACAAAATGAATAAACAGATCAATTAAAGTATTGTCCATCGCTGGCTACTACTTTTTCCCATCTCTCAGGCAATTTTCGAATTCCATCTCGAAAAAATTACTCGTCTTTTGAGGCGATCCAAGTTTGGAGCCAATTTTCGGTTTCTATGAAAGAAGTGAACCGGTGACCTGCCAAATCGTGCTGCATCCTTCGGAACAACCAGTAATCAGAAGGAGCAATGTCCGGGGAATACGGCGGGTGCAGTAAAACATCCCATTTGAGCGTTTCCAAATATTTTTTTACGACTTTTGCGACTTGAGGCCGAGCGTTGTCATGAAAAAGAATAACTTTATCATGTCTTTGCTCGTATTCCGGCCGTTTTTCTCGCAATGCACGGCTCAAACGAATTAATTGTAGCCGATACCGATCGCCCGTAATGGAATCGCCAGGTTTCAGCACCTCATAGTAAACAACACCCCTTTGGTCCCACCAGATACAGAGCATGATCTTCATGTATGTTCGGTTTTGGTGTAGATGTTGAGGTCGATGGCAACGATTGACCGGGCTTAGCGTAGTATTTTTTCTTCTTGGGGTTGTCGTAGAATATCCACTTCTCATCTCCAGTTGCCATCCGATGCAAAAAACCTTTCCTTTGTTGCCTTTGAATCAACTGCTCGCAAGTGAAAAATCGCCTTTCAATGTCTCTCGGTTTCAGTTCATAAGGCACCCAATTTCCTTGTTTTTGAATCATTCCCATGGCTCTCAATTGTACAGAAACGGCTTGTTGAGTCACTCCCAATGATTCTGCAAGCTCCTCTTGCGTTTGACTCTGACCTTCTTCGAGTAATGCCTCTAATTCTTTGTCCTCGAATTTTTTTGGCTGTCTTCTCTGAAATCTCCATCCTTGAAACGTCGAAACCATTCCCTACATGATTTATCATTCGATGGGCTTCAGCTGCAATTTTCTTCCAATTAAAGCAGAAAATTAAAACTTCCCGCAAATGCTGCTTGGTTAACACAAAATTCGACATTTTCAACACTGTACAAAAGAAGGTTTTTGCATGAAACTCAAAACGATATAAACTGAATATTATTGGCAGATGTCTAACCTCTCTGAAACCGCCAAAATCGGCTGTCACTATGAACCATTCATAACAGCCAGAGCCATCTTTTGGAAACGGACCGAACTCATTTGTACTCCTAATATTATACACTGAATTGCAAGTATAGTTTTTCCTCGGTAGTTGGATGCCTTATCACAAAAAAAAACACTTTGTGCAAGGAGGCGCAGATTTTGTGTTTTGTCCTCAGGTGCAAAAGACCCTCAGCACATCACTCTACTCGTATTATATCTGTCAGTTAAAAATAAGAAACTAAGATAACTAAATATTTATGAACTCTTTTTTGTTTTCTTTCGTTTATATCATATATTGGTTTTAAATTTTTTTACCATCACTCTGAAATAAGTTAATTTAATAATTTGGAGAGCAACCTATAGGGCTTAAAATTGTATATTACTTTCATTACAGTTCGATTTATTGGGTGTTTTAGATTTCTTTTGCAGAACAAAGGTCTTGATTAGATATAAGTATGTAAGCATTACAAACCCGTTCAATTAAATTATATATTAAGAAACAATATTTAATAAGGAATGATTTTTTCATTCAATGTATTTATCACCGCAGCACGTGTTTTTACCTCCTACTCGTACATCGAGGCTTTCTTCAGGTGGAATACTATCAATTTTATCAGTAGAAAGCCTCTAGATAGGAGGTAGAAACACGTGAAATAACAAAGTAATTTGTCATAAAATATTTAAATATGGAGTTCACAAAGTTAAAATGGAAACCTTTGATAAACATATAATATAATGTTTACAAACTAAATTTTTCAGTGTATAAAATAGAAATACCTGAAAATGTCGTAGATTTTAGTTGGAATATCATTATTATAGATTTATTGAAAAAAAATTTAAAAAAAATATTCGTAACATTTTTAAAATTGCAAAGGTAAAATACCTTCATCTGCCATAAAGTCATATTCTGGATCAACCTCTTCAGTTTTAAATTGCTGCGCTGCCTTCTTAACAAGCTCTAGAACCTCTTCCACAGCTTCTTCGATCATCAAACTTTTTCTATTTAATTCAATTGCGCCGTTTCTGTAAAATATTAAGAATTGATAAAATAACTACTAAACATTAAATTTACTAAAACACACCGGTATTTAGAAGAACAATGGTGGATAGCTTGGTTAGAAGAGAATTTGAGAAATGACTTATTCGGGGAAGACCCAAAGAAGGTTCAAGCCTGCTTTCTCCTTACGAGAAGGCGACTCGGAACTGTTTCCGTAGTGACTATTGTCATTGCGCTTTCTTCATGTATAAATGGGGGCTTGTAGAGTCTCCCTTTTGTGTGTGCAGTATTCTTTAGACCAGGGGTCGGCAAACTTTTTTCGCCAAGGGTCAGATCGTTAAAAATTTAGGCTCAACGGGCCAGGAAGCAAACTCGAGGATATTTATATAGGTAATTCTACTTATATAGCAAAAAAAAAACAGATTTTACCTTTTTTATTAGGCGGTGATAATATTTATACACATTTTTCTAATACACTTGCGTAAAAACGATTGAAATATTTATATTTACTAATTAAGGTATTATAGAAATAGGCAAAATTTTCATATTATTGAACAACAAAAACATAATAATAATATCTACTAATGAGATGAATGTAATTGCTTTTACTGAGATAACATTTCATTAAACTGGAGTTCGAAGTTAGTACTTCCTATCATTAAAATTGATTGCAAATGGTCATCTGTTAATCCTGACATGTATTGCGATTTTACATACTTCATTTTTGAATTTACATCTTTTTTGTGATAACTAATATTTTCTTGAAATAAAAATTATGTTTATGACAAAATCATTTAATTTAATCAAAGTATTACAATAAACTTAAATTATGTTAACTATGTACTAAATTAAACAAAATTATACGAGGGTAGATCAAATATAAACGAGACTTTTGTTTGAGAGCGCGTAATTTAAACGGAGTGCGCGGCCGCCTCGTGGAGTGTTGGGTGGGGATATCAGAAGTGGAGAGAGCAGTCGGTCCGCCTCGGCAGATTCCGTCATTAGCATGGCACACGATGTCTGAGAAAGAGGTTCACCCGTCGATTGCGCAACGCATAATTATCAAGTTTCTCGCTCGTGAGGACGAAAACCGGTTGAAATTCTGCTATTTCACTATTTCTTTTGCTAATACCAAATGTAATGTTATTTGTTAAATTCTTAGTTGTAAGTAGACCTTAGCAAAAAAATGTATTTATATTCCTCACTTTTTCATATTTCTTTTCAATATCAATTAAAAATAAATTAATTCAATGCATTATCTGTCAGTAAAGTACTGAGATTTGTGATAAGAGTCTGTAGGGCATTTGATAATGTCGCTGTAATGAGATCTCTTTTTAAATCACTGGTTCACAGGAGATTAGAGTGCGGCTCAATCATTTGGAAACCGATTTTTACTATACTTGCATTTTAAAAAGGCGATTAATTTATTTGACTAAAAATGAAATTTTAATGCATACCTACAAGTGGCTTCCATCTTTTCTACAAACTCTTCAATTGTCCACGGCGTATCTTCTAAAATAAACAAGATAAACAAAAATGTCAGGTAATTCTTTATTGAGCCATAATCCACTGCTTATGATTGTTTCATTGTCTTTCACTGGCCGGAAGTTGAATGATTGCTTTTAACAGCAATAACCCTTCAATACTGACGAAAGTAAATAAAAAACTCTAAAATATTATTTATTAAATTTAAAAGTTCTTTGATGTTAATATTTTACAATTCAATAGTCAAAAAATCTCTTCTTAATAAATGTATTATTTATCATTGTTATTTTAAATATTTTTTAACATAGATTCCATTCACGCGAGAATGATTTTATAATAATATTAACATTTTGTACCCCGATCCCGTGTTTTAACGTGATTAACTGATTTGCGTTGAGTTCCGGTTCCATGATTGATACATTTTTTAAAAAAGGACATATTACTGGCATCAAATAAATATTTTTGAAAACTGTTCAACCCTTAAACAAGTCTCTTGATTTGTAGCATGGACGATGGAAATATGCAAATACTCAATGAAAATGTACATGAATTGATTTATAATGGAGTTTCTGTCGTTGCGTTATCGGTGTACAATGAAGTGTCAAATCTTGAAGATAAATCTTATAAATCAGGAGACCTATAGTCTCCGGATAATAAGGAATTGTGCAGGATCCTCCAAATAGAATAAGGAATTGACAGGATTCTACAAACAGATTGTCAAAGAGCATGCCTAAATATGTGTTTATGTGTATTCTATCAATGGACAAAAATAAAGCCCTGTAGAACCCTGAGAAAAAGAAAACCCTGATATTATAAATGTAAAATTATGTTTGATTCCTTCTAAAAAGTTATATTAACTATTATATTTAAAATATTTTAAAGTTTATTTCAGTCCAATTTGTATAAATTATATCAAAAGAATCACCATCAGTCACAAGTCCTGGAGTACGGCAGTCTAACGTGGAATAAGATCCACCTTCATAAATCTCCATTGAATGCTACGCTACTTGTTGGAATATGCAGCCTTCCACATTTCATACACTCAGTGCAACGTTCTTTGACATCTTTAAATTATATCAAAAGAATCACCATCAGTCACAAGTCCTGGAGTACGGCAGTCTAACGTGGAATAAGATCCACCTTCATAAATCTCCATTGAATGCTACTCCATTGAATGGAATATGCAGCCTTCCACATTTCATACACTCAGTGCATCTTTAAATTATATGAACATTATTAGATAGTTTCATACTTCATGCGGTGATTAGTTAAGTGCTTAATCGTTTCCCCTTCATATGTTTTGCGTAGAGAGATAGATCTAGCCATCGCATCTGGGCCTGCTCTTCTATTGATGAGGGTGTATCTCGACTGGAAGGATGTTATGAGATAAGCCCAGACCTTTTGATGGCTTGTCTCTTGTATGTACTCGTATATTTTTTCCATTACTTTACCACATATGTTTATTTTCTGGATTATATTACATAAACTTTTTATTTATTTAGATAGAAAATGTCCTACGTCATTTTTAGAGCATGTTATACTAAAAATGAACAAAATTACCTGGTAAAGAATGTAAATTCACTTCCTGCATGCTTGCAATTACAAGCAAAATTCTATTAGAATAAACATCGTGCACCCTTGTTACAAGAACATCAAAATTTTTAATAGCTGTGTTTGTCTTATCCACGAAAGTTTTCCACTCCTCGCTGGTCCAACGGATGCTCCTTAGGGCAGGGAGAAGCATCATGGAGAGGCGCATCAGTTGAGGGAGGAACAATGGCCGTACCTCCAGCTTGACTCGACGAACGGTGGCAAGGAAGTCATTGATCAGGAACTGGAATCATACAAGTAGAAATAGAAACAAATATCACATTTGTGAAGATATGGAGTGAAGCTTTACAAAAATTAAAAAAGAAAACCCTGTTTTATTAATCCAGCAGGAAAACTACCCATGCACGTGGTTTTTTGTCGTCGAGCATAAAATGATGTGTCGGTATCTAATCATTGATCATTCTCAGAAATCTGAGAGAAAGTGACAAAAATTATAAAATATGTCCTTCATACATTTTTCTTCTTCTTGAAGTTAATGTTAAGTATACCATATTTCTTAATATATGATGTGCATCTTTCTATGTACGAGTAAGTGTGTATGTTGTTTGATAAAAATATTTATTCAGTCTCGTTTTATCTCTCGGACTATCAAGGATTATTTTTTGTACAATAACATCATTTCAATTGAACCATCATCACTACCTTCATATACCAGTACAGTGGAAACACGCATTTATAGTCTAAAAACTATGCCAGATTTCACTTGAAGCAAGCATGCTGTATGCTCACGAGCCGCATTTAACACCAATAAGATGCTATATTTAAAATTTAATTAAAGGAAAACTTGAATGACAAAAGTGTGGATATTTGTTATATCGGACGTATGCGTCACATAGATTAGTGATTTTCTATATTATATTACCTGTAAATCATGGATATAATATTGTTGTATTGTAATAAAACGTCCCTTTGTGTGGTCCTTGCATTATCACATCATGTGATTGAACGACCCCTGCGCGAAATATTTAGAACATTTTGACAATATTACCTGCAGGGAATCATTGACTAAAGTGAAGTATTCACTTTTAGTATGAAGAGCTTGGCACACGACAGGCAGATCTATTTCCATTTTGCTCAAACAATCCGATTCTCTGATCAGTAGTTTGATGGTTGGGTCCAAATTTACTTTAACCTTCCCGGTTTCAGCATCAAGAGTCAATAGGGTTTTATTCAAACTATCATCTACATCCCAAACCTAAAAACAAATAAATATATCTTAAATTAAAAAAAATAATTCTTATTTTACTTCAATGTTCAAACATATTTTATATATTGACATCATTCATAAAAAATAAAGTGATAAGAGCAGAATAAATGTAGTAGAAATCCATGCTTTGCATAGAAAGTGATAAGAGCAGAATAAATGTAGTAGAAATCCATGCTTTGCATAGAAAGTGATAAGAGTAGAATAAATGTAGTAGAAATCCATGCTTTGCATAGAAAGTGATAAGAGCAGAATAAATGTAGTAGAAATCCATGCTTTGCATAGAAAGTGATAAGAGCAGAATAAATGTAGTAGAAATCCATGCTTTGCATAGAAAAAATAGTGTTACAATGTTTGATAAAATAAGAAATGATCGAATAAAGTATAACTGTTTGAAAGTGACTGGTGTTATATGTAGAAAGTGTAAAGAAAGGTGTGGAGATTTGTCTTTTCTACCTACCCTAAAAGGGACACAGCATGATAGTATGTTTATTTAAAAATAGAAAAAAAGTACATATCTTAAGATTTTAATCATTCACTTTTTATTCTTGACATAATTTATTACATAATTTTATTCATACTATAGTATAAATAATCCTGTTCAATTCCTTCTGAATCCTTTATTTTATTCACACTATAAATACTCCTGTTCAATTCCTTCTGAATCCTTTATTTGGTTTCATGTAAATCTGTGAATCATTGGTAAAAGGTTGGTGGTGTTTTTTACAAAGTTGAGTTATGCACATAATTTTATTTACCATTTTATTCGTCTCAAAATGCTATTTAAATATATTTCTTAGAACTACACAAAATTAAGTCATTATTTAAATGGTAAAAGCTGGATATCATCGATGTGTGCTCAAAAGCACAAGATTATATTAATATCTTTCCATTCATTGTTGTGTCACTTGAGAGGTACATGATCTGTCATAGTGTTCATAATCCATTTTTTAATACCTCTTATCTGCGTCCGAGATTTTTCGTTTGGTACTTTTGTTAATTAAGCTACCATAAATACACCATTTGTCTTTGAATTTAGTTTATAAGCTGTTTTACATTAAATCGAAACATTCTGTGCAGTGACCGAAATTGTATTTACTAAAGTGCTTATACATACACATGTAATACACCAATTTTCCCGAAGACGACGTCATGGGGTGATATATTCACCCTGGATCTTGTGGAGGAAGATGCAACTTCATCATGTGAACATCACGCTTTATCGTTATTTTGTTTATAACAGAGGCACACTCAACTTCAAGTAGATTGTCTAATTTATTTATGTATTTAGTACATACAATGTACGGTCTTTTATCAACCATTAAAAAAAAATACTTAAGAATTAAATTCATATTGGTAATACAAATGAATACAAAATCATCATGTCATAAAAAGTACATACATTAACACGACTTAAACATAAAAACATTTGGCTTCTTGATGCATATATGTCCTTTCTGGCATTCTCTTCTGAAAAAGGGCTGTCTCATCGACGTTGAAAATTTGCTCCTGTGAACACTTTTCTTTTTCGATCATCGCTTCCAAATTATCTTTAAATTCTTCGGCAGCTTTTAGATCTGTACTTGCTGCCTCTCCACAAATCTTTACATTATGGTAGCTTTCACGTCTTTTGAATCTTTCAAACCAACCGGAGCTTGCATTAAAATTTTGGTTGTAGTTATCACCGTTCATTTTCTTTAAACCTTCGAAAAGACTACGTGCTTTAGTTTGGATGGTTATGAAATTAAGTGAAACATTCTTTTGTAATAAATCCTCCATCCAAATCTTCAAACCATTTTCCATTTCATGTATAAGTCAATTTCGTTGTTTAGTAATAATCGTCGATTTTACTGATACCGATTTTTTTACTGCTTCGAGAATTTGTTTTTTGTCCTTTATTATAGTTGACACGGTTGAATGGGACAATTTAAGTTCCCGTGATAAGTCCGACACTCATACTGGTTTATTATTTTTTTCTCTAAACCAATCGTTTTTCTTTTAATTTTATTTGACATTTTGGGATTGAAAAATCAAACAATTCAATAACTAGAAATATAAAGAGAGAGTAATCAACCGTCAATTTGTCAAAGCTTTCGGGCGCACGGAAGGTGACGAACTGACGCTGTTTACATAAAGATGATGCAATTGATTGCGTCATATTAATTAAGGTGCATGCACCAATTACACTAAGGCGCACACATTATTTTATAATTTTGGTCTCCGTCGTAAGTCCAAATGGTCGTAAGTCGAGGTGGTCGTAAGTGGAGAACTGAATGTACGAGTATATGTATTTTTCCCATTTTTCCAAACTTTAATAATCTGATTATTTTACAAAATAATAAAAGATTGTTGAGTTTTTTGTAAGGGGAGTGTACATGTATGTGTATCCTCTATTTCTATTCTTCTACCATAGTTACACATTAAAATTATCTTCAAGTTATACAGTTTCAACAAATTTGTTTTGTTAAAATCAATAATAAAATAGTTTACAAATATATTTTACATTTTGATTCATCCATAAAATCTTCATGTCATTCTCATAGGTCTCCAAGGTGTGCTTGACATTTTCATATTTCCTCATCAAATCTGCAGTAGCCGACATTTCTTTTAAAACTGGATGCTCAGCGACGGACTCCACTTGCTCTGCTAGGTTGTATCTCAAACATCTACACCATTTTATTCGACCTAAAATTATTCACAACTTCAAGTTTTTATCTCTAGAATAATACATAACTTTGTCATTATCTCTATAAATAAAATGCAATACAATGACTGAAATTTTTACGAAAAAATTAAGCTTAACTCGATAGAAGATTTAAAATTAGGTTATTTTTATAAACAAAGTCATGGTACAAGAAAACACGGGCAGTGGCCTAGTTTGTTGGATCTTTAATACGAGTATTATAATAACATCTAATTTGTAATACCATATTTCACATTCTTATATTTTTCTTATCCACAAGAGGGGAATTTCTGGGTTTTTGCTTCACTTAACATAACATCGTAGTTTTAATTTTTATTAAATGTTAATAATTTATTTAAAAGCAAGCCATGATTCTCTTATACTCGTTTTTTATCTATCTGTAGCGACCATGTGTGCGGTCACTGAACCCATTGAGGCGACCCTTGGACGCTTGGTCATTGAACTCGCATTGTAAGGAATGCGAGACAAGCACTGGGCGAAGGTCGACCGCTTGGTCATTGAACTCACTATTAGCGGAGAACGAGACAGCGACATATCTTCCGCGCTGTCCTACAAAACAATGAATACCCTACGTGATGACAATAAATATATTGTGAAGCGGAGACGAGACGGCGACATATCTCTTGCGCCGTCTCGTGCACATTCCAAATATTATAAATACCGACGTTTATCAATAAAATACCTCTTTGCATATTCCGATTTCAAACGAGTTTTATTAAACCAACAATCATCCTCATCATCTCTCCATTAAGGAACAGTCGTTCCTAAATATCCTTATAATATACTGGTTTTGCATTTAGCTTTATTGGCAGTTTACGTAGTGGATTATGTTAGGAAGCGTGTTTTGTATAATTATTTCATATATTTGAGATTCACTAAGATATCTCAGAATAAACAAAGCAGCTGATGATAGTAAAGCCCGAATTCAAAGCCAAGCTTGAATATAAATTTCTAACCTTTTAATTTCATAGTTTATATTCAAAATCGGATCTCATATGTTCCAAATATTAAAGTAAGATAATGAAACAAACTTGGATCTTATATGTTCCAAATATTAAAGTAAGATAATGAAATAAACTCGGATCTCATATGTTACAAATATAAAAGTAAGATAATGAAACAAACTCGGATCTCATTTGTTACAAATATTAAAGTAAGAAATGAAACAAACTCGGATCTCATATGTTACAAATATTAAAGTATGAAAATGAAACAAACTCGGATCTCATATTATACAAATATTAAAGTAAGACAATGAAACAAACTCGAATCTCATATGTTACAAATATTAAAGTAAGATAATGAAACAAACTCGGATCTTATATGTTACAAATATAAAAGTAAGATAATGAAACAAACTCGGATCTCATTTGTTACAAATATTAAAGTAAAAAAATTAAACAAACTCGGATCTCATATGATACAAATATTAAAGTAAGACAATGAAACAAACTCGAATCTCATATGTTACAAATATTAAAGTAAGATAATGAAACAAACTCGGATCTCATATGTTACAAATATTAAAGTAAGATAATGAAACAAACTCGGATCTCATATGTTACAAATATAAAAGTAAGATAATGAAACAAACTCGGATCTCATATGTTACAAATATTAAAGTAAGATAATGAAACAAACTTGGATCTCATATGTTACAAATATTAAAGTAAGATAATGAAACAAACTCAGATCTCATATGCTACAAATATAAAAGTAAGATAATGAAACAAACTCGGATCTCATATGTTACAAATATTAAAGTAAGATAATGAAACAAACTCGGATCTCATATGTTACAAATATTAAAGTAAGATAATGAAACAAACTCGGATCTCATATGTTACGAATATTAAAGTAAGACAATGAAACAAACTCGGATCTCATATGTTACAAATATTAAAGTAAGATAATGAAACAAACTCGGATCTCATATGTTACAAATATTAAAGTAAGATAATGAAACAAACTCGGATCTCATATGTTACGAATATTAAAGTAAGATAATGAAACAAACTCGGATCTCATATGTTACAATGAAACAACGACAAATTCGACTTTTAACACTAATTTCTTCAGTAAAAAAGAGTTAGATGGGAAAACTTTTAAAGAAAATTCAGATGATTACTGTAATTAATTAATTTCATTAAAAGTAGTGAGCTGAGCCTTGATTCAAACAATTTATAATCACCTGCAATTGGAGGAAAATTTCTCGCCACAGGAGGATCATCCTTTTGCTTTCTGTAAAGCTTCAGGATTCTTTCCACTTCTCTCTCACAGAATTCCAAAACTCGGTCATATTTTTCTTCTAATTCAGTCAGAGGTATTTTCTCACTTACCTAGAAATATTTCAATAATACAAGTGTAACAATAATTAAGAAAAAATAATTGAATTGATATTGATACTGTAGAGTTCAATTTATTTCGTTAATGATTTTCACAGAAATATCACAAAATTTACACGAAAAACTTAGCAATAAACGACCTCCGAGACTTAGTTAGTAAGCTATATTTCTTCCAATTCAATCAGAGGTTGCGGATTTAATTCCTGTTGGTATCCAATTTTTTAAAAAGTGTATTTATCTGATTTTCAATTCAGAATTCTTTAACATTTTTTTGAATGGTTGCAAGAGATTACCACACGGCAATAAGTTCACCAAGTTTTATTGTTTATAACAAAAGCTCAATATAATAAGTGATAGGCCAGTTTCCTACTATGGAAATATTTTTAATCTGTTGGATGTGCAATACTGAATTATAATATATTGAAAACCTTGTCAAATATCAGACCTTGCCAATGTCAAATGTTAATGTTGGTAGATTAAATTAATTTTTATTCTGAGTTAATATTCTTTGCTAAAGCGTTAATTAGAGTAAACATTAATGGCTTGACTTTATTTGAAGTTTTATGTCTACAAATTATTTATAAAGAGTGAAACATGCATTGAATTGAAACATATTGATTTGTATTTTTATCAAAAGATAGATAGACATATTAAATATAGTACAGTATAACGGTGTAGGATTTCAATTTCCAAAATATGGAAATATGCTTATTGAATAAGTCAAGAGATAATATAGTATAACCAAACTAAAAATATGTTATGTTTGAGGATCGTTACCAATCCATCTCGCTGTAACTCTTGTGATGGCGAATGGAGCTAAGGATTGGGGTGTGCAATATTTGTGGATGAATGGAAAGAAAGATGAATGAACTGTGCGATATTTTCGAAAGGAAATGACTGGGCATATGTTTAAGCAAAACCAAACGAAAGGAATGTGGAACGAATGATAAAAAGATCAGAGATATCATTCAAGGGGGATAAGGCGCAGTGTTACCTTTTCGAATCTGACCAAAAACTTTATTCCCAGTGGAGTTTCCCATACACATGCAAAATTTTGTTCTATGCAAATTCCTATTTTTTCTTTTAATGCGTTTGTCTTTTCCATAAATGTATCATAATCTTGATCAAATTCTATATTTCTGTGGTCCAAATAATCGTATTGTTTTGTTGTCACTCCCGATTTTGCCTCTTCAAAACTTTGAATGGCTTCTTCCAAATCTGAAATAATATAATTAAAATTTATATATTATTTATTGTTTAACACATTAACTGCAGAATAATTTCTTTGAAAATAAAGGTCTGAACAAAATTGAACATGTTTAAATTTTAAGAAAAAAAGGTGAAAGCAGATATAATTTATTATCACACATCCTTATGAACCGTATCAGTACCGTTCGGTCCCTCCGGTAACACTCATCTTTTATCCATCGGAAGAAATTCGAAATAGAATGACAATGGGCATTTTGAACGCCCAGCAAAAGTTCGAATATCTGAATTGCCAATTCAAATATATTGGAGGATACGATACGAAAAAAATCGAAAGTTTAGTTCTTTGGAGTTTGCAACGTTGTTAATATTAATATTATTTTATTTGACTTTTAAAAACTTGAAGTGTGACGAATATCGTTAAAACAGTGTTTTAGACATTACATTTGACATTTGTTTTATTTATTTATTTGTGTGTTCCAAGAAATTTTGTAAATACATAATTTGTTAAAACACAACAGGTAATTTAATGACACACAATTTTTATGGATCTGGGTTTGCCTTTCATTTGGCGTATTCCCAGTAAACTAGACTTTTTATCTTACTGAGAACATATATTTTATGTAGGCGTTTTGAGCACTATAGGCCTTTAGGCTTTTTTCAGCAATTTATTAAATGTAATGAACTAAATTTGAATCAATGAAAGAATTATACAACTATTATTCTAATGTACAGGTTTTATACATATTCCCTAAAGCGTTAATTTAAAATATAAATTTCCTTTTCTTAAGAACAAAGGAATTATCTTAAAAAAATAAGATTATCTCACAACATAACATAACACTACCTTTTTATATCCTTTAAGAATTAGAAAAAACAGATCACGAAAATATACATAAAATACCTCTCCCACATTATTTTTTTTTCTGAATTAATTAAGAAAATATCACACCCCTTTGTATGAGTTGGCATGGAATATTTTTTCGTCGGAAACTATAGAATACCTATTTAACTAGTTTGATATTTTTATTGATACGGAATTGGATTATAAAATACTTATTCGATATTTTAAATTTAAAAAAATGTGTTTTGTAGGTTGATTCCTTTTTGCATAAATACATTCATATTTACCTTGTAATTTAGTTGTTAAAAATACTTGCACCAACAAAATTTTAGTATTTTCTGTAAAGCGTCGCAATACACGACTGAATGATGATATGTTATACTTGAGAAATTGTAGCATGGGCCCTGTGACAGTTCACAAATTTGCCCCAATACAACATTATAACGACGTTCAGTAATTTTAATCATTTTATCAACTTTAATATAAGCCTCGATTCTAATAAATAGCAAGTTATTTAGGTAAATACATTACATAAAACTAACAATAATGACAAATTAATACATCTTGTTACAAATTAGCAAAAATGTGTCAGTTTGTTAAAATCAAATAATATTTGGAGACGTTTGTCAAAAGTCACTACATTAGTCTGCATTGGCTAGGGATGGAGTATTCGATAATTGGATTTTCCTTTTTTTATACCTAAAATTAAATGTTCGTAATTAGTATTAATTCATAGTGGATCTTGGCCTATTTAAAGATAGATACAAATCATACAATATATTAGAAAGTTAGTATAATGAAAATTAGGAATTAAAACGTATAAAAAAACTATTCGATTTGTAAAAAAAACTATTTTACCCCATCCCTTTGAGACATGACATTTTAAATGTCACAGGAACCATCCTACATTTTCTCAAGTATAGGGGAGTGTACTCTACATTGTATGCGTTACACTGAGATGACCAAACTTCCAGACCGTTAATCATCTGATTTAAGTTGACCGAGGTATCTCGAGTGTTCATTTAGGATAGTCGGCGCTAGAGTGTAGAAAACACTTATTCTGAAGTGTTACTCGTATATATGTTAGGTTCATAGGTCTTCAAATGGTTTATTTTATCAAGTTCACACAATTGGAGAATTGTTACCTACATAATTTCCGTATTATGTAGGTAATAATATAAAATGCTTTCGAGATGTAAGAGATTGCAGGGTGTATTCCGGTGCGACAATTATATAACTATATAACTACTCGTATTACTCGAATTCTCCTGTACTCAGAGAACGTAGAATGGGTAATGAGTATGCTGAAACTTCGGACATTTTAAGAAACAATTTTAACACCTTTAACACTTGCCACCCTATGATGGATAGTGAGTGACCAGGACTTACATAATAAAATAATTTTATAGCTAATTAGAAAAAATAACGTAGCAGATTTTGCATAATTTTAATTTAAAACATACATTTTTCACTGGATTCTGAGCGTCCAGCACAGTGGCTGGCGGAATTGTTTAGCACAGTAAGGCAAGTGTTAAAAGTTCTCTCAGAGCGTTTCCATTGATTGGAATCATGAATGACATGACCAGCGCCACAGCGGGAGTCTCGTGGATATTGTTTTATTTAAAACTTTCTAAGATCTGTAAACAAAGTATTGAAGTCTCGATTTGTGTTTTTCGCCGCGAATTTTACAAGTACATTTTTGTTTTTATTTTTCATAACAGATTTTTTGTATGTTTGTTATTTTTTAGGAATCCTTTCAGTTCTATACGAGTATATAGGTATATTATGTACGAGGAGTATATATTATACGTACTTCTTTATGATATTTGATATGTATGAGACGTGTTAATGTTTACCCTTTTTGTAACACGTATATTCATGTTCATTCACGTTTACATTCAAGCGCTCTAAACAATAAATTTTAATTGAAATATCTTAGATATTTCAATGGTCGAAATCCACGGTACATTGCGTAAAAAAAATAAAAAATAATAACGTAAGTGCTCTTTGAGTTATGTGGTCACTAAACTTAGTTGGTCACTAAATGGCGTTAGGTGAGTAAATAAATTGGATCTTCTTATTATCTTCTTATCCTTATCCGCAGTCATGCAATAGCAGTAGACGTAGATTAGGTGATGTAGTATCATTTTTATATTACCAGAAATAAATTTTATTCCATAAATAAAGTTTTACCTTCTCCAAGCAGAAGTCCCTCCATTCTTTTTGCAAAAAGTTTATTATAGTCTTCGACCAAGTCAAACATCGCGATAATTTTTCCTAATCTCAAGCAAAACGTATCAAATTTTCCAAAAACATAGTTCTCCGAGAAGCCAAACGTCTGTTGGTCTGGTAGGAATGGCTGAGACTTGATGATTGCATATGTGGCTCGATATGTCTGGTTCAATCTGATGCAGCTGATCATCTTCTCCCTTACTTGGATCCTATCCTGGCTCCAAATGGTTTCCTTACCACGGCAAGTAATGTATTGTTTGCAGGTTTCGATCATTTGGTTTGTAATCTGCAATATTTTTTTTAAAAACATTAATTAAAATTAATTCACACACTCCAAAATTGAGATTTGAAGTAATAATAATTATTATCTATCTATCTTTTAGGGTCGGAGTTGCAGTCTCGCCCGTGCAGATCTCCACTTATTTTAATCTCTGATTAATTCTTCGGTCTCCACCCAGTTCAGTTTTAGCCTCTACTCAACAGCTGCTTTCTCTAAATCTTTCTGATGCGACACACTATACTTGAGAAAATGTAGGATGGTCCCTGTGACATTTGAAATGTCATGTCTCAAAAGGGATGGGGTAAAATCGTTTTTTTTACAAATTGAATCGTTTTTTTATAAATCTATAAATTGTTTTTATCTAAACTGACGTTTTAATTCCTAATTTTCATTATATTGACTTTCTAATGTATTGTATGATTTGTATATATCTTTAAATAGGCCAAGATCCACTATGAATTAATATTAATTACGAACATTTAATTTTAGGTATAAAAAATTGAAAATCCAACTATCGTATACCCCATCCCTAGCTAATGCAGACTTACGTAGTGACTTTTGACAAACGTCACTAAATATTATTTGATTTTAACAAACTGCCACATTTTTGCTAATTTGTAACAAGACGTATTAAATTGTCATTATTGTTAGTTTTATGTAATGTATTTACCTAAATAACTTGCTATTTATTAGAATCGAGGCTTATATTAAAGTTGATAAAATAATTAAAATTACCGAACGCCGATACAAGGTTGTATAGGGGTACATTTGTGAACTGTCACAGGGACCATGATACATTTTCTCAAGCATAGATTCGTTTCTTCTGAGCCACTCTTGAAATTCCTGTAAGAATTTCTTGAGTCTGACAATCGCATGATATACGCCAGTTTCTGCTGCTGAGAGCTCTCTGTTTTCGGTTGACATTTTCAAAAAATGTACCGTATTAGCCCGACTATAAGGCGAGGTTTTTATTTAAAAAGGTGAAACGTAAATAAGTGGGTCACTTTATATTCGAGTCACAAACATTGTAAAGAGAGTATTCAAAAGGCGTCATTGTTTACATATATGTTAGACTGTGCGTATTAATTTCTAAAAGTTTTGAGGTGTTTTTTTGTACTGTGCTTCGTGTTGCATCTTTGCTACCTAAAAAAATATTATGACTGACCATATTGAAAGACGAGGAGCTCGAAAAAATCAAGTCAATCAAGTAATACGCAGAAGCTATGATTCCAATTTTAAGGTGCGTGCTGCAGAAACAATCAACAACTGTGCGGCTGCCAGACAATTTGGTGTCACGGAGAATAATTTTAGACGTTGGCGTTTACAAAAACATGACTTGATTCCTCAAGAAAAGCATTCCGGGGACCTAAGAAAGGACGATTTGAATCGATTGACAGGGAGGTAGCAGATTACGTCATGGAAATACGCGCAAAGGGGTTCCTCATAACAAGAGAAGCATTGCAGTTGAAAGCTCGCGAAATCGCAAGAAATGAAAATATACCAGAAGATAATTTTAAACTCAGCGTGGGTTGGTGGAGGCGAATGATGGTTCGATATGGGTTGAGTTTGCGGCGACGTACAACTTTAGCGCAGAAATTACCAATTCCATTTGAAGAAAAGCTTTTAACATTTCAACGACATGTTACGGAATTAAGAAAAAAATACATGAATATCCATTACATTTGATGAGCAATGCTGATCAAACACCAGTATATTTTGATATGGTTGTAAATTTAACAGTTAACAAGAGAGGGGATAAATCAACTTTAATTAAAACTACAGGGAATGAAAAATCAAGAGTAACAGTAATGCTATCTGTATTAGCAGATGGCACAAAACCTCCACCTTATGTTATTTTGAAAAGAAAAATCAAGCCTAAAGAAAAATTACCAAATGGAATGATTGTGAGAGTTCAGGAAAAAGGGTGGATGGATGCAAATCTTGCTGTTGATTGGATTAAAACAGTTTGGGGAAGACAAGTTAGATTCAGTAAAAATAGAAGTTTGCTGGTACTTGGTGCAGTCAGAGTTCATCTGACGGAGCTTGTGAAAAATTAAATTAGAAAACTTAAAACATATTTCGTGATCATTCCTGGTGGAGGGACTTTGCAACTACAAGTTTTGGATGTGGTTGTGAATAA
Organism: Odontocerum albicorne; assembly: GCA_949825065.1. NCBI lineage: Eukaryota > Metazoa > Arthropoda > Insecta > Trichoptera > Odontoceridae > Odontocerum > Odontocerum albicorne. Next base: position 21,700,143 of record OX463843.1, on the reverse strand, counting down.
GCCATTTAAAGATAACTTGAAAAAACAGTACTCAAACTGGTTGATATCCATTAATCATGCCCTTATACCTACTGAAGTTTAAAAAAAAATCATCTGTCACTAATCTGTGTGAGTGGATCTTGCAGGCCTGGTGGAATCAAATTTCCAATGAGACCATCATCAATGGATTTAAAAAATGTTGCATATACAATAAAATGGACGGTAGAGTGCGTGTCATGAGAGCTTGCACTTTTTAACACATTGACAAGTTTAGTGCGTAATATACAAACGTGTCAGTGTATTAGTAAGTATCTTTGCCGTGGTTGGTTGATGCGTTCCGTTCGTATTCAACTGACGTTTGAAGCGTGCGCGCGCTTGTTTATTTGACGAAAAATACGGTGACCATAATGTTTGAAGTTACGAAGTTAAGAAAAGGAAGAGCATTGTGTGAACAGACTAAAGAAGTGGATTTGAATGTTTATGATTACATCAAGAAATGACGGGACACTAGTGAGGAGGATTTACCTCCTCACTAGTGTCCCGTCACTAGTAATATTTAATTAATAGTGTGTCACTAGTAATATTTAATTCAGCATTTTTTATTTATTCTTCAGTGAATGAATGACCTTAGGAGTAGTTAAAAGTTTGACAATATTTTTACAATATTTATTTTCAGTAGTTAAAAGTTTTACAAAAATAGTTAAGTTTCATTTATTTTTAAAATATATTGAATTAAATTGACAGTAATACAATATCAGTTTAGCTTACGATCATGTTCATTTATGCCATATTCGATATGTAATAATATTTTTTGGCTATATGAAATAGTTTATGTTTTGTGTACGAACATTTTTTATGGAGACTACCATGATGACATGAACTACAAAACTATCAGAAATGGCTTACGGAAAAACTTATTCCCAACTTAGAACCGAGGTATGTGGTGGTAATTGATAACGCTTCATACCATAATAAAGTAATGAATCATGCACCAACATCAAATTCAAAGAAGGCCGATATGATTCAATGGCTGACTCAAAGGAGTATCCCCTTTTCAAGTGAAATGCTTAAGCCAGAAAAGTGTATTCAAGGAATACGCCATCGATAGGTTATTTCAGAATAATGGAGACGATGTTTTACGGCTTCTACCATACCATCCAGATTTCAACCCAATAGAAAAGTTTTGGGCCTCTATCAAGGGATATGTGGGCTCTAGAAACACTTATATGACGTTGAGTTCTGTCGAAAGGTTGGTCAAAGAGAAGGTTTCTTTGATTTCGAGCGACGAGTGGAGTAATGTTTGTCGGCATGTACAGGAAACGGAATTCAAACACTGGGAAAATGAAGTAGCTGTGGACAGTACGAGTATTACTGATCTCAATCCATTTTTAATAAATATCGATTCAAGCGACGATTAATTGGTCTTAGTATTTATTAGTGTTAATTGTGTTTTCTTTGCCTATTGAATAAATCATTTGATTTTACATTGACCATTTATTTAATTATTGTCATAAGGTACATACCTCAGTCTGATATTATATTATTATTATGGTAAGTAAGTGTTGTATTTTATTGGAATAGAAAATATCAGATAGACAATATTTAAAAATATATAATAATATATTACAAAATAAATTAAAATATGGTCATCCTAGACTAGTAGTGCAAACTATCGTGAAACCCACTCTTTGTGGGAAAATATGATTGAGGATTCCGAAGACGATAATATCACTGAAGATGAGATGAGACTGATGCTGAGGATGCTACCTATACCATATAGCCATATGTGAATCTGACTGATCTGATTAGCTACGGTAGTTGGACTTTTTATTTCTTCTTTTCATGTTTAAACATGTACTTTACATCTGGGCACTTTGTTTTAATAAATATTTTTCGTTAAACATTTTACATTTTATTTTTCATAGTATTATAATGGTGAGGGAAATATTTTTTTCTCCAAAAAGCAGATTAAAAAATAGGGATCGCCTTATAATCAGGGTCATCCTATAGTCGGGCCAATACGGTAATATGAAATTTGTTTTAATAAAATTAAAGAAATCTCTTATTCTTAATTCCTCCATTTTAGTATTCATAAATTATATCTAATACTTTACCTTAACCATTAAAGAGGATGTTCTTTCTGAAGTATTGTAGAACTGGGACACACTGTGAATAAGTCTCACTGTTTGCAAAAGATTTAGAATGGAGTCTCTCATGCGGATTGGGTCATCTAGATACAATGAATGGCAACATTTTTCCATGGCTTGAATAAATTTTGCGTTATCTCTAGCTTCATTGTAGCAAAAGGTCATTTTGTGATCGGTATCTTTCCATAACTTTAAAACTTTGGATTGAGCTGCTTGGAGGCAAGCTAAAGTCGTCTGTACTTCAGAGTCCTGGAGGAAAAATAAAACAAATTTAACCTGTCTTCAAAATTTGGTTTAGATCCTAAATGTTCGTGAAGTATTGCGTTTTCTGGAGATTAGAGTAATGAAAATAGCATTCTAAATCATTGTATTCCATTACACTTTCACAATCTCTTCCAACCAATCAAAAAAATATTTTCAAGAGGTCTTAAGTGAAAACCAAACTGGTATCTTTTTTAATAAAAAATGATCTCGACGGAAATGAAATGCGCAACCTACAAGTTGGAAGATAGGTATCTTACCAACTAGACGAGGCCACTGGCACTGGCCAGGGCAAACTTTTCAGCTGGAGGGTCACCTATGATGAAAATTTACAACGAAAGCCTCCAAATAAATATATTAAAATTTCAATTAAAAACTTATTTTAGATCTATGAAATATTCAAAAGTGCATTTAGTAAAATGAGTAATTGTTCTATAAAATAAAATTTTATGAATCCTAGACTACGAGTATGTTACGATTGTTTACTAGGAAATGCTTGGTATGGTTTGTTGAATGATATTTATGATTCTTAGACTATGTTACGATTGTTTACTAGGAAATGCTTGGTATGGTTTGTTGAATGATGTTTATGATTAATCAGTAACATTATAGTTTTTATGATTACCTGAAGATACGACACAAGTTGAGAAAACTGGGCTCCTCTCTTCTTCCAATACTCAAGTTCATCTTGTGGACCACTTGAATCTACTTCTCGTCTCAGTTGCTCACTTTCCATTAGAACCTGACAATATTAAACACAATAATATATTAATTTTCGAATAATTTAAACAATTCTTATTAGTTTATTAATAATAGTTTCTAGAAGGTTTTTGGAGTGCTGTTTGATATTATAAATTGGAGAATTCTTTATTCATTATTTTTTTAGTTATGACACAAATAGTTATGTGATATCTAAGATGGACATTAAAATATTCAATAATATGGAACATTAAAAGATTTAATAATATAGGCCATTAAAAGACCACTTTGTCTAGTAGTATGACTTTTTTAAAGTAATCAATAACACCTTAATAACAATCCCAGATATAGGCTGTATAGATTTGATTCGTGATTTAAAATAAAGCGTAAGAGAGGACAACTAGGTTTAAATAGAACCAAGGACTATTAGGATGTGGGCCATGAGATTCAGACAATTTTATATCAGCTCACTTTTCATTTTGTTTTTCTTTGGACTACGCGGAAGAGTTGATATCTCGATGTATTTGTATAAAAAACGGAGACCTAAGTGGAAATTAGTGTGTGTGTGCTGACCTAACGGGAGCGCATATCCTAGGTTTAGAATGAACGACCAGCTAGCTGATCAGATGTTAGGACGTTCAACTGCCTTTTTAAAATAAATATATATCAGCTTACCTCCATTATGCGTTTGATCCAAAGAGAAACTCGTTCTTCTAAAATTGCAACCTCATCTGGTTTCTTTGCTAGAGATTTGATACTATCGGGGCCGTCTAAGTTTTTAGTTATTATTTGCCCATCATCAAATATATTTTTCTCATCGCAAACTTCTTCGCAAACTGTAAACAAGTGGAATTGTTTTAAAGATCAAGTTTTTCATGGTAACGCAGAGCTAGCAAGAAGAGTGTTGGTAGACCCTAGACTTAGTTACTACTATAAGTGAGCTTTATTTGTCTCTAAGTGACATCGTGCCCATAATAAATAAAGAAGATTTCCATATTTTAGTGTAGACCGCACTAGATGGGGGATTATTTCTCCTAGATGGTCTCCCATAACAGCGTGGGTGGCGATGGCATCAAACTGACAGATAGAGAGAGACGAGAGTCTAGACAAAACTTGCCGCTAGTAATCAAAAGTAGAACGTCCGAAACAAGTTCCCTCATTCAGGAAAATACGAGTATAATTTACAAATCAAAAGTAGAACGCCCGAAACAAGTTCCCTCATTCAGGAAAATACGAGTATAATTTACAAATCAAAAGTAGAACGCCCGAAATAAGTTCCCTCATTCAGGAAAATACGAGTATAATTTACAAATCAAAAGTAGAACGCCCGAAACAAGTTCCCTCATTCAGGAAAATACGAGTATAATTTACAAATCAAAAGTAGAACGCCCGAAACAAGTTCCCTCATTCAGGAAAATACGAGTATAATTTACAAATCGGAATAATAAATGTAACACATTTCTTTTTACTTTATAGAGTCCTTTATTGCAATCGGCGTTTAGGTCGTTTTTTTACCAGAATAGAAATCGGAACTTTCCAGATGGTCTCAAGGAACCATCTTTGTCATAATTTTCCATATGACATCAAGACTCTGCGAAGGCTTTAATCTGATGAACGATTCCTTTCTAGTATGCTCGTGCAAATGGGTAGTGTCTAAAATTTCCAGATACCTCTATATACTATTCCAACATCGATGCCATGGTCGTCAAATAGGTATCCTAGAGTTCAGTGTATGATCGTATACTCTGTTATATCCTTAAATTCCATCTTAAATCAAACAACAGTTTACTTGATAAACCCTGGTAAAAGACTCACCTTTTAAAGCGCTACAGAAAGATCTCAACCCCGGTAGCAGTTGGTTCTTAACCATAGGACATTTGCCGTCATCATCTTCTCCCTCGGAGGGTGGATGAGCCAGCGCCTCCATGTACACACACTCCATGATGCGCTCGATGCCGGTCACCATACCAACAGTCTTAGCGTCTAAGATGCCACAGTACCTACCACAATCCACCAGAATTACGAATCTACATTTCACTGTGAACGATTACTATGAACGAATGTTATATTAAAAATATAGTAAAAAAACTTGACTATGTTTTTAATCAAACACTCGTTTAACTTTGTTGAACGAGCTGTTCTATATATGGTATACAAGGCGTACTCGTATACACATTTTTAATCAAATCATCTAACAACTTTATGCTTCCAATGCGGAATTCTTTGAGATTTCAATCGCTACATTTAAAAAATTATTGAAATAGTACTCGTATTTTGGTACATTTTGATTGATTTACTTGATAGCGAGCAACACGCCCAGCTTACTCTTAAATGTTTTGATTATCTTAAAAATACTTTCCTCTCTCTCCATTCTAGATTTTTTTTCATTGAAATCTCATTTTTATTGCTCCTTTTATCTTCTTACTAAATAGGATTTTTTACGTGTATACTTCTATAAAAACTTCACTGGTCTAGATTAATTTATGTATAATCGGTATAATGTAATGTTTCTAATAAACCATAAATACAAAAACTTTCAGTGTGTACAATATTGTTGTAGACGTTAATTTTCATATCTGTCCATTGTGTTTAAATAAGAGTAATACGTAGTGTTTTAGATATTTTAGTGATTTCGACGAAATCTGTTAATTAAGTCCGTTTTTTAATATAACTTTCTATACTAGCAAAACACTGTAAGAATCATACTAGGTTTTAATATAACTTTCTATACTGGCAAAACACTGTAAGAATCATACTAGGTTTTAATATAACTTTCTATACTAGCAAAACACTGTAAGAATCATACTAGGTTTTAATATAACTTTCTATACTAGCAAAACACTGTAAGAATCATACTAGGTTTTAAATCACTGACCGTTGACATTTTTGACAAAAAAGGAAGAAAGAAATTTGTAAGAATACTATAAAATGTTGAAAATAATATCAAGTATCGTGAATATGTCTACTAGGTTTTTGAATCTGAAATAACAGTGTTTGAAAAATTAGTCGATGCAGGAAACATAAATATTATGTATTGTATTAAAATATTAATTTAATGAATAGAGAATAAAAATATTGTAAATGTTAATTCTAATGCTTTGCTTTGCCTTTCTAATAATCGTGCTAAGCCAGCTTTTCAATCTTGGCGGATTTACTTCTGGACCGGTTATACTGTTTGACCGTTTTATATCTGAATTTATGTTTTTTTTTCTGTAATTTATATGCTGCTTATGATATATTATTATAGTGCTACTATGTAACATAAAAATACCGTTATATAAAACGCTGTCTAATAAAAGGCTGCGGCGGATTAAACCTGCCAATCGTCTTGGAGTTTGGTTACCTCTGGCATGGAAATTTTGGATTTGGTTTTTCAAGACTGTGTGTTTGTTAAAGTACAACTTTCATAAAAAAAAACTTTACACCAATAAACGTACATACCTCTCTCATCCAGAGGATGACCGATATTTATGTATATGCGTATATCATACCGTAATTTTGTTAAATCTCTCGTGTTCTCCATTTTCCATTATAGATCGGAAACATAGACGTCAAGACTTAGTGAGTTAATAGTAGAGAATACAAAGTAAATAAGCTCACAAATCTTTCTGGAATCCTTCTTCAGGCAATTGTTTGCTGATACTGATTCGAAACATGTAGATGCATACTCCAGTAAACGCAAAGTCCCACCCATCAGAGAGGAAGAGTTTCTTCTTAGCCGTCATATTCTGGTTCGGTGTGCTTCCTTTCGTTTGCTGTCCACTTCTTCCACTTGTAGATGGCTTCGTTCCATCTGCTACTGGACCTATTTCTTCGTATATATCTTGATAGAACCAAATCAACTTGTTACGCATGTGTGGTAAAAATAGTTGATTTATTTCGTCAAGCTGAAATCATAAAAAATATAGAGCTACTTTTAATTTAAGAAAGTGATATGGATGACGCGAGAAAAGAAAAACTGAAATATATTATATAAAATCTGAATATACCAAGACATGCTTGAAAGTGACCAAGAGCACAATTTGTCGATTTTTATATTTCTATCTTTCTTTGATAGTATTGTAAATCCCCTATTTTTTTAGAAAAAGTAAAGATTTTTCCGGTAATTCTATAAAATATATATAATGGGTTAGTCTATTATATATTATTAATTTAATTTGAAACTTTAATAAAAAAAACAAACTTTTTACATGTAGTGCTACAGAAGAAATGCCGAGTTTAATCGACCTAGAAATCTGTAAAAATGACAAGTTATTGTACGAAAACGACAAAAATAATGAAAAAAATACAACAATCTAAATATTAAAAAAAATTACTTTCTGTTATAAACATTTAAACAATGCCACACATAGTCTTTACGACACAAAAATGCCACATTGTGGTTTTTGATACACAAAAGTACCAAAAATATTTTTTGTCTTTAAAGCACATTTGTGTCAAAATGGCATTTTTTGTCCTTAATAGACAAATGTGCCAATAATTAAATTTGTTTTTAAGACACAAAAGTGTAAATAATGTTTCTTTTTGTCCTTAAAATACAACCGTGGAAAAATGACAACTTGTTTTTGAGACACAAAAATGTTAAAAACGGCCGGTTACACATACCACATATCTTGAGAGCTGCTAAAAATAAATGGGAAATATTTTTATCAAATTTTATGTCATAATGAAAACATTTCTTCGACGTAACCTTTTGAGAGTTCTCAAATTTCGAAAGACTTCATTCACAGCTGTAATCCAGCAACACGACATTCACAATTCAACTTCCTTGACTCATTACGATACTGAGATTCTTTAGAACCAGCAATGATTGCAGCTTAATTTCATTTATCAATTCTATCTCAAATAATCAAGATAAATACGATTGCCAACCTCCAGATGGAAGAGAAATTGCGTAGAAATACAATGTAATTGTAAATACCATATTTCCCTCGAAGACGTGGTCCATGATCTCGTGGCGCGGCAGGCCCGTGCCGTCGATGAGTAACTGGAAGGTGAACTCCAACCGAGGATCCATCTCCCCGCGACGCGCCTTCCTCTCGCATTCCTCGCGCCTTTTCTGGAATACAATACAGATTATTATCTAACAATTCTGTCTATTATCGACTTTGTTACAACATGGGCAATACACCAAATAGCATAAAAATGCAGTTTTTTTCAAATGCCCATATTCCCAATCTTCCTGTACAGAGCAAAAACTTATGCGATGTGTAGTATTCAGTTGGTATAACTTGGGTAGTTAGAAGATCGAACCACTCAATCCTGCAAGAGCTCGACTTAAAGATCCAAATATCTGCGATCTGCTTTCAGCTTATATTACGTTTCTTTGAACACAATACCAAGCGAGTGTCAGATAACTTAAACACTTATGGTATACTCGTACATAGTATGTAAGTAGGTATTTCATGTCTCCAGTAACCACAAACTTCTCCATACTGTCTCCTTGGCCACGAGTTGAGCGGTCCATGGAATTCGTAACATCCATCTCCAGCACCACATTTCAAATATGTCTAGTCTACGTCTCTCGCTTGCTCTCAGAGTGCAAGTCACCGCGCCATACTTGAATATTGCGAAGGCGAGAGACTTAACTAGGTGCATTTTCGTCGTGATGGTGATAGTTCTGCTCTTCCGTATCTTTTCCAGCTTTGACATCGCATTTTTTGCCATTCCAGTTACCCTTTTTACCTCAGCCTCGCATTCTCTATTGTTGGTAATACTGGAGCCTAAATAAATAAAGAATAAACATAAATGAAAAAAGATCTTATGCACTCTTTGTGGATGATATCGTTGTATTTGCAAGATATCACATCACCACTCGCTCAAGACAGTGGTAGTAAAAGTAAACTATGGTTTCCAAATGTTTGGATTGAATGTAAATATCGAAAGAACCTTATGACCAAGAAGTTATGACATACAGAGATGAATCTAAAAACCTATCGCAGTGTTTGCAAAATTAAACTTCAAATTTGTCGAATCCTTTATAAATTAATGCCAATTAATGAGATTAAAAGAAATTGAATTTAAGATAGTATTGAGATACATACAAATAGTTGGGTGTTATTATAATTTTCTTAAATACCTTTCGGGCAAATTTCGGAATTTCACTCAATAATCAAACATTTTTTTATAGACAATCCATCAACACTAGGATGATTTATACCACCACATCAAAGCCGAAAATGTAATGATGAGAGTCAATATAATAAATGAGATTTAAAAATATATAAATTTTAGATAGTTTAAAGCTTTAACTAAGTCCACTTAAAAAAAATCGATCTATAAGTGGAAAATTTTTCAAGAAAGAAGAAACACAAAATTCATTGGACGTGGCAAAGATATGGTATATGGTACTCGTATATCAAATTAGTCACGAAAATGACAACTGAAAACCACATGATCTATAGTCTCATCATACAGGTCATATTCGCTATAGAAAAGTAATTTAATGGATCAGAGGAAATACCATAGTCACCGATATTGTCTCTCATCTCAATTTCACAGTCAAATTTGTGGATTTTGTTCTAAAAGACCACAGTCACCAATTTATCAGTAGCTTTTATCTCAATGACACGATGCTGCGCATAATAAAATACATCTAGCCACACCCTATCATTTTTTTACTCAAGTTCTGAAAATCGTGACAATCATTGTCATCGACCATACATCTTCGCGCGAGCGAACTTACTTTATGCAGCACCACCTTTTCCACCTGGTCACTCCATTGGACTGATGCTCAGCATCTGCTTCTTCTGCCATTCATACTTTTCACCAGAATTGATTACTCAAGCTGTTTAAAAGTACCGTAAGGTTCATCTTGCACACATCACAATAATCGATTGATTGATTATTTTAGTAGTCCGTGGAATGTGCCTCCAACACCAAATTACATGAAGTGTATATAATTTGCTGCCTCCAACACCAAATTACGAGTACATACACTTCATAACTGATTATGCCCATTATTCAGCCCCGAAACGATAGGTCTATACCCTAGATCAGCGGTTGGCCACCTAACATATGTTATATGCACTTAACGCCATTTTTTTTAAGTACCGGACACTCCGCGTGTCACTGACGGATCCAAGAATTTTCTCATGTGGGAACGGGGGGGGGGGGGGGTGGAGGAAGGAAGGAGGAAGAAATTGAATATTTAATTAATGTTATATTACTTCATTATAATTCAAATCACTTACAAGGCCCCATGTAAAATATAAATTAAAAGTCCTGCTCAAAATCAAAGCGAGATTTTGCGGAGCTAATTTTTGGATTCCTCCCCTTCCCTCAAAAACTGACCATTTTGTTTAAGAAAATGAGCCACGCTGCTAGAAATTTTTTGATGTTTCCCCGAAAACTAATAATATCGTGTAAGAAAACGAGCCGTTTCGTTTAAGAAGTTATGCACGTAATTTGTTAATGAACTGAAGAATTTCATTATTTGTCATTCTTTATGCCGTGCCACCAAAAAACCTTCCGCGTGCGTGCCACATAGTGGCACGTGTGCCATAGGTTGCCGACAGCTGGCATAGATCACTTACTTAAGCCATCACAAATCCTTCCGCGTGCGTGCCACATAGTGGCACGTGTGCCATAGGTTGCCGACAGCTGGCATAGATCACTTACTTAAGCCATCACAAAACCTTCCGCGTGCGTGCCACATATAGGCACGTGTGCCATAGGTTGCCAACAGCTGGCATAGATCACTTACTTAAGCCATCACAAAATGCACTGGAGCCGTTATTCCTGTTCATCTTTAATGATTACATTTTTAACCAATACACTATATTTGACTTTGAGAAATCCACGTTAAATTATTCCCACTTTCCTCGTTAATGCAAATCGTTCAAAAATTTTAGTTCAAAATAATCAACTTTTTAAACCATCACTGTATTACTCCCTAGGGCTAATATGTTGCTTTTACTCCTGCTTTTGATATTATTGAACATGCCTTGATAAATTTAATATAATTCCTCCCTTTTAAAAGATGTTCATTACATTTTCCTATTCGACATAAAAGTAATCAAATTAATGGAGTTCAACCAAGTTTTTTTTACTGAAAGTTTGAACAAATTATTATTTGGTGAATTAAGATTGTCCGCTTCAATATGATAACGCCACGTATATGAAACCCATAGTTTGTGAATGCTGTCCGCTTCAATATGATAACGCCACGTATATGAAACCCATAGTTTGTGAATGCTGCTTCATAAAATAACTAGTCTTATGTCTTCCGTATGATGCAAACCTTCTACAGTAAAGTATTTTTGTATAAAAAATGACCAAATAATAAACATTAAAATGAAAAAAATGTGTGAAAATGTCGTGAAATATTTGTATATCGTCATAAAACTTAAACCACAACTTGAACAAAAGTTTCGTATCGAACGATAAAAAGGTTTTTATTTAACCAAAATTTGTTTTTCATAGTGGATATTTAATTAAAAATGTATAAAATTGCATAAAATAAATTATGTATAGCAATTGTATGACGACACAAAAGTGTATTTGTCAAACTCTTAAAATAGTTTTGTTTAATATGTTTTCATACTTTGTCTAATGTTTAAAGTTTGAATCTGAAATTAATTTTAGAAATGAATAATTTTGAAAAGGGATGTCAATTGCAAAACCCCTCAAAATGCTCTTAGGTTAGCTGAAAATTCATTAATAACGAATCAGCGAAAATGTTATTTGAAAAAAAATAATACTTCATTTTCAGCGCTGTTCCTGAAAAAAAATTTAACCTCGAAAGAGTTTTTAAAAATACGATACATAAAAAATTGACACGCATAATGTGACATTTTTTAATGGCAGTTTTGTTAGATATAAAATAGGTTTTGTGGTGTACATGAAACCAATTAAAAAAGGGAAACGTTGATGTCAAAGATGTATCTCGCGCCAGATGCCCTGTCATTTCCAAGTAGATAAAATCAAGACCATGTTTAATAGCGACAGCCATTTGAAGACATGTGAGGTTGATCAGGCTCCAAACATTACTGCTACTATAGTTTCGTGATATTAACGTAAGCTTGGAATGATCAATAAGTTCGATACTTGGGTGCCGTATCAATTCTCCTCGCAACTTTCTACTTATACGCAAGAAAAACGATTTTTTCTCAAATGAGTCATCAGTGGCGACTACAAGTGGATTATTTAAAACAAAGTTAGTGTATCTGGTGAACTGGAAGGGCATCGTGTACTATGAGCTGTTGTCACCAAACCAACATATAAATTCCAATAAGTATTGCTCGTAACTGGATTAATTAAAACAAACAATAGTTGGCTAATAGGCAGGGCTGGCCAATAGAAAATGCGTTGTGTTCCATCATGATAACGTCAAACCATATGTTTCTATGGCCACTGGGTAAAAATTGTTGCAGCTTGGATGGGATGTTTTAGTGCATCCACTATAAAGTCCTGTCTAGAATTTGTTTCGATCTTTGCAGAAATCTCTTAATAGTATAAATTTATAAATTTGAATTCCTGTCCAAACCATAAAGATTAGTTTTCTGCTAATAAGTCTCAGGAATTCTACAAGATAATAACTCTTCAGTTACCAGAAAGATGGAAGAAGGTAATGCTCAAAGTGGCACATAAATAATTTATAAAACTTATTTCTGAATTTACAAATGATTTTGAAACGGAATGAGTTTATATTATAAACTCAATACATAAATGTATACCATCAAGCCACTTCTCTGTTGGAGTAGGTAGAGAGGATAGCTCGTAAAACCTTCCTACCATGATATGCACTACTCGTCTCCTCTACAATCATACATATTCTTATATAACTCGTACGATTATTTTTTTTACTTTTTCCTTCTTCCAATATTTCATTCCTTTGGTTCAACAATAATATTCTCAGTTGTCCCCCCCCCCCCTACCACGATTCCCACTTATGCTTGTATAATATTATACATTTGTTTAGTCAGTCTTTCATCCTCATCGGTTCAACATGTCCAAAGCCCCAAACGTCAGTTTTTAGCTCACGTTTATCCTCAATAATAACATTTCTTATTCTGTCACACATTTGTGTATGCATTTTCACTGCATTTAGATACGAGTACATCAATGTTGGCACTTATATTACTTGAATATAGAATAATAGTCTATATTAAATCGACTATAAATTATATAATACTTGATACATATTAAAAATAAAATCTGAAATGAACACGACCTACTTTAAAACAATTAAAAATATATATGATTAATGTTCTTCAAGCACAGAAAATTATTTCTAATTTTATTACATTTTTATTGTAAACAGTACAACCTGTCGAGCTTATCGTTATCTTTTCCAACTAAGTAAAAAGACGTTTAAGAGGCCTTAAGCGAAAACCAGACCGGAATATATATTTTTTAAATCTGGGTTCAAACGGGAGTTGAGCCCGCAACCCCCGGGTAGGTCTTACCAGCTAGGCCATCGTGAACCAATTTTTAGTCAATATTGAAAGCATTTTTAAATGATAATTTTATTCTATTGAAATATAATTTAACTTGTATAAAAATGGGGACATGGGAAGTTATTTCCACTGCTATTTAATTTAAAAAACAAAATCTTTGACGCTTGTCAAAAATATATTTTTAAAGCAAATTACTAAGGGTGACATTATTGACTTTTCAAAATAGATGGCATTACATCTAGTGGGGGTCTGCATCCATGTGAGTATATGATACGAGTATATAAAATAGATGGCATTACATCTAGTGGGGGTCTGCATCCATGTGAGTATATGATACGAGTATATAAAATAGATGGCATTACATCTAGTGGGGGTCTGCATCCATGTGAGTATATGATACGAGTATATAAAATAGATGGCATTACATCTAGTGGGGGTCTGCATCCATGTGAGTATATGATACGAGTATATAAAATAGATGGCATTACATCTAGTGGGGGTCTGCATCCATGTGAGTATATGATACGAGTATATAAAATAGATGGCATTACATCTAGTGGGGGTCTGCATCCATGTGAGTATATGATACGAGTATATAAAATGTATTTTATCTCATATCGAGCTTATCTTTTATCTCATATCACCCTCTTCACTAAGTCAAATTTCGGAAACAATGACGAAATCATTTTGATAAATCTTTAATTTGTCTCTTTTCTAATAACTTAAACTTGAACCAGTTACACCGTCTATCAATAGATATGAGATGTAAAACATCAAAAATTTCAATTTGCAAGTAAACTGCCTCACACAAAAAATATTTTAAGTTGTTAATTCCAAATAAATTCAATTTAATCATACCATCAGCATATCCATCAAATCTTCTTCCGAGTCACTACTCGACTCTCCCGCGTAAACTCCGTGAACAAACATTTTTTTTAAATTTAAATTAAAAATCTTTTATTAAAAATAAATTGTTCTACACTTTTGATATTTTAATAATTTAAAAAAAAATTATTTGAAAAATTATTAAAAATGTTATAATGCTATTCAAAAATAATATTTTTTTTATAAGTTTTAATATTTTTTATATAATTTTACATATGATTATTTGTAAGTAACGAGTTTACATTTTTTTATAAATGTGGATGATTTTACAGGTTTGGTTAATTTTTTTGAAAAACTTGACCAATTGTTTATCAAAAAATATAATTTATTTATTAACGTCGATTTTTCGACGAAATTTAATTTATTTACGAAAATGCAAAGAATTTATGTGTTTTAACGTCGATTGTCGTTTTTTTTTTTTAATTCATCAAATCAGAAATTCTTGTTGTTAACGAGTACCGTAAAATTTTCAATTAAAGTGATTTAAAACCCACGGTTCAAACAATGCAACTAATGATTTGAATAAAAAAAAAGGGTTAAAATGAACATAAGAATATCGATCACTCTTTTTAGTAGTGATATAATCATATTTACTATGCATTTAAATCAATTATTAAAACCCACCCCCTTTCAATCACAATAAAATGGTCTAATGGTACAGTGAATGCACACACTCAGATCAGATTCAGATGCATTTTACGGTAGGTAGGCGGTCGATCTCAGATAATTCCCATTTCCATCAGAACAACGATAATGTAAACAATATCGTTTATTCCATAGAGTTTTGGCTGGTCAACACGATCCAATATTTGCGTGTAATTTTCTAAATATTATTGTGTACGTATATTTTGCAGAGCATATGCTAGTAATTATGTTTTAATTTCATCTATTTTTTTATGGCAATTTTTTTATGAATCAAATTGAACTTATACATTGTATTAAAAGAAGGATCCACTTTCCATCAGATCCTCAGGTTTAATCTTTTAAGAAAGTGTGGTTGTTAATTAGGATAACTCGTCCACAATACACGAATAAATAAATAAGTGTCATTAATTCACTGGATGGACTTCTCGTAGATAGTAAGATATTCCCCACTATTGAGGTTCTTTTGGGGTATTCATTAAGATGTAATAAAAAAAGGTTTCGATGAATTGGACAGATTAAAAATAAATTAAATAAATTTATTTACATTCGGATTAAAAAAATTTAATATTTTGAAAATTTTCACCTCAAAATCAAATAAATTTTAAAATTTGTCAAAAATCTTTTTTCTTAAATTTTTTTAAATTTGTATTTTACAATTTTAATACACTACAATTACAGTTAAAAAATAATGTGTTTTTTAATAAATAAGTTTTTTTAATCACGTTTTACGATTATTTTACAAATTAATATAAACACTTTTTAAATTATTTTTCACATTGTTTCGAATAATAATAACCCTTTGTTTTGAAAGCATCCACTAAATTCGTCAAGGCGAAACCTAGTGTGAAGGTGCCGTTAACAAAAGACACTGAAAGTACAACAGCCTAAAGGTGACTAAAGAAAGGCCGTAAGATTTTCCTATTAATATTCAGGCCGCTAAGTGAAGTCGTGTGAATAGCAGGTAGTGCGGCGGGGCGGGAAGGGGCGCCGTTACATCACCCCTGCCATCGCGGGACACCCCCTGATATCGCGGCTTGCATTCTGATCTGCTGGCGAGATACCATCATATGGTAAGGTTCAACTTGTATCATACATCATTTGAATAATGTTATTGTAATATTCTAGAGTTAATATTATAAAATAACTGTTACAATAATTTTGTACGTTAATGAATACTAGCGAAATTTGATTGAAGTGTATTATTTCAACCAATATACAATCCTGTTTGGCTTATTAAGGTAATGCACTGCTATGTTAATATCAGTGTTTCGTTTACGGTCTATTTAAATATATATCCCAACATACATCTCTCCATCCATGCCCCTTTGTGCGGTCTTGAGCTTTTGTGTGTTCTTTACTGTGAAGTACTGCGAGAATATACTGATTGTAGACCTTTCGCTTCAAAGATATTGGGAGATTACTTTTGAAGATGTTGTTCAAACGTCCAAATGAGCTACATGCTAGTTTTGCATCAACTGCAGGAATTGGCAGAGGTCAGTAAAGAAGTTGGTTTAAAAATGAATATATCAAAAACCAAATATATGATGAACAGCTTTACTACCCCGAAACCAATAATTGTAGATGGAAAGTCGCTGGAACTTGTCCAGGAATATGTGTATTTGGGCCAACTTATCTCCTTTGTAGGTGGCATAACATATCAGAGTTTTTTTAAATATATTTTTAGTCTTTGAAGATTGATAACAACCTACTCTGTATCAATATATTGGGTGTTAACATAAGTTGTGTCCGTTTTTTTCCAAATTAAAAATGAGCACCAAAAGTAAAACAAAATGGTAAAGGTTATACGTCATTCGAAAGAAAATTTTCTGCTCTCTATATTGTGTTTGTTTTTACGTTACATATATTATTTTATTTGATTACGAGCCTTCAAAATGGAATGTCAAGTATACGAAAGTGAGCATTTTCGACACCTCCTTCTGTTCGCGTTCAATCGGAAGAATAAAGCTGCTCGCGATATTTGCGAAGTGTACGGTGAAGATGCTACAAATGAAAGGACAGCTCGTCGATGGTTTTTGCGTTTCAAAGACGGTAATTTCGACCTGAAAGACATGGAGCGTTCCGGACGACTAGTGGACTTCGATGAGGACCGCTTAAACCATATTATTCATGAAGATCCCCTTCAAACCACCGTAGAATTGGCTGAGCAGATGAATTGTAGTCACATGACTGTATACCGCCATCTTAAATCAATGGGAAAAGTCCAGAAGTTCGGCGCTTGGGTTCACATGTTTTGAGTGAAAACAACAAAAATCAACGTTCGACCATTTCTGCTGGTTTGCTCGCGCGTCAAGTAAAGGTTCTTTTACCACATCATTACTGATTTGAGATGGCGGTATTCAGTCATGTGACTACAATTCATCTACTTAGCCAATGCTACTGTGGTTTGAAGGGGATCTTCATGAATAATATGGTTTAAGGAGTCCTCATCGAAGTCCACTGGTCGTCCGGAACACTCCATGTCTTTCAGGTCGAAATTACCGTCTTTGAAACGCAAAAACCATTGCCGAGCTGTCCTTTCATTCATAGCATCTTCGCCGTACACTTCGCAAATATCGCGAGCAGCTTTGGCTGCTTTATTCCCTCGATGAACGCGAACAGGTGTCGAAAATGCTCCCTTTTGTCTACTTGACATTCCATTTTGAAGGCTTGTAATCAAATAAAATAATATATGTAACGTAAAAACAAACACAATATCTTTTAGAGCAGAAATTTTTCTTTCGAATGACGTATAACCTTTACCGTTTTGTTTTACTTTTGGTGCTCATTTTTACAATAATTTGTAAAAAAAACGGACACAACTTATGTTAACACCTAATATAATATATACACGAGTATACTCGTATATACAGTGGAATACAGGAATTGTTCTCTAATCCTTGGTTCCCACTTGACTCTAGTCATGTAGCGAGTGGTTCAAGAGCAATTAAATAGCAATTTAGAATGTACATTTTGTAATTCGTGAAATTGTTTTTTCGTTACAAAAAATCGCTTAAAATTAAACAAAAGTAAATATAGTAAACTTGTTAGATGGTTGAAATAATAAATCGGTCCCATGCCAAATGCCAATTAGACACTCGGCTACGTTGTAGAATTTTATGAATATTAATTCAATTTAGTTTATTGACGTTTGAAATTGAACAACCCAAAAGAAAGAAGTGAAGGGAAGTTGCATGCTAGTTTGCGGGAATATTTTTGTCGTACATTATCTTTATACCAGTGTAGAACTGAAATTTTACACTAAAAGTTTGTGGCAGAAATGGAAATGGTTATCTAACACAATATATTTTATTATACACAGGCTGATTCTTTTAATGGTGAGTTTAAATGTTTTACCATAATGTAAACAAATAAAACCATAGATTTATGATACGTTGCTTAGTTTAGAATAATATATTTATATTAACTTACTTCTGAGAATAAAACTACTTAAATAAAAATAAATGAGTCCACAAAAATTATAAATTCTCTATTTGATTAAAGTTGCATACCCATACGTGTATGTAGAAAACATAAATAAAAATCATATTAATACAAGGTACATAATGACTAAAATATCATAGATTTGGATATGTTTAGTAATACAAGGTACAGAATCACTAAACTATCATAGATTTGGATATGTTTTGTAATACAAGATACAGAATCACTACAATATCATAGATTTGGATATGTTTAGTAATACAAGGTTCAGAATGACTAAAATATCATAGATTTGGATATGTTTAGTAATACAAGATACAGAATGACTAAAATATCATAAATTTGGATATGTTTAGTAATACAAGATACAGAATGACTAAAATATCATAGATTTGGATATGTTTAGTAATACAAGGTACAGAATCACTAAACTATCATAGATTTGGATATGTTTTGTAATACAAGATACAGAATCACTACAATATCATAGATTTGGATATGTTTAGTAAAACAAGGTTCAGAATGACTAAAATATCATAGATTTGGATATGTTTAGTAATACAAGATACAGAATGACTAAAATATCATAAATTTGGATATGTTTAGTAATACAAGATACAGAATGACTAAAATATCATAGATTTGGATATGTTTAGTAATACAAGATACAGAATGACTAAAATATCATAAATTTGGATATGTTTAGTGATACAAGATACAGAATGACTAAAATATCATAGATTTGGATATGTTTAGTAATATAAGACACAGAATGACTAAAATATCATAGATTTGGATATTTTTAGTAATACAAGATACAGAATGAATAAAATATCATAGATTTGGATATTTTTAGTAATACAAGATACAGAATGACTAAAATATCATAGATTTGGATATGTTTAGTAACACAAGATACAGAATGACTAAAATATCATAGATTTGGATATGTTTAGTAATACAAGATACATAATGACTAAAATATCATAGATTTAGATATGTTTAGTAATACAAGGTACAGAATCACTAAAACATCATAGATTTGGATATGTTTAGTAATACAAGGTACAGAATCACTAAAACATCATAGATTTGGATATGTTTAGTAATATAAGATACAGAATGACTAAAATATCATAGATTTGGATATTTTTAGTAATACAAGATACAGAATGAATAAAATATCATAGATTTGGATATGTTTAGTAATACAAGGTACATAATCACTAAAACATCATAGATTTGGATATGTTTAGTAATACAAGGTACAGAATCACTAAAACATCATAGATTTGGATATGTTTAGTAATACAAGGTACAGAATCACTAAAATAGTCAAATAAAAACTCAAACTATTATATAGAGCTTTGTTCTTAATAATTACATTTCTTATACTGCCATACATCGATAAACCACATATTCTTCTCAGTCCACGCATTTCCACCCAGTTTATTCGGCTTTTTTTTCATACACATAATTTCGCTTTTTAATTACGAACTAGTTGCTAAATATCTAGTAAGTTGTCAACATTACGGAGAATACTTACTTTACATTGCCCATTAATAACATTGAGAGGTTTCAATTGTGTTTTAATAACTTCTCGATTAGAAGAAAGAAAGAAAGAAAGTCTTCAGATTTCCCTCAAAGTACAGTGCAACAGGTAGATCATTAGATTGAATAGCTTGATCGACACATCAAGCTCGGCTCGAAAACTTCAACGTGTTCCCCTTTTTTTGTTTATACCTATACATGGTTTGAATTAATCGTGTGACTTAAGTAGTGAATCCTTCATACTCAACATAATAAATAACGTTTATATAAATAAATACTGATTTAAAAACATATGGTTATCTATCAAAATAAAAATAAATTTCTTAACCGGCTTGAACAAAATTGAATATCCAATGCATACGATCTCGATCTCGTATAAGATCTCGCGATCCAAGTTCTGAAAATATATTTATTTCAATTCAAAGGTTAAGGCGTCGTCACCTTTTGCCAGTTGGCGACCATCACGGCAATTTTCATGTTGCTGACCAAAAAACTGGGAAAACTCAATGGCACTGCAATTCAGCCGTTTTAACAGGTTTTATGCTAGGAATTGTGGCGTTTTACATTTTTCTCAGCTCTTTTATTTATTGTTTATGTTTTTCGTTAGATGATTAGTTGCTTAGTGATTCTCATTTTGTGACTAAGGTATCAACTTGCCAATTGACATTTTTCATAGTCTCTAAATACCCGTTCGTATTATCGAACCTTATTGATCCTGTAAATATTAAACTCTCCCGAGCTTAGATCTCATTGAGCGCAGCCTTCGTGTTAGACAATTTCGTTCACATAGCTCCGGGATTTACGTGACATAAACCTGGAACATGCTGTATCCAAAATAAGTTATAAATTATTGTCGAAAAAAATCTTCAGAAATCATTTAGGAAAAATCAGCCTTCCGTGTTTTAAAGGTTTGGCTGAGTCATGATTCGAACTAGTTAAATTAATTATTACGACAAATCATATTATTTTGTTTTGGAATTAAATCCTTTTCTTAGACTTTGTCACGATTCAAGTAAAAAATGTAGTGCGATCCAAATATGACTTGATCACGAAAATATTTTTAATATATTTTTATCTTGTGTTATTCTTAAAACACAAGACCCTTCCACCGTAAATAATTCTTAAATAAAGAGAAAAAGAAAAAGTATAGAGCTTTTGTCATAAAGTAAAAATATGTTTTTGTAAATTTAAAAAAAATCCGTTGTAAGTCGTTGGCTGGTCACGTTTATGATATTTAAATTGTTGATAAAATGTGTTCGTTCATATGACTGGAAACAGAATTATCGAGCTAAACAAGAACCAAGAAATCGAATATTTCCAAAATAATTTCCAGTGTCTTGAGAGCATGTTGTAGAGTGCGATTCGTGGAAATTGTAGAGGAATTCAGAAGGAAGTTAACGGAACTCTTCTTTATTGAGCTATCTTAAACTGAACCAAGTTTCCGAAAATAAAATTGAAAAAATCATCCCTGTAACTATGAGATTCGCGTTTTTTATTCAAATCTATAAATAAAATGGGTTTATATTTATACCTTTGAATAAAAATATCAGAGTGAAGAAAAACCTTCAGAATCATTTAACGTAAACAAACGTTAGAAGCTATTGAATACCAAGTTTTGCCTTTTACAATGTTTAATCTAGAAATAATAGCTCCTGGAAGTTTTTATCATATGAACTATTCAATTAGAAAAACTTTCTTTTATGGATATTATGATTTCAGAAAAAGTTTTATAGTTATTCGCATTGAAATAATATATTTCTTTATTTGCAGAAACGAAAGGTTTTGTTTGATACAACGATGACTGTACCAGACTGAAAAATAAAACAAACTTTATTGAACTACTTTTTTCTTTAGATTGAGTTTTGTTTTAATGTGATCGGTTTTTTCAAGGTATATTTTCGTAACGTTTACAGTGTGCGTCTCGATGGTAATATACGTTTTAAGATTGAGATAAAGTCGACCAAAAGCGGTTAATACAATAAAACAGTTTCTTACAATGTCACAGAAAAATTGTGAAATTTTCGAACGTTTTCTTTATTAAATGCGTAAGTATTAAAATATGTTTTATAATAATAATGATGTCGATTGAAATATTCAATAATTCACATTGATAAATATGAAGTTAAACCAAAAACAAATGTGTTTTTTGTAGTATAACAATCTTGATTGCCTTGTCGTGCCTTAGACTATACGCAATAGCCTTAAAAATGTATTTTTTGCATTTTACAATAAAATTGGACAATATTACCGCCAGCACGTATGCCTTAAAAATACAGACATGGGCCAATGTTATCGCGTGTTGAGATACTGTGGAGTATTGAATTTTTTAAACTTTTTTTAAAAGGCCGAATTTCAAAAATCGAGTCATTTAACCCGTTCAGTAAAGATATTTATTTTCTTCGTTATATCTAGCGTCGAGCGAGTTTAAGAGCATTACGCGGAAGTTGACTTTACATTCAATTGCACAGTAGACGTTTCATACGAGTATAGCTAGCAGGAAAAATCGAATTTCAATTGATTTAATCTTCATGTCAACTAATAGTCAAATATCCAAATAAACCACGTGAAGCCAATGTGGTAATAACATAAGCAAATGTCAGCAAGAAAAAACTAAAAAAACATTGCAAATGCAAACTCAAAATACATGCCCAATTTTCTTTTCGTATTTTTTATAAATTGTTTTTGAGTGTATTCGTAACAGCAGTATAATTTTAAAAAATATTATAGAGATGATATTTAATTTTGAATTGAAGTTTATTGATAACGACTTATGATATATTGTCATTGCTTTAACTTTTTTGTATGCATTGATTTATGTGGTTACAATTTATTCTAATTATCAGCACTGAAAGTCCCTGATCTAGTTTATTTTCATAGCTTTAGGTATTCGTTTGGTTCGTAGCAGGGCGCTGTCAATATTATGGAAAGAGTTATTTTACGTTGTAAGTAATGAAAGCGTTGTAGGAAATTTACAAATGAAATAAAAAAAAACGGTATGTTTTTGACCGTACTCAAGAAGAAAAAGAAACATTTGGTAAAAAATTCGCTATATAAGAAAAAAATAGTCCATTTGGCTATCGAATAATAGGTTTTGTTTGAATCAAGTTGAAGAAGATCACAATCAGATAAAATGTGACACGTTGTCAACAGAAGGCTGAAAATTACTATCTCTAGCTGTTTAAAACAAACAAAGATGATTTGGAAAGAGTTCTATTAATTTGATTCCTAAGGTATTAAATAGATAAATAAATAAATACAGGTTTATTGATAGCAACATAGTATGCACATAATACATTTAGACACATTTCAAGAACACATTAAAAAAGAGAAGCTATTAAAAGGTCTGGGCTCATCTAATAACATCTCCCCGGCCAAGATACACCTCACCAATATAGGGCGAGCCCAGCCACGGGGACATTAGATGTTTTTCAGCCCACACCCTATGTTTTTCAGCCCACCCAAATAGGTTATAGTGTTTCTTAGAAATTCAAAAAGGATGAAAAGTATTACCTTGGTAAAATTTACTTCTGAAAAGACTTTTGATCTAAAACTTACAAAATATCTTGACATTTTTCGTTTTTCGACTAAGGTACGAAATGGAAACATATTCCTAAACTATTTTCTAATCAATGCGAAAAATAATGTTACCCTCATGATTTATCGGTCACAATTACCGAAACTTTGTGTGAAATCAAATTACGAAATTTACTTAATCTCACTTTACAGGGAATAACGTTCGTTCAGGAAGGACTTCAACAGTTAATCTCGGGTGTTACCTAGACTGAAAGCGATTTTCAGAAGGTTCATCTAAAAAATCTTCACTAGTAAACACGAATATTATTTTACTAATTTTGTTTGTGCCATCTTATTCTGTTATCTCAAGTTTTTATGATTTATCGCAGAGAAAAGTGGAAAAATTATTAGTAGTAATTAAAAAAAATCGAGCGACATTTCAGCTAACATCTCTTAAATCAGCCACCGTACATGTGTGTTGCAGTGAACGGTTTTTCGCAAATTCAATCAGGGATAAGTTTTAAACATTGATATCTTCTACAAAACCTTATAAGAAAGTACTTTAAATGCATTGTTTAATCTGCTCGATTAAGCCGGCATAAAAATGTTCACAACTTGAACGGACTAGTTTTCTGATTTTCACAGTTTCCCTCCCATTGGTAGGTTCGCAATCAGCATGGATATCTTCATTTTAAAATGTTTTCTACGTAACACTTTTGATATATGTAGTGTTGGTTACTAATGCTTCACGTCTCATGGACTGCAAGACGTACCAATGTGTTCATTCACCAGGACCGACAGGTCAACGAAAGATTGTCAACTATATGTAATAAGAGAATATTGTCACACTTCGAACATTCGGCTAGAAGAGATGAAGACTTGTGATTCGGGGCGACGAGCAAGAGGGGGATCTTCAGCAAAGTGTGTAGGCTAAATCAAAGAAATGTCTAGTTCATAACTGAACTCGCCATCATTCAGGATTGGGAGGAGGGGAGGCATAAAGACCACCGGGGAACCACGATGCTTATTAAAAAGTCACACTACTAAGAATAATAAAATAAACCCATATGATGGATGTTGTGTGACTCTCGAGGGCTTTATAAAAGGTTTTTTTGTGAATTGAATTTGGTATTGGTGATTATTTTTTCTTAACTGTTAATATTTTTTTCTATGCTAGAAGAATGTTTAAAAAATATATATTTTTATTCTTTGCTTTGAAATATATATTATATTATATATTAGTATTATATCTTGAGACATTAAGTATAGTGGATACGAAATTTACTTTTAATCATGTTTGAGCTATGCGCATGTTGATTTTTTGCTTGATTGCATCTACATGCATATTCTCCTTTTTCCATGAATATCAGGAGTGACACCCGGTTTGGTGCATTGCGGCCTGCCCGCTTTATGACGGCCCTGTATTGTGTTAACAACTAGTTATATTGATGAATTTTTGTGAGAGTTTCGACTTGTGTGCATTATTTCAATTAATATTTTTTCTATTGTCATGAATGAATCACTCACTGCTTATTTTTTTAATATTAATATAAGGTACATTGTACCGTTGGTAAATAAATATACATAATATACCTATATGTCGACAGAAACATGATTCGTCGACTCTAGATCTTACGTAAGGTCAGTATGTTGAAAATTAATGTTCGTATGTATTAATTTAACCGCTCTTCTACGAGTATACTCGTATATCCTAGTTCCATTTTGCGTTATGTTACGAGTATAAATTGAGATTCTTTGTTACTGAGTTTTCAATGTTATCCTTGGATGATAATCACGAAAAGTTTAATTTAGGAGTCATTCATTAGGATTGAAAATTCGCTTTTAACACGATTCCGCGATACTTGTGTTTTAAGATATAATTTCTTCCTTGTGTAATATCGCGTGACACACTAACTGATATAACTAAAAACATTAAGTTAAAATCTAAGTTCCGCACCACGAACTTAAATAAAATCAAGCTGCTTTGGTCGACTTTCAAACCCACGATTGTTTTCTTATTGAAGTTGCATTTCAATTTTCAATATTCTTTTCCCTTTTCTTAATTTTATTTAAAAATTAAAGCGACGAAAGTATTGTGAAATTTATTGATTCCGCAAATGATAATATTAAAATATTTATTTCTAAGTTTTTTTTCAGAAATGATCAGTGGAGGAATTTCACAATTATGACCATTATATAATCTGAAGATCGCAAACAATATGACTATTTTCGTCAAGTACATTCTTAATTTTCTATTATCCCCCCTTTGTTAAACCAGTTCATCATGTCCCACATAAACGATGTTACATTAGGCCGATGGGTGCATGTTAACAATATTCATTGGTCATCAGAGTAGATCTGGTGGCGTCAAAGGATAGTTTTGCTGCATTCGAAGCTTTCTGCAAAAGTACTGGCAAATTGCTAGGCTGTCTAAACTCCAAGCCTTTAGCCGCTTTATAAATATATTTACTGCACTGCGAGTCATTTTTTTTTCTTCCGTGACGTCGGACCTTAAGTCGGCCATCGCAACAATTATTTTCACACTAAAGCGTGTGGTCACCGGGTAAGATGCCTCTTTAGACAGTTCCTTCTTCGTCACTAAGTGACGTCGCGCTTATAAAATATAAAGAAGATTTCGATCGTCTAGTGTAGATCGCGCTGAACGAGGACTCATTATGTCCCCCACACTAATGTGAGTTGTCGTGGGATCGAACCTAACTGATGTTTTTATTATTAAATTAAAATAAATCTATTTATTTCAAAATATCTAACTAATATTTTTTCCATCTCATAGTAATTTTTTTTCAAGCAGTTTTAGCAGTCTTGTTGTTCGCGGGCCGCTTATTTGACATATCTGCCCTATACATTCCATCATGAATACAGAGCTACTCTTACCATAAACAGTCTCCGTCCAAGATGGTCCACAGTTTGGCAGTATTCAATGTCGTAACCAAACCACTTTCAAGGTGGTCTACGACTTTTTTTAATAGATACTCCCCCCACAATAGGATGATTTGTGCCACCATATCAAAGTCACTAATGCAATTATATAAGTCATCATAATAAAATAAATTTCAAAAACGATAATTTTAGACAATTTTATACATTATTTAAGGGCTTAGGGGGATTAATATGATTACTCCGCAACTTGGGGGAAATCCTAAAGATGGCTCGTCCTGGAATCTTATTTACGGATATGAACAATTGACGTGACCTACATGATCAGACGCATATCTTTCAACTCAGCCATTTCCATATTTTTTAAATATGTATCCATGTGGTTATCACTTAAAGTCTCTTCAACACGCTTCTGGTTGGCTGGAAGTGATGCCACATGAAAATAAACCCGACAGATTGTACGGTATACAACGAAAGTGTAAAACAATACCTCTTATAGATCACCGAGAAAGACTATCTGAAACATATAGCGTACGTATTCTCCTTACCCTACGGCCCCACGCTAATATTTAGTATGATACAAGCTTATATTTATTTGAATATTTAAAAATAAATTATTGTACTTTGATATTTCACTTCTTACATATTTAGCACAAGCTAATATTTATTTGACCATTTAATATTTTCACTAATTACATTAATCCACCTGTAACTTCGAGATAGGAGGTAGAAACACATGTTAAGGGGATTAATATAATTAATGGAATGGTTAAGTTATTTATTATTAATTATTCTAATATGGAGTTCCACAAAGTTAAAGTCGAAATAGCCTTGGTATAATTTATTTCATTCTCGTATCCACATACGTCGTTTATATTTATATATTATATATTAGGAGGTATTTATCAAATGTAGCCAACTCCAATTATTTAACTGGCAATGCTAGACCACTCTCTTGAGAGTACTTGACATTATCAGATTTTTAAATCGGTCAAATCGTTTAAAAAAACCTATTTAATATATGACTAATTTTCAATAGTAGACAAATCCGACAAGTTTATTTTCAAATAGAGTCAAATCCATTTCAACAAAAACGTCATCGTAAAGGAATACACAATTTTACTTAATGCCATACATACTCGTACATTATTAATGTGATTGGATAGACCATGTGTTCGTTTTTTTGTTTCCAAAAAAACTGAATTTATCTTTAAATTATTGATTGTTAACCAGTAAATGGAAAAATGTATACAGAGGTTCCCCCTCATCAAGCCAGAAAAAGAAAAGCATCGACAGAACAAACTAGACGCCTCCAAGGAAATAATAAAATGTCAGCAATTTCGATAATTTTATAGGCTTAGGGTTGGCACTTGGTGTGATAAGGTTTTCGTGTTGTATTAGGCTGTCACGAATATTATAAGAAAATACAACTGATATTACTAATTATTAGTATCGTTGGTTTAAAGTAGTAGATATACAATGGAAAAATATAATAATTATTATTAAATATATAGATAGATAACTCCTTATTGCATACCATTCAATCATAAATTTAAAATAACAATTAACAAGGACAGAGTAAGAGGTAGGTTAAAAAGACACAAAGATTCTAGCTTTAGAAAAACAATGGAGGTGACCTAAAGTTCAATATAAATGCGCCTTGAATGATGCGCCATTTATTATAAAATTCAAAGAGGGAAATGTGCTCAAACGCTCAGAAACAGAAGAAATAATTAATGTTGAAAAATACGAAACGAAACAAGCTCAACTTAAAACTAAATTTGACATTCATGTGAAAAGCCTTCTTCGACTTTCTAAAGATTGTGGTAAAAATCAATCATTGCCCAAGAATCCCGACTAGACAGTTCATTATTGTCGCCAACTGTACTTTACAATTGTAGAATTCTATTTACATTCGGAATTGACAAAGGAGAATGTGTTTCCGTACTTATGAGCAGAAATGTTCTTATTCCGAGAGATCCAACGAGCTATCAAGTGCTCTATATCATTGACTGCGAAATAAGACTTATGGTTGATGGATGTTTTGGCTAGAGACAAAATGTTACGATGTTTGGAATGCCCAGCAAGTGACTTGACAGTAATTCACCCGATTCATTGAAAAGGGTGGGACTTATATATTTCATGTAACTGGACATTCTTTTATATCACCAAATCGCGTATTTGGGATGGTTCAAAAAACTTTTGAAAAGAAAAATGTAATTGTGCAACCGGAGGAGTACCTATATAGAGATTACTAAGGAGCATGCTATTATTTTTAAGTTGGATTAAATCGACGTTTTTGATTGGAAATCTACATTCAGAAAGGAACTCGTTACATTTCAAAATAATGTAAAGCAAAAGGTTTATTTCAGACGGAACAAAAGAGGATATATTATATAATATTATATGTGGAGTAATAGTAAGAGATAATAATATATTATATTATCACAATAACACTAGCCTTCGCCGTACAATAGTAAATTTGCCTCTGATGTCTCCACTACCTTTAAGAAATATTGTTAAAATTAAGAAAACAAAATTAAATGATGTTGATTCGTTGCTGAAAGAAACATAATGCCAATTAGTGTAAACAATAGAACAAACAGTGCTGAAGAAGAAACATTAGAAGGCGATGATATTGTGTGCAAATAATTTATTGTTGGATATTGTGGTAGCGATCTTATTTCATTAACACAACGAATATCAAGAAAAACAATAGAAAGACGAAAATAATTTTTGTTTTACTTATTTGATGTGCATATTTACTAACATATATTACTAGTAACTTAATAAAATTTGAATAACAACTTGAGCTTTTTAGTTATCTCTTCCAAACATTATATTATTTTGTATGGCACAACCCTAATAACATATTTATGAAGTGTTTTAAACAGTGACATTTCGTGTCAAAATTAGCCAAGTCCAGCTTTCTTACTTTCAAATGTAGTAAAATCCTCATGTTACAAACAAAACTACTCAAATAGAACATTAAATTGCATTTTTCTACATGAATACTTGCAAAAGTTTGTATTTTTAGACGTTATTTGTAATTTTTTATTTTTTTCAGAATGTTGCTAATGAACACGAACTGTTTAGAAAGGAGGAAATGAAAATACCTCATTTATTCACTTTGTCAAAAAGGGAATTTTAAGATTACCTCCTGATGTGATATGTTGAGTAAAATGAAGAAGAACACTCTAAGATGGTTTGGGCATGTAGAACAAATGAATGAAGAAAGACTAAAAAAACAAATCTATGGTACAAATGTTAGTGGAAGGCGTGGTTGAGGAAGACCAAGGAAGTTATGATAGGATCAAGTGATTTATATTTTTAATTATAGAAATGTACTAAGTTGAGTTGTATGTACCGAGTTGTATGATAATGTGTAAGGATGTGTGTCGAGATAGGAAAGTCTAACACTCTGTCCTTTCTGTCTACCCCGTCAGAGAAATGCCATGATCGTATGTATGTAAGAAAGCTTTGAGATGGGAGGTAGAAATACGTGTCACGGGGATTAATATAATTAATGGAAAAATAAAGTAATTTATTACTAAATATTTTAATGTGAAGTTCGACAAAGTTAAAACCGAAGCCTTGATAATATATTTTTATTTATTTCATCGACGCATCCATACACCTTTCATACTTACTCGTCTATATTATATTATATGTGAAATTCAAGAATATTCAGCCGACAAAGGCTAAATCATTGTTAAACAATGCTTTATAAAATGTTATAAAATATACCAACGTTTTAGCACATGCTACTATATATACTCGTACATCAAAATGTAATCATTATTATTTTTTTATTAAATATACAAAGCTTTGTATGTGTTTCGAAAATGAGTCAAAATTGTACTCGAAGACTCGTAATTCGTAATTCCTTCGATTGTGTGGCACTTCTCGACGTTAATGGATTGTTGATGTGTGGCCTACAGTAACAGTAACATGGGAACAATATTGTCGTTCCGAACAATATTGTATGGCACTTCTCGACGTTAATGGATTGTTGATGTGTGGCCTACAGTAACAGTAACATGGGAACAATATTGTCGTTCCGAACAATATTGTATGGCACTTCTCGACGTTAATGGATTGTTGATGTGTGGCCTACAGTAACATGGGAACAATATTGTCGTTCCGAACAATATTGTATGGCACTTCTCGACGTTAATGGATTGTTGATGTGTGGCCTACAGTAACAGTAACATGGGAACAATATTGTCGTTCCGAACAATATACTGCTTGGTATGGGATTAGATCATAGAGGGTTTTTTAGACGGAATTCAACCATGAAAACTCATTGAACTTGCATGATATATTTGCATACATGCTGTAGTAAGCTGTATTATATTAAACTTTCTTTGTTTACAGTATAACCTGGCGGACTTGTGCCATGTGGCGATCCTTTCATACGAACCAGAAAACACATTAATGAGCCCTTATTGAATACCAGACGGGAATCATTTCAAATAACTGGGGTACATCTGGAATCGAAACCACAATTCCCAAGTTAAAAGACATGCGTACGACCAGGCTACGGCGGTTGCCATAGAAATTATACAAATGTATATATGACCTATTGTTTTTGATATTTCAAATAAACTAAAAATATGTGTTTTGAAGGTTGAGTTATTTTTGTATAACGTAAAATGGAGGCACTCGTTTATATACATGTGTATATAAACGAGTGCCAAGTTTGGTTGAAAATAAGGAGAATATCTTCTATCAAGCACCATCGCTGAAAATGAATAATCTAACACACAGGCATTTAAACATAGTGATTTTCTACTTACGAGTAAATGACAGGAATGGAAATTTAAAAAAGTGATTCTTTAAGATATCGATTATTTAAAAATCTATTGCATTATTTTGTGCGATAATTTCAAAAATACCTTCTGATTAATAAATTTGATGAATGTCAGCATTGTGGTTATTCCTTTGGACACCAGAAACAGTACTGACAGTAATTTCCCGGCTTGCGCTTTCTGTGGTGATATTTTCTCCACATGCTAACACACGCCGGTAACACAAAAGCTGTGGTGACAAGCCGTGATATGCGACATTTTCATATAAAAACACGCTCCTCTCGCGTTGCCCTGCAACAACTCGAGGAAAAATAAATAAGAAACAAACCTACGACTTTGCACGGATACTTCGACCAGCTGCTGTATAAACAATCGTTACGTTGTTAGTGGGAGAGAAAATGTACCCGGACCGTATGAAAGATTATAAAAGGTCATAATCTTTTGTTGTATTTCAACAATTTTTATTAAACTTTACTATCAAATCCCCGCATTTTCATTAAACGAATATTAAATATTTTGAAGAACTTTGTTTTTATTTGGAATTCGTACATTAAGCTGTCATGTTTATTTTATTTATTTTACAGGTTTACATTATTTGATTAGAAATATTATTTATACACTTACATCAAATAAAATGCATAACATAATCAAAAAAATTAAATTATCAAAAGTCTATAAACTAAGCAAAAATTACAGGAATAATGATTACACGTGCAGGGGCACTGTGAAGGGGCTCAGTCATGTTTACAAGGTGTATTAAGCTCCAATTATTCACCGCATGCGAGTGGTCAAGCTAAATAATCTCAGTTCGTGAAACCGGAACCAAAAACAATCTCAATTCACGATAGCGTAACTAATTGTCAGGTACATTAAATAAAAGTTTGTCGATCAACAAGGGGTATTTGTCCTGTTAATAATTTGTATGTATAAATACAAGTAATTAGATATTTTCTAACGCTTAAGGAGTAATAGGCAATTACACTTATTAAAATGTTGGATACAGTGATGGTTAAACTCCACATTCCCTGCAATAAAGGTGCTCTAGAAATCTTTTTTGGGCTCACTTTACTTTCAGGGAGTTCTGGATTCCTCTTGTGTTCCATATGTTTGCGACGCACTCCAATCTACTGCGAATCAGTGAATCATAAAAAAGATCTCATAACCGCACCACACATAAATGACCTAGAGACTCTCATTACTAATCCCTGAACTATATCGTCAGATAAACGCATTTTCGCGATATGATAACTAAATGTTAGTTTAATAATATTTAATTTGGCAATACATTATTTAATGTAATGCTCCAGTAATCGTTATATTCCGGGAAAGGGATGTTGCTGTATGCAAATTTGATGGAAATAATAAAAATATTATGGAAGGGAGAACAAAAGTATGCAATCACAATTCCAAAGATAATTTAGAGGAAATATATAATATATGTTATGTGCTAATTTTTCAGTGTTTACATTACTAGTATACCATTTTTTGTTCTTTTAATTGAATTCATGATTCGAAGGTACATCCTGCAGTCTGGAATAATAATGACAAATATTTTTTTTCACCATACTTAAATAATATTATGAAATAATCATTAAACATGTATTAGGTGTTAACATAAGTTGTGTCCGTTTTTTTCCAATTTAAAAATGAGCACCAAAAATAAAATAAAAAGGTAAATGTTATACGTCATTCGAAAGAAAATATTCTGCTCTACAAGATATTGTGTTTGCTTTTACGTTACATTTATTATTTTATTTGATTACAAGCCTTCAAAATGGAATGTCAAGTAGACGAAAGTGAGCATTTTCGACACCTCCTTCTGTTCGCGTTCAATCAAAGGAATGTGGACTACGAGTATCTAGTCTGAATCATTCTCGAAACCACGGACGAGACAAGCATTTTACTATATACTTACAAGGTTCAGTTTTGGATTTAGTAAAGAAAATAATTACATCAATTTGAAAAAATAAAACATTGTTCAGACCAAATACCAATATAACGATATTCATAAACCATAAACAATATTTCAATATACTAATATTTTGCTACACGGAATATGGGAGAGTATAATATTATAAAAATTCTTTTATTTGAGAATAAAAAGTTAAACATATACACTCAATTAATTGTTTTGAAGAATTATCTTATTTTTACCGTACTGCACTTTTCTTAGGAGCATTCATAATTGCATTTTCAATATCACATAATTGTTGAAAAACATTTTCCGGAACATAAGTGGTACAGGATAGATCCAAAACTTTTTCAATTTGTTCATAGATCTCGTAAGTGAAATCTACAAATTAGGTGGCATAAATCCATTTTAATTAGCATTTTCTTCGCTCTCCAAAGTTAATATTGTATTCGACGTACTCGTAGATTACTAAATTTTTAATAATGCCTTTTTCAGTCGGCTCGTTCACGATCATCAAATGTACGAGTATCTCGCGTTATTTACAACTGTATCAGTAACAACACAACCTTACATATCTCTTACTTCATTTTCAATTTACATTTGAACTGTCATGTATCTGTTCGAGCCATCTGGATATCTTTATCGGTATCTTTAAAAATTGAGACCTAATTCCAACACTTCAAAATTATTGACCTAGCTAACAACCAAGCTGCACAAATCATATCACATGCGAAACTCCAATAAGACTATTGTCAAAAACCCTGCCCATTCCATGTGCACATACAACACAAAACATATTTCCATTTTCAGTCATTCCGTACAATTTCCACAGAAAGCGAATAAAAAAATAGCAAGTCCGTCCTTTGAAAATGGAAAATTAGTGGGTGAATCAGTAATAATTTCTACTGTTTGACGATGCAAGTTTTGAATTTAAAAAGTTCTACGCTCTATACGTGTATCATACTCGAATGTCTGAATCAGTAATTCAGTGTAGTCGCAGGACACAAAACGAATAAATGGATCATCAGTGCAAGGAAAATTAGACGAACATGTAGATTTATTCCCAAATAGAAAAAAAAACATGAATCAGATTCTATTAAAATATATATTCACAGAAAAATGAAGAATAATAAACGGCATACATATTGAGTTTCTAATTCCAAACTGATGTCAAATATAAATGAGTTAGGATTGCTGTATGCTGATGCTGATGATATGGTAGTGTTATCGGAGAATGAGGAGAGGGTAATTACAGAGTCGGACAAGTCAATTGTATGTGAGTGCTGCAAAATTCAGTCATGGTGATAAAAATATGTGAAAGGAGAATTAAATCTGACATATGGGTGAGCAATGAAATACTAGGTCAAATTGAGGAACTATATACTCGTATACTATATACTTGAACCGGACAGATCCAGTTGGTAAGACGCTTGTCTCCTAGCCCGGAGGTTCGATTCCCGTTAGAACCCAGATTTTTTATAGAGGATTCCAGTCTGGTTTCCACTCAAGGCATCTTCAACATTTTTCTAATTGGTTGGATGATATTTCCACATCCCAATAAGCCTGTAGGGATCCACGGTCGTCGCGGAATATTGTCGCATACATACGGTCAATGACCGATGAGATTCGCATTCCTCGACAAATTTAAATAAACAGTCCAAAGTACATACGCCGTCCATTCAAGTCCAAAGATCACCCGCCGGCCAGTCATCCCGTATCGAGCGGACCGCACTACATACTAGAGAGAGAACGCACCACGCTGTCTCGCCGCTTCCGTAAATAGATTGTTACCTACATACTACAATTGACCATTTCTGCATTCACAGAGGCGAGACGGAAGCATATCGCGAGCGCACTCCCGCGCCCATTCTGAAATGTTATAAATACCTACGTACTATCAAAATAAACTATTCACTCTCTTTCCGCATTGCGATCTAACGTGTTTTATTATTTACCAACAATCATAATCATCATATACCTTTAAGGGACATTCCCTAAAAGCCCGTCAGGCTGTAATGTATGGTATACAACGAAAGTGTAATACAATAATACAATACGATATCAAAATCTGTTAAAATGATAATCCAGAGCAATATTTTTGTACCAACTTTAATGTATGGGAGTGAAACGTGGAAATGCGTTTACTTAGAATAAAACTTGGGGGGAGGACAATGTATGGCAGAATACAGAATGAAGTGATTAGGGATGAATCTTAACTTAAGGCAGATGTGTTAAGTAAGATGAAGAAGGGTACTCTGAGATGGTTTGGGCACGTGGAACGAATGAATCAAAAGATACTAAAAAAACAATATACAGTGCAAATGTGAGTGGAAAGTGTAGTAGAATAAGATCAAGGAACGTATGGTTGGATCAAGTGTATGATACTTTGTGTTAAGAAAAATAAGAAATAAAATAAATCGTATAAACTGTATGAGAAGCTGTATGAATGTGGAAGAGGCAAAATATGTGCATCGAGATAGATAAGTCTGGCAGTTAGTCATCTCTGCATACCACAGCAGGAAAACGGCATGCAGGTTGTACGTAAGTACGATAATAATTTGATTTATTTTTGCATTATCTTTAATTTTAATTATTATAATATTTGTTGACTTTTTAATAATTTTAGTTGTTGCATTCGCTCAGTTATCATAAGATTCTAGCTTTTCTCAAATGAAAGCTGTCTTCTATTTTGACAAGGCTATCTGATATTGTACATGAAACCATTCCTCGATGTATAATAGACAGGGTAGGTATATCTGTATGGTGTAACGGGGAAACATCGATTTTATTGTTTTTGACGTTTTCTACAATAAATCTGTCTAAAGATTTTGCTTATACTCGTACATTGATATCGCAAGTATATTCAGACATAACGGGGGTGTAACGAAGTTTAATAATAGTACATTTATTACTGTTTAGTGCTGTTTAAGCAAGTAGTATCACATTTTGAGAGTTTTTAAATTTATAAAACTATTTTGACCTTTAATGTAATTTTTTATTACAATGTACCGTATTTTATCGAACATTAAAAATGCTACAAAAGTAATACTCAAATTCTAATTCAGAGTACGCATGCATATAAATACAACCATTGCCATTCATTCATTCGTAAAGTACTATTCAACGAAGCGAACATAAGCTCTATAAGGACAGTCTTCGACAGTCGGTGATTTTATGCGGAGCGCCTGAGGACTCAAGATCGCGAAAGGTGAATAGCTATATATTCTTGAACGGACGGCCCCTCCAGCATGCCACAAACACGCGTTATCTTGACCAGGCGACTCGGCGAGATCCATATGTCTAACGTATGTCAGAAGAAGTTCTTCTTGCCTAGGATTGGGTTGTTCTCGCATAGAAAATCCCATGATCAACCTAAAGGAGCAGTTGGAAATTGTCATTGGATTGTCTTCGGCCCCATTAATAGAGTATTCGGGTTTAGAGCTACAGGAGTAGGCATATAACTCGTTTCGGCAATATTACAACACATGAAGAAGGAAAAACATTCTAACATGTCTAATAAATAAATAAATAAAATAAATGCATTGCATAGATTCCAAGCGAACTTTTTTTGCTAGACTGGGATATTTTTTATCGGGTAACGTCGGGA
This sequence comes from Odontocerum albicorne, assembly GCA_949825065.1. Taxonomy (NCBI): domain Eukaryota; kingdom Metazoa; phylum Arthropoda; class Insecta; order Trichoptera; family Odontoceridae; genus Odontocerum; species Odontocerum albicorne. The sequence goes on along the minus strand of OX463843.1, from coordinate 21,663,394 downwards.
ATCGAATTCGAAAATCCCGGAAGTCAAACGTCTTACCACTTGTGTCATGAACTATAAATATATAATTCATCTGATGTTCACATGAGCGTTGCACCTGTTGCGATCTAATTTTTAATGTTAAGTTCAGCCCATTCCGGGACGGACAATATTAAGAGCTACTTGATAATTTCAGACAATTGGGCCTAAAAGCAAAATTAAAAGCGTCATTAATAGATACCAAGTTAATGGATAATTCGTCATTAATGGATGCTATGAGTGCTGGCTATGTTTCATTATCAAATATTCGGGCAGATTTATTAAGTACTGAGCCCTATTTTGGCGATATGAATGTTTATACTATAGACATTCTTCTACATCATTTTGCTACTACATACTACATTCATATCTTGTTGATTCTATATAGATTCTATATTATTAACGACATAAAAAGAGCCCTTGTCTGGTAACAAAGACCTCGCTAGACGTATGCGAGAGTTGTTTCTTCACGGTGCGGTAGAATTTCCACGTGGGAACTCTTTTTGACTTCCTCTCTCGGTCACCCGTTTTCGAAGCAAATATGCAATTCTAAGCAAGTTTACATCAACTTTTTTAACATTTTCTACTCTACAAACCATATTTTATGGGGCGCCACTGATGTTCCAGTATTTTCATCAATACATAATTTTGTGGTACAATGCGTGACGAAAAGAAAACCAATACTTTTGAGCTGCGAGATATCGTCAAAACTTTTTTTCACGTTCACTTGATTGATAATCCCTTCACCTACGAGTAATTTATATTCTTACGATTATTTTGATTCAGATATTTATTGGACTCAAAAGCTATAATATTAAATAACCATATATTATTGATAATTATTTTTCTATAATTTAATGAAGCCTTATTATTAAATGAACATAAACACTGATCTTTAGTTCCGTAATTTATTTTTATTCTCTCATAAAATGGACGATCATTAAGTAAATATAACAATACTCGTATTTTTCTTTCGCTAATTAAACTCGAACCCTCGACAAGACTTTACTTTTAAAATTTTAATAACAAAAACCATAGGATTGTGCTACGAGTATAAACATTAAAAATCTACGTCGCCTAAAATGTGATAAACCTCAATTGATTATTCTGGGATTTATGGACTCGACTCGATAATATAACCTTCTACTATTTAATTTACAAAAATAAATACAAAAGTTTTTTTTAATAACTATTGAAACTTGTAATCTTTACTTTTTCTATTACCTGCCATTTAAAAAAAACTGTTGAAAAAGCTTTAAAAAACATATTAAACTCCATTTATTCAACTCCATTTATTAATATATTTTTAGGTCCTTTGTATTATACATTACAGGTTTCCCTAATTCGTCAAGGAGCGAATATAAGAAGTACAAAATAACATTTATTAATCAATTCAAAATGTTAAGACTCATTTGATAGGGACAATAGTAAAAATACATACGGTACACTAAAACATTATGATAAAATTCAGCATGTTAAATAGTATAAAAAATGAAATTATTTTAAGTATTATGTTACATTAAATTCAAAAGATTTTTCCTGAAGGAGCTGAGCAACACATGGAACATGTTTATATGAAGACACACACACTTAAGATGTAAGATACCTCAAATGTATCACTTAAGATGTAGGAGACCTCATATGTATCACTTAAGATGTAAGATACCTCATATGTATCACTAAAGATGTAAGATACCTCACATGTATCACTTAAGATGTAAGAAACCTCACATGTATCACTTAAGATGTAAGAAACCTCATATGTATCACTTAATATGTAAGAGACCTCATATGTATCACTTAAGATGTAAGAAACGTCATATAATATATGGTATATCACTTAAGACGTAAGAATCTCAAAATGGTTGTGGATTCACCATATTTACTAACCATAGTTTTTATTTGTTTACTGTTATTCAACTGAACATATAAATTAGATATGGCCAACCCACGGCCAGCGGGATAAGCTAGTTTTTTTATAAATTATAAAAGCGACAATAAAACATAGTTGTTTGATAATAGAGACACATTCTAGATTTCCGACACGAAGATGAAGGTTTACATCAAAATATAATATTATAACCTGGAAGCTATATAGGGACAATGTGTACCTAGGCAGTGAGTTTTTCAAATATTTTTTTACATGTGTTTTAGAAGGTTGAAGAATTATGATACAAATTTCGTTTTATTATTATAAATTGGTCAAAACGAAAACTGTGTTGTGAATTGGAATTTGTTATGACAAATTATCCACAGATATCAATACAATGAACCTTTTTTGATATAGTCTATACTTTTCTTGGATGTTAATGTGAAACTCACCGGTGCGTTCGTACTAACTTGAGATAAGTTAGGTTCACACGCACCCGTGCGTTCATACCCACTTACGGATTAAATGTGACCCAAAATGAAATGAATATATTATTATATATAGAGAGAAAAATGATAAGGAAAACACCACCTATGTACATTTTAAATTTAGTAATCCAAAACAAAATTGGTTTATTTGGTTAAGTATTTATATACGAGTATCTCGTAACATGATATTCACATAATATGAACTGTATTTATATTCAATAAAAAACCAATTTAAGAATTTCTCGGTCCTCATGGTCCAGTGATTAAGTCGTTTGGCTCATAAACCAAGGGTTTCATGCTCGATTCTCGGTGGTGTAGCCATTTTTTGTGATTTCGGGCTGGTAAGATATCCTTTGGAGGGGATTTGCAGCAGCCAAAGATATAACCAGCAAGCCGAGGATATACTCGTACTTGACATTTTTTTTTTTTTTTTTTTTTTTTTTTTTATCCACTTTGCACGGATTTCTCCTGTTACACAAAGAGGGTTTGCTTCTAGCGTTAGCTTATTCGTTAGGAATAATATCAGCCAGGATTCTTCTCATACTGCTAGACGGTACCGAGAATATATCAACCGTGTCATTCAGTTGGTTCAATATCTCTATACCACGGGTGACTGAGTTTTTGGCCATGATATTCGTCCTGTAAGTTGGTATGTAGAACAGAGGGTGATTCCTTGCACGGATATATTTATTGGGTACATATAAACTTAGTGCTTCTAGAATCGCGGGACAGTTAAAGGAACCTTGGAAAACCTTTATTAGGAATATCGCAATGGATTCTTGCCTTCTTGTTTCAAGGCTTCTATAGTTACACACCGTGAGAAGTTCGGCATGGTGAGCATATTTTGGGTAATCGCCCTTTGTTCTGTACCATAGATATCTGAGGAATTTTTTTTGTATTTGTTCTATATTGTTTTTGTATTTGAGCTGGTGAGGAGCCCAAACCGTAGATGCATATTCTAATTTGGTTCTAATTAGATAATTATATAAGTTTTGGAGGATATCGGTGCTGTTAAATTCTCTTGATATTCTCATTACAAAACCGAGTAGTTTGTAACAGTCCGATATCAAACGTGAGACATGGTTAACGAACGTGAGTCCGACATCGAAGGTTACGCCCAAATCCTTGAATTCAGAAACTCTGTTTAGTGCCACTCCCTGTATAGTATACTGATGGTGGATTGGTGAAAACGATCGACTATAAGATACACAGACACATTTATTAATGTTGAACAGAAGATGATTTTGCTCACTCCAGGAGACTAGGGAGTCTAGGTCCTGTTGTAACTGTGGCATATTGCTCTTGGGATGATAGTGATAGGGCCACGAAAAAAAAAATACAAAAAACGCTATATAAATCCGGACAAAGAGCATGTCACTTTATTTTCAAGCATTAAAATTTTGATTTATTAATTTAAAAAAATAAACGTATGGCCCGCGAGCCTTTACCCGATACCGGCTTTGGCATACGGTCCAAAAATATTGGCGACCCCTGGTGTAAATCACGAGATTCCCTGTATATTTTTAATGTTGTCAATGCCCTAGCAAACCAAAATGATCATCCATTTAGTGGAAGAATAAAAATAAATTAAAGGCCATAAAAAGAGTTTTCTATTTCACTTGATAATAAAAGTGGAGCTCTATTATATAAACTTAAAGCTGTCTCTTTGAATAAACTTAAATAACTGGTAAAACCTATTCGCTTCCAAGTCATTTGCCCTTTTATTATTTCTAATTGTGCAACTTCACGAGAACATTGATAACTAGGACACTATTTCAATAGTCTTTTCAAAAACGTATCACTTTTGAGGTAATATTTTATTATGAAACAGCGCTATATAAGTAATCTTTTTATCCTTATTTTTCTTTTTCTGCAGATCTCCCCTTGTTTATGTTGTCGAACACCAGTCCACCAAATGGCAATTTACGAGTAATTATGATGTTCCCAGAACATTTGCTGGGCAGTTTCATAATTTATTTTATATACTCGTAAATCAAGCTCTGATAGTGATAATGCAAAACGTTTGATTTAAGAAACTATGTTTATTTTCAAAGCATCGACAGTAATTGCAACCGTACTGAAATTCGAGTCTCGTAGAAAAGCATTGGGGGCACGAATTTTTCACAAATTGAAAATAATATATGAAAAAGATAAATGAAAAAGATAAAGTTTAATAATGTTACAGCAGATTGTAAAAAAATGCATTAGAATAAACATGATCAATTAAAATATATTGAAACTCGCAATTTTGTGATTCGAGGATTTGACGACCGAATTTCAAAGTCAATTAACTCCGTAAAATATATACATATGTGGCAGTTTTATTCACCTTGACAAAATTGTAAGGTCGAAACATTCGAGGGCTTTTAAATACCGAGAATCACAAATTGTTGACATTCCTTTCCTCGCCATAACTCTCGTTTATTAAGATTGTGTTATACCATAGAATAATACCACACTAAGAGAACATGTTTTATAAACGTTATTTGATATCTACTCGTACATCAAATTTTACTGAATATACATTTTAGTTTTAACTAACAATGTTCTGTTCTATTGTTGGCCAACAATGTTATTTTGTATTTTTTGCCAACAATCTATTCATCGGTTACTGCCCTATTGTTTTTTCATAAATCTATTCTTGTTAAAAAAATATAAAATAAACATAAATAAATAATATTTTGATATGAATAACGAAATTTGTGAAATGTCACAAATTCTAGATCGTAACTTTCAAGCTTTATATAAAATAAACATAAATGAATAATATTTTGATATGAATAACGAAATTTGTGAAATGTCACAAATTCTAGATCGTAAATTTCAAGCTTTATAAAAAACTAGCTGAAAAACCCATCCAAGGATGTGCGAAAACAATTACATACTTGTTAATTGTAACACCTACTTACATTCCCTCCCATCACGTCATTCTCCTTACGGGGTAGGCAGAGAGGATCGAGCGCCACAAATTCCGGTCCTTCCAGACATCCATCGTCTTTACCTCTTCCATAGTTCGTCTCATACTCTTTCTTCTTATTTTCACCTTACCTTCTTTCAGTAGTCGACTAATATGCTCCTTTCATGCAACTCTCGGGCGGCCTTTACCTTGCTGCTTTTCGTTCAGTTATACATATTTTCATGACTATCATATCCTCTCTCATCTCTCTTACAGCCACGTTATATCCTTATTGTGACATTTCTAACTTAACTATCGCATCTCAACTGCAATATGAATTTTATTTCATTAAATTCTTATTTTAATACCTTAATTTTTTTAATAAATATTTTTAATTAAATATTCAATATTATTTTGAAAATATTTCTTTGTACATAACATCTCTTGTGAACACTGAGTTAGATCCAACTATTTAGTTGCTTCGATAAGGACCATTTAAAATCTTCACTTTGTACATAACATCTCTTGTGAACACTGAGTTAGATCCAACTATTTAGTTGCTTCGATAAGGACCATTTAAAATCTTCACTTTGTACATAACATCTCTTGTGAACACTGAGTTAGATCCAACTATTTAGTTGCTTCGATAAGGACCATTTAAAATCTTCACTTTGTATATAACATCTCTTGTGAACACTGAGTTAGATCCAACTATTTAGTTGCTTCGATAAGGACCATTTAAAATCTTCACTTTGGCATTGAAAGAATGTAGCCCTCATAACGATGCCATATAAAGAATGTAGCCCTCATAACGATGCCATATAAAGAATGTAGCCCTCATAACGATGCCATATAAAGAATGTAGCCCTCATAACGATGCCATATAAAGAATGTAGCCCTCATAACGATGCCATATATACGAGTAATATAACTGACCATGGCCGAATTTGACTCTGGTAAGATCAATCTTACCTTTTTCAATTTTTGCACTTGTGACTTGTTAATGTTCAAAGCAAACACCAGTTTAATTAGGGATTGTCTGCGGAGAATAAAAGGCAAATCTGGATTTGCCTTGGTCAAATCTATCTGGGATAAATACTATATCCTTTTCTGCATTTTCCGTCATCACACCGGTTTTTAATAAATTTGACATCGGGCCTTGGACAAAGGCCACGTTTGATATTTAAATTTCTTAATAGAATAGCGATGCTTCCTAGATTTAATTATTTAATTTAACCTTGTGAAACGAAATCGTTGAAGGTCTTTTTGAATCCTATTCAAATTGGATATTTCTGCTTATCCTCATCGTTTCCACCGTCAATAAAATCAGAACTCAAATAATTGTAGGCATTTAAAATAACATTGAATACTTGTTTCGTCACGCTGTAGCTTCATCATATACGAGTATGTTTTGTTTTAATTTCGGGGTCACGGCATTTGGCAAATTATATAATAGTTAAAATTCATGGATACATTTCGCATGATTTATTTACAACTAAAAAAATACATGAAAAATAAACGTAATAAATAAGCGTATTGACTAATGAAAATAATTTGAAATTGTGTGTTAAATAATTTATTTAAGAAAATATCACGCGATATAGTATTCCACAAATCACGCGAAAGTTTTTCACGCATGGAATGGTTACCGTTTGTCGCACTACTATTATTCGGGGCAATCGCGAGGGGATGAGCCGCATGTATAGAAAATAAATCAAAATGTACTCCATACAGACCACATACTCAATACAGTCAATTACATTAGTATTAGTAATGTGTATGTCTCTCTTGCCACATATTGAGTCGGACACGTGCGTTTAAATGACATTTGTCTTTTCAGTGCTAATGACGTTGGAGAAATATAATAATGAATAGACTCCGAGTAGGGGTGATTAGATAGATGCAAGGTAAACTTGCAAAGATGGGGTTTATTAGACGAAACGAGCATTGAATGTGATTGTGGGGATAAATAGGACTCACAAGACACGCAAGTTTGTCCGAACATCGGGACTCCATGCTCTGGGTCGGACCTGATCGATGCGAATGATAGGGCGATCTCTATTGCTTATCGCTGGAAACACTTGGCATAATTGATGGTCCAGACACGAAAATGAATAAATAATAATAATCTTTTATAAGAAAGGAAATCACTAAGCAGAATTTAATCGAAACATTTCGACGACATAGAAACGAAAAATGTGACACATTTGCGAAGAAAAAGTAAAAACGATTTTATTTTCGCTTTTTTAGTGCAATTATTTTATTATTCATAATACAACATTTTCAACGAGCATCGTTTTATTGAAAATGCGTATTAATATAAGAATACAAGTCCATACCAATGCAAAAAGTCTTCATTTTCTAGATATAAAAAAAAAACATTTTAATATGCAAGGCATGTGACGAAGTGGTCTCATTCGTTAATTAAAATTTCATAAATACTAAAATATTTACAAACTCGGCAGATAGACGTTTGTTAGTTTTTTTAAATCAAATTTGATTATGTTTCAATTACAGATCACAAACACCTTAAAATGTTGTCAATGCAGAAAAACCATCTTAATTATATTGGAAAATTAGAATCCTTTATAAATTTCGAATGAGTAGCAATACTATAAAAATCGTTACATTAAGTACCATATAGGATACTCGTATTTACGGTTAAGACAGTATTTAATATACGAGTATGTTACACTGTACGCAGTTCGATTATATACTTTTTTTAATTTTAATAACCTCTCTCAAGTCATTTGCTGGCAGATAGAATTTCAACATAAAAAATGAATACAGGAATACTTTAACATGTTTTTTAACAAAATATTTTATAACTGTTATTAAAAAAATATTATGGATTTGGCTACCCTAATAATGGCTTACAGCTAACGGTGTACGACTATACATACACCCTGCTTAACTATATTAATAAATAAATGTTTAACTATATTAATAAATAACTACAAAATTAGACCATAACTCTTTCGTATTTTCTTTTATATACAGAGCATATTCATTTTGATATCAAATATTTCCTAAAACAAAAATATAGACTTGAAAAATATACTTTGTTTTTCTAACTATTGCTTTCTAGCCAAACGAAGCTTTCTTAAATGTATTAAAACAGGTAGATTTTGAGTCAGATTTTTTAATACTAAATAAATAAAAAAATCCAACTCGAATTCCTCACCTTTGAAGCTGATAATAATATGTCAATGGTTGTCTTAGTATAATTTGGATTTTCAAATGTTTTTCAAGTGTGATGTTGTATCGTATTTAGAGATTACTGAAGCCGACATTAAAAAATGTGTCAACAATTGTCTTAGTATAATCTGTATTTTTAAATGTTTCAAGTGTTTTTTAAGTATTGTTTAGAGATTAATTAAAATATTCTAGGGGCATCCACTCATTTTTTAATAAAATGACAGCAAATATTAATATTAGGGAATTAAAAAAAAATTATATCTAAATATTACACAATTTTTTTTTCAAATGTACGATTATTTTTCATTATAGAAACCATGCAAAGGGTTAGCAAAAATATTTAAGTTATAAAAAATAACTTTAAAATGTGTGAAACAAGAACACTAATATGAGTATTTATAAAAAGAATAGTATTTAAAGCACAACTTTACATATAAAAAATCATGAAAATATTTATGAAGTACAAAATATGATGTGTCTGCCTGTGTACGAGTATGTATTTATTTTTACGGTTGCGTCGAAACGGAAATAATAACAATTTTCCATACCTTCGGTGGACGCCCGCCATTTTTCCCCGCATGTTTGTTTTGATAACTCTCAAGTAATATCCGAGAACCGAATTTTTTAAAAGGCTTTTTCTTTTTTGGAGACTTTTTGGGCTCGTCAGAGCTCATTTTAAAGACAATTTATACTGTTTTAAAATAAACTAATGCGAATTTATAACGGAATGGTTCACTGACACCATCCCTCGACGAGTGTCGGTATTGATGGGGAGTTTCTCCTGGTAACGACACTTATTGACATAATGTTATGAGCTTGGCATGGTCACGCTATATATCAAGGTTTAACATTGTTTTTATAAAAATGTTAGAATTATTAAAATGTTAAAATTTTCACCAAGTACGTTAAGTATTTAAGAATTCTTGAGCCAATAAATTTTTGTGTGTACAGACATGGTTGAGAATAAGTTTGTATGTATGCGTATGTTTTTGTATGCGTGTGTGTTTGTGTATGTGTGTTTTAAGATATTTTGGTTAAAAATCCCCTAGAGCACGAATGGTTTAATTTGTTTTAATTATGTGTATGCATGAATACGATATCAACTATTCAATAGACCTTAGTTGCTAAGTAAGACGCCTGTTTCCGAACCTGAAAGATGCGGATTCGATTCCCGTTTGTACTCGATTTTTAAAGAGAGTTCCAGTTGTATAATATACTCGTATTTCAGGTTGATTGAAAGGATTTGGCAATAAACTCGTCAGATTGTGCTGTGCCCAACGAATCGACCATAAAACAAGAAAACTAAAGGTCCCGGAAATACTCGTGTATGCATGAAAACAGTACATATACCCGTAAAATATAAAATAAACTGTTTATCAAACAACCAACGTATTTATTGCATAAGTAGTCTGATGTTGATAGTTTCCGTTACATGCGCCAGATAACCTGAATGGACATTCTGTATTGAATTGGACTCTACTTGAGGTTAACTACGAGTACTTGGATGATTTTACACGGTCGAAATTGTTAAAAATAAGAGTACTTCTTTTGTATTCGAGGTAGTGGTGTATATGACTACCACGTGGTCCCTTTATGACCTTAATTGAAAACAAGTAGTTTTCGGATTCGATATGCAATGTAAAGTAAATAGGTTTTTGTATTCGAAGTGGTGATACATGTGACTACCACGTGGCCCTTTATGACTTATATTGAAATCGATAGGCAATGTAAAGTAAATAAGTTTTTGTATTTGAAGTGGTGGTACATATTACTACCACCTGGTCCTTTTATTACGTTTATTGAAATAAAGTGGTTTCCGGATTTCATATGTCATGTAACGTAAATAGGTTTTTATATTCCAAATGGTGGTGTAAATGACTACCACGTGGTCCCTTCATGATCTTTATTGAAATTCATCTTAAATAAATATGTTTTTGTATTCGAAGTGGTGATTCATATGACTTTAGGTGGCTTTATGACATTTCAATCATTCAATCAATGGCACTACAGCCCACTGTGGGCCCCGGCCTCCTCCAGCAGCCGTCGCCATTTATGACATTTATCAAGTGGTTAAATCAGTGGTTTTCCGGATTCTATATGTAACGTAAAGTAAATAGGTTTTTGTATTCGAAGTGGTGGTTCACATGACTAGCACGAGGTGGCTTTATGATATTTATCAAGTGGTTAAATCAGTGGTTTTCCGGATTCTACATGCAATGTAAAGTAAATTGGTTTTTGTATTCGAAGTGATGGTGCATATGACGACCACGTGGTCACTTTATGACCTTTATTGACATCAAGTGGTTTCCGGATCCTATATGCAATGTCTCAAGTAAATAGGTTTTTGTAACAATCTTCGTCCAGTATTCTAGACGATGGTTGTTACAAAAACTTAAATTTCGATGATTCTTGAAGTAACATCAACGTTTAGTTCATTTTAGTACCACTACATTTTTTTGGTGATGCACTAAATATTTAAGTTGGCTAAAAATAAACAATATTTGTGTATCATTTTATAATTGCTTGTCGAGTGGATATGTAAAATATGCTAAACTATTTTTAACCATTCTTGAAACATGTTGGCTTGCCTTAAACATTGTGGACGTATAATATGCAAAAATAGCACAACCTAAATATTATTTGTTCTGAGGCAAGTTAAGAAATATCAAGTCGCTTCGTAATAACTTGAATAGAATAATACGAAAATTAACAATGAAATACCGATTTAACTAGCTTGATGCGTTGCTAAGTAAATTTATTATGTATTTTTACTCTATATTCAAATAAAACAAAAAAGATGTATCGTGGGCTGGTTCGTTTTTGCAAATAAGAAGTTTAATATAAACCAGTGACTCCTAAAGTCTGGTTCAGGTGCCACATGTGTAATATGAAATATTTCGATGACCTGTCAAACGATTCTAAATATCCTAGCAGGTCCTCATAATGACTTAAGCATTTTTCATTTTATAACCTCTTCAGACCCAAAAGCAAATAAGCAGTATTTCATGATTTTTTTTTTTTATTTCTATGTAAATTAAAAACAAGTTTTATTCGGTCGGGAGGGGGGGGGGGGTGATGTATCATATGTGGTATGGTACTGACATGGGTATTTAAAATAACAAAAAATATGAAGAAAACATTTTTCACCAAATTGTATTTATTTTAATAAAAATGAAAGAAAGTAAGAATATACTACACACTGTGAACAAATCGTGTTACAGATATAATTTGCTAGAACTTTTTTTAATCTCAACACTCGGGCAGGAAAAACGTATAACTTTTCCCTTCAAGATAGACTAGCACAAATTGATTAGATCGGTAAAAGTGATTTCAAATAGTACCATAAAAATTCGACTAAAATAATTATTTATTTATTTATTTAACACTTTTACTGCAAATACAATCGGGCGGACTTATTCCCAGGTGGCAATCTCTTCCAACCAACCAGACGAAAGTAAATGAAGCAAGTTACATGGTCGCATAAATTATTCAAGTGACTATCCACCCCCACGAAAGCCATAAACACATACGTGAGCACATGCCCACGAACCCCACAAAGACTATCTATATAAATAAAAATTTAAATGTTCGTTAATTGAAAATCTCTAATCTCCGTTTCGGATTCTTTCATTTCATTTTTAACTGTTTTTTTATTTTTCATTGCTTTGAAATTTTGACAGAAGGTTGCATTCTAATACGCGCCTGTTTATATATACTTTTTTATATACGGTTGTATATAAAAAAATATATAAAACAGACGATATAATGTAAGCGCCCTCTGCAGAAACACACGCAAACTAAACATTTCTCATTGACAGGTGTGTGTGGCATAGATGTTTAGGATTCTTTTATTTCGTTTTTTAACAGTTTTTTCCTTATTTTTCAATGCAATTGCCGGTGGATTTGTGATGTGTCGATTGATTTTCATTTAAATTCAAATTATATCGTGAAATGCACTGGAATTGATCACGCAATACTAAACATTGCTCATTTACAGGTTATGTTATGTAAGCAAACGAGCAAAATAGACAAATAATGGCTCAAATACGCTCAAATACAGTTGCGATCACGGCGATCGCGTTCTGCAGCTTCAGAACTGCTTCGTTCTCAACAGAATGAACGCGACAGGCTGAGAGTGGCTGGAAGACGTCAGTAGGAATATCAAAAGTATCTTTTTTATATAGAATTTAATTTTATCTCTATGTTTATAGCTCAAAATCTATCAAATCGTATGTAGAAATGGAGATTTTTTTAATTAGTTCCAATTATCTATTTGTCTTCCCTTAACATTTAATTAGTTACAATTATCTCTTTGTCTTCCTTAACATTTCATTAGTTACAATTATTTCTCTGTCTTTCATTAACATTTAATTTATTCCAATAATATCTCTCTTTTCCAAACATTTAATTAGTTCCAATTATCTCTGTATTTACTTAACAATACTCCTATTTGACAAATATTTCCTTAACAATTTTCTTATTTGACAAATGCGTGTCCAGCTGTAAAACAATCGATCAGCTGAGATACTCTCACATCAATCGCTGGAAATTGGGAACGGAAAGGTGCCGATTGATATGACCTCAGGACGAATTTCACTGCCTCATAACTTCTGCAATTTAGTGACGACAAAAGAAGAATTGGTTGAAAAAGTATTTCCCAATATTCAAATCAATTATAAGAATCACGATTGGCTGAGTGAACGAGCTATTCTTGCCGCCAAGAACAAATACGTCTACGAACTTAACAATATTATTCAGTTCCTTTATAAATGTTTCGCAATTTTATATGTTTTTGTTATAACTTTCTTTCTTCTTTTTCAGTGTATGAACTGAAGCAGAGCGATTGCTTTGCTTCAGTTCATCAAAATGCCGAGGAAGCAGCAGAGTGACGTGCAGCCCGACTTGAGGATGCACGGTTGCGATCACGGCGATCGCGTTCTGCAGATTCAGATCTGCTTCGTTCTCAACAGAATGAACGCGACAGGCTGAGAGTGGCTGAAAGACGTCAAAAATATTGTATACCCACAAGCATTGTGAAATTAAACATATTAGAAACGTGTGATTTCTCTTGTCTTTCTTTTCCATTTAACCAGACTGAGCCACAGCAACGCGTGACCGGTACAGCTAGTTATAAAATAAATAAATAAATATTGATATAAAATTCAAAGTATAATATATGATACCCGGGGGCTTAAAGAGGATATTCATATATTATGTACGGCCATTTCGGTATTACGCAATTTGTATGTGTGAAGTTGAAATATAATTTGTCGGAAAATGGTGAAAATAAAATCAAACGAAAATTTTACTATTGAAAAGTGGATTAGACGACATTTCACGAAAATCACACAGATTTTAAATGAAATATTATAAATACATTATTTGTGATATATTATGTTAGTCTTTTGATCGATGTAAATTTTCAAAACGAACCAATCAACAACTTAATAATACAAGTTATAATTGAAGGTACGATAATAATAATAATAATAATAATATATTTATTCCAGATTTTAACGAAATACAGTTTAGATCTATAATATCCATACGATATAATATATTATATTAAACATTCAAAGATATAAGATTCTTAAATAAAGTCAATACATAACATACTCGTAAATATGAAAAACCTGAAAAGGAAAATTGATGAGAAGCAAGAAAAAAAAATACAATTTTAGAATAAACCAAGAAACAGTCGCTACATATTAACATCTAGCTGGAGGAGTTTTCTAAATGACCCATATTTTAGTCAGCTTAGTTGTTTGATTATGTTAATTAGGAGAGCACCCGGATTGCCTCGTTGGCGGCACATGCTAACATATTATATTATATTAATTATCTCCCATGCTCGCCGTTCGACGCTTCATCAAGAACTCGTGCGTTCTGACTTCTACGAACGTGCTAGATGCGATGCAGTAGCGTGAATGATTAAATATAACTTGGTTTGCGTTATTATATTGCACTCGGATTAGTTTTATGGAGATCCATTTATAATTGATGAATAGCTTTCATGTGTACATACTCATACAGGAGTTGAAGAGGGTCTTTTTCACTCTGATACAGGATTAAAGGAATTTAAAGGAAACTATATAAAATACACAGACATTAAAAGGACTCGGAATGATGAGAAAATATGAACGAAATAGCAAGGAAAGTATACGGTCGGATGTCACTTTAATGTCTGTTATTATTTTACTGAAGGTACCCACTTGTTCCATGAGTTCACTCAATACGCCAGCCACCTTATTTTTGCTGATCGGTTGCACATAAATAAATTGAAGTGATAATTTACGTTAACATTTTAAGGCCATTTAGAGAACCAATTTAATAAACAGAGAGCATATTTTTCGCAAACAATTACGATCTAAAATATACACGTATATAAAATATTTTTACGATTCGAAATTGACTTAAACGGTATTCTTGGACGCTCAACGCTCTTACTAATTAGGTTAAGTCGAAGATCCGCGTTGTTTTTATTTATATGTGCTAATCCAAAAAGAGTATTTCACACTGTTTTCTAAGACTGAAATTCGAACATTTACATCTGGTAAGAATTTATATTTTTTCGTTAGAGGCTACTAAATCATTTAATTTCACAAAATTTGTATAGAAGAAGCAAATAGTTCGCTAAAAAGAAAATTACTCATAATATTCACATGAGCCTTCCGAACAAAACAACTTAGAATAGAACAAAAAATCAAGGCTTAATTCTTTTTTTTTCTAATGTAATCTAGAAAAAATCTTTATTAATGTTATGCACATAAGAGTATATACGTAGATATTCATTTTAATATGTTACTTTCTTCTTTTTTATAAAAATAGCTGTACTGTTTTTAAAATATATATAAAATATACACAATTACCAAAATTTAAACAAACAAACGAAGCCAAAGATAACCGCGAAACGTACTGTAGTGTGGCCACATCACAAAACTCAATTGACCCAAGCTGTAACACTGCCAATTGACTCAAGCTGTAACACTGTCAATTGGCCCAAACTGTAAAATCTTCCACGGAAATTCACTGAAAAAGGACATATTAAGGTTGCAATATAGTGTGACTATGTGAGGGTCACACATCAAAATAACTTTGAGCAGCACTGGAGAAGGGGTTACTGAGCTACTGAGTGACATTGACGCGCAGACTGTAAGGGTGTTTATTGATCAAACATTGCTAACGTTTGTGCAACAATAGTAAATAGGTATATTTCGGGTGCATCGCTTGCTATTCAGTTGCATATATATTATGCATTCAAGCGACATCATTACCAAAAATAACTCACCACTTCTTCGTTGGTACCATAATTCTAAGGATTTTGGCCCACTAGTTGATGGAATACGTTGGTACCATAATTCTGAGGATTTCGGCCCACTAGTTCATGGAATACGTTGGTACCATAATTCTGAGGATTTTAGCCCTCTAGTTCATGGAATACGTTGGTACCAAAATTCTGAGGATTTTGGCCCACTAGTTCATGGAATACGTTGGTACCACAATTCTGAGGATTTTGACCCACTAGTCTATGGAATACGAGAACTTATTCTTGACATTTCTATTTATTATTTTTTCCATTGCTATTTAATGACTCACGTAATTGTGTATAATTTCTAAAAAAACGTGAACTTAAGAATAATTAAAAAGAGGCTTCTTTGCCATTAACATTCTATGACACTCTAGTGAAGTTCGTTCCGTGTAATAGGGCCAGTCACTCGAGATAACCAGACAGTTAACACCCAGACGATCTTCTTTGATTTAGGGCTAATTTGTAATTTACGTAACTTTTCACTTTTTATTTTATTGTATTGTATTACATTTTCATTGTATACAATACAATCTGCCTGTTTTTTTTGCCATATGGCAATCTCTTCTTACTTATCAGAATGTTATTTAAACAATCCTTTAGTAAAAGCCAGACTAAAATCCTTTTTTTAATGGATACCAACGGGAATCGAGCCAATAATCCCCGGGCTGGATAATAGGCGTCTTACTTAGACCATGGAGATTGTCATGGAAGTTTTATGTATAGTTTTAAAGAATATTTATATATATATATATATATATATATATATATATATATATATATATTTATATATATATTATATATATATATATATATATATATATATATATATAATATATATATATATATATATATATATATATATATATATATATATATATATATATATATATATTATATATATATATATATATATATATATATATATATATTTATATATATATATATATATATATATATATATATATATATATATATATATATATATTATATATATATATATATATATATATATATATAGATATATATATATATATATATATTTAAAAAAATGATATTTTCCATACATTAGAACGAGGTATGCTCAACAGACATTGAAAATAATTTATTTTTTGGGTTAGATTTATTTTGACTAAATATGTCGCTATAATAAATTAATTTTAATGCTATCTTAAAACGCCACATAGACTAAGCGTAACCAAATAAAATCTTGTCCACCATTAGGTATATTGTTTTATACATATTATAGTAAAACTTGGGGAGCGTATTGCTATATGAAATCTTATCCAACCAGCCCCCCCCCCCCCCCCCCCACGGTTGTAAAGATGATGATTATAATGATAAACATGTCCGCCAAGTTGCACAAATACAACATACAAGTGTATTTATTTTTAGTTTTGAATAAAATTTTAATATTTTTAAAAATTTATATTCAAATGAGATCTGAAAATACTCGTATAGTACTGGTATTATTTTGTTGAAACCTGGATAAATGATTATATTTTCAATTTTAATTCATCCTTTTAAAAAAATATTTTTACACGTTTAGTGCAGAAAACGCTCATATAAACTTTTTTATATTGGATACACACAAATTTGGGTGTTCCCAGTCTCTGCGCAATGTAAGTTGATTACGTTCATGGAATATAAATTTTTGCCGTGTGCTCAAACCTCGGCAAACATTTCTATTCCATGAACCCGTTTTACCCGTATACCCGTTTTATTCTGAATATCTTTGAATGGATTTGAAAAATAGTGCCCGAGTCCGAATTAGTCTAGCGGTGCTAATATGGTTCGTAAAGGTACATGACAATGCATTATACCCGCCATTACGCTATTTAAGTATTTTCAATATGGACAAAGATAACACCTCCGTGATTTTAAAATAAATTATTCAGCAGACAAACCCTTAGTACAAAGCACTGTTGATATGGTTGATATATTTTTATACCCCGTTAATATACACAGCTATATTATTTTATTCAAACACTTCAATCCGTCAAAAACACATAAATAACATAAAACACCTCCGTTCAGACCGGCCAGCAATTATTGACTCGAGGTTCTCTCGCGTCAAGCCTAAACTAAGATTATATCATTCATATCATGACACCGATGGATGGTGCAAGATAGGCGTTCGATTCAAATAGTTCCTAGTGGGCGGTAATAAAACCGCACAGCTTTAGTTCAGCTAGAAGGTACACGACCCAACCACTTTCAGCAACTTATCTGTATCGTAATGATTATAGCCTGCTGCGGCTTCCGAAGATGAACCATGTTATTTGCCACGTGATCGTATGAGTCGATACTCATCATCTTCTTAAGACAGCCGTTCTCAAAACTTACAAGTTCTTTCTCTTAAGTCTTGGTAACAATCCGAGATTTGAGGATAAGCGTGAAGCTGTTCACTGCATATACGAGTACAGAGCTGCAAGGTGAGCGTCTGAAGCCGAGTTCAAGATTAAGCCGGTTGAAACTAAGGAAACGTACGAGTACTAAGTTAAAAGGGCTTACGAGTACTGAACCAGTTCCGATAACTATCTATGGTAGATACATTATGCCTTCTTAGAATGTTCTGTTAGTACTCGTATGCATTAGCATTGACAGCTGTCGAACGGAACGGTTGACT
>OX463843.1:21594460-21644792 GCA_949825065.1 Odontocerum albicorne | reverse complement strand
TTGAAGAAGACATTTGAAGTGAAAGTAAAATGGTAATGTCCAGTTGAACATACTCGTTTGATTTTATTGAATGTACATTTGTTTTTTTATTTTTCTTGTATCTTATTCTTTTTTATTAAGTTTTTGTATATTACATAATAAACATGAAATATGTGGTAATTAATGTCATAGTTTAATTATAAAATATTTTAGGTAATTTGATAGTACATTTTATATAGAAATTTGTACATTTTATATAGATCCATATATTTAAAAAAAATTGTATTCAATCTTATTCGTTTTCAAATTAAAGTTCAACACTAGAATTTGAGTATTAATGATATTTAATTATTTATAAGAATTATTATAATGTGAAATCCGTAATGGAAAGTGTGAAATAATAAAATACCACTTTACAAGGGGTACAGGAAATTGGTAAAATCTACTTTCATGAAGATTGGTCATTAACCATTGTTCAGACGTTATGTTCGGTTTCAATTGTGGACTTCCTTGGAAGTGATCTCTATAGTACTCGTACCTTAAAACAATATCTCTCACCACTAACTTTCAGTTTTTCAGATAGTTCCTTCAATTATGAACAAGAAATCTTTGGTAAAAATGTATTATCCATTATTGATAGCGAGATTATTTCATTTGAATAACAAACCTGAAGATAGATAAAAAATGTATGTTTTTGCAAATAATTATTAAGAGATTAGAAAATATCCGCCACTGATTTTCTTAATCGAAATACGACGACAAAGGTTTTATGACGCAAAGACACGCGATCTGTATTAGCAAGTTTTTAATTGAATAAAACAGAATATACTCGTAGGTAAACAATGTCGTTCGGCCTTTATCATTTATTGATTTGTTTTTAGTTTTTTACGAGTATATTTAGTCGTAGTCACGATTTGAGAGAACCCCACGCATTGGTTTCATATCGACACTCACCATCCGTCTCCCGGACATTCTTTATTTATACTCGTAGATTACTCGTACATCTTATCAGTCTGTTTTATTTATACCGTATTTCTCTTCTTATTTTCTCTCATTCTGTACCTATGCACGAGTATATTTGTATCGTATACAAAATATACATACATAAATAATAATACGTTTGACGCCTTCCGTGGGCTAATTGGCAAAACACCTGTCTTCTAAGTCTATGGCTGCGAACCCAGGTTTTTAATTAGAGTTCTAGTCTGGTTTTCACTTAAGGCTTATTTGACACCATACTGGTTGGTTGAAAGAGATTTTCACATAGCAATACCCCTGCCAGATTCTACTGTATACAATGAAAGTGCAATGCATGTAATATTTCAATCTACACTTGACAACTGTCTGTGTAAAATGGCCTCGTTAGTTTGATGCGTCTCTTGGTAGAATAATAAGCTCATCAGGTTACAATAAAGTGTTTAAAAAAATATCGTATTAAGTATTGTCTCATACTCTTAAAGAAATAAGTATCGGTAATAAAATATTTCTTTTGGAATTCCTAAGATACACCATAATATTGGAAGTTCATAAAACTTGTCTCAATAATATGTATACTCGTATATAATGACCATTGACTTACGCTTGTATTAATGATACTCGTACATTCTTTATTTGACTCTAATAAATGACACAAATCAAATAACTATTAGTATACAACTATTCAAAGATGAACACCGGTGATTTGGTATGAAGGACTCACAGTATACTAGTAAAAGTAGACTGGGATTAATGAATTTAATACGCTTCGTTGGTATAAGTATACAATTAATTGTTGACCTCATTTGGCTCACAATAAAAAAAACAGCTTTTATGTCTATTTTTTTTTCTTTTTATGTTTAATGAAAAGTAAATATAGTTAGCCTTAAATATTATTAAACATCAATTTAATTTTAGTTTTAATATTCAAGTATTATGAGAACAATGATAACAAATTTAAAAGATTTGATTTAATTCATCATACATTATCTATCATCCTCCCATATTCTTATTTATTTGGGGTCTTAATGACTTCCTCCATCAAGCTCTGTCCATGACCATCTCCGGAATTAGGTTCAGAACACTCATGTCTTGATTCATGCTATCCTTCCATCACTTTATTGTACGACCTCTTCACTCTTCATCTATTTCCCGAGACTTCGACATATTATGCTGGTTTCCTTTGTCCATGTACATATGGTATTATGGAAGTCTTGTATTTGTCAATATTAGTGAGATTGTTGCAAATTTTAGGGTACCTCTCAAATACTAACTTCTTATTTTATCTTTCTTGCTCACTTTTGAAATCATTTAGTTGTTGCTCAGCACTCAACTCCATACGAGTACAAGAAAACTGGTCTTACGATGCTTTTAAATATTTTTCTTTCAATTTTTTATCACATGATACTATAGTTCTTTTAGTTTATCATCTATTTTATTGTTTATAAAATAGCTTCGTCATTAATTTTTGCACTACAGTTGTCTTTCTATCTAGTCACCTAAACGGTATCGGTATTTTGACAGTCTTGACAACCTTAGT
Source organism: Odontocerum albicorne (assembly GCA_949825065.1). Lineage (NCBI taxonomy): Eukaryota > Metazoa > Arthropoda > Insecta > Trichoptera > Odontoceridae > Odontocerum > Odontocerum albicorne. The sequence continues at coordinate 21,642,298 of OX463843.1, read as the reverse complement.
TTGAAGAATTTTGAAGTCTTCATTCATGAATTCTTCAGAGTAGAAAAAAAATAGTAATTAAAAAATGTAAATACGACTCTCAAATCAGAATTTCCTGGAATAAAAACGATAACTCGAAATAATAGACTTTTCACAATGACAGCACAATCAATCGATGTTAATGATAATTTGTTTATTTCTTTACAAAAAGAAAATAATTTGTTTAATGTTTTCTAAAAAAATAAACAAAATATGTCGCACACAAAGGAAACGACGCAGTTTTGTATTTCCTGTCATATTGTTTGAGTAAAACTGTCGTCAAATACCCTCATAAATTATCTGAGCACGTAAACGTTGTATTTTCGCAATCAAACCAACCCTCATGTTTCTCTTTTGGTTTTCAAACATTTGAAAACTTATGTTACACGCAATGAACAAATATAGCTCACAAAGACTTACAATGCAAAATTGTTCGCGATAAATTGAAAAATCATAAACATTATATGGGGTTGAATTTAGTCCAATCCTAAAATAATATCATGGGCCTACACGCTACAACAATCAAAAACGATTATTTATTGTTACTGAGTTTTAAAATATAGCCTTAAGTTTTGTTCACTTGAAAATGAAATCTTCAAGTTACTGTTGACTAACATCTCTTTTCACTTTTTACTAATTAATGTAAGATTTAATTTTTCTTGTGCATATAAATATGTAATTTAAAAAAAAATTAATATTCTTAATAGAAACTTTTACTTTGTTCGGTAAAATTATATTGTTTTCATTTATTTAATATTTATTTTTATATGTTTTATGCCATCTTCATTTAAAATGACGACTGTTCAAAATTTAAAAAATCGTAACTGTCGTTAATATTGGTTCTAGAGAAAAAAAATCTACGCGATGAACTTAAAATAAAGTTACAGTCCTGTTTTGCTTTACAAAAACATTGTCAAGCTTTTGTAAAGCGAAATAGGCCTGTCACTTTAATTTCAGATAATCTTGTAGATTTTTTCACATTTAAGTGTTAAATCATTCTGTTTAACAAGTTCTGCAATATACATACCAAATCAATTAGGAAAAAAAGTATTTGACAGAAATAGTAGATACCTGCAGGGTACCGTAAAATGGGAAATTTCATTTCCTTTCACACGCAGACGAAATCTACCTAATTCTTTCGGCCAGTGCCAGAAATAATTTTTTTAATTGTAAAACTTTTGGCTCAATAAACTGTTAATTTTATAATAAAATAGTCGTTTAGTATTTACCAATGACCTGTAAATACTAAACGTTTTTATTTAATAATATATCTATAATACGAGTATTTAGGAAATATTTAAAGTAGATAATTTTCTTTGCGAAACTATACACAGACTTTACTCGTATGATGCCTTCATTTTTAAGATATATTATACATACTCGTACATCAATGATCCAAGCAGACCGTTTCGTGTCAAGAGGGTCTTTCATTCACTCCACAAATTATGATATTGCACAATGAAGGTGAACATATTTAGTTACTTTATTAGAAACGTTTTAAATATCTCAATATGGCACATTCCATTCAATTTCAACGGCGACATTTCACTCGTATACAATACATCAATGCTTAGTTTAAATATAAATATTTTAGTGTATCATTTACTTTTTTTCTGGTTCCAATTCCCCATGTAATGTCTCGTTCCACCTTTCCATTGTCTGAAACCATACTTCCCTAGTAGCAAGCAGAGTTCATCATTTATTTTTATTTCTTTACATTTTTTTGTTTATTTTAATTTTAAATTAATTTATGAGCTTAAAACAGTGTGTAATTTAAAAGTGTCACTATAATTGTTATTATTGATATACTCGTACATTTGTCGTATTTTTTTTCAGTTTTGTATACCATACATACTCGTATAACATATGTTTTTACGGTTTGGTTTGTGTTCAAATTTTGATGTTTTGAATTTAATTGTTTTTTTTTTCTATTTTGTTCTACTACAATAGTATAATATGTTTTGACGTTTGTTTGATTGCTATTTTAATAAGAATTTCGTTTCTTTTTGTTTTGATTTTTTTTTGTATATTTTTGTAATACATATTTGATTTTCGTTAAGACATATATTAATATATTAATAAATACATTTCTCCTTATCCATACATGGAGACTCCAGTATGAAAAAGTTCAAGTTTTATAATCCATTTCTACGAAAACATTATTGAAAAAATATTTGGATTTTCCCTCAGTATTATATCATACTTAATATGGATAAAATGATTATGAAATATCGTTAAATAATCGAAAATAAATTGTGTAATTGAGTAATGATCTCAATCAATTTCGATGAACAATGAAGAATATGATATTACTTAATCGCACCAAGATAGTGAAATATTGTTTGTTTCTTAGTTTCCCATATTTATTTATAAAAAAATTTGGTTACTCACAAACTGAGAACATTCAAAAAGGTTTGATCAAAAATTACAAATTTAAAATAGGGGACAAAATAATGAATGACTTGGAGATGGGGGGAGGGGGTTTATTAAAAGGAAAATACAAATAGAATGCGGAATAGGGAAATAGGGAAATACACGCTATGTCATTGAAGAGAGGTATAATGATTTTTAAATCGCATTTTGAAGCAAATGGCGATCAGACTATATCGGCATGTTTTTTTTCCTTTTTTTGAAAGAATAAATATGACCGAAGTCATGGGTATTCTTATACCCCCGGAAAAAATACCTCTGCCATAATCATGCTGTTTATAACATACTCTGAACATAAAGATTTCTCTTATTCTTTTAAAGCAAAAAAATACTTTTCATAATTACTTAAGTAACCTACACACGTCACTAACAGACATATGTTATTGTACAATACATATTACAACATTGATGGCACATCAAAAGATTAATATCAATTAAGATCCATGATGTTTTATAGAAATTAATTATTTACTTAATTTTAATTTCAATTCATTTATTGCTTTGTTCATTTACAAAGAAATCGATTGGTCCGATCGCGTGATCAAATTTTAGAAAATCTCTTTTTCATTCCGTGATATGAAAACGTTTTGTGCTAGTGAAAATCTGATCGGTCGGATGATGATATTCCAAACAAAACTAAATCGGTCAGTGTTCAGTAAAACCAAAATACTCGTATGTTGATTGGTCACATTGATCAAAAGTTAACTCCGTAACAGATGGCTGTATATGGTAATTGTTACGTCCTTGACATCTACTCGTATTTCCTTTAAAAGTTGGGAAAATAAACTATTATATATTAGACAAATTTCATTCGTTCCTCAATGCCTGGCATTCATTCTAAACTCTTAATTTCTAACAATCTTTCTACTATTTTTTAAAATGTTTGTTTTTTACAACTCCAACTTTCATGCATAGGAGTGTAACGAGGACGTGAAAAATTGCTGATGAGATAAATGCTGTAGAAACACGTACACTTAGAAGAATACATACGGTGATAACAAAATTAATATTATATACAGTGCTAATGTAAGTAAAAGGCTAGAGGAAGACCCAGGAACGCATGGTTGGATCAAGTGTGTGATATTCTGAAAGAAGGAAATGTAAAAAGGCAGAGAAATCGTAGGAGTTGTTTGATAAGGTGTTTGGATGTAGAAGAGGAGAAATATGTGTGTCGTGATAGGAAACTCTGGTGCTCCCTCGACAAGGAATGTTTACTTTTCCTGTTTCCAAATAAAACTACCTGATTGTAAAGCGATATTTTATTCATGGTATTTGTAGACTATTTAGCTAACATTTTTTTATTTAAATAATATTTTATTGAAGATCTCCGTGGCCTCATTGATAACACACCTGATTTATAGCCCGGGTTTTGCGAGTTCGATTCCCGTTCGTACTCATACATTTAAAAAACGATTTCAGTCCGGTTTTTACATTGGTTTATTGAACACTTTTCTGGTTGGATGGAAAATATTGCCATGTAGCGAAAAATCTCCAGATTATACTGTACAAAACAAAAGTTTAATACAAGCAATATTTGAAAAGATTATTAAATAACATACTCGTACATATCACAAAAGGCTAATAACTAGGTAGAGCTCAGAGCTCTAAGGAAACCGATCAAGTCCTCAGATGTTTCTTCCATCCAACATAAATCACATGTATTATAAAAAAATCAACCATCACAACATTACCGATGATAAATAAAATATTCTTCAAATTCCGGTATGGTGTATCAAAGGTTTCGACTTGAACGTTTTGGAATTCCATATTAAATTAATTCCTGCGTCTCCTGTTTCTGCCTCATATTTAAAGGCTCTCTAAAAACGAAATGACTATTTATACACGTATATGGTATGTTAAAAATTATTCATATTATTGTATTAACCAAGAATTATTTTTAATTTTTCAGTCTATCCTTACCTTTTGGAGACGTTTGATGACTTCAAATTTGATCCACCTTGATAAATCTATACCTACACATATTTAACTAAAAGTACTATGAATTTGCTAAAAAGATATTTATAATAAAAATATATTTTACCTCATATATATGTTATTTTCCTGTGTATTTCTTCATTCACTGCTCCGTACTCGTACTAAATACTCACATTTCGAATAAAAAATATACGAGTATCATACTGAGAATATAGAACCGTAGTATCACTAAGGTCAAAAAGTTTCCGGTCTGACCAAATTACAAGTATACCAAGTATACCGCATGGTCAGGCGATGTTAGAGTTTAAATTTGATAACTCTACCTTAAGTAGTATACCAACTAGAGCCGATAAAAGACGTGTTGTTTCGTTAAGTTCTGAAATGTCTAAAATTTAATACACCGGGGTGTTATCAAGCCTTTTTAAAAATAATGTTTTCTACTGGATTTTTTTTTTCTTTTGAAAAAAGTTTCATAACCGCGCTATATTCATTTTTTAACATTTCAAAATACGTATTTGATCTCCTTGTGTTAACATATTACGGAGGGAAGAATTCTCAATTTATTTACTGTACTATCGCTTGAACATGCATTGTGCGTGGACGTCGTGGTATCCGTCCATATCTTAGTGATAAATGCAATTTATATATTTTTAGAACATTAAAAGTACTACTGTGATTTTTAAAAACACAAGTGATGCTTGAAATTTTGCGAATTCTAAATTACGGCCATATATTTAATATTTTTATTTTGCAAAGTAAAAAACACGTTGCACTTACTACGTACAATAAGTGAAAAACGAACGTACCTTAATTATATGCGTTATGTTAAATGGATCACTTGCATAGCGCAGTTTCATAATAACATTTTATCTCAAGAGCGCTTAGTTTTTGAGTTTATAAAAGGGTGCTCTTAAGCGCAATTAAATAAATTCAGGTGGGATGGTGTCTGAGGATAGATTTATAAATGAGACGTCAATAGTGAGTAACGTGACTTTGGTAATGTTAGATCTGACGGTTTTGAGTTTATAAAAAGATGCTCTTAAGCGCAATTAAATAAATTCCGGTGGAATGGTGTCTGAGGATAGATTTATAAATGAGATGTCAATAGTGAGTAACGTGACTTTGGTAATGTTAGATCTGACGGTTTTGAGTTTATAAAAAGATGCTCTTAAGCGCAATTAAATAAATTCAGGTGGAATGGTGTCTGAGGATAGATTTATAAATGAGACGTCAATAGTGAGTAACATGACTTTGGTAATGTTAGATCTGACGGTTTTGAGTTTATAAAAAGATGCTCTTAAGCGCAATTAAATAAATTCAGGTGGAATGGTGTCTGAGGATAGATTTATAAATGAGACGTCAATAGTGAGTAACGTGACTTTGGTAATGTTAGATCTGACGGTTTTGAGTTTATAAAAAGATGCTCTTAAGCGCAATTAAATAAATTCAGGTGGAATGGTGTCTGAAAGTAGGTTTATAAATGGGATGTCAATAGTGAATAACAAGATTTTGGTAATATTACATCTGACGTTTAAGCATATTTGTAGATTATTACGGCTTAATAATGACGTTGAAAAAGTCCAACAGGTCCAATGGCTAAGAAAATCCTGAAGATATGCCACTGCCTCTTTTAATCTACTAAATCTGTTCAATACGGCTTTCATAGCCTACTTGGTCGGACGCCTTTCTTTCAACCAGGAGACTGTGGGATTGATTTTCAAAGGAAACCACATTTTTTTAAAATAAGGGTTCCAGTCTGGTTTTGACTTAAAAATATTCAATCTGCTTTAGTCAGTTTTCTTGTTTTGTTGTTTCATAGAATTTATATTTGAGAGCTACTGAGCTAAATAAATGTTAACTATAGCCTTAAGTTAAATCCACATGGAATAAAATCTTGGACTTGCGCCCATAAAGTAATCGTGTTAACCATAAAACAACTGGCGGAGACAAATTATATTATGGTATATATAAACGTAAATCGAAAAATAGTTTGTAGACCTATTTAGTCCCGTAGTAATCGTGTTAACTGAGTTTTAGATTGGATCCTTGATGAGTTTTAGATTGGGTCCTTGATGAGTTTAAGATTAGATTCTTGGTGAGTTTTGAGCATACCATACATAAAATTATTAAACCACTCTTTAGTCGATATTTATCATGAAATAGGGCTATACAAGACACCTCTAAACTGAAAAAATATTTTCAAAAATAAACACAATATTATTTAATTTAGATATAAAAACTATTTACTGACGCATTATACCATAATCGAAGACATTATTAAAAGAAACATATCGTTAAAATAAAACTGAACGGTTTGACTGTCCTTAAGTGTTTTTTTCACTGCATGACGTACTTTTCTTCTACATAACTTAGTCGAATATTAACGCGCCTAACGATCTCGAGGATTTAAAGGGATATTGCTGCTTTGTCGAAATTTCCTTCGTTACTAAATTGCATCCATTGTCGAGTGTAAAAGTTGGTTTAAGTATTTTCACGTTATTTCCAATACATACATACTTTATTATTTCTCTCCGAGGTGTGGAAATCCGCAATACCGTGCCAGGCACAAAGGGGTCGAACTCAAAAATAACCTATGCATCATTTAACCCTTTGTTTGATAATGCATTTTCAATATTGCGAATAAAATAATAGGGAAAAGACCTTCGAAAAAGTATTGTATTGAAAATTTATTATTCTACGTTAGTTGTACTACACTTGACTTTCAGCCAAGAGTTTAATAAAGAGGCAAAATAGGTAAATCTTGCGCTCTGTCCTCTCCGCCTAACCCAACAAGGAAGTGGAGTGGTAGTATATATGCATAATACTATGCGTATCCAGAAAGTAAGTGTACTGAGGCTCTCACGACCGGATGAATTTTATTTTCGACATGTTGGCTACACTTCCGTGTAGCCTGACCCTTCCCCTCCGCAACGAGACCGGTTCGAGGTCAGTACGTTGAGAAGTGTCGACGCGACAACACGTTTTGTGAAAAATGTCAATCCAATCTCCCGCCAAGTGCGAAATACGCGGCGTCGTCCGTTATCTCGTTTGGAAGGGAAAACCTCCGGTTGAGGTTTATAATGAGGTGAAAACTGCATATGGTGATAAAACTATGAATCGTACGAGTACACAAGTGGTGTCGCGAGTTTAAAAACGGTCACGTCACACCTCTTCACCCTCCGCCAAAAAGTTCAAAACCACAATTTCAGCCAAGAAAATCATGGCATCCGTGTTTTGGGACTGTCAAGGCATAATTTTAATTGAATATATGCCTCAAGGAGAGACCATCAACTCTGCAAGATATTGTGAGACCCTAAAAAAATTGCGGAGGGTGATTCAGAACAAGAGGAGAGGCATGCTGACAAAGGGAGTCTGCCTGCTGCACGACAATGCCGGACCACACACTGCCAACGCCACGAAGGAACTGCTCGCCTCGTTTAAATGGGATGTCCTGAACCATCCCGCGCATTCCCCTGACCTAGCACCTTCAGATTACTATCTCTTTACCTCCCTGAAGCTGCACATGGGTGGGAAAAGGTTTTCAACCGACGAGGAGGTAAAGGAGGAGGTGGAGAAGTGGACGGAGGGGTTGGCGGGAAACTACTTCGAGGAAGCCATCAAAAAGTTGATACCCCGCTTCAGCACCTGCATTGAGAGGAATGGCGACTATGTCGAAAAATAGCTTACATATGTACTACGGTAACCACGTAATTTTTTTGTTTAAATAAAAAAAATTGTAGCCTACAAAAATTCAGTACACTTACTTTCTGGATATGCCTCGTATTTATATTTTTTATGAATTGTGTACAAATTAATAATTTCAATAATTTTTGAGAATATATAACTGTAGTGTGATGGCAAAAGGTTGTATTTCTCATTTTTGGCATTTTTAAAGTTTGTTCCACAAAACTATCAAAATAGTGCAATATTTGATGTGGAAAAAAGATATATCTCTTACTAGTAGGGATATTAAGATAAAAAAGATATGACAATATGTCATCTGTCATCTGAAAAGGTCATTATTATTGATATGGCAAAAGACCTCAACTGTAATCTCAAATATTATGTGGATCTTTGAATAATTTAGAGAAACGCCATATCTACTATATGTTATAGATATGGTAATTTCATTTAATTTGATATGTAATACTCAAACTTTGATTTAATTATAGCTGAAATATTTGATTTGGAAACTTTGTTTTTGGTTTCCTGTAAAATTGTGTCTAAGTGAGTTATCAACTGTTACCATCACATTACCGAAACTTTCTTTACTTTTGTGTGGTCGGTTTGATTAAATTGCTACCTGGAAATAAGGCACCAGATTGTTATATAATTAAATAATAAATAAATACGATAAAAAAGACAGCGTTGTGTAGAATTTGTCGGAAAACAATATACGACTATGACTAAGGAATGAGGACATTAGGTATCAATGCTGATTGAAATATGATGCAGTGCTTAAGATGATAAATATGTATTGAGATATTTCGGACACGTTGAAAGAATATTTTCAAAAATATTCTTTCAACGTGGTGAAATATTTTCAAAAATAATCTTTACGAGTATAGATCATTCAGCCAGAATTCATTTTGAAAAATGATGAATTCATTTGAAAAATGATGAATTATACATTACGTTTGACAAAATCGGACTCTTGATTTCGACATGGTAGTGTTTTCTAATCACCGAGTATTTTAACAACAATACAAACATGCGCTCTGCGCGAACCAACCAACCAACCATTCTAAAACCAATACCACTACATAAGTTGTGTAATACAGAGAGTGTTACTCACACTATTGCAAAATGACTCTTCTGGCTGAATGATCTATAATATAGAATGCATAAAAAGTCGGGGAACGTAACACGACCAAATTAATCAAATTCTGAAATAGGTAAAAATGAAAAACCTTTAAAATAGACGAGTGTGAATGACGAGATACAGAAGCAAATTATGTATGCGAAGTTAGAATGAAGCTGAGATATATTCTCTCTGCCTACCTCAATATAGATATGACGCGAAAGTTATCCTTCTCCAAAATTATTATAAATTCAATTATTCCAATAACTATACTACAGCATTTAAAATAGTGGTAGTGAATGGGTAAGCTAAAGTTTTTAGACCTTCGAACGAAAGTGTGAAAACTGCAAACTTTGTTAATATAACGCTTCTCTAGAAACGATCATACGGAATCAAGCAATATTACTCAAAACTCGCTCAAGTAAAAAAGTCATTTTGTTGAGAGCTTTTCAATTTCAGACGATACGTATGGTTGTATTGTTTTTACAAACACGTTCAAAATAAAAAAATGTGATGCTGAAGTGATTACTTTAGCTTGTCCCAAAATATATTAGTATTTCTTAATACGTTTTTGATTTCCTTTCTCTTTCAGAAACGTCAGTTTTTCAATGGAAAGAAAAGGATATGAGATATCTTGAAATACTCGTATTACAATATATCATATACAGAAGTAATAAAAATAAATTAAATATAGTTTTGATATAATATTCGTAAATAGTCGCAAAACTCGGGTTTTTTCGAATTCGTTTGAAAAAGTACTCAAACTTGACGTTTATCGATAAAATAATGTTAATTTCTTTGAGATTTCGACGTAGTTGTATTGGTTTTTTATAATGATTACTTTGACTTCATATTTTTTTGTAAAAAATGTATTGTACTTAAACAACAATGTCTTATTCCTCTTAGAGTAAAATAGTTATGCAAATCTTCATTCATTCTTATGTTTCCTTACATGGACAATTCCACTAAACTTAAAAAATCAATTATCCAGAAAGGTATTTCAAAGCCAGTACAGTATAAGAAGATGTAGGTCAACGTGTAAGTTAGACGACCAGATGACGCAGTCGTGTAAGTAGAGGCTGATACTCGTACTAGATTGAAGGAAGGTGCCAAAATTGGTTTGACATCGAGCTAAATTGAAATGTGTGCTGACGGTATTGCAACCCCCAACCCGAAAGGCCTAAATAAGACAATAATCTAAAAATAAATTGGCTTCAAAACCAAGGACAAAAATAATTAATGCCATTAAACTTACGCTCCCCTGAAGATGAGGTGAAAGCCTTGAAACCGGTAGGGTTATACCGTCATAAAAAAGTGGAATAAACAGTGTTTGTTAAAAATAAATTACAATTTAATGTGGAGTTATTAGCTAAGAAGATTACTTTTCATTTGAGAAAAATAACTATTTTACTTCAACAAGAGGGCTAAAATTAAAGTGATTAAAAACAATATTGTCCCAATAAACCTCAGAAAAAGAAATTTACTAACAAGAAGAAAAAAAATATTTTAAAGAAAATCTTAAAAACGCTCTCATGTAAAGTAGCTTCAAAGTTAACGGATAAACCACTTAAAGTAGCTTCAAAGTTAACGGATAAACCACTTAAAGCTTGACAATATAAGAAAAATAATGAGTTGAAGAGAAGATAATTTTGAAATTATTCTATGCTTCAGACACTTACTTGAACAATAAATGCCAGATAAATATCAGGAGTAGACTATTTCGAGATGTAGTATTGAAGATGATTGCTGGGTATTTCATGGACAAAACGATGAGCAAACGCTTCTACGAGTATATAAAAATCACTTAACATTTCAGAAAGGCTTTCAAGATTATGTATTCGACGCATTCATCAGATCTTCGGTCATAGTTAGCGCAAGGAGAACATGGAAAGTTCATAGTTACAGGCAATACGGATCAGAATTAGATCAGCTATGCGCTGGAACGGTCAGGAGAAGGGTGTCTTTGCCACATGCTCTGTGAACAACGGAATGCTAAGAGGATTGAAAAACTATGTATTCAACATACAGCAGTTTCAATGTGGATTACGTTCTTCAGCATTGAGGTCATGGCGTAGAAGATAATTTTGAAGTAGTGAATAAATACTTCCATCGGAAAATATTTTTTACGAGACTTTATTGGTAAACGTTAATAAGAAGTTAATCGACCTGTCGCACAGTTTTCGGATTGACCAATCTAGAGGGACAAAATCCTAAAAATAAAAATCAATACTTCACATAAAAAATGCCGTTTGAGTGTGTCAAACAAACCTATTGATAAGATGCAATTGCCAGATTTTTCAAGAAACCCTTATTTTATTTTTTATGGCGGGACAAAGTGACGCTTTGTGACGAAGGTATAAAATATTTCTATTAGTATATTTCTGACTTGCGAAGTTTGTGCATGTTAACAGTGTTTTAAAAAAATATTGAAAATAATTTTCGTGATGGCATCGTGTTCTACAGGTATTTAATCATTTATTTATGTCATAATTATATTAATTTATTTATACTATATATTATTTTTATAACAATAACAAATCCATGAAATTTCATCCTATGCATTTTATCGAGTTCAAAGTTTAATAAGATGTAAGGTTATGTGCAATATGTCGCAGGGCTATGCAACTAAGTTTAAAAAATAATCTTATATATTCTTTAAATAAAAAGTATCACAATTTTGTGCGATTTCTTAAATATGTATTTTTTTGTTATAGGGACCAGACTTACGAGAATTAGTATTTTTGAAGTATGGTGTTCTAACCCTTCGAAACGCCGCATTCAGCGTGTTTATGATTTTGTAAAAACGTTTTACAATATTCAAGATGATAAAGAAGCAGAAGCAATAAGATTAAAAGTTTTTGTAAAAACCGAATGTGAGAAAATTCGTCAAAAATGGGTACGAAAACAAAGACGTTTGAATTTGTTTTTAAAACTCTACCAACTTTGGTTTTGTGAAGATTTAGATTTTTCTTCTCCAATGCAGACAATTAATAAGGCAGGACATACAGCTAAAATATTTCGAGAATGTTCATCCGAATCAAAAAGGCGTGATTTGGTTACCAGCTACGAGAAGGAAGAATTGAATTAACATATGAAGCTGCAGTTAGTGTTCGAGTCAGTGGTAGACGTGATGGGGCAAATTCAATACAAGAAATGTTGACTGCATCACCAAGAAGAGCAACGAGTTATAAAAAGGCAAAGAAACAAATTTTAACAACTCCAATACAAAATCCTTATTCCCCAGAAGAAGCTTTAGCATTGTTCAATACGGTAATGTATATAGTATAAAAATATCCAACAGGAAGCTTCTGAAAGAGGTTTCAATTTATATCAATCATATGATCGGGTTTTAGAAGAGAAAAAAACAATTGTTATCCAGAAGTAGAGAGCATAATTGTAACAGATATTTTGAACAGCAAAATTTGAAAATTATGCTAAGGAAACAAAAATGTTATACATATCATTATACTCGTGGTACAATATGCCTGCAGCCTTGCACAAAATATTGACGCACGGTGCTGTGATCATCGATTCTTCTTTGATTGATTCCTATTGGACAAATGTCTGAAGAGGCAGCAGAGGCCAAAAATAAAGAAATTAGAAAAATTAGGCAACATCACACTTTAAAAACTTCGCGTGTTAGGACTAATTACGATGTATTTAAATATTTATTAGTTTCTTCTGATCCGTAACATAAATGTCTTATTAGAAAATTACCCAAAAAAGTTAAACATGTGTATGAAAGCGATTTTCCAATGCTATTAAAAAAAGTTATTTTTGTTTATTTTTTTCAAAATTATAAGTATTAAGTTTTTAACGTTTCTAAATTTGTCTTATTCTCAATGTATTTTTGTGTATTTGATAAATTAAAAAAACTATTATTAAATTAAAAACCATTTGTTTATATTTTCTAAGCCTCTAGTTATTAAAATGTAACATAAAAATGTCAAATGACATGAAAATTATTTTGTCCCTCTAGATTGGTCAATCCGAATACTGTGTGTCGTCTAGAATTGGATTCTCTAGAAGACAGGCTGTACTGTTCCATTACTTTTAAATTAATTTTGCCTACTAAATTCCATCACTTTTAAATTAATTCTACGAAGACCTTTAAAATAATATTTTTCTAGTACTAAAACAAACAATTTCATCGCACCGTTTCGTAACCAAACATCGGGGTGTTGAAACGTTTAATTATCATTAGAAATAGCAAACAGCTCCATTATAAAATTATTTTTGAAAACACTGACTTCAACGCTTCTTTGAGCAAGAGATTGATCTTTGTAAAGATACCCTCTAAACATACGTTACATAAAATACCAGAATCATCAACAATATTAATATTATATGATAGTATGTAATATTGAAGACTTCATTCGACAGTCTGTTCCATCATACGCAAGTCGATAATGTATGCCCGAGTTGTCCTATGTATTCAATTATACTCGTATGACGACCTCCGTGGCCTAGTTGGTAAGACACATGTCTTCCGACTCGGTGATTGCGGGTTCGATTTCCGTTGGAACTCAGATTTTAAAAAAGATACCTGTCTTGTTTTCACTTAAAGCTTGTTTAATATTTTTCTGGTTAGTTAGAAGAATTTGCCACGTGACAATAAACCCACCAGGGTGTATAGTATATAACAAAAGTGTAATAAGTCTTCGATTAAATTCGGTTAGTGTTTCTTCGATTAAATTCGGTTAGTGTTTCTCATTCTAATGATGTACTCGTATATATACCGAGTGAATATCAAATAAATGTGTCTTTATAGAAACATGTTGACTTTTCCATTTGTTTTAGCCCCACAAATCCCCTGTAACAGATTCAAAATTATATTTTTATTTTTTTTAGTTTTTTTAATTAGTGGTGTTCTCGTTCGCCATAATACTAATCGAACTTGACAGGTACTTTGACAATAAGAGATACATTATTAGTGGTGTTCTCGTTAATAATCGAACTTGACAGCTACTTTGAAAATAAGAGATACATTATTAGTGGTGTTCTCTTTAATAATCGAACTTGACAGCTACTTTGAAAAAAGGAGATACATTATTAATTTTTTTTCCAATATGAATCGATTACGAGACAAGTTTTTTAGTTTATGGCAAGTTTAAATGTGCCGTTAAATGCGACTACTATTATCACAAATAGTTTTATTCATTTTTTTATCGAAAATAATTCTTTCTGAATTACAAATTTAACTGAGTTGCTTCAAATTATTTGAAATATAAACAAAATCCCAGCTGTTGATTTAACAATTAAATTAAATTTTGAGATCTAAAGCCATTAATCAATCAATCACTATAATTGTTTGAAATATAAAAATTCGGAATTTTGCGTTATATAATTTGTTATCAATAAGATGGCCAAAATATACTTAACATCAAGGTTTTATTTGCAATCAGTAAACATGTGTGTATAAAGGCCTCCATAAAATATACATTTTGAATTTCTCAATTAATGGAGTTTGAGCGTAATCGTCAATGGCTATACCATTTCCAATGTGCTATTTGCTGGCGACATTACTATATAATATTGGGCGTTAAATAATAATCCCTACAAAGAAGTTCGAATTATGAACGTGAAAAAAAGTCTAAAAATGAAAATTACAAAAAAACTAAATTCATGATAATATCTTAAAGCTATTTACTTGGAAAAGAAAAGTGTTATATCGGAAGTCGGGAGAAGGTGGTAAATATGGAAAAATCGCACTTTCTTCAACATTTTATTTAGATGACTTGTACAAACAATGCAGTATTTACCGGATGGAACATCATAGTGATCTCGTTCCTCCCTAGTGCAAATGTGCCTAAGGAATTTGAACCTTATGAACTCTTTATACAGGGTGCGTTTTATGTTCCAGACCGATTTTGTTTGGCCGCCATTTTGATTTGGCTGTCATTTGTCAGTTCATATTTAATAATCGAGGATAATGGTTGATAACAATTTATTATGGAGCATCTAATTCCGCAACAACGTGTTGAAGTTATTAAAACATTTTATTTAAATAATTGTTCCATTGTGAATACGCGAAGAAAATTGCGTGTTTTTTTTTGTTTAAATCATGTGCCAAGCATGTCAACCATTCAGCGTGTAATGAATAATTTTGAAAATTTGCATACACTGGGAGATAAAGCAAATTCTGGGCGACAACATAGCCAACGTACGTCAGAAAAGATTGATGCAGTGAGGCAGAGTGTTGGTGAACGTCCGTGCACCTCTCATCGACGCCGTGCTCAAGAATTGGGAATGTATCCATCATGTTTGTTAAAAATTATCAAAAAAGATTTGCATTTTTATCCGTATAAAATTCAATTGACACAAGAGCTACAGGAAAATTACCGTAAACGGCAGCGAGATTGGTGTGCTCGGGTTTTACAGATCGGTCGGTATAGACGACCACCATTTTTGGCAAAGAATCATCATGAGCGACGAGGCACATTTCGACTTGGCTGGCTTTGTTAATAAACAGAATAGCCGCTATTGGGGCACTGAAAATCCTCAATTGATACACCAACGACCATTACACCCTCGTAGAATGACTGTATGGTGCGTCATCTGGGCCGGCGGCATCATTGGGCCATATTTCTTTGAGGATGCTAGAGGTAATGCTGTAACAGTTACTTGTGATCGCTATCGTGATATGTTGGTAAACTTTCTTGTGCCCGAATTGGATCAATTGGGCCTACAGTACACGTGGTTGACAGTAAACAGGACGGTGCCACATCACCCACAGCTCGTGCTACGATGCAAATTTTGCGAGAAACTTTTCCCGGCCGAATAATGTCAAAAAGTGGTGATATCGACTAGCCCCCACGATCCCCTGATTTGACCGCCCCCGATTATTTCCTATGGAGGTACTTGAAGGAAAAGGTGTACACCAACAAACCAACCACAATCCCGATGCTTATGGACAACATTCGAAAAGAAATTGCTGAAATAACACCAGAAGTCTGCGAGAATGTTATGAAAAATATGGTTGAAAGAACTCGCAATTGAGCCACGGCCAGAGGTGGCCACTTGATCGACATTATATTTAATACATAATGGTAAAGACTATATCGCCTGTTGAGAATCATAGTGGCGAAACTCCAAAAAATCGATTTTCGAGTTTCGAAGACTACCAAATGACACTAAAATGACTCCTTTTTACGTGCGTAAGTGGCGAAAGTATGTTTCAACTTACTTTCGCCATTAATAAACTATAATTAATTACAGGCGATATAACCAATCAATTAAATATAAATTATAAAATTGTGTTTCATTTAAAAGTTATTAAAAAAAAAAAACATCGGCCTGGAACATAAAACGCATCCTGTATACTCATTTTTGTGAAAGAGATATCTTCATATTTTTTAAATTGAGAATGTAGGAGCAAAGCGTAAATGTGGTCAGATAACATACTCGTATAACATATGTTGGATAAATGAACTGAAACTATTTTTCACTTTGTTTTGAATTGTTTTGAAGATCATTAACTTAAATATTTAGAGAGATGACGTAGTACGCTAAATATGTGTTATAATGAACCTACTGTGTACGAGTGTGTATCTTATTGATACTCGTATCTAAGTAATTAATCCAGTCGCGACGCATGTCTGTAGACAAAACAGATTGCGACATTTTTAACAGTCGAGAGGAATTTTGATGATATTGCAATAAAATAAAATACTTGAAGGATAATTTATTCCAACGATATTACTGATTAGAGACAGAATATTCTTCACATCTGAAATTATTTTATTATAGTAGTAGATTACAATAATTTATTCGAATGCAATTTTTTTTTCAAATCTTTACATACTTTTATGCTTTACGCAAGATAAACAGTTCATATGAGCTATCTTACTATGCTAGTGATGAATAACTTTTTCGGAGTCTCGGTCCAATGGTAGGACGCCTTACTCCTTCATCGGATAAGGTCCAATGGTAGGACGCCTTACTCCTTCATCAGATAAGGTCCAATGGTAGGACGCCTTACTCCTTCATCGGATAAGGTCCAATGGTAGGACGCCTTACTCCTTCATCGGATAAGGTCCAATGGTAGGACGCCTTACTCCTTCATCGGATAAGGTCCGACTGTTACGATATTTATTGGATATTTTTGGGATCGTTTTAGGAGTCGGGAAAGGATAGGTTTGTGAGAAATGTTTTTTTTTTTTTTATGAATGATTTCATTAGAGATTTCATACTTTTATGCTTTACGCAAGATAAACATTCCATATGAGCTATCTTACTATGTTTATCGCGTATTCTGAGACATACTAACTTATACAGGCAAACATTTTCATATAAACAATTGTTACACGTGTATGATGGACAGTTATCCTATTTTTTAGTCCATTAAATTAACTTCAGGGTCACCATTTAAATCACGAGAATTCATGCCAGTCATTAGAGATTTCTCCAACTAAACATTTTATCGTCTTCATTTTTTCTTGGATAGCTTCCTAGGCCCCTAGCCCCCTAGCCCCTGCAGATAAGTAAAGCGCGAGAAAAGTAATTTCAGGTCATGTATCTGAAATATACTCGTATATTATCTGACCACATTTACCCATGCTCCTGCTCCTACACTCTCAATTGGAAAGAGATGAAGATATATCTTTCAGCAAAATAAGTATACTAAGGGTCCATAAGGCTCAAATTAGTTATTGTAGATACATTCTTATGGGCGAGGAACGAGGTCACTATAGCACTTTTCCCATTGAAATTGTCTCCGTGATACACTAACATGTAATCATTGTAATCGTCATCTAATAAAATACTGAAGAAATTGGCTATTTTCCATCATCACCATCAAACTCCCGAATTCCGACATAACATATCTTTTTCGAAAAATGAGTATATTAAGCGTTCATAAGGCCCAAATTCCTTAGGTTCATTTGCACTAGAGGCGGATGAAGTCACTATGACGTTCCGTCCCGTCCCGTCCCGTAAATATATCTCCGTAAAATACTGCCAACTTATTTTCTATACAAAGGAAATTTAAAAGGATTATTTATATTTCTGTTCTTTTAGAATACTCATTAGATGCCGACCACTGTTGCTTCGTTGGTAAGAAATCTGTCTGCCGATTCGGAGGTTGCGGGTTCGATTCCCGTTGGTACCCATTAATTAAAAAAAGGATTTCAGTTTAGTTTTCATTTCAGTCGAACGCTATAAAAAAAATGCCGAAACCAGGGATCGAACCAGGGACCTTTAGATCTTCAGTCTAACGCTCTCTCAACTGAGCTATTTCTGCCGATAGGATACACGTCAAATTTACTATATTTTAACCCATAGCAGAAAATCGCTACCTTTTATGTGATGGACACATATCTTACTTTTCAGTCCATAAAGTGAACTTAAGGGTCACCTGTCTTATCACTAGACATTTCTTTATACCGAATATTTTATCACTGTCTTAATTTATTACTGGAATCGCTTCTTATCCCCTGCAGATAAGTGAAGCGCTAGAAAAGTAGTTTCCGTTTATTTATCCGAAATATATATTATCTGACCACATTTGCCCTTTGCTCCTGCTCCAACACTCTCAATCGGAAAGAGATGCAGACATCTCTTTCACCAAAATGAGTATATTAAGGGTCCATAAGGCTCAAATTAACTAAATACGTAATAAATTTTTCTGGACGAGGAACGAGGTCACTATAGCACTTTACCCATTGAAATTATCTCCGTGATACACTAACATGTAATCATTGTAATCGTCATCTAATAAAATGCTGAAGAAAGTGCGCATTTTCCACCATCACCATCAAACTCCCGAATTCCGACATAACAAATTGGTGGCAGCGCTGGATAGTCTACATAACGCCAAGACCTTCAAAAATCTTCAAGTACACCATCTGATTCTGGAAGGAAGAAAAGAAGGAAGAAGAATCATCTTGACGGTTTGGAGAAGCATCTTGACGGTCCGTACTACGGTTTAACTAGACAAACGAATCTGGGACTGGCAGTTCTTGAAGGAGACGTCCAGAAGGAATCAAAGTTCCAAAACAAAGTCAGGAAGTAAGGAAGAACATCAACCACTTCTGAAGCAATTCATGACTTGAGCAGCAACGTGTTTGGCCAACACATCTTGCCTGCTAAGAAGTCAAGGTGACAACGAGTATAGCTGAGTTGAACGTGGCAGCGTCATCAGTAAAGCAGCAGTAGCTGAGTTGAACGTGACATCGAGGAAGGTATCATCAGTGAAGCAATATCTGAGTTGAACATGATATCGAGGAAGCTGTCATCAGTAAAGCAGCAATACTAACACAGCTGAGTTGAACGTGGCATCGAGGGAACCAGCGAGGTCCGGCGTCATCAGTAAAGTAGCCGTGTTGCAGCCAAGACACATCAGGAGGAGTGTCTCCGGCAGCCCAGGTGTGCAGTCAGAGGCAGCCGCTGACTATCCTGTTTTTTTCGAGGAAGACATCATAGACGACGACGAAACAGGACACATCGACAATGAAATATTACATGTAAGTCCCTTTCCCGACAAAAATTTAATCAAACGTTTGTTAGGCTCTCTTGTTTGTTAGGCTCTCTTGTTTGTTAGGCTCTCTTGTTTCCCGTTTGTTAGGCTCTCTTGTTTGTTAGGCTCTCTTGTTTGTTAGGCTCTCTTGTTTCCCGTTTGTTAGGCTCTCTTGTTTGTTAGGCTCTCTTGTTTGTTAGGCTCTCTTGTTTGTTAGGCTCTCTTGTTTGTTAGGCTCTCTTGTTTGTTAGGCTCTCTTGTTTCCCGATTGTTAGGCTCTCTTGTTTCCCGTTTGTTAGGCTCTCTTGTTTCCCGTTTGTTAGGCTCTCTTGTTTCCCGTTTGTTAGGCTCTCTTGTTTCCCGGTTTTTTTCGTTCTTTTTTTCGGTATAAAAAAAAGAAAGTAAATCATTTTTTTCCGGTCTTTTTTTTTTCGAAATAAAAAGTTGCCTCCTTTAAAGGTCTGTAAAAAAACATATCCTTTAAAAGTTGAGAGAGCCTATTTTTATTAAAAATATAATCATTCATTTTTATGAATAGATTTTCGGGGCACCCAAAATTAAACATAATATATTTCTTTTGAGATATATTCCGATTCTAGAATCAAAACATAAAGATTTTCAAATCTTTCATAATATTTTTCGATTTATTTTTATATTTCGTAAATATTTTTCAACATTCCTTTTTTAAGGAATTCTAAAAAAAATGTATATATATGTAAAAACATAATATTTTCGATTTATTTGTATACTTCGAAAGTACTTTTAAACATTCCTTTTTTGAGGAATTCTATAAATAAATAAAAAATATTATACATACAATACTTTCAATTCATTTTTTATATATTTCAAGGATATTCTTTTCATCATAAAGATTTTCTAATCTTTCGTAATATTTTTCGATTAGTTTTTTCGAAAGTACTCGTACTTTTTAACATTCTGTTTTTGAGGAAGTCTAAAAAATAAATTAATTACATATACAATATTTTCAATTCATTTTTATATATTTCAAGGATATTCTTTTTTATCGTAAAGATTTTCTAATCTTTCATAATAATTTTCGATTTATTTTTGTCTTTCGAAAGAATTTCTTCAATGTTCCTTTTCTTAAGGAATTCTAAAAAAAAAAAAAAGAATATATATATGAATACTATTTTCTATTAATTTGTATACTTATTAAAATATTATTATATCTTTCATGTTCGAAGGAATTCAATAGGAAATATATTTATATTTCATAATATTTTCGATTCGCTTTTATTTATTTCAAAAGTATTCTTTTACAATCCCATATGCGAAGGCCAAAACTAAATATATTTATACATATATTATAATATTTTCAATTAATTTTTATATATTTTAAAACTCTACTTTAATTATTCCCTCTTGAAAATATTCTAAACAAAAAAAAATTGTGTATATTGTATTTTCGATAAATTTTTATTTATATAAAAAAAACAAATCTTTACCACTCGTTTTAATTAAAAAATATACAGGGTGTCCCAAAGGGCAACGACAAGCCGGTATCGAGGAAGAGGCCAGCTTATGAGGGTTCAGAATTTAAATTTTTTTTTTGAAAAAGCCTTATACTTTTCGAGTTATAGGCATTTCTTCGAAAATTGTAAAAGTAGCTACCCTGAGCCGAATGTTTGTATATTGTGACTAAAAATTGCCATATTTTATGATTTTAATGGTTTAATCGCAATCCTAGATACACCTGCTTTTAGTCGGAGTCAGATATAAAACAACAAAAAAAATTGCACGTTTGAAAAAAAAATTGTTTTTGTCCGATCGTAAAAAATAATATTTTTTATCAGCCAACTTTAACTCATCATACTGTAAAAATAATGTACTACGCTAACCTGGCAAGTTACATCAAAAGTTGGCCTGTTTAATTAGAATTTAAAAATAATACAATACATATCTACTACTCCTTTAAAAATAATTTTAAAAAATTAATTTCTGAAATTAAAGATCGAATTCAAAAATTTTGAGCGAGACAAACGATACTGCGCTTGCACTAGTTAGAGGAATACAGCTAGTGTCGCCATTTTTGATATGTTATATCTAGTTCCTGTCAAAAATTGTGTCTTACTCTAATTCGTTCATGCGCCGTATCGTTGTCTCGCTCAAATATTTTGAAGTCGATCTTTAATTTCAGAAGTTAATGTTTTAAAATTATTTTTAAAAAAGTAGTAGATATGTATTGTACCATTTTGAAATCCTGACTAAACAGGCCAACTTTTGATGTAACTTGCCAGGTTAGCGTAGAACATTATTTTTACAGTATGATGAGTTAAAGTTGGCTGATAAAAAATATCATTTTTTATGATCGGACAAAAATAATTTTTTTTTCAAACGTGCAATTTTTTTTTTGTTTTATATCCGACTCCGACTAATAGCAGGTCTATCTAGGATTGCGATACAATCATTAAAATCATAAAATATGGCAATTTTTAGTCACAATATACAAACATTCGGCTCAGGGTAGCTACTTTTACAATTTTCGAAGAAATGCCTATAACTCGAAAAGTATAAGGCTTTTTCAAAAAAAATTTTTTTATTCTGAACCCTCATAAGCTGGCCTCTTCTTCGATATCGGCTTGTCGTTGCCCTTTGGGACACCCTGTATATTCTTTATAAAAAATTCTTACACTTATAAAATAACATATCCTCATAAAAATATTTAAATTCAATCTTATTGAAACCCTTTAAAAGGTTTTGATAACATTATAATTTCTTTTCTCTCTTTCAAATAAGCAACATGCCTAAATTCATTGAAATAAGAATAAGACGAGAAGCCTTATATAAAAAATAACTATTTCAAATGTTATTTGACATTTTTGCATATATTTTATAGATATGTAAATCATATTATAAATATCTATGTGTGATCTTTCAGTTCCAATTGTTTCCACACTTGACCCAAATTTTAATCAAACAAAGCTCGAAACGTCGATGGTTAGATGGATCTTGTTCTCAGAAAAATTAAGCGACGATTTGCGCATTTGAACGTTATTAAAATTATATTAAAAGATAAACGAGTTTATCTATAATGAATCTCGAATACAAGTAAACAATTAAAAATAATAATGCAACTCTTAGATTAAACATTTATCTAAACACTTTTATTTCTCGAATACTAGCTCAGTATCGCAAACTTTTATTGTTCGACTACACAATTTCTTTAGTGCCAAAATATCGAATACGACAACATTTACACACAGAGATCAAATATTACAGAAGTCAAATTTCTCAAGTACCTCACAAAAAAAATGAAAACTTCAAATTGTAACAAAAATTAAATCATCAAAATAACCCTTTTATACATGAAGAATAATTTTCCTAACATGAACATAATAAAGTTTTATAAACAATAAAATCAATTTAAACACTGGCTAAATTAACATCATAGTAAGAATAAATATTGAACTTGAAACTTTACATCTAAATTCGTAAGTTTTATCATCAACAGATATTTATGAACTTAATCATATGGTTGAGGATTATCACTTATTCAATGTTAAATGAGTAGGACTGCTAATCAACAAAAACTCTCAAGTCAAAGGAGACGTTTCTTATCTCATAAAAAAATATAAATATATTAAACCATATGTCACGAGTATTGTTTAACCAGTATTACATTTCGGTTATCTTCAATCAGCTGATATTTATCCCGTGAATAAAAAAAAGGTGCCTTTAGTTATGAGGGCAACGACATTTACCAACTGACTGAAATATTATAGAAGTTTCTTTGCATTGTAATAGAATTTTAGCATTTTATCCTTTAGAACTCGTGTTTCGGTTATTAGTAATTCCTGAACTTGATCACATTGAAAATTTATTATACGAGTACTTCTCTCAATAGAAAGGAAATGTTTTAAGAATTTATTTACGAAACGGAATTCATATTATCGATCTATAATGACTCGAACAATATGTAAACTTTTATATTATATTAGGGAATAAAATACAAAAAATTAATCATATAAAAAAAAATTTAATATTCGACATGAATTGACATTTGATTTATGAATATGTCAATCAAGGTTGAAATATTTCTTTGGCAAACTTATGCATTGCATCGCTTTAAAAAAAAAAACGACACTTCAAAAAAATTTATTTTCATATTACATTTTACGCTATTTCTTAGCGAAAATATATGAATCTAATTTACAATAGTTTTGAAATACTGCATGATGTATTTATATTATATTTACGATGTTGTGATATATTTGTATGATTAAAGGTATATGTTTGGAACATTCAATGGTATCATCAAAGTCGACTACTTTTAAACGTAAAGAAATATGTGTAACTAATATTAGAAGACTTTTTAATTTTGGCTAATATTAGCCTTACAATTTGCTCCTGTTTGTTTAATAAGTTGCATATCATATTTTACTGCATAAAATTGAATGCATTTTTGTTAGATATTTATTGCATCAGCATCATCAGATCACATATACAGTTTGAAGATGTCGCTACAAGCTTTCATATTCAGAAGTTAATGATTATTAAGATTGCAAGTCTGATTTGACTCCACTCGCATATATTTTATAGTTAAGATTGTTTTCTATACCTTTTGACCATTCTGTTCATACTTCATAGCTGAAAACAATCATTTTGTTTCCATATATCATAGCTTAATTCTTGAAAATTAAAAGCCATTTTCTTTAATGAATTATTAAATATTTTCTGAATAATTGTTTTATTTTTATAAAAGAAATTATATTTTTAAAGAAAACCTGGACATTCTACAAGAAATTTTTTGGTTATTTCGTATGATATGTAAATACATGTATCTGGTAAATATATACTCGTATATTCCCAGAATCTCTCCGCTGCTGGCCGAGATCATCCCTTGCCTCCCTCAGCCCTCAGTCCCCAACCGTTGAAGCGTGTATATCGGTTCCAGTTCGAACAGAATTTAGTCTTACAATGTCTTTAAACCTCCACAAGGTTAATGCCTTAACTATAAACAACAAATAAACATATACATAACATACATACGAGTATATGCAAAATTAATCCAATACAAATATGGTTTTCCTTTTATTTAAAATATTTAATAAACATACACCCAATTGTCTAAAAATAAATATTACTTTATTAATAACATTAGTTAAACATAAAAGTTAATAACAATAGTTAAAAATAATAGTTAATAGCCCTCAAGTAAGTGTTAACAATAATAGTCAATAGCCCTCATGAAAAACTCATTTCATAAAAGTCTATAAGAAAATAACTGTTAGTTTCCTCAAATATCTCAAAACATGTGCCGATAAATTGATATACAGCTTGATAAATGTTGAAATAAATCATTATATTTATAAAACAGCTAAATATTAAAAGAACGGCAAAATGTATGACATTTTTTCGCATCCCATCGGTCGTTATTTGATCATGTATTCGAACCAAACAACTAGTATTGTACTGAATTACATTGTGGGTGCATACACTACAACCTGACAAACTTATTGCCATGTGGCAATATCTTCCAACCAACCAGAAATATATTAAAGATATAATTTGTAAAAACTAGAATATTTTTAATATAAGTTGGGTTCCATTGAATTTGACGGAAAGATTAATGTTATTGTGTTGATATTCGTACACAATGAACAAATGGTGAAGTTTTGATGAACAGATGAAGGACTAAACAAATATACAAGTGAGAAGTTCATAAATTACTTAGAAGAGGTAGACCGAATAAAACGTCGCATGATTAAATGGATCAGATTTTGTTAAGTATCGCACCATTTTCTGACCAAAACTTTAGAATATCTTTTCAGTTGTATTGAGAAATTAATTAATCGTTCGAAAAAACGTATTGAACTACAGGTTGGCTATATTACAAAATAAACTTATTTGTTTTATTGTATCACGGTTTTTACATCCTTGGGTTTTTAGATTATTTTTACAACAGAAACGTTTGAACCTTATTACGTAAGTCCCTGTTTCAGTGAAAGACTCTTTGCCTTGTATTCATTCAATTAGAAATCTTAAGATATGCATAAGATGAAGAAAGGGGGATTGATATAGTTCAGGCACGTTGATAGCATAAATGATGAAAAATTTACAAAAATAGTCTTTACATTTTTTTAAATCATAAACATCAAAGGTAGATTAGGTCCAGCGTAAATGGATTTATACAATAAATAGAGCCTCAATCTAACATTTCATATGTATAAAACGACATCTGAGACACCTGTCTGCCAGCATGGAGGTTGCGTGTTCGGTTCCCATTGGTACCCAGATTTTTTCAAAAGGGTTCAAGTCTGGTGTTCATATAAGGCTTGTTTTAACAACTTTCTGCTTGATTGAAAGGGATTTTCAAGTGGCAATGAGCCCATTTGGCTGTGTCGTATACAATGACAGTATAATATGATACAATATATAAATGCATGATGTGTGAATTAATGTAATCAATATAGTAATATTATATTATTTGTTTATCACACAGTACTTATTTATGGAAATCAAGACGTCCAATACCTTTATTTATTTCCACAACTTCTGGGAATGGAGGTGATTACTTCAGCAAAATAATACAGAATATAAATGATATAGGGCATTTACAGCCTATGCTATGGGTAAATAGTTTTAAAAATACAGAATATAAATGATATAGGGCATTTACAGCCTATGCTATGGGTAAATAGTTTTAAAAATACAGAATATAAATGATATAGGGCATTTACAGCCTATGCTATGGGTAAATAGTTTTAAAAATACAGAATATAAATGATATAGGGCATTTACAGCCTATGCTATGGGTAAATAGTTTTAAAAATACAGAATATAAATGATATAGGGCATTTACAGCCTATGCTATGGGTAAATAGTTTTAAAAATACAGAATATAAATGATATAGGGCATTTACAGCCTATGCTATGGGTAAATAGTTTTAAAAATACAGAATATAAATGATATAGGGCATTTACAGCCTATGCTATGGGTAAATAGTTTTAAAAATACAGAATATAAATGATATAGGGCATTTACAGCCTATGCTATGGGTAAATAGTTTTAAAAATACAGAATATAAATGATATAGGGCATTTACAGCCTATGCTATGGGTAAATAGTTTTAAAAATACAGAATATAAATGATATAGGGCATTTACAGCCTATGCTATGGGTAAATAGTTTTAAAAATACAGAATATAAATGATATAGGGCATTTACAGCCTATGCTATGGGTAAATAGTTTTAAAAATACAGAATATAAATGATATAGGGCATTTACAGCCTATGCTATGGGTAAATAGTTTTAAAAATACAGAATATAAATGATATAGGGCATTTACAGCCTATGGGTAAATAGTTTTAAAAATACAGAATATAAATGATATAGGGCATTTACAGCCTATGGGTAAATAGTTTTAAAACTACCAATTGTAAAATAGTATAAGGTTGTCTAGAAAATCACTCTTAATTTTTTTTTCTATTAAATAATTAATTTTTAACATATGAAACCAAAAGTGATTGAAATCAATCCATCATTGACTGATAGCATCTTGATGTCATTGATCTCGCCAAATCACTTAATCACAGGCAGTCAGTATATATTTTTTTGTTTAAAAGGTACTAAACTCAGATGAATTTGTTGTAAATTACTAATAAAAACATTCATTTGTTGGTGAAAACATCTATCTAAAAACGATGCTTTTAGCATGTCCTGATGAAGAAACGTCTTCATACAGAATGGTCTGGTGTTGAAATGTCCAGCACACAACATCCTGATGCTGAAATGGCGGATAAATGGTGAGACTGAAAAGATCTAGTACCAACTTAAATAAATAATGGAGATCACAAAGAGCAATATCGAGAAAATAATAGAATAATACATTTGAAGAAATTTATGGTTGATAGAGATGTAAAAATCTTCCTATTCGCCATTCCCAAAAGTAAGACGGTGTATTTGTGTACATATTCTCTGTGTACTCGCCCTTTTTTGAAATAAATTCAAAATTCGAGAAATCACCCTCAATGCCCATTTTGCAAATATATGATACATTAGGAGTGCTGACGAGCTGTCCTTTCATTCTTAGCATCTTCACCGTACACTTCGCAAATATCGCGAGCAGCTTTGGCAGCTTTATTCCCTCGATTGAACGTGAACACAAGGAGGTGTTGAAAATGCTCACTTTCGTCTACTTGACATTCCATTTTGAAGGCTTGTAATCATATAAAATAATATACTTAACGTAAAAGCAAACACAATATCTTGTAGAGCAGAAAATTTTCTTTCGAATGACGTATAACATTTACCATTTTGTTTTACTTTTGGTGCTCATTTTTAATTTGGAAAAAAACGGACACAACTTATGTTAATACCTAATAGTTAAGTATTGATTTCCTGAAAAGCTTTCACAATTTTGTATTTGTGTATTGTGTGGTGATATTCTTGGTCTAGTTGGTTAAATATTTGTCTATCCCCCGTGAAATTTCAGCACCCGGTTTCTCACACAATAGACATGGCAAGCGATAGATTGGGGCAGCCGGAGAGAATTCGTGTCCGCTGCATATAATACACTTAGACGATGAGATGGTAAGTGTAAGTAGTGATGAAAAGAAGTATTCTAAGTTGATGTTCATACTATATCCACTATGTGACTTTCTATGTTGTCATATTTTTTAATGGTTTATCGAGTTGTAAATACAAGAAAATACATTTTAAAATAATATATTTTATTTATCAAAAATTTATTGTAACAAATAATATATTTTATTTATCAAAAATTTATTGTAACAAATAATATATTTTATTTATCAAAAATTTATTGTAACAAATAATATATTTTATAATAAAAAACATTATTCATTTATTTTAAAACAGTAAATAATTTATTTGATTAAATAAATGTTAAAATCATGAACTAAGGGGCAATATGGGATATGATAGATTGATTTAAAAATAGAGCATAATTTAAATACTTAATTGAAATATAAGAGATATAATAATAATTTGACAACTTTTAATTAAAAGTTACAATACTAAGATTTACCATACATTTTGAAAACATGGCGGTATAAAAATAGCAATCAATCTAAGTACATGTATTCGACTTGACAAATCATTTATTATGAAAAAAAACAATTTTTTAAATTTTTAAATATTAGGCGATAAAATAGTTTTAAATCAAAATTTTCAATTTCATGGTCTATCATCGAGAGATTTGGAACAAAAACATACATTTTATCTTATTACATGCCACAAATATTCTGATTGTGTTCCATATTTCAATAATTTGTCATACATTAACTCTCATTGAAGGATTTATAAATTAGATAAATATATGCCTTAAAATATTCATATAAATATTATATGAGATTATTTTTGAATGGTTCCCTGGTTATTATATTTTTTAATAATATACACAGTATATAAATATTATGAGACTTAAATGTACAAATTCTATCTCTGTTGTTACTAATATTAATTATCATCACTTTCAACAAAAGCATGTTTTCTGTAATTAATTTTATAGAAATAAAGGAAATTATTTAAATAAAAAAAATCTAATTTGCAATGAAAACAAGGATATTTTTTTAACAAGCATTTAAAAACTTTTATTGTTGATAACAGAAATCTGATTTATTGATAAAAACATTAGTCTATTATCAACAGTGGTTCCTAACAAGATTTAAAAATCTCTCGGTAAGCATTAAACTTTAGGCTGTAAAGAACAGTCACGAATAAGAATATTTCTTAAGCAGAGTATTTGTTTCAAAACCTATTAAAACGATTATTTATTTCGTGAGTCATATTAAGAGGCACAATTTAAAAGGTAATTTTATTTTTAATTTAATAGTTTTAAAAAAAAGTTTTTTACAATAATATGGTAAACATTTGGAAGTAGCTTACATAAGAAAATGTAAGCAATTATAATACAAACGTTTACTTAAAATACTTATTACGCTGTGTTCTATGTTTATTTATACATCCTTCAATTCTATATTGAGAGTGTGCACATTTTTTCTAAGAACGTTTCTTTTGACTTTTCCAGAAGGTGTCATCTCATAGTGCTCGACAAAAGCCACTCCACCTCTCAGCTGAGAATAGTCGGTTAAGTTCTCTGAAAAATGCAAAATAAAATATATAAATTTTAAATATAATATATTAAAAAAAAAAGTTCTATAAATGTTGAGAGAGTTTACAAAATAATTAAAGTTTCATACTTGATAGGTAATCTGTACTGGGAATAAAGAATTAGATATGATTAAATTATTATGAAATGGAACATTATTCCTCTGTATCACGTATCTTTGGGCCCTCTCTTCAGCATCACATCAACGCTGGGGAGAGGGCCCAAATTGGAACTACTGTCTATAAAACACAATACTGCTGATCTGTTGAATTTCCTTCATTTTTTGCAGCAAATTTTAGTTAAAAGTTATTCTTACACGTGGCATTTGCAGAGAAGGAGCTGAATTTCAGAGTAATTTCTATTATATAGCATTAAAATAAATGTCAAAAAAAAAGGATATTCCTCACGCTGGATATAAAATCAATTAGATATTAATATTGGTGGGGGTAGTGATTGCGACATAAAAAATTTACTTACAGAATTTTCCAATAACACTTAAACTTTTTAATATCACTAAAAAAATCCAAAATCAAAAGTGAAATCTAATGATTTTGATATTTTTCTACTTTTGTTTTTTAAGTCAAAGAGTTTTCATGCAATGATTTCATGCAACAGCTAGAAGATGTAAAACTGGTCTCTACTAATAACAGAAACAAAAATGACTTACTCTTTATCAAGTCTTTTACTTCCTGGGCAGTAATTGTTGAACCAGGAGCTCTCTGAACAATGGCCATTGGAACGTGTCCCGTGTCTTTGTTGTCAATGCCGATAACGATGGCCTCCTTGACTCCAGGGTGGTTGTTAATAACACCCTCCAATGTAGCCGGAGCAATCTGAAGATGTTTTAAAAAGGTTGAAATATTTGGGTGAATCGATAATCTTTTAGATATATTTAAAAAAAAAAGGCAATTTAGCCATATTTACAAGCTATACTTTTTTACATTATCTATTAAATCCATTTTATTACAAATCGCTCTTACCAGAAGGAATAATTACCTTATTAAAAAAAAAAACTTGTATTTCCAATTACAAAAAATATATTATTATAGAATGGTTTGATACTTAAATGTGAAAAAAATCGACACAATAACTTAAATAAAAGAGACAGATCTGTTTTACTTTACAAAAACCATTGTCAATCAGTAAAATGTATCGAAAAGAAATATAAATGCTATTAGGGAAATATTTATCAAAGCTATAGCTTTTTATCGTAAATTAAACTTTCAAGCGATTATTAAACTGTTCATTCTCAGAAAGACATTTATTGGATTGCTATCGTGATGATCAATTATTGTATTTGTGAGCTTTAATGGTAAATATTGAATGAATTCTTAGTTGATTTTTAAACATCCTATGTGACTTAGTCGCTCAATTGCCCGTATTGCGCCATGTTTTCCAGTTCAATTCTTGCTGGGACCTATGAATCTCAGTATAGTTATCACATTTCTGGTTGATTGGTAGGTGATAACCTCGCCAGGTTATACTGTATACATCAGAAATGAATTACAATAAAATACCATGCAAATTTTATTTATATTATAAGCTATCTAGAACACACTTTTCTCAAAACTTCCTGCTCCAGGTGAGCCAACAAAAGTTATGACTCTGTTTTTGGTCATTTAAATAACAACCATGAGTACTTACGCCATATCCCATGTATTTGAAAACTTCCTTCAGTCTGTCCACAATGTACAGGTATCCGTCTTCGTCAATCTTCACCAGATCTCCAGTATGAAGCCAGCCTTCAGAGTCCATAGCCTGTGCGGTTTCTTCTGGATTTCTGTAGTATCCCTAAAATATGACAAAAATCAATGATGTTTATATTTAATTGTTCCGTTTAAAAAATGCAGTAAAGCAAGTAACTCGACAATGTTTTATTTTCAACAGTTTATTTATGATCGGTGCTACAGCGCAGAGAGAGTCTTGGCTGCCTATAAGATCTGTTATCATTTTTATCTGTTTTCGGCTTCTCTTTCAAGTTTACCTTACAACTAGATCACGACTGTTCACCTTCTCTCAATCAATCCACTTTAATTTTGGACCATCAATTCTTCCTAATTTGATAACTAAACAAATATTTTTCGCAATTGTCTTACACACTCTAAGTATTCTCCAAATGGCTAATTTTACTAATTCTAATTGAATTGATATTTCACTTTGATTTCTCTGCGAGATGGGTTATTGATTTCTCCAAAATGATAAAGAACAACAAGGCTTGACTCACATGATACATACTTATAAATAAGCCTCAGAACTTAACAAGCTGATGAGAATTTATGACAGTATTATTAATTACATTATTCAATAACAAATTAACAATCGGTAAAAACATCAACCTACTGTTTCATATTTATGTCCTCTGTAAAGGCCCCTTCTCACCGATCAAGTTTAATTGACTGATTATAGTTGATCAACAAAAGTTGAATGAAATCTGTAGTTAGAACCTTTGTTTCAATAGACAAAAGTTGATCAAATCTATTGAAACAAAGGTTCTAACTACAGATTTCATTCAACTTTTGTTGATCAACTATAATCAGTCAATTAAACTTGATCCGTGAGAACGGGCCTTAAGATACAGGCAAAAGCCTAGTTTACTAGACATGAAAAATTAAAGGCAACAAACCCAAATTCATATTAAGTGTACACTTTAAATTATCATCTAAATAAATAAAGCGAGATCTTCTCTATATCCTCAGATTCCCTGGATAGATTGTGTCACAAATTTTTGTTTGTTTTTTTAAGTGTAAGAACTGAGAACTGCTTAAATCTGTTAAGATAAGCTTGGTTGCAGTATATCAGTCACATAGCAAAAGACATAAGGTACATTTTAACATAATTGATGGTGGCCTGTCTCCTATAGGAAACTTAGATTATTTTATTGAACATTAAAAAACACTTTATTGTTTCTCATTTGAGATCAGCTCAGCATTGTTTCAAGATCTATCTGACTTTTACAAAAGTTATCCTTTTTATTACGTCTCCCGTTGGTCTTATTTTCCTCTTCTTTTTCCCCACCAACAATTTTCACCACCACAATATATAAAATTGTAACACTCACCCTCATCATACAAGGAGCTCTCAGGTGCAATTCTCCTGGGATATTTGGCTCCATAATTTCGATTCCAGTGTCAGGGTCGGTTAGCTGAGAAGAAATATGCAGAATTATTGAAAATACAAAAGATTTCCGTGCCTTTACGGTATATCACTTGTCTGATACTTGAAGAGTTTGGGTTCTTAATGGTGACAAAATATCTTAGTATCTTTTTTATTTCACATTCAATATATTTAACATTGGAAGAAATTATCTGATCGCAATTTATTGCTATCAGGTAATTTCTACATTAAATATAATCAAACAGGTTAACCTATTTGATTTTATTTAAAGAAATAAAAAAAAATATTCTTTACAGATTTTAAATTTATCATACTCTTAAGGTTTCATTCATGTACATTTTTAATTTGTTACGTTATCCGTGTTTTATAGTGTTTTATTATTGATAATGTTTTTTCCTTCTCTTTCAATATTCAGCATAGTAATGAAATTATCATATTATCAATTTATTGTTGAAATTCTTTTAATTTTGTTAAAAAAACTCACAGTGTTTTCGCGCTCTTGTTATCAAGCACCTACAGTTAATACGGTTTAAGTCTTTAAATCGTATAATTTATAAACTTCAAGTGGGTATTACACCATAATTTAGATTTTTTCAGAAACAACTTTAAAATACGATTTCTATCCAGAAAATGACATTCATTATAATCTTAGAAAAAGCATCACAGGATACTAATAACAATATTATTGTAAAATTAATAACACTTCTCTATTTGGTCAATCGAACAATTCAGAAAAGTTTCACTTTTTATATATCGTTTTATTTGAATGAATGCTTCAAAAACCATTTTTAGCAGGCCCTATCTCCAGTTAGTGAAGAAATATTTCTATATTATATGACAAATATTATATGCCAGTATCAAGTTTAATCCATCCAGCTAAATAATGAGAAAATCATACCATGTATGATATAATTTTATATACATTACAACAAATTTGTTCTCACTTTATACTCCATAAAAGGCAAGATCTTTCCGCATGTCCCTCTCTTCACTTCTCCTGGTGTGAATGTTACAGGCCCTCCAATCTCCGACAGTCCATATGAATTAATGACTACACCATTTGGAACATATTTCTGGAAAATAATAAAGACGTTTTGGATTATACAAAATAGACAAAATTTCAAATATGAATATTGGCAACACATTAAAAAATATTTCAAGTTTATTTCCTTCTAAAGAAAACAAACTTTGAAATGTTAAAATATCAAACCTGCATCTCTGTGAGCTCATCAAAGTCAACAGTGGACCCAGCGACCATGAGAATCTTGATGGTGGAAAGGTTCCCAGAGGTCAGCAGCTGTTTACTGTTCAGGATTATCCGCACCACAGATGGGGTCAC
This sequence comes from Odontocerum albicorne, assembly GCA_949825065.1. NCBI lineage: Eukaryota > Metazoa > Arthropoda > Insecta > Trichoptera > Odontoceridae > Odontocerum > Odontocerum albicorne. The sequence goes on along the minus strand of OX463843.1, from coordinate 21,608,110 downwards.
CATAATGAGGTTAGCCTGTTAAACAACAAAAGTGTGGCGTTAATTCTTCATATTACAAGATAGCTTAAGAGAGTTTATTCACAATACGATCATTTGTGCAATTTGATGAAAAAATAATAATTCATATTGTATAAATATAAAGAAATGAAAGCTTTGAATTTTAAAAAATTTGACTTTCAAAATTTAAAAGACAGGCAGAGGATCTTATCCTAATGGATTGCAAAGTAAACATTAAATATATTCAGATTCAACATAAAGTAATCAATTAACACTAACATATAGAAGTAAAGCCATTGTAATAATTTTATTTAGTACTTATATAATAAGATACTCCAGATACATTAAAACACTATTGATCATCCAGGGAAAAATGAGACAGAAAAAGATGCCCTATCTCTTAGATTAAGAATTTGCGGAAGTATTTTGGGTACAGTCCTACTGAGTTATTCCAGTCTGCAGTGATTAAGATAAGGATTGCCATTATGGTGGCCAACTTCCTACAGGAGAATGCACCTCGTACAATACTATTATGAGTTTTTTTGTTGTTTATAGTTAAGGCATTAACGTTGTGGCAGTTTAAAGACATTGTAATTTATTTTTATCAAACACTGTTTATTCCACTTTTTTGTAACGGTATAACCCTACCGGTTTCAAGGCTTTCACCTCATCTTCAGGGGAGCACAAACAAGACTAAATTCTGTTCGAACTGGTACCGATATACACACTTCAACGGTTGGGGGCTGAGGGGTGAGGGAGGCATGGGACGATTTCGGCCAAGAGCGGAGAGATTTTTGGGATATAACTGTTCACCAGATGTTCGGATCGATGTACTGACTTAGAAATTTGTAGGGCCTCTAATCTGTCCAATTTATTTCCGTTACTACTGATATGTAAGAATTTGGCATCATCGATAGAAAAAGTATGGTTTTCACGGTGACAATGATTAGCCATTTCAGAATAAATTAGAGGATTTGTTAAGGCGGATTTGTGTTCACGAAATCTCTTTTCAAAAGATCTTCCTGTCTTTTCTATATAGAAATAATCACAGTCAGCACATAAAAGTTTATACACACCACTGTTACTAAGTACCTAATTTTTTTTTCATATCGGCAAAAAAATAACTAAGGTTATTTTCAAATATAAAATATACCTTATATTTCTTGACATAGTCGAAGAATAACTCTGGGGTGAACGGAGCAGCATTAACTCGAACTGTTTCAATCAGGAGGTTCAGCATGGCCATAGCTAATCCAGAGAGCCAATAAATGGAGGAGAACTGCACCATTGTTGCTCCCTTGAAGGCTCTGTAGATTCAAAATATTTTTTTATAGTTTTATTTTTCATTTTTCCCTCTATTTATATTATATAATATTTTGCAAACTTTATACATAAAAGTGACAAAGCATATTATTAGCTAATTTTTAAAGATATTGAAACCTTGAAAAGGCATCATTCTGTTATATGTACATTATATCCCTTATTGTAATTATTTTCGTTTATAGTAAAGAATATTCTAGTAAGCTTGAATAATTTTGTGAATACTTAATTATAAGAAAACTTATTGGTCTGCATTGCATTTTTCATATTGCTATTGATAATATTAGCATTTAAATTCAAATGTACGACATGGATCAAATCGCTACCATTTTCGATATGCATTCAAACATTGGTGTATAATATGTTACAAGTAAAAATGTATGACATGGATCAAATCGCTACCATTTTCGATATGCATTCAAACATTGGTGTATAATATGTTACAAGTAAAAAAGTTCTTAGGTTATTTAAATAAACAATAATTTTGAAGAACGTTCAATGATATTTAAAGCATTTTTAACCATTGCAAAAATTTCTAGTTAATGAAATTCACAAAAGAACACATTTGTGGATTGAAAAATCACACAAATAAAGATATATAATAACATGCAAGCTAATATAATAAAGCAGTACAGTATTTACAAATATATTAAACTTAATGTACCAGTATTAGCAATAAATTTTAAAAATGTCGGAATACTTCAGTGTTGGAGAAAATTAGGCGCTATGCATATTTGTATATTAATGTACAGGCGAACCTCGACTTTCGCACATAATTGGTTCCTGAAAATGTGTGCGAAAGTTAAATGTTCGAAAGTAGAGGGAAGAAAAAAAAACACCAAAGATTGTATATACTTCAAAAATTTTATTTGTCAAAAATTACTCAGTACATATTAAATTGAAATTATATTTTTTTAACGAAATTGTCAAGAGTTTTTTGTATTTTATTATTTTTTTTCTTTTCTTCATAGAGAGTTCTGTAACACGCAGTGCTATTATGGATCTCCCTACGCACTTTAGATATGCGTTCTCCATTTGGGTCACATTCTTCTATAATATTTAAAAATTTCTCAATATGTGTTAAAGCTTCGTTCAAGTTTTTTAATGTTAAGGTATTGGGTATTTCTTCTGGTTCTTCTTCCTCACTTTCGTTTTGTACGTATGAACTAGAATTTTCATTCTCGTGACGATCCATAAGAAATTCATTTGACAATGGTTCAGAATGTGATTCTATCAATTCATTAACATCTTCGCTATTGACTTCAAGGCTTAGTTCATTCATCAGGTGAACTATTTCAAGAGTTATGGTTTCTGGGGTATCATCAAAATTTTGAAAATCACTCATCATCTGTGGGCATAGTTGCTTCCACGAACCTTTCATTGTTGACTCTTTTATTTCAGCCCATGCATCTCCAATATTATTTATTGCATTCCATATGTTATAATTTTTCCAGAAATCTATTAATGTGGGCCCACCTTCCATTTCAGTTGCCTTGATGGCCTGATTCATGATCGACCGCATATAATATCGTTTAAACGTAGCTATCACCGTTTGGTCCATGGGTTGTATGAGACACGTAGTATTGGGGGGAAGAAACACTACATTGATTTCTGGGTATAAATTTTGTAGAGATTTTGGGTGTCCTGGAGCATTATCTAAGATTAATAATGCTTTAAATGGTAAATTATTAACTTCACAATAATGTTTTACTGCTGGTACAAAATGTGAAGTAAACCAATCTTTAAATATTAAAGCGGTAACCCAGGCTTTTTTATTGGATTTCCAAATGACTGGAAGCAATTTTTTATCTTTCCCTTTCAATGCTCTAGGATTTTCTGCTTGATAAACTAACAATGGCTTCAATTTTAAATCACCAGCTAAATTTCCACCAAGAAGCAATGTCAATCGGTTTTTAGAAGGTTTATGGCCAGGCGCAACTGATTCATCCTTTGATAAGAATGTACGATTAGGCATCTTCTTCCAAAATAAACCAGTCTCATCTACATTGAATATTTGACTAGAGGTATATTCTCCATCTTCAATAATTTTGGACAGTGACGGAATAAAGTCTTTTGCAGCATCTTTATCCGCATCGGCTGATTCTCCGGTGAATTTAATATTGCGTAAAGAATACCTTGTTTTAAAATTTGAAAACCAGCCGTTACTTGCATGAAACACCGTGTCAGAATCATTTTTTAGTCTAGCCTTCCAATCATTATGCAAGCTAATAGCCCTAGCTTGAATCTCCGAAGTACTCAGAGGTACGTCTTTTTGATTTTGGTCACTAATCCAATACATCAAAGATTTCTCCATTTCATCAATTACTATGCCGTGCTTTTTGGAAACAATTTTTGATGATATATTTCCACAATTTTTTACATATTCCTTAATTTTATTTTTATTCTTTAATATCGAACATATCGTAGACCTGTTTATATCATACGATCGGCCAATTGAAGCAAACGACTCTCCATTTTCAGATCGTTTTATTATATCCATCTTCGTTTCGATTGTATGAAGTTTATGGGTTCTTGGTTTTTTTTTAGCTATATTTACTTCACAGTTTTTTCGTTTCTCACTCATGTTAAAACTTTTTATTTTTTTTTTATTTTTTAAACAAAATAATTTATTTAATATTACTACTGTACAACTTCTCCCAAAATAAATTATGTTAAAACGGGTACGTAATATTTGAAACAAAACTCGCAGAACAATTCATCTGTGCGTATGCTAACGCAAGACTGAACCTGTCGAGATCAGACGGGAGTGTGTACAAATTAGTAAATTCAAATGCATGCGTTTGATTCGCTCGCTCTCGTATGTTAATGCATATGTGCGAACATATGTGCGAACAGGACATAACACTTTTCACAGTGCGGACTGGGCTCATAAGCGTTTCATGGTGCAACAGGGAAACAAAACATTTTTGCATTATTTCGGGAAAAAAATAATTAAAAAACTATTTTTCAAAAATGTGCGAAATAGCGAATTGTGCGAAAGTCGAATGTGCGAAAGTCGAGGTTCGCCTGTATTGTTTTTTTACACTATAAGTACAGTGCGAATGTGAGTAGAAGGCGTGGTAAGGGAAGACCAAAGAAAGTATGGTTGGATCAAGTGAATGATATTTCGAAAGAAAGAAATGTAGGAAGTCTGAAAAATCATAGGAGCTGTATGAGGTATATGAATGTAGAAGAGGTGAAAGTATGTGTCGGGTTAGGAAATTCTGGCACTCTTTCCTCTTTGTCTACTCAGGGAGGGAAATGGCGTGGTGGTATGTATGTGTATTAATTTTCAAAAATGGTTTGTGTATTCACTTTTCATTTAAAGTGTTTGTTGTCTTGTTTAAATTTTAATATAATATTTACATATTTTAAATCGTCAATGTGTAAAACTATTTACTGATGTGCACATAGAGTTTTATTTCACCAAATTATTTGATGATATTTCTTTCTTAATTTTGATTTTAATTCATATTATTGCCAGGGTGTTTTTATTTGTATAGCTATTTCCAGTCTGTTAAGAAGAAGGAGAGTGTGCATTGAGGTATATATGATAAGTGTGTCAATTGAAATATTGTATGTTAGTGATGTTAAGTATGTTGGTTTTTTTCTTGAGTGGCATACAGCCCTGGGCCTTCTGGACTGTTGTGTTCGGTAGTACATATGTGTTTGTTTTTTACTGCAGTTTTTATAAATCATGTTATTGTTTTGATATTTATGTATATTATTCACACTCTGATTATATGATGGAAAAATTGTTAATGGTTTTGAAATAAAAGTAAATTAAGTAATAAAATTACATAATTACAATTCAGTGCAAATAAAGATGACAATAAAGTCAATAATATATTGTACAAAGAGAGAAATAAAATAATTAATATGAACTCACTCTTTAACCCCGATAACATGCTGTAGAAGACGCTTGTGAGTGTGTGCGACGCCCTTTGGTAGCCCCGTGGAGCCGCTGGAGCACAGGATGTATGCCAGAGTCTTGTCAGGGTCGATGGGGGTCACCCTGAAGAAGGGCGCGGTTGGATTACCCGTCAGAGCTGCACTTGGAGGTTCATCATTTTTTCCATCCATTCATTCCATACATCGAGAAGGTACATACACCTCATGTAGCCTACTTCAATTTCTCTTACACTATATCTATCTATTTTAGAAATACTTCACCTGTTATATATACGGTACATACACCTCATGTAGCTACTTCGATTTCTCTTACACTATATCTATCTATTTTAGAAATATCATTTACTTGGCCCATCTTTATGTTTCTCTATCTTCTTCTATTGCGTTCACGTATTACGTTCACATTAAAGATTTGTTGTCTCAGTCTTTCATCACTCATTCAAAGCTAACATACAAAACACCTTATGTAGAATGCTCGTTTTGCATCAGTCTTTAGTTCACTATCACGCTTTATAAAAAAAGCAAAAAAGTCACAGCAAATATTCTCCTTGGTGTACCAATTTTAAAAACATTTGTTTGGTTTCTTTAATTATTTTTTCAATAGAAATATGTATATGACTCTTTGCAAAGAAATATAATGATGACTGTTTATTAAGTTGGTAAACGAAATAAGTTCTAAAGACATTTAATTTGGTCATAAATTAAAACTTTTTAGTTTTATAATTGTTAATGTGACATTCTTGCTGTACAAAAGTGAACTAGAATAGGTGATAGATAACATACAGAGATGTAATATTTCATATAATTTTTATTGTGTGTAAGGTTATTTTAAAAAGGAGATATTGTTCAAATTATAAAATAAAGGATGGAAATATTTGATTTTCAATTTATGTATAAAATCTACACTGAAGTGAGTTCTAAAAACACAAAATATGTTATATCATGTATGATATATATTTTTAACTTTTTTTTTTTCAATAAGCATATTCGATGACCCCCGTAGACTAGTTGGTAAGATACATGTATTCCAATCCGAGGGTTAGGGTTCGACACCCATTGGAATACATTTTTTTAAAAAGGCATTCAGTCTGGTTTTCAATTACAGCATTAGTACCATATTTCTGGTTAATTGGAAACGACTGCCTCATGGCAACAAATTCACCTGGTTCCACTTGATGTAATTCAATACAATACATATACTAATACTACTCCCCTAAATAATGACAAATGTATTATACTATTTTTTATTATGTCTCTTCAGCTGAATTTTAAAAACAGTATCAGATACTTTTAACCTTTAAATATTGAGGTTTACTCAACTATATATTTTTTCATTTGAACTTGTGTCTTGCTTTAAAATACAAATTATTCAATTATTTTCCCGTTATAAAACGGGCGTTCTGAAAACACTGACGAATGTGTTGATTAATACATGTAATAACTAGCAACAGATTGTTAGAATTTCACATGAGACAGTTATTATAAATAACTGATGTTTTTATTTGATTACGAAATATAAAGTGTGCATATTTTTTCCCTTTACTCGTAAACATGTTCTTTCATATATCAATTAATGTTAGGTATAATCAAAAGATTAGATATGTTAAAAATAACTTATCTCAAGTTCTTAATTTTGTCAATATTTAATATTAATATTATAAATATTTATTTTTATCAAAATGTGCATTAAGCAGATGGGTATTAAAAATATTTGATTTACAACTGATTTAGTGTAATATTGACTTGGAAATGTCTAATCCTTATCAATATAAAAAAATCACGCATTATATTTTCATATGGCACTTGTTGAAACTGGATTCAAAATCTGGAATAGTATTAGTAAAAAAAAATAATACTAGATTACGTGCACAATTTGAGGCGACATTCAATGACCAATTTTTTTAGAGGTTTTCTTTTATGAACATTATGTATACATCACTCTTAACACAACACTGATTTGTGTTGCTGCCACATAATAGACGCTGTTTGTATCAGAAGAGATTTTCTCAGTAGTTGTATTGTATAATTAAACAATTTAATCTGGCGTTTTTATTGCCTTATTAGTAATATATTTCTATGATCTATCGACATGAAACAGAAGAAGAACAGAAGGAGATAATATGATACATTGTTTGGTCACCATCGGAAACTAACCCAAAACCTTCGAGAGAAGGCTAGCATTTTACTCTAAGTTTTCTTCCTAAGTACAAATGCAACTGATAATTATTCACTAAAATTGTGTCATAATATTTTTTACTACACTATAACTATAAAAAATACTATAAATGACCTTCACAAATTCAATATGGAATGTGCCCCAAATTCATAAATCGACCATAACACTCAATACTAAATCTTAACTTATTTTGAGTGAAGAAATTAGTAATTAGAATTAAATTTCGTACAAACTTATCGTATCTTTAGTAATTAGGTACTAATTTATATATGTTTCATTACATCATTTTTATGTTTGGAGCATATGAGGTCAGACTATAAATAAAAATAACGAAATTCAGAAGATATTATTCGAGGTGCATTACCCAAGCCCGCGGTAACGCGCTGGACGTGCGGAAGGTCGTCAGTTCGAGCCTCGCAATGTGCTACTCCCCTTGAACAACACAGGCACTTTTGCCGCCTAGTGTTCGAGGGTATAAGGATACCTATGACTTGTCATAACTATTCTTTTAAAAAAAGAAAAAAACAAACGGACTATAAATCGGGCCCAAGCCTACAGTATGTCCAGATATCCTATACGCTAGAATGTAACTGGCAGATATTGAGTAATTCGACATATGATGAACTAAATTTAAATATTACTTGAAATTTTCGATGTTATTGTCCTCCTTCAGGAACTCGGAGAAAGAAATCCATCGCTTGTCGGTCGATTCCCCGAATAAGACGATTCTGGTGTTACCGCAAGTCTCTTCAATAATTGATTCAAAAAGAAGTGCAATAGACGGGTCACAAAATAGGATTCTTGGTTGGGTAATTCTCAATACGTGAGCATATTCCGCTGAAAAAAAAACAATATAAAATAAATCATGAAGCAAAAAGGTCTGAAATAAGACGCAACATGTATTACTAGGTTTTTACAAGGACAAGACCACTGGATTTAAATTATATTATACATGTATACATACAAACAAATTATCCCACCATGCCCCTTGTGGCAGAGAAAACATATCTCCATACTTTTATGTCCAAAAATACAAATTTCTCATCCTCCACATTCACACATTTTGTGATGCATAATCTTATATTATTCACGCTTTTCAATTTACCTTCTTACAAAATCTGGTTCAATATGTTTTTTCTGAACATATACAGATAAGGGAAAGTGTGTAATCTAGTGGCAGCAGCCACTATCTTCTTATCCTAACACTCAATGTATATTAATATATTTACTTCGTAATATTTTTAGTCTGTTAATAATAATGGGTTTGAGTCCCGAGTTAGAGCGCCGCGCCCTTGAGAAGAGTTTGCTCTCTAAACATCGCTATATAAATGGTTATTTTATTATTATTATTAATTATTTTGTGGGGTATCCCTTTTGAACAGGGCCCTTTGGATATTGAGATATTCAACATTTGAAAATGTTTCTAAAGAGTGAATTGTTTCAACAAAACAATTATTTCTTATTTGATCGTTTTATATTGCATATATTTATTTTTAAGCTTTATATGTAATTGGGTTTAATCAGTTTATTTATTTAGTATAATATAAGTTATATTAAAACTAGAATTTGGAATGTGCATTAATACAAAATGAACGTGTTACATAAGTATAAATAACATATTAATATAGCTCACACACAAAAAATATCAGAAATGAGTACGTACATACATACTACATACTACCTACTTTACATACCATATAGGTATAATATAAACACACGACATGTCAGAACTAAGGAGTCCCAGTGTCGTAACATGCAAAAAAATAATATGTTCAGAAAATATAAAAACAAAAATATATTCGTATAATTCATCCACTCCATATTAATATTGAAACACATGCAAGCTATATAATATAAATGCATTGATAATGAATAGATTGTTTATCATACCTTTGGACATCCTCATGTCCAAGCCAGAGATGCAGGCGCCGATGTATAGCGAGCCCACGAGTGGCAAGATAGTGTTGTTGTGATTGTACGCACAAATCGTGACTACATCCTTCTCGCGGATGCCGAGTCGTAGCAAATGACGCGCCACACTCACGCTCCGACGCAAAACCACTCCCTTAGTCTCCGTAGCGCCGGTCTTCCCGTTAATCTACAATAAATCGGTGGGTAAAAGATTACCTTCTTTAAATTTACCATTGTATAAAGAAATGTTGTTTCCTTTGACGAAGTTCTATAAAAATAATAATTTATTCAAGGCATATAAAAAAATTGTTAAGTACTAGGGTAGTTTGAAAAGATTGATGAAAAAGCAAGTAAAATACATCCTTCATAAAGTGACATCACTGCTGGGAAGTATCGTTCCTCAATCGACATCTGTCAACATTTCAGCCAGATGTTACATGTAGTTAACGTTTGACAGACATCGGAGTCGTTCACTTTGACATTTGCCGCAACAATGAAAAAAGACGTGTTCCGAGTCGTCATAAAACATTTTTATTTAAAGAAGTTAACATTCGCATAGATCTTTAGGGGACTTTGTACCAGCGTCGAAGATTTTATTTCTGGATAAATTAGTTTCAACGAGGTAGTATAGTACATGCACCGAAGATGAATCGCGTCCACTGCGGAGGGAATCATTGAAAAATTCACGATTTCGTAATGGAAGACTGCCGTTTGCATGTGTACGAGATTGCTGAGGCTATGGGTATCTCAAGTGAATGGGTGCACAATATCTTACACGGAAAATTTAATAAGAAAAACCTTTTTGCGCGATGGGTGCCACGATTGTTGACTGTTGAACAAAAACGCATTTGAAATCACATTTTTACGAATAGTGGTGGATCCAAATTTCGTCAAAACAAAAAAAAATCCACTACAAACTAGAGCCCAAACAGCAGTAAGAACAATGGACAACAAATAGTGAAAGTGCGCCGAAGAAGGAGAAGATCGTTTTGTTGGCAAGGATGGTGATTGTTTTTTTTTGGAATTCCAACGCTTGACTACTTGGAAAAGTGCAAGACAATAACGAGAGCCTATTATGCGACATTATCGAACAGCAAGATTGCCGCGCAAAAAAGCGTTGTTTCACCAGGGCAGTGCGCCGTCCCACAAATCAACCGTCGCAACGGCAAAATTGCATGAAGTAGACATTGAATTGATTTCTCATCCACCATATTCCCCGGACTCGGCCCCGTGTTCTTCTTCTTCCTGTTCCCGAAATTAAAAATTGTCTCGGTGGGAAGAAATTTTCATCGAATCAGGATGTCATCGCCACAGTAAAAGATTATTTTACAGAGTCTGACAAAACAATAAAATCAATGGACTAAGTATGTAACCCTCAAAGAAGACCATGCTGAAAAATAAAATAGTTTTATTTCTTCGAAAAAATGATTTTTTACCAACTTTTCAAACGACATACAGGATGGCTCATCAGTTGGACTCCGATTTCAAATATTCACATTTTTTAAATATTTTTTTTCCAAATAATATTAAAGGCATCTTTAGATTTTATTGCGGAGAATTTAATAAAAGGGAAATGAACAATTATTCGAACACAACGCGCGTATAACCGCCATTTTATTAATGGAGATTGTCGAGTAAGATCGACAATTAGGAGATAAATTGCTTACCATATTTTCTAAAGCAGGGATCAGTAGTTGATGGAAGACCGCATGCTATGCGCGCTAATGAAAATATTTACATAGTTCAGCTCGAAAAATCTTGAGCGATACTGCGATGAATTTTAAGAAATTATTTGCACCTAAAATTTTGTTTGTATAAGAATTAAAACCAAAATATCTACAACAATGCCTTGCATTGGAACGTGAGTTACGGATCTTCTGAGTATTTAAAAACAAAAGATAAACAGATACTTTAAAAGATAAACAATTTCAATAAAATCAAATAAATACTCTGCTCAAATTATATTTTTTGTGACAATATGATTCGGTATACAAGATTATACTGTACTTGAAGTTTTTTTAAATCTCTGGACTTATTATAGATCGAAAGTTCGCTCGAGTACAGAGACATATGACCAATCAAAACACATCTGAATATTTAGAGAGGATTAAAAATAGTCTGAGAATCGGCGGATGTTACCTTACGCACCAGGAGTTCAGGTACAAGCTATAGCTGAGGATGCTGTGAATGATGAAGGTGAAGACAAAGTTGACAAAGACGAGAGATTACCTCGAAGCGACAAGGATAAGAGAATAGCTCCCGACAATGAGTTGAGCGACTCGGAAGACGAATATGCAGGGGGTGGGGGCGCGGTAGGTGGTCGTAGGGACAACAGGTCCTTCAAGACAGGGTTCCGTACACTATGACTAAAATACTTGCTTTTTAATCCATCACTGGATCCTTTGAATAATTTTCCAATCATTTTTGCTTTAATGTGTTTTATGGAAGTATTTTCGAATTTTAAGAAAAATATACTAAAATAATACGACATTTATAATGCATACCCCGCAATATTAAACAAAAATTGTGAAAATTTTAATTAAAAAAATCGGATGATAACATTTCTACCATCCTTAAATACCATCAAACTTTTTATCTAGAAAATTTTACCTCGTTTTTACAAATAATCACTATTTTTTCTAATAAGCACCACTTTAAGTTTATTGATTTTAAAATTAAAACAGCATATTTAAGTAGTGAACATTTCATTCGAATAAACAAAACAACAGAGTACTTAAATAAAATATAATAGTATGTATTTCAACAAAACATACTTTTTGCAAGGGTAGGTATATTTCTGTGGCGTTATGGCAGAAGTTGATATATCCGTTTTATTGTCATTTTGTGTTTATTCTCCCAATTTATGCTATAGAAAATATTTCTCAGCATGTTGTGGCAAAACTTCGTGTGTCAGTCATTATCCAAACAAAATATATATTGTTTGGAAAAACTAAAAAAATGCTTATTTGTACTGATTTTAACAGCTTATCAAAATCAATATTGCTTCTCCTGGAAACTAAGGTAAAACGGACATATCAACTTCTGCCATAACGCCACAGATTTAAAATATTAATATTGATTTGAATGCTTTTTATTCGCTTAAGTATTAATAAATTCAAATTGCTGTATGCTATTGTATGCTATATATATGGCAATATTAGCAAATAATAAAGATGAAATATCAAATAACTTGTATGTGAAATATGAATAAAAAATCTGAGGACAAATTTTACGACATCCTACACATACGAGTATGTAACATACGAGTATGTTGGAATATATGAATATGTATTGTAAAATAAAAAGTTATTTAGATATATGGGTTGATAATATTGGAGCAAGTAGATGAATTCTGCTTTTTAGAAAGTATTTCCTCAGATGACCGAAGTGGCGAAATATTGAATGATGGATTGTGATAGTCTACAAAGTCATTAGGACATTTAAAGACGTGTAATCGAATTTATGGTCCACAACCGCATATAAATATCTTATTTGATGTGGGTGATTGGACGTGAAAGTGGAAAAGGAATTAAAGGAGCTGGATAAAGTAATTGGAAATTTGTGATAAACTGTCTTATGTAATGTATCGATGTATGGCCGAATAAAAAATATACTTATTAAGGATGAATCTGAACTAAATATTGACTAATGAAGAAGGGAAGGGGACTTTCAGAAATGGTTTGGGTATGTTGAACGAATGAGAGACAAAACATTTACCAACAAATACAAAGGAACGTAACTGGAAGAGGTGGTAGACAAACACTTAGAAAAGTGCTGCTGGATAAGATAATACATTTGAAAGAAGAAATTGGGAAAAAACCGAAAAAAATTATGTATATATGTTGAGGAAGCGAAATTCACTATTAAAACAAGTCTGGCGTTTTCTCGTATTTGCCTATCTTGACTGGGAAATGGTGTAATTCTAAATAGCTTAAGAATTCATTTCATAACACTTAATATAAAAAATATACCGCTAAGAGATGGTTCATAAAAATATATAATAAATACTAATAAATACAAAAAATCTTTATTTTTGTTTATTCCAGTAAATAAATAATAGCAATAAATAAATGTACGTGTATGTGTTATGACGAAAACGCTCTTCTAAATAATATATAATTTGAATACATTTAACATACATAATATGTACCTATACATGTTACCTTTAATCTTTTTTCAAATGGAGCATAATGACCAAGCGCAATGCTAAATTTTATATCGATCTTCATTATAATCATTTTCCATGTCTGTTCACAATAGCGAGCAACGCTAATATATTGTAATATTATTTTAATTATCTTTATTTTTAAGTGTTTTTGTGTTTTAGGCTCCTG
>OX463843.1:21404834-21594260 GCA_949825065.1 Odontocerum albicorne | reverse complement strand
GTCTTATGAACTGAAACTGAGAGACGTTGAAAGGCGATTTTTCACTTGAAAGCAGCTGATTCAAAGGCAACAAAGAAAAGGTTTTTTGCATCAGATTGTAACTGGAGATGAGAAGTGGATATTCTACGACAACCCCAAGAAGAAAAAATACTACGCTAAGCCCGGCCAATCGTTGCCATCGACCTCAACATCAACACCAAAACTGAACATACATGGTTCGAAGATCATGCTCTGTATCTGGTGGGACCAAAGGGGTGTTGTTTACTATGAGGTGCTGAAACCAGGCGATTCCACTACGGGCGATGGGTATCGGCTACAATTAATTCGTTTGAGCCGTGCATTACGAGAAAAACGGCCAGAATACGAGCAAAGACATGATAAAGTTATTCTTCTTCATGACAACGCTCGGCCTCATGTCGCAAAAGTCGTAAAAAAATATTTGGAAACGCTCAAATGGGATGTTTTACCGCACCCGCCGTATTCCCCAAACATTGCTCGTTCTGATTACTGGCTGTTCCGAAGGATGCAGCACGATTTGGCAGGTCACCGATTCACTTCTTTCGTAGAAACCGAAAATTGGCTCCAAACTTGGATCGCCTCGAAAAACGAGTCATTTTTTCGAGAATTTTTTCGAGAATGGAATTCGAAAATTGCCTGAGAGATGGGAAAAAGTAGTAGCCAGCGATGGACAATACTTTAATTGATCTGTTCATTCATTTTGTTTAGAAATAAATGTATTTTTGAACACAAAAAAACGGACCGAACTAATTTGTACACCCAATATATATATCATTTTTATAGTATTTGAAAATAATTTGCTAGCTTTATTTAGAATCTGCCACTGATGTTTTTGCTTTTCTATATCAAATATTTTTGTTTTTTTTTCAAAGTTTTCCCTTAACTTGTAAATATTTGTCATACTAAGTGAATTTTTTATAAACATTCTTATCTTTCATTCACATGCATTTTATCAATAATATTTGTTTACATTTAATAGTCTAATCTATAATTTATTATCTTTAGTATCAATAAATCTATTTTTAATAACAATTTTCTTAAATCAAACTATGAATTAATTTTTTAACTTGAAAATGGTGCGTTATTTCTTTTGTATTTTAATATTAAGTAATTATTTCTTCTTCTAAGTATTAATACTGACAACTCAATGGTTAAATTGTCAACACTACATAATGAAATTTCTTAAAACATTAAGTCAATAGTGATTTCATCCATATAAATATTAAAATATACACCATATTGTAAGATTTTTTTATTTTGACTGTATGAATGAATTCCCTTCATAGAAATAATTTGTTTCACTAATATCAACTGATATTTTGTATGAATATTTCTATTATTATTACATTAGATTAGACTCTTCATTATCCGGAGAAGTAGGGAAAAATATATCTGGATAATATGTACCAAGAAAATTCAAACAAAAACTAAAAATGATCCTACATACTGAAGTTTAAATTCCTCAGCTGCCGCTAGTGCATTCTTGCTAAGTTTTTCACTTTCAATAAAGTTTGACAAAATCCCATGCCCTTTTTTTTAATCTTAGTATCCCCTCAGATGTGTCAAAATCTCCAGTTGATTTCAATTGTTTTAAAAAATACTTCTCTCATTAAGCATAGTCACCAAAACCCCCTTATGTTAAGAAATGGTAACTAACGATATTGAAATAATAAAAATGATTCAAATCACAGACTGTTTATCTGTTATGAGATACAAAAACACTAAGTAATGGAAAATTGACAGTACAACTTGAAAACTCACCAAAGAGAATCAAAAAGTCAAGGAAAAATGCACATAAAACTAGATTACACAGCTATGTAACTCAAACATAAAAAGATTGAGAATATAAAATAAAAGTATAAACAATTAAAAAAAGTCAATAATAAATCAGCCGCTACAAACACATAATTTAACCTCTAAGCGAGTGAGATTTTGGAAGTAAAATATGTATGGAGGAGTATCTTTTACATTTTAAAATTATCTAAAATTTGTTTTTTTTTTACCAAATTGTTAGTGTTCTACTAACATATATTTTCACAAATGAAAAACGTAATTGCGGCCGCCATATACAAAATAATTAATTAGATAAAATCATTTGAGCCATGTCCGTTTTATGGATAAATTCATATATAATATTCAGGAATAAAAACATCAGACGTACTGTGTACGTCCATACTCTCTTGAGGTAAAAATACGCTCACCATACGGCCATACTCCTTTAGAGGTTAAATAAATTACTTGAAATGATGCACAACCCATGCTTGCATCGAAAGTAAATACTAAATGTAAGCGCCCAAATACTGAACGAATACATCATCAACCAGAAATCCCAGTTGATGACCGGGATTTATTTTCAATTATATATGTAACACATCGATCAATAAGGTCCGGGTCTAACTACTAAAACAACATTTGTTTGTCAAAATTCTTCTTTATTCATCAACATAGTCTCCTTCAAGAGCGATACATTCATTCCAACGCTTTCCTAACTTTTCTATGCCAGCCGTGTAGAACGATTTATCTTTGGTTTCAAAATAGGCGTTAGTTTTGGCAATCACTTCTTCATTGGAGCCAAATCTCTTTCCCTGAAGCATCTTTTTGAGGTCTGCGAACAGCCAATAGTCGCTGGGGGCCAAATCTGGAGAATACAGTGGGTGCGGAAACAATTCGAAGTTCAACTCGTGCAATTTGACCATCGTTACCATTGACTTGTGACACGGTGCATTATCCTGATGAAAGAGAACTTTTTTCTTCTTCATATGGGGCCATTTTTTTGCAATTTCTGCCTTCAAACGCTCCAATAATGCTATGTAATATTCGATATTGATGGTTTTTCCCTTTTCAAGGTGATCAATGAATATTATACAAAATACGGAGGCCATAACCTTCCCGGCCGACTGTTGAGTTTTTGGTCGCTTCGGACGGCTGACTGCCGGATTTGATTCCGGAGTATAGAGGTGGATCCAAGTTTCATCTATTGTCACATACCGACGCAAAAACTCCTGTTTATTTCGCGTAAACAGTGCCAAACAGCGCTTTGAATCATCGATGCATTGTTGTTTCTGTTCCATTGTGAGCAAACGCAACACCCATTTCGAAAAAACCTTTTTCATGACCAAATGTTCATGCAAAATAGTGTAAACACTACCAAATGATATCTTCAGGATGTCAGCTATCTCACGCAACTTTACTTTGCGATTTTCCATCACGATTTTGAGTTTTTTTTTGTTTTCTGGTGTAACAGCTTCATTTGGACGACCAGAGCGTTCAGCATCATTTGTGTCTGTACGACTGTGTTTGAAATCAGTATACCCCCGACAAATGGTTGTTTTCGACGGAGCAGAGCCCGGATAACACTTTTCAAGCCATCGCTGAGTTTGAACGGTATTTTTTCCCATTAAAAAGCAATGTTTTTTCAACACACAAAATTCGGTTTTTTCCATCGTTTTGAAAATAGCAAAAGTAGCATCACTAAAACCACTGTAACTCAATGACAAAATGTCGGAATGTCATGAAAGTTTGACACGTAACTTCTAAAGGTTTGTACTAACTGAGAATGGCATGGATTTGTTATTAGAGGCGCCATCTGTTGGTTAGTCCCGGGACTTATTGATCAATGTGTTACTATCAATTTTGCCAGTTTAAGTTATGTTACATATTATCTAGTCTAATTAAAATTATTTTTACATTTTTAATAATATTTTGAAATGTTTAATGTGATAGATGTTCAATCTACAACCCAGTTAATGTAATCCCAGATAATTGAGTGTCTATTGTATTTTAAATTTTCACGTAAAGAACAGATTTGTACTCTTTAATTCACCTTTCCATTCAAACAAAATTGAATTTTGAATTGTAGTATTGTGCATAAAAAAAATTCTAGTACACTTTCACCAGGAAAGTAAAAACCAAAATAATGATAAAATCTGAGTATTTCTTTTGAAAATTAACATTCAAATGATTTTCACTCACACGCACACGCACTTTTCTCATTCTCGTAACAGACAATTAATACAGAACATTCCATAACTCGCAAGCCTGGGGAAATTCGCTGTTAGATTTATAAAAAGATTTGGGGAGTATAAATCAAAATTTTATTTTTACTTAATAATATACAGCAAATAATATATTTCAAAATATGGTAGCATGCATATAAAATTGTTTCATTCAATATACTGTATGATAAAAATATAATTGAATTTACTTTATATGCGATTGTTTGCATTATCACTAATTTTGTTCTTTTTTTCTTTTGTGTTTCTTCCAATTTTGCATTGGTTCAGCATTTTCCCTTTTAAATGTGATAATTTATACATGTATAACCAGACCAATAAGTTTGAAATCAGTTTTTTAGGATTTAATGAAATTCTCTTTTAAAATTAAATATTTGGTTTTACTCTGAGATCAGTTAGCAAACATATTTATGATGATGTTAAATTAATTTTATCATGTATACACAGAAAAATAATCATAAATGTTTAACTGAATGATAAAATTCTGAATGTAGTAAAAAAATTAATGAGCTACACATTTCAAGTATTGGATTTGCATAAGCCAAAACACTCCAAAAAACCTTCGCCAAAATAAAATGCCTTAAACTTGGAATTTTTTAATCAACCCAAAAAATCTTAATTTGATGCAAACGCATCAAATTAAGACTTTTTGGCACTTTTCTTGGTTATTTCAGATCCCATTGTGCTTTATATAAATAATTTCAGGTAAAAAATCACTAATAGGGTTATTCTCATTTTCACAAGCCTTAGTATTTATTATATGACTTGGGTCGTTCAGTTCCAAATGTTGATAACTTCAAAAAAAAAAGACAAAAAATTGTGTTATTGGTGTATTTGAAATGAGTCCATATATTCATTCGAAATTGTCTTGAAAAGTATATAGCTCCATCCACTTTCAAAGGTATTTTAGTTTCATTTTTAAGTTTGACAACTACCAACTAGGACAGCAAATATTGTCATGGCAAATAAAAAATTGCAATAAAAAATCCTTAAAAAGATTTTGAAATCTTTAAAATATGACAGAATTTGTTTCTTTGCTTTTTTATTGAAAAAAAATAAATATGGAGTTATTAATCTTTAGGACTGAAGGACTCACTTCTATAGCACTGTTTGCATTAATAAAATAAATAATCAAGAGCGCTTATTTTTTTCATTCAATGAAGACAGTTTATAATATAAATTCAGATTGTCTAAAGTCTGGTATGGGGATTTAAACTGATACATTAATAATAAGTCTATCATCCATTAGATTATTGCTGAAGGCAATGCTGTCAGAGATGTTAGGGCAAATATCTAAATAGGTTAGTATAGGCCAGAATGATTTTTACTAGGATAGTATAGTAAACCTTGATACCCTTTTTAGTAATTGTAATTTGGACACTGTCTCTGGTTAATGTAAAATTATAATACAATAATATTGTTAAAATAACAATTTATAAAAAAAATTGCATTATTAGTCATTTGAACATTTTATCGGTATAAAAAAACTTTATGACTGGTTTTACGATAGAAAGATTGATAGTTTCAGCCTAACATGGGTGAACGTGTAGTGCCAGGCTATAAACCAACCAGGATGGAGGCATTTTATAGCATCTGTGTTCCTGATGAAACATATAGGGGGAAGATGATAAAGAAATTGCATACCTACATAATACAATTGGTGTAGATAGTCTCAAATGTTTTATCTTTTTAACTCTTAAAAGTTGATTGAAGGATTGTGTGGATTTGGTGTAATAAACTGTAATAAATAACTCTGTAATAAATTTTACTATTGGGTGTTAACATAAGTTGTGTCCGTTTTTTTCCAAATGAAAAGAACAAGAGGACACAACAAAAAAAAAATTGCAACAAATTAGTCAATAATATATTCTCTTTCATTATTTTACAACAAATTAGTTAATAATGTATTCTCCTTCATTATTTACAACTTCTTGCCAACGTTCTACAAGTTTTTCAATGCGTGTGCGATAAAAACCATCCAGTCTTGACTCGAGGAATTCGTCCAACCGTGTCTGCAATTCGACGTCATTATTGAAGTAAACGCCACGCAAATTGTTCGAAAGCGACCGGAAAAGGTGGAAATCCGTCGGCGCGAGGTCTGGAGAACATGGAGGGTGCGGTAGAACCAAGCATTTGAATGGCATTTTTCGCAATGTTGGCGATATGAGGGCGGGCGTTATCGTGTTGCAGAATAACGACATATTGCCAATCTGGCCTTTTTTGTTGAATTGGAGTGTTGAGCCGCTGCATTTGCAGAATGTACAGCTCCGCGTTGACTGTCTGATTGCGTTCAAGTATGTCGTAGTGGATGACGCCTTGCCAATCCCACCAGATGCAAATCATCGTCTTGCGCGGATACAAACCTTGTTTTGCTCTGGGCGTTGCTTGTTGACCATAACTCACCCGTTCTTTCCGTTTCTTCATATTCACATAAAGGCACCATTTTTCATCACCAGTAATGATGCGGTAAAGGAACCTTTGCTTGTGGCCTTGCTGTAGCTCGAACCAGCAGAAATTGTCGAATGTTGATTTTTGTTGTTTTCACTCAAAACATGTGGAACCCAAGCGCCGAACTTCTGGACTTTTCCCATTGATTTAAGATGGCGGCATACAGTCATATGACTACAATTCATCTGCTCAGCTAATTCTACGGTGGTTTGAAGGGGATCTTCATGAATAATATGGTTTAAGCGGTCTTCATCGAAGTCCACTGGTCATCCGGAATGCTCCATGTCTTTCAGGTCGAAATTCCCGTCTTTGAAACGCAAAAACAATCGACGAGCTGTCCTTTCATTTGTAGCATCTTCACCGTAAACTTCGCAAATATCGCGAGTAGCTTTGGCAGCTTTATTCCCTCGATTGAACGCGAACAGAATGAGGTGTTGAAAATGCTCACTTTTGTCTACTTGCCATTCCATTTTGAAGGCTTGTAAAAAAATAAAATAATATATGTAATGTAAAAGCAAACACGATATCTTGTAGAGCAGAAAATTTTCTTTCGAATGACGTATAACCTTTACCATTTTGTTTTACTTTTGGTGCTCATTTTTAAATTTGGAAAAAAACGGACATAACTTATGTTAACACCCAATATTTTTGTATTTAGTTGCATTTATATTTCAATACTTTATGATAATATTTCAATTGCACAATTAAATATCATTATTTTATTACTTTGTAACATGTTACAAATTGGAAAGGTACATATTTTTTTGCAATATTCTCAATTTTGAAAAGTTAAATTAAATTTTCCAAATTTTAATACAAAATTTAAACACTAAACTTTGGCGAATTTTCCTTAACACATTTATAATTTGTTGCATACATTTTTATTTTGGCAAATAATGTTTCAATTTGTATACTTTACAACGTACATAATCCTACAGATAAATATGGCGGAATATTACTGCGCTTTAGACTCGGAGGCAATGGTGGAATTTATGGCAGCTCTTCTTCACGAAAGGAGAATAATAGTGACTTCCCATAAACTAGGCAAGATGTCTGCGTGTGTCCAAGCTGCGAATGAATTATTGTATCCTTTACAATGGCAGAACATATTCATTCCAATCTTACCTTCAAACCTTAAGGATTATGTCCTGGCACCTATGCCATATCTTGTGGGAGTACCTATTCGCGTATACCAGGTAATTTTGTTTCTTTAATTATATTCACCTCATTAAATATATCCTTGCCTACCCTAATAGGAAAGCAGTTGAGTATTAAACTAAGTAAATCATTTACATTAAAAAATATTTCAAAAACTGAACAACGGAGGTTGCGTGTTCGATCCCCGCTGGAACCCAGATTTTTTTTAAATAGGATTCCAGTCTGGTTAACACTTAGGGCCTATAAAAAAAACCTCTTTCTGGTTGGTCGGAAGAGATGGCAATTAACTCGCCAGACATGGCAATTAACTCGCCAGGTAAAAAAAAAACAATATTTTTAACTTAAAATAATTATCATGTTCGTATTTTTCTTTTGCATTGTAAAAATTTGTTTCTGATAAAATTCCATTATTAAGATAATCTTTGTTGGGTAGTCGGAAAGGACTGAGTGCAAAACTTTTATAACATGTCATACTTCCTTCCCCTCCTCCACATCCATACATCTTTTCATAGAGCTTCTTCTGTTTCTCTTATTCTTTACCTTTCCTTCTTTCTAAATTTCATTCACTTGACTCAACCCTACTTTTCTCGGTCAACCTCAATCATGATTTCCATTTACGCTTGCAAGTCAAGATAGATATCTCAAGTTTGTCATTTTTCATATGTGCTATAATCTGTTGCATTTTACATCATTATTTTACATAAAATAAAGAGATTTGTTCTAATACCAAGTTCATTTATAAAATAGATCAATTAGTTTATTTGTCTATGGTATTCCACCTAGACAAACATCAATAATTACAGGTTCAATACACTTCTATTTTGTATTGAAAAATTGTTGATAAACATTGACAGTGAGCTGTGATGATTTGCTGAAACAACAAGGCTTTTCACAGATACTAGAATCTTTCAAGGTTCTTAAGACAATTATTACAGATTATATATGAGTGTTTAGCATGATTTTGGAGCATAAATGTAATTTGTTTTCATGTTTAATTATAACTTTTTGCAGGAGTATCCCAAACAGGACGTTGGAGACCACGTTCTTGTAAATGTGGACATGAGCAAAATCATTACGCCTTTTAACGATGTACAAAAGCTGCCACGATCACTAGTATGTATTTAATTTGCAATAAAATTATTCAAAAAATTTCCCCTTAAAAGCTATTCTTTATAAAACTTCACCACTCACATACCACTACTAATATGAGTTAATAATTTATAAAACTTCACCACTCACATAACACTACTAATATGGGTCATGCTGCATATCTAATTTTGATTTCAATGTTATTAAATTGTAAAAATATTCGTTAAGTTTAAATGTTGTTTACTGCCTGACAACATGATCTGATCACAGAGCATAAGCATTTTTAATTGAAAATGTCAACCTTACTAACTATAATATAACTATCCGTGCTGTTTAGGGTAGGGTCTCATATAGATTCCAATCAATTTGTTCAACTGCATGGGTTTTAAAAATTCTCCAGTTTTCTATATACTCTGTCATCCTTGATGTTGTTGTTATGTTTGTATCAATGATCTTGATTCAATTAATACTTCATCATTGAGTGACTTATTCTCCCAGGACAATACATTTTAGACTTAAAATACCTCTACCTACAGAGACAAGTTTCATTTTAATGTTCAACTCCCGCAGTATTGACACACCATATTTAAAAAACATCAATCTTTCTCGTTTTTTTGGCACAGTGTCTATGAGTTTGCTCATTATGCATTAATATGAAAAAAAAAAAAAAGCAGCCTGAGTCGTCAAATTTTGGTAATTTTTGAAATTCTTTGATCTTTCCTTTTGCATGTCGGCCGGGTCCTAACATCCTTGGCCATATAGGCAATTTTTCTTTTGATTTCTTTTCACAACCACCAATGTCACGTCTAAGGTTAAAAAATTTATGAAATTTTTCAAGGATTTGTAGCCTATCAATGTCTTCCAATATTCCAGATTATTTGGAGACATTAATGGGTACTCTACAGTAATTCAACTGTTTCTATTGGATTTGTTGTAATATTGTGTCATCTGCAAATCTCAAGCTAGACTACAAAATCTGCAAATCTCAAAGCTAGACTACGAAAAGGCCTTTGACTCAGTCAAAAAAGTTGCCATACTAGAAGCTCTAAAAACACAGGGCATTGAGAGGCATACATTAAGTTATTCAATAACATCTATTGCTACAGCAAAATTACATCTCAACAAATCCTCCAAAACCTTCCAAACTTGTAAGAGATTTCGTCTAGGAGATACGAGGGTGGTCCCAGAAGTACCCGACCTGACGTATAGATGGCGGTTGTTGCTTTAAAAAAATACTATGGTAGAAAGTACTAAACTTATAAAGCTAAGTTTCAAGTTTTAAGACTCTACGTTGTTTAGTATTTGTTTGGCAGCCATCAACAGTGAACGCTCTCAGTGAATTTGTAAACATGGAAAAAATTGGTCATCGTTATGTGATACAATACTTTCATTTGAAAGTTCTAAGTCCAACCAATATCAAAGCCGAGCTAGATTCTACTCTGGGGGAGTCTGCTCCTTCGTTTACAACAGTAAAATATTGGGTGGCAGAGTTTAAATGAGGCCGTACGAGCTGCCAAGATGAACATCACAGTGGTCGATCAAATGAGGTGACCACGCCATAAATGGTAAAGAAAATCTACAAAATGGTATTGGATGACCGTCGATTGAAAGTGCGCGAGCTTGCAGACATGGTAGGCATTTCAAAAAGTGCTGTACATAGCATATTGACTGAAAATTTGGACATGAGAAAGCTGTGCGCGAGATGGGTGCCACGTTTGCTCACAATGGAACAAAAACAGCATCGTGAGGATGTTTCAATCGAGTGTTTGGCGATGTTTCACAGCAATAAAGCCGAGTTTTTGCGTCGATTCATAACCATGGATGAAACATGGGTCCATCACTTCACACCTGAGACGAAGGAACAGTCAAAACAATGGACTGAAAGGGGAGAATCGGCTCCAAAAAAGGCGAAGACAGTTCCATCTGCAGGCAAGGTCATGGCGTAAGTTTTTTGGGATGCGCGTGGGATAATTTTCATTGATTATCTTCAAAAAGGAAAAACAATCAACGGCGAGTATTATGCGAACTTATTGCAGCGTTTGAGTGATGAAATCAAGAAAAAACGGGCGCATTTGGCGAAAAAGAAAGTGTTGTTTCATCAAGACTATGCACCAGTTCACACATCCGTTATCGCGGTGGCCAAAATCAATGAATTAAAGTTCGAATTGCTTCCTCACGCACCCTATTCGCCAGATTTAGCCTCCTCGGATTATTTTCTTTTAAAACTTGAAAAAATGGTTCGGTGGTAAAAGATTTGCCAACAATGAAGAGGTGGAAGCTGGTGGAATATATTAAAAACCAAATATATGATAAACAGCTTTGCTACTCCAAAACCAATAATTGTAGATAGAAAGCAGCTGGAACTTGTCTTGGAGTATGTGTATTTGGGCCATCCTTATTTCCTTTGTAGGTGGCATATCGGAGGAAATCGTACGAAGGACATAACTAACATGGAGGCAACATCTTCAAAAATAATCTCCCAATATCTTTGAAGAGAAAGGCCTACAATCAGTATATTCTCCCAGTACTTATGTATGGCTGCGAGAAATGGACGCTCACAGCAAAGAATACACAAAAGCTCCAGACCGCACAAAGGAGCATGGAGAGATGCATGTTGGGATATTCTAAAAGAGACTGTAAACAAAACACTTAGACTCACAACAAAATAAAGATAGAAGACGTAACAAAGGTATGGAAGAAAATGAAGTGGCAATGGGCTGGACACGTAGCCAGAATATCAGATTCCCGATGGACATCTGAAATAATCCAATGGTACCCAAGAGGCATGAAGAGACCCAGAAAAAGAACAATGGTGCGCTGGATGAATGAAATCAAGAAGCATGGCAGCATCACATGGCACCAACAAGCAAAAAACTGAACTATTTGGAGTCAACTTGGGGAGATTCAAATTATTAGAAAAATTTGAAATTATTAGAATTCATAAATACTTTTTGGCATTATTAGAATTCATAAACGTTATGAATTATGAAATAGCGGTTTTCCGAATTAACAGTGTAATATATTACGAAATTTCGGAACCTAGAAAATGGCGAAAAATACAAATTACGAATTATCATTCTTCTAATTAATGGACATTTACTGTACGCATCTTTAATAATTAAGCTTTCGCAGTTTAACCAACACAATATGATTGATTGTATTTGAAATCTGCATTCAAGGATACGTAATAACCCGCAAAAAATTTGTTATTAGAAAATATAGCAAACAAATAATTTATTGTATTTTCTCTAGGTTAAAAAAATGACATCTGAGCTTAATAAAGCATTTTCATGTCCAATCGGTGACACAGTGGCCCGAGTTTTTCTTGATGCTCTAGTCCACTTGTTAGGGGGAGTCGATAGCTCTATAAGGTTTGTAATTATTCAATTATATAATATGATGAAAAGATAATTTTCCACCTTGGGTGAAAGACAAGCTTATGGTATATTTAAAATGATTTTTATTTGTAAATGCCATTTAGCCAACTTTGTTGATTTCTCAAGAATGTAACAATCATCCTGTGAATGCAACTCTACAGGCATCCCATTGGTCATGTTGAGTATTATAAAAATCTTTGCTAGTTAAATACTTATTGGCATATTGCCACTGCTCTATTCAATTAATCTGTTTGCCACTGAGGTACAAAATCTAAGTGTTCGACTTTAAAATTTAAGTCGAGCTTTATAAGTACAGATGAGATGTTTCAAGGCGTTATTTAGGATGTGATAAAGCTTTGTTAGCTGCCTGAATTCGTGGGTGCTTGTTTTTTGAAAAACAAATCAATCTATGTTGGGATATGAGATACGCCTAGCAATTGAAGACATGTGATTATTGTTCTTCTTTACAAGAGAAAAGGATTTCACACACAATGCAAAAATTATCAAGCCATCAGTCTCCTCGGCACATAAAGATGGAAATTTTTTGACAAAGATGAAGAAAGCAAAAATATGGTACGCGCAAGTAAGTGGTAGAGGCTGCGTTGATCAAATATTTTCTCTAAGAATGCTGTCAGAAAAGAGCTCCAAAATTTAGATTAGGAGCGTATGCGTGACAAGGTATATGTATGTGGCAGAAGCAAAAGATGTTTGTCAGGATAGAATGAAGTAGAGATGTGTTCTTTCTGCCTATCCCTATAGGGACATGGTCTGATAGTGATGATGATGATCCTCTTTAACATTCGGCAGATATTCCGCTTGGCAATACAATCACCAGGTTGTACTGTATACAATGAAAGTATAAAACAATACAATACAAGCCTTCTTTACTTAGGTTTGTATAAATCATAAATTAAAGATTTAGAACCACGTAACAGAAGAATCAAATGACATTTACAAAGAAACGATCTCTTTTTCTAGCAATCTTGATGATAAACAGTGTGGAGTTACATTTCTCACTATAATTTATTTTCAAATTGTATTTACAGACCGAGTGAAGAAAACGGTGAAGCCAAATTTGATACTGATATATTTATTGAAAGTCGTGGATCTTCAATGCAGCCATTCCTAACACATTTATTGTCATTGCAAATGGTTCAACAGGTTGTTATACTGTTATTTTACTTTTAATCACCTGTGTTAATTTTGGGAAAAATCACTAAAGTATCAAATTCTATTTTTGGAAGCTCATTTGAAATACCATGAAAAATCTGAATAAAGCAGACCATTATAACACATCGATCAATAAGGCCCAGGACTAACTACTAAAACAACATTTGTTTGCCAAAATTCTTCTTTATTCATCAACATAGTCTCCTTCAAGAGCGATACATTCATTCCAACGCTTTCCTAACTTTTCTATGCCAGCCGTATAGAACGATTTATCTTTGGTTTCAAAATAGGCGTTAGTTTCGGCAATCACTTCTTCATTGGAGCCAAATCTCTTTCCCTGGAGCATCTTTTTGAGATCTGCGAACAGCCAATAGTCGCTGGGGGACAAATCTGGAGAATACGGGGGGTGCGGAAGCAATTCGAAGTTCAACTCGTGCAATTTGGCCATCGTTACCATTGACTTGTGACACGGTGCATTGTCCTGATAAAAGAGAACTTTTTTCTTCTTCATATGGGGCCGTTTTTTTGCAATTTCTGCCTTCAAACGCTCCAATAATGCTATGTAATATTCACTATTGATGGTTTGTTTTCTTTTCAAAGTGATTGATGAATATTATACCATGCGCATCCCAAAATACGGAAGCCATAACCTTCCCGGCCGACTGTTAAGTTTTTGGTCGCTTCGGACGACTTTCACCGACTGCTCTCCACTCAGCTAACTGCCGATTTGATTTCGGAGTATATTGGGGATCCAAGTTTCATCCATTGTCACATACTGACGCAAAAACTGTTGTTTATTTATAGGAAAAGTAGCGTCACTAAAACCACTGTAACTCAATGACACAATGTCATGAAAGTTTGACACGTAACTTCTAAAGGTTGGTACTAACTGAGAATGGTATGGAATTGTTATTAGAGGCGCCATCTGTTGGTTAGTCCCGGGACTTATTGATCGATGTGTTATATGATTAAAAATACTAATAGATTACATCCACCATTAGTTTGAAAATTGTTTTATTAAAAGTGATTATGCGGCATATTGATTTAAATTTTTAACAACTCATTGATATCCTTTTTAAACCTAAGGTTCGTGACTTTCTGTAATGTTTTGAACTTTCGTGCGAAAGGTTGGCAGTTCAATCCCCGTACTGTGTTACTCCCCTCGAATGACGGGCATTTTTTAAGAGTAAAATTACCTATGACTTTGGTCATATATATTTAGAAATAAAACAAAAAATGTATTTATTGAACTAAGAAGCTTTCAAAAGGAAGTATTGAGCGCTCAATACTTTCATGGAGTAAAACAGTCTTATTATTTTCTGTAAGTTTTTTTCATATTTGCTTTTCTATTTATTCCACGATCTTTTCTCGTGTGGTTTAATCATGAAGTGAGGCAAGGCAGATTGACAAGCTATTTATTTATTTTATTATAATTCTTTGGTGTATAAGGTTAAACATGGTACATCTGGCAGGCTAATTGCTGTACTCCTTATTTCACAAGGTGAATGATCTCAAGCTTTCCCAGAAAATGTGTCAACATGATATGTCAAATGACTCGGCAACATTTCAGTCAGTTCAGGATGTAACAGGACTTTGAAGAGAAAATTCAAATAAAGGAACTGTAAGATGTGTGATAGTTATGTGTTGTCCACATTTGTTCCATTTCTAAAATAATAATACAATTTAAAATGCAGTGGAGAGTGCCCTTGGTAGTAGTAGCACCATCACGTTTTTGCGACACAATGAAAATGTTTTGGAGTTATCTCCACCACTGTTTATTACAGTGTAATCTAAACTGTGGAAGGAGCTTCGTATGCTAGTACACACACTTTAATAGCAGTATTATTACTTTAGTTTGTAGAGAAACGCGTAGCTGTAGCAGCGGCCAAAGCCACTGTCAGTGATGAATTCCAACGCCAATGCTGTGTGTGGGAAGAAGCAGCTAAACGGAGAAGTTGGAAAAATCCAGCTAAGATTTTCAAAAGCATTAAACAAAAGGTAACATTGAATAATTTCATATGTACTATTTTGTAATGATTATTGTGTATATTGTATCGACGTTAATATAGATATTTGATTATACTTGTTGCTGTCATTTTCAATCATATTTCTCCATCAAGACACCAACACAATTTTGTACATAATAATCCTACTTTATCAAATTTTACATGATAATCACGTCAATTAATTGAATTCTTAAGATGAGACTTTTTGAGATATGCTACAATTGATTGAATGCACCTTTGGAGTGAGGTCACTAAATAATGGATTGGATGATTGACTGAATAGATGCTCTGAATGCAAAATAACTGATGAAAATGAAATATATTTTTTTACTAATAGGATTTAGTTTAGTTGCTTTTTAGTTGTCTTTTTTAACTTTCCTAATATTTTCATTACAGGCACAACCTGCTGTTGAATCGGCTATTAAAACTGTAAGTATTTGATAATATCAGTGTATAAAAAATATATGCATTTATTAATTCTGGTTAAAAACAATCTTGGATATTAATGTAGCCATAGTCGAAAATTGATCGATAGTTTCAATTTGCTGTATATGTATAACATGGTTATATCAATATTTATGATAGATACTATAACCTTATATAATTTTTTTTATCATAGCATACTATGTATAAGCTTATACGATCATCAGAAGCTGAAATTTATTTCCCCGTTGCCTATTTAAAAATAACTCGATTGTGATAGTTTCCTAACTTTTATCATAGCATACTATGTATAAGCTTATACAATTATCAGAAGCTGAAATTTATTTCCCCGTTGCCTATTTAAAAATAACTCGAATGTGATACAGTTTCCTAACTTTTATCATAGCATACTATGTATAAGCTTATACAATTATCAGAAGCTGAAATTTATTTCCCCGTTGCCTATTTAAAAATAACTCGAATGTGATACAGTTTCCTAACTTTTATCATAGCATACTATGTATAAGCTTATACAATTATCAGAAGCTGAATTTCCCCGTTGCCTATTTAAAAATAACTCGATTGTGATACAGTTTCCTAACTTTTATCATAGCATACTATGTATAAGCTTATACAATTATCAGAAGCTGAATTTCCCCGTTGCCTATTTAAAAATAACTCGATTGTGATACAGTTTCCTAACTTTTTCCATATTAGGTCCCAGTAAAGTTGTTAATTTATCAGGTCTGTAAATATGAAACCGGATTTTTTTTTATAGAAAATACACATTTATTGTATGAAAATGATAAAAAATATTTTATTCAAAGTATTGCCCATCCCTAGCTACACATTTTTCCCATCTCTCTGGCAATTTGTGGAAACCACGCCAAAAAAACTGTTGCTCTTTTGAGGCAAACCAATCATCGAGCCATTTTCGTAAGAAGTGAAGCGCTGCTCAGCAAGTGCGTGTCCCGTCGATGCAAATAAATAGTAATCGGATGGAGCCAAGTCTGGTGATTAAGCCGCATGGGAAAGTATTTGCCAACTAAACGCGTCAATCGTTTCCTTGATCGGTTTTGCTGTGCGATGCTGTATTATCATGAAGTAAAATCACTTTGTGTTACCTCTTTTGATATTCTGGTAGTTTTTCACGCAATGCTTGGTTCAAATCCATCATCTGTTATCGGTAGCGTTCAGTATTAACGGTTTCGCCAGGTTTTAGCAGCTCATAATAGATAACACCCTTCTGATCCCACCAAACACTGAGCATTGTCTTCCGTCCATAGCGATTTGGCCTTGCAGTCAATGTCGCTGGTTTGCTTGGAGTTATCCATGATCTTTTACGCTTAGGATTCTCGAAATATATCCATTTTTCAGCACCAGTCACAATTCGATGGAGAAATGATTTTCTTTTGTACCTGGTGAGCAGCATTTCGCAAGTGGCTTTTTGGTTTTCCTGTTGTCACTTTCGGTTTTCATTCAGTTCATGTGGAACCCATTTTCCCACCTTCTGGATCTTTCCCGTGGCTTTTGAACGTATGGAGACGGCTTCTCGTGTCACATTTAATTGATCCGCGAGTTGTTGTTGCGTTTGAGCGTCATCCTCATCCGACAATGCTAGCAATTCGGCGTCTTCGGGGTCTTCCACGTTCTTCGTTTCTCACGTCAAAATCGCCACTTTTGAATTTTTTAAACCACTCAAAGCACTGTGATTTATCAAAAGCATGCTCACCGTAAGCTTCGACTAGCATTCGATGCTATTCTGCAGCAGTTTTTTTTAAATGGTAACAGAAAATCAATGCTGTCCGCGATTCATAGTTTTCAGGCACAAAAACAGACATGTTCAACGCTATGAAAACATATGTAGTTGTATTAAACTTGTATTGTTGTTAGTTAAGTCTTTGACAAATGTAAACACAAGAAAAAGGCGCCAATGACGCGGTTTGACAGTCACTACATTGACAACTAGAGCCATCTATGAGCAAATTCCAGTTTCATATTTACAGACCTGGTAAGTATGATTATTAATTTACTGTTTCTAAAATTTTCTTAAAAAATAATTTCGATGTGTTTAAAATTTGTATTTTCATTTTTATTACAGGTCAAATCCGGGAACAAAGGAATGAAGTCTGCATATAGAGGGCTCAAAAATAAAATTACCAATAGTCTACAGTCCACATCACACTCTGAGTGAGTTTGATCCAAATAAATCATGATAGTGTATGGCATTTTCATTAATTTTTTTTCACTGTTTCTCAGTGTTGAAAGTACATGGAGTTCAATTTATCTTTGTCACTGTATGGATGACCATTAGCAGTCTGTAATGGACAAAACAAAAGAGTTGAGTATTTATTTTGTTGTGACCAGAATGGACCATTTTGGTCACAACAATTTATTTGGAGGAGCATCATAAGTCAAAAAGATTGATATGGAGGAGCATTGTTAGTGATAGAGTGTCTGTGCCACGAGGAAGATAATGGGAAATTATTAGTTGAAAAATGTACTTTAATATTACCAATGTCATAATTTTTATTGGTATAAATAAGTTAAAAAATTTCTTAAATTTTCAGAATCTCTAAGAAGAAATACTGTAATCTCCTTCATAGTATGATTTTATTTTAGTTTTACATTTATCATACATTTCTTAACTTTAACTAAAGCATGATATCCTATAACTAGATGTGTACAAATAAAGGCATTTAATATATTATTTTCAGGCCATTTGCTGGGACCACGGAATGGTGGGAGAAGCAGCCACCAGTGGAAATATCAGAACCACAGGTAAAGTAAAAAGTAATTAATTTATGATCTGTTTTGCTTAGTTTTGTTATTCACAATTCCATCACTTTACATGTATAGCGTCACACATAATAATGGAGATTTACACTTAGTAGTAGCTATTTTAATTATCAAAATAACAAATCACTTATTGTAAGGTAACTCACTTTTGTATTATAAGTGCACTTAGTGTGTCTAACTTTATATATTTTTAGACTGAAGTTATATTTCTTGGTAATTTATTGTTAAATGTTCATGATAGGCAAATTTATTAATCCTTAATCTTGCCACAAACCGTATTCAAATAAGGCTATTGTGCTCATTATGACTGAAGAGTGCGATTATTTCGTCAACTGCATGACTCTTATACTTTTCTCTAATCCCTGGTATTTGATGTTGTGATATTTGTACCAGTGGCCTTCCTGATTTGGTTACTTCTTCTCATTGATAAGTGACCTCTTTTTCTTCTTCCTGACACACTTTCCAGTACGTTTTCATACTGTATGTCTGAAAAAATTAAAAAAGGTTTTTCTGACAAACAGAGGAGAGTATTTCTATAATGTCCAACTCCTGTAGTATAGACACATTTGTTCTTTGTTCAGTCCATGACATCTAAAATGATCATCGCCAGCACCACATTTCAAAAACATCAATGATTATCCTTTCCTGGGCTCGCAGTATATAAAAAGCAATATATTATGAAGAGCACCTCAGTTTAAATGAATAAACATATATTATTGGGTGTACAAATTAGTTCGGTCCGTTTTTTTGTGTACAAAAATGCATTTATTTCTAAAAAAAATGAATGAACAGATCGATTAAAGTATTGTCCATCGCTGGCTACAACTTTTTCCCATCTCTCAGGCAATTTTTGAATTCCATCTCGAAAAAATGACTCGTCTTTTGAGGCGATCCAAGTTTGGAGCCAATTTTCGGTTTCTACGAAAGAAGTGAACCGATGACCTGCCAAATCGTGCTGCATCCTTCGGAACAACCAGTAATCAGAAGGAGCAATGTCCGGGGAATACGGCGGGTGCGGTAAAACATACCATTTGAGCGTTTCCAAATATTTTTTTACGACTTTTGCGACATGAGGCCGAGCGTTGTCATGAAGAAGAATAACTTGATCATGTCTTTGCTCGTATTCCGGCCGTTTTTCTCGCAATGCACGGCTCAAACGAATTAATTGTAGCCGATACCGTTTGCCCGTAATGGAATCGCCTGGTTTCAGCACCTCATAGTAAACAACACCCCTTTGGTCCCACCAGATACAGAGCATGATCTTCGAACCATGTATGTTCGGTTTTGGTGTTGATGTTGAGGTCGATGGTAACGATTGACCGGGCTTAGCGTAGTATTTTTTCTTCTTGGGATTGTCGTAGAATATCCACTTCTCATCGCCAGTTACAATTCGATGCAAAAAACCTTTTTTTTGTTGCCTTTGAATCAGCTGCTCGCAAGTGAAAAATCGCCTTTCAACGTCTCTCAGTTTCAGTTCATAAGGCACCCAATTTCCTTGTTTTTGAATCATTCCCATGGCTCTCAATCGTACGGAAACGGATTGTTGAGTCAAATGATTCTGCAAGCTCCTCTTGCGTTTGACTCTGATCTTCTTCGAGTAATGCCTCTAATTTTTTGTCCTCGAATTTTTTTGGATGTCCAGAGCGAGGTTTGTCTTCGACGCTGAAATCTCCATCCTTGAAACGACGAAACCATTCCCTACATGATTTATTAGTTGGACCAGCGTCACCATAAACTTCGACAAGCATTCGATGGGCTTCAGCTGCACTTTTCTTCCAATTAAATCAGAAAATTAAAACCTCCCGCAATTGCTGCTCGGTTAACACAAAATTCGACATTTTCAACACTGTACAAAACAAGGTTTTTGCATGAAACTCAAAGCGATATAAACTGAATATTATTGGCAGATGTCTAACCTCTCTGAAACCACCAAAATCGGCTGTCACTATGAACCATTCATAACAGCCAGAGCCATCTTTTGGAAACGGACCCAACTAATTTGTACTCCCAATATATTTATGCTATGAAAAAACCTTAGATATAATGTTCTATTAATAATCTCTTTAAACACAGCAAAAATGTGTATTTATTTACTGAGTAATGTTTCGAAGATATTTTGACTACTTTTCTGATTGCCTATAATTTCTGAATTCTTTTAAAAGCATTTATATTACCTGTTTCAAAAATTTCAGCTAAATTATAGTTCCTAAATAGATTAAAATACCAATATTAGTTTGATTTTGTTAATAGACCAAATATAGCCTTATTTAACAGTGATAAAAATATTAAAGTTATGGCTTTCGTTTAATCCACAAGTATTAATTTCTTCTTAGATATTGAAATGAAAAGAATGTAGAGTATATTTTTTACGTGCTTAAACTGGCAAACAAAATTGCATTTGATATATATTTCTTTAAATACTCGATTCTTTTTTGTGGATATCATTTCACTGATGCAGTGTTTACTAGTTTAAATCTAGTTTGCTAGTTAAAAATGTTCATTCCTTGTATTACTGAACTCGGAATTATATTATGTACTGTATATAAGAGATTTATGTTCTTGTTGAACAAATAAAAAATAAAATTAATTCAAAACGTTTTTTATGTTTTCATGCTGTATTTTTAAAATCATGAGAAAATATCTTAATATTTTTACGGAATAAGGTTGCAATTACAGTGAGACAAATGCAGCGAAACCTTTTAAGATGTTTTCAACAAAAAAGCCAATTAAACTTTTTAAGTGGGAAACATTCTCAAGAGAATTTTTCCCACTTAACTCTAAGGTGCATGTTCCAATACAGATATTTGTCAAGAAAAAAGAAACGTTTTAAGGTAAGAAAACATGTTTAACAGGAATATCATTTGTTAAAAGATACCCATATAGAACTTAGTCTTTGTGAATGGTAATGGGCTCTACTGAACGGATGGGGATAAACAGATGGGGGGGGGGGGGGGGGGGCTGCAAATGTTAATTTCTTAATTAGTTTTTCTTGAGATTTCCATCCAGGGTATTTATTTACTAAATAATTTTTCTCTCAAATTTTTTATTAAACCTAAGCGATTTATAAAGATTTTTTTTGGTAAAGCAATACAAAATTACATAGTCAACTTTATTTCAAACTGACAAAGAAAATGTGATTTTAGGTTAATTTCTATCTTACGTTATCTCCATTTTGTTTATTTGTTCATCAAAAATAATTTTTCTTTTTTTTTTTCAATAATATATATAACTTTAAATTATAATCCTTAACTATTCACAGTTACATATTCTGAGTAATTGTGTATATTATTTATTTCTAGATGCAAACAGATCTAATCAACTCTGTAGATAGTGCTCACATCACATTCAGGTAAGAGAGATGCTTTCTGCTACTTTTCATACATTTCATTACATGATAGATCATATTTATTCGGGAATTTTGGTTTTCTACTTACTTAAATAATTTAATTATATCATTTTAGTATGACCTATTTTATATAATAGACAATGGCAATCATTACTTGTCAAAATTAATCAGAAATTCTTAGAATTTCATCTGTACTTAACTTGTTACAAAATATTTTAAATTTTATATTCAGAATTTTGAGTGAAGAAACAATAATCGGTATACATTGCTATATATTTTAATTGCTATATATTTGAGTATTTTTATATCGAATTATTAATAATGCTTTATTTCTTACCATTACTAACTTACTAATACTTTAACATTTGTTGGTGAATGTATGTATTTTTTTTCAATAATTATTCCATTGTACCCAATTTAGTACATATGTTCAAAATGCAAATAAATGTCCAATAATAATTTGCAACTTGAGTATAGCATATTTATTTAAAATTGTAAAAAAATAAATGAATTCTTTTAATTTACATTTTTGCTCCTTGGGCAGATTCTCATTGTTTTCTTTTTGTTTCATATTATAAGGTGTACAGATTATAGATATGTACAGAAAGTCCTTGAATGGTCATCTAACGCTAGTAACTGGAATTATAGTAGCCTCTGGACATTATCGTTATATGACATATCGTTGGGCAGATTCTCATTGTTTTCTTTTTGTTTCATATTATAAAGTGCACAGATTATAGATATGTACAGAAAGTCCTTGAATGGTAATCTAACGTTAGTTACTGGAATTATAGTAGCCTCTGGGCGTTATCGTTATATGACATATCGTTGGGCAGATTCTCATTGTTTTCTTTTTGTTTCATATTATAAGGTGCACAGATTATAGATATGTACAGAAAGTCCTTGAATGGTAATCTAATGTTAGTTACTGGAATCATAGTAGCCTCGAGGCATTATCGTTATATGACGTATCAAAAAGTAGCTTAATAAATATTTATGAATTCCAGGTTGACCCCGACATATCCTCAACACTCAGAATGGAAAGTAGATTGGGAAAGCAGTTCTGAGGAATCTCTTTCAGAAATAAGAATGCCTGTACAACCTAGGAAAGTTAATGTACCATATGAACGCAGGAAAGTACGGACATCTTTATTGGAAGATATACTTGGTGATAGTTCGCTTGTCATAGAAAGAAATAGTGAAAACCTTCTTGGGCCTCGGTTATCACCTTCATTTAGATTAACATCATCAAAACCCAAAAGCACATCATGGCACGTGGCATCACTGAGACCTAAAAGTCCACTAGAAACTTCTTCTCCACTGAAAAACATTGTAATCAACCCACCACAGACTTTATCAGCAGAACGGCCATCAACACAAAATCTGAAATTACCAGCTTTATCTCCATTAGTCTTAGCTGGCTTGGCTGATAGTGATGTGAGTAACTTTTAATTTACTATTATTTATGGGCATATGTATGATATGTATGCAAAAAAGATCAAACCCAAATCTGATTCGAAATGTGCAAACAAATGTACAAGCTTGTATATTTTAATCTTTAACCTTTCTCGGCCCAACTGAACCTAGAACTTTCCCATGGTTCTCCATCCCTCCTTAACTCAATTTCATAGATGTCCATTTACTTAGCTGATGTTCCCTTCGAGAGTTTTCAGATTGTCATTATTCATCATATTGTTTCATGAAATTAATTGATTTCTGCAACTTCAGATTAAAATAGTAATGACTTTTCTGACATATTAATTTATTTTACGGTTGTTTGAAGAAATTTGTAACGATGTCTATTCCATTGCTTTTTATGTTTGTGAGTTACTATTAAAAGGGTGTCTAAACAAACATTTCTATTCTAGTTTTTAACATAAGGTTTTTCTAGTAAATGGTGGTAATAGCCTGCCTTTAACATCTTTCTGGTTGGTTGGAATCGAAAGAAATTGTCATATGAAAATAAGCCTTCCAGATTATACTATTTGCAATGAATGTGCAATACAATACAATAAAACAAACAGAAACTACGAGAAACTATGTGAGATCTTTACCATGAATTTTTTTTTTATATTCATGACTAAGGTATTCTTATTCGATATTTCCAATAGACTGAAAAAAGGTGTTTTTGTTTTGATTATTTTTTACATACATATAATCTAAGTGTTAACTTATTTAGTTGTTTCTTTGTTAGTGATTTGTTTGTGGAATTCTATACTGTACATATATATTGGGTGTTAACATAAGTTGTGTCCGTTTTTTTCCAATTTAAAAATGAGCGC
This sequence comes from Odontocerum albicorne, assembly GCA_949825065.1. Lineage (NCBI taxonomy): Eukaryota > Metazoa > Arthropoda > Insecta > Trichoptera > Odontoceridae > Odontocerum > Odontocerum albicorne. Next base: position 21,570,131 of record OX463843.1, on the reverse strand, counting down.
CAAAAGTAAAACAAATTGGTAAATATTATACGTCATTCGAAAGAAAATTTTCCGTTCTATAAGATATTGTGTTTGCTTTTGCGTTACATATATTATTTTATTTGATTACAAGCCTTCAAAATGGAATGTCAAGTAGACGAAAGTGAGCATTTACGACACCTCCTTCTGTTCGCGTTCAATCGAGGGAATAAAGCTGCCAATGCTGCTCGCGATATTAGCGAAGTGTACGGTGAAGATGCTATGAATGAAATGACAGCTCGTCGATGGTTTTTGCATTTCAAAGACGGTAATTTCGACTTGAAAGCCATGGAGCGTTTCGGACGACCAGTGAACTTCGATGAGGACCGCTTAAACCATATTATTCATGAAGATCCCCTTCAAACCACAGTAAAATTGGCTGAGCAGATGAATTGTAATCACATGACTGTATACCGCGGTATCTTAAATCAATGGGAAAAGTTCAGAAGTTCAGCGCTTGGATTCCACATGTTTTGAGTGAAAATAAAAATCAACATTCGACAATTTCTGCTGGTTTGCTCGCGCGTCATTTACCGCATCATTACTGGTGAGGAAAAATGGTTTGAAAATGGTGATGAAAAAAAAATGGTTATGAAAAATGTTTGAAGGGGATCTTCATGAATAATATGGTTAAAGCGGTCTTCATCAAAGTCCACTGATCGTCCGGAATGCTCCATGTCTTTCGGGTCGAAATTACCATCTTTGAAATGCAAAAACCATCGACGAGCTGTCCTTTAATTCATAGTATCTTCACCGTAAACTTTGCAAATATCGCGAGCTGCTTTGACAGCTTTATTCCCTCGATTGAACGCGAACAGAAGGAGGTGTCGAAAATGCTCACTTTCGTCTACTTGACATTCCATTTTGAAGGTTTGTAATCATTAAAATAATATATGTAACGTAAAAGCAAACACAATATCTTGTAGAGCAGAAAATTTTCTTTCGAATGACGTATAACATTTACCATTTTGTTTTACTTTTGGTGCTCATTTTTAAATTGTAAAAAAAACGGACACAACTTATGTTAACACCTAATAGAATTTAAAAATAATAATTCTTCACAACTGTATATGAGTAACTGTATGTCAGTATATTGACAACCACTGACTCATTAGTCCATTTGATTTCTTCATATTCATACTAGTAGTCACAGATTGGTAACTATGCTATACTAGTGGAACTTTATTTGATATGTTCGAAGATCTTCACAGCTGTTTTCTACTAGTTAAAAATGTTTATAAGAGTTGTTGCTGTGTTGAGTTGGCTTAAATGATGGCCGACATTCCGAAGTCTTTATCCTCAGGGTAATGTCAAAAATATTCAGTAATGTTTTTTTATATCACGCTGTGGATGAAGGCTGCAAAACTTTTGAAACATCGGCCATCATTTAAGTCAGTATAGCAATAATTCTGGTAAAAATTTTAAACCAGTGGAATTTAGTAAAAAAATCCTATTTTTTTAATCCCATTTAGATACTTTTTGAATTTATTAACATTTGCTTCTTTAATGTCAATATTTCACTTGGTGTGCGGCTGAATGTAGTACAGGTCATTGGGTCAGTGAATGAATGAAGCATTTGCTTGTTTTTAACATTTTCAAAGCAAACACTTGTTTTTTAATAAAAAAATATTAATAACTTATAACTGAATGCTTGCTTTTTCTGAGAAAATCCTTTCAGTGAGTTGAGTAAAAACAGGATATTTCTTCCGCCATAAGCTAAATAGTTAATTCAGTGGTTTTGCTTGCTTGCATTAAATTCAGATACAATTTTTTTGTTAATATTCATTAATTGAACTGTGATCATGAAATAAAAGTTTTGAATTAAGAGGAAATCAATAGTTTCCAGTAAAACCTCAATTGGTTTAAAATACAAAGTGTTTGTTTTATAATTATAGATGTAATTTTTATTACAATGGAATCAATTTCGATAATTCATGTAATAAAACACCAATTTTTTTATGATAGAGAATTGTGTTGATTAACTATATAAATATTAATTAATAAAAAGGTTACGTATATAAATCACAATAATGATACAACTTCCGTGACCTAGTTGGTTAAACAACTGTCTTCCAACTCGGAGATTGCAGATTCAAATTCCATAGTTGTCTGTTTTTTTATTATTTTTATATGTGGTTTCCAGTCTGGTTTTCACCTAATACCTCTTTAACATTCAAATCTGTTTGGTTTGAAGAAATTTCCACATGCCCATCAAGTTGTACTGTATATAACGAAAGTGCATTATGATATATTACAATTCATTCAACCAAGTTTTGTTTCAAAGTAATTTACATTTGTTATCCATGGTCTTGTCTAAGGTATATTGTAAACATAACATTATTATGCCATTATGATTTATGTGAGCATTATTCAGCATTGTCCTGCAATAAACCCACCAGGCTGCACTGGATACAACAAAATTGTGTACGGTGTAAGTATAGTACAGTACAATATGTATATGTCGCAGTGGAAGTGGATTGTGCAGTGAATGTATACTATTACTAGTTAATGTAATACATAGTAATGTGGAAGAAATCATTAGTTTGAAAATAATAAGTTTATATTAATAGTGTTTGTATACTATCTCTAGCATTTGTTAACCTTGACTAACAAGAGCAACAATTTAAAATAAAAGGATAAAAAACCTTATGGTTTTTATTTCTTGAAGAAAGTCAAAGAGTTATGACATTTTGAAGTGCATGAATTTAATATCTGTTAATTTTCTTCAAACCTCATGTTCTAAAGCTCTAGTTTTCCAAGTGATCCTCACAAGAACTCCATTTACTTCGAAACAAGCATTTGAATGCTACAATTTTCTAGTTTATTGTTTTTTATTCATACTCATAATTAAATTGTAATTATACTTTTTACTTGTTAACACAATATCTGTTTCAATTATGGAAAATTTACTATTTATTGGTATTTTTAGTTATACATTTTTTAAATCAACTTTAGTACACATATGGATACATATACGAGTATAATCACGATATGACCCTTGAGGGATAAAAAATATCCACACTTCTCTATTCAAGCATACACCTTTCACCTCATCCACTTTCATACATCTCGACATGTACAGTTTTCTACTATTCATACTTTTCACTTTTGTACAATTTGCCCCATTGGATCCAACCACCTTTTCTCAGTCTACACCGAGAGTTTCAATTTGATTTTTCTAGGGGTCGATACTTTCAATAAAAAAAATTGGGGATCGACGACAGCAAAAATAGACCCCTTTCCTACTGCTATTTGTTTGTTACTTCAAAATATCTATGATTCCAATAGGTACCTAATTAAGAAGTAAAATAATTTAAAAAAAAACACTTTTTTGATAAAAACACATTACATACCAAACTTGTGAACGAAAAGGTAAAATGTGTCATGAAAGAGTCTATTTTTTTGCTTTAATTTTCATTAGCGCTGATTTCAATACTAAATGTTGCTTAAGACAATGCCATAATCCATAGTCCTTTTATCTTTTTCAATCTTTAATTACAAGTGATTAAAATGAAAAGTTTGATATATAGTGAAATATTTAATATCGAGTACTGTACAAACTTATTAATTTGAGTAAGTAAAGTAAATGACTAGGGGTCGATGGTTTTAAAAGTTTTTGGTTAAGGGGTCGGCGGCCGAAAAAAGTTTGGGAACTCTTGGTCTACACCTTCCGCACACACCTTGCACTTTTTACTTGTATACTCGCATAGTCACACTTTCGTCATTCATTCTCTCCACATGTCCAAATCATCTTAACACTCTTATCTTTATCTTAATTAAAACATTTATTTTAGAATATTCTTTTTTATTGAGTTTTTTTAGCATAATAGATGAAAATTACAAGTTTCTAAATATACATAGAGACCCACTTTTTTTGTTTTTCCTCATCAGTTTTTTTTTCTGTGAAAATTCTCTGTTTTGGAACAAATACCTCAAATAGTACCGTCATAAAAAGTTTTACCACTTAATAATTTTGACTGAAATAAATAATAAAAAAAAAATAGAAATATTATTTAACAACCTCTATGGTCTAGTTGATAGGTTTGTCCGTAACAGGCCTTTTAATATCTTTCTGATTGGAAGAAATTACTTCGTGGCAATAATAAGCTTACCAGGTTTGGAAACTTCTTACAAGAACAAGGTCATAAATTTGAACCCTACTTGCTATATTTGTAATATTATTTAATAAAAAGTATTCATTATATTTGCATATATTTAACCTAGACACTAATGACTTTATGTTATGAAATATTGTCACACCTTTCAATTCAGCTCTAAGCCTAAATATTATTATTTTCACTATTGACAGGCAGCATATTTGCTGTTAAAATCTATATCAAGTTTAACTCATGTATTCATAAAGAAAAAGCAAAGTTTAAGTAAAGAAAAACAATTAAAATGCCAAGCAAAGGAAACAAAACATCACCAAAATAGCTACGAGTATTCTGAGTTTGTGTGCAGAAACTTGTCCTGACAGTTTCTAAACTGTTTCAATGTCACAGCACTCGCTTCAATATTGTGTAGTTTGTTTGAGATTCCACAACCCGGTTAGTGAAACAATGTTTCCTTAGATTATTTCGGAATTTAGTTTTGGAAAATTTTAACTGATGCCCTCTTAAATATGTAACATATTGTATTGTATTACACTTTCGTTATATACAGTACAACCTGGCGGCTTATTGCCAACCAACCAGCCAGAAAGATCCTTTTTAAAAAAACTGGGTTCCAGTGGGATTTGAATCTGCAACCTCTGGGCTGGGTGACAGGCGTCTTACCAATTAGGCCATGGAGGTCGTATTTTGGTTAAAAAAATTTGTGAAGTTCTGAGCAATCATAATGAGCACTGAAAATTTTATAAATTTCAATAATTTCTCCACGATTTTAAGCAACTTCAATAAACTTAGTCTATTTCCAAAAGTTCGATTAGTTAGACATCTTATTGCTTGTCTTTGAACCTTTTCAAGAAGTTCAATGTCTTTTATAAAATACGGAGTCCTTAAAAACATATAAAATATTTGGTAACCAAATTTTAGCAAAGGTCTACATAAGTCTTATACTAGTTTAGGAACTAGTCCTTAAGGGAAGAGATGATGAGGATGATTTATTGATAAATAATAAAACACGTTAGATCGCAATGCGGAAAGAGAGTTTTTATTAGTAAACGTAGGTATTTATACTATTTCCGCGTGTGTGCGGGAATGCGAGCAAGATATCCTTCGTCTCGTTTCTGCATTTGCGAAACGATTAATGTTGTATGTAGGCATCATTCAAATACGGAACTGGCGAGACAGCCGTGGTGCGTTCTCGCTCCGGCGTGTAATGCGGTCCGCTCCGGGCTGCGGGTTGAATGGCCGGCATGTGAACTTTGGACTTGTTTATTTAAATTTGTCGAGGAATGCAAGGGTCACTTAATCGGTCATTGACCGCATGTATGAATGCCCACAGTATTCCGAGTGTGCGACCGCCACACTAGTCTACGAGGTCTATATAAGTTGTAGATTAACAAAACATTTGCAGTGTTATCTAAATTGAAAGCTTTCTTTATGATGTAGATGAGTTTATTGGCTCTTTTTACAATATTAGTGATGTGTTTGCTCCATTTCAGGTCATTAAACATTATAATTCTTAGATCTTTGAAAGCAGTAACAAGTTTAATGTTGACATTGTTGTACTTATATATAATTTGAGGGTTATTTTTGTCAATATGAAAAACAGGGCATTTTTCACCATTCAGAGACAAAAGTCGCTTACTGGATTGTTGCAAGATCTGATGCAGGTCATCTTGTATAGAACCAGAGCTCTTGTTTGGGTTCCCAAAGAACTTGGTATCATTAGCAAAGAATTCAATCATTGGCATCTGGCGATTTGGTGCTAGATTTTATTTTCATTGTATGCTCTCTTCCTTTTTACGGTTGAGTCACACAGTCTCAAAAAGTGCCACCCCTTCAACCACAGTGCATCTCCACAGGTTGCGCTCCTGTGCCACTGCAGCCCAATTCTTGGTATATTTACCATACAGCATAAGATTGGATTTAAGGCCAACCTTCTACCTCTTTCTTGAGCCACCCTAGTGGGATATGTATGTTACATATATACATATCACATATATTTTAGTATTTATGAATAAACATACATACCATGTATGTTTATTCATACATATCATGATGCCATTTACTTATCACAATAGGCACCTCCTCCGTGGCTTAGTTGGTAAGACGCTTGACTTCTACCCAGGATTTCGGATTTGATTACCGATGGTACCAAAAAAAATAGAAATTAAGAGTCCCAGCCTGGTAAAAAAGTTCGTCATATAACAATACTCGCACATGTCAAGTATGTGCTGTCTTGAGTTCACATGTGGCACTATTACCAACTTGCACACTGACAATCCATGAGTTTCGTACCTACTCCAGTGGTTCTAAAAGCCGATGGCTCGATTACTAGCCTAAAACAATATTGTCTCCCTGCCATTTCTTCAATATACCTAAGTCATCAATTTAGATATTTTGAAAGATACTATATGAAAAAAGTACCCTTTATTCGCTTTCTCAAATTCCATATATTTTATCATACGGCACCTTCGGTTTCTAGAACTTCTCAAATTATAAAAAATATGGAATTCCACAAACTCACGGTAGAAAGTTTAACTTATAAAAATGCTAAGTTTTGAAGCTCACCCAAGTCTCAAAATCTGTTTCATTATATCAGTTGTCATGTTTAAGTTTTCATAATTTTTTACAATTTTTCAGGAAGCTTCTCCAAATGCAACACGTAGACATGAAGACGAATTACTTCAGCTTTATGGTATTGATTTCGAGAAGTTTCATATCTCTAGACAAAACTGGACAAAATTTGATTAGGCGCAGTATAAAATAATATGTATTTATAGTTATAGGAAAAATAAACTGCATGAGTGAAGATATGATTATAGAAGACGAATGGGAGGATGTGGAGGTATTTTTGTGGCCGTTTGCTAAGGAAGTTTGTGATGTGAAGAAAATTCCTGGTAATAGTAAGTATGGTGGGACAAAAGAACTGAAATTATGAAAAATGCTGTCAAAGTTGGAAAAGATATGGAAGAACAGAACTATCACCATCACCATGAAAATGTGCCTAGTTAAGTCTGTCGTCTTCGCAATATTCATATGGACAGCAAGGCGAACTAACACCCCCATTCTCGAAGAACTGAGAAACATCTACAGATTGTTGACAAGATGCCTTCGAACAAGTCCTCCAATTCTTTGGGCACATTGCTTGTGGCCAAGGAGACAGTTTGGAGAGGTTTGTGGTTACTGGAGGTGTGGAAGGACGATGCACAAGAAGAAGGGTGGTCTCTCACTTGGTCAGTCCAATGCGTTGGACTGACTAAGTGAGAGACGCAACTGGACTACCGTTAATAACTGCCCTTTGAGCCGCAGAGTGCAGGTATGGATGGAGAGGAGTCGTTGGAGGCTATCATAAGACGTCAGGATACTCAGTCATGAGCTACACAACAGGATGATGATGGTGGGATGAGGAGGTTAATATATAACTGTTTGTTCGAGATGGATTTTATAACTGGAATTATGAAAGGAATCTTTAGATGGTTTGGCCTCATTGAGAGAATGAGTTGTGAAAGACTTATGAGAAAAATTTGTCTGAAATTAATGTAAAGAGAGAAATAGGTAGACCGAGGAGATAGTGGATGGAGAAAGTTGGATAAATTTTAACTGAGGGAAAGGTAACAATAATGAGAAATAGGAGAGCATGAATGACGAGATGTGTAGATGTGGATGAGGTGAGAGCCGTGTACATGAATAGACTAACATGGAGATCTGTCCCAACTCCAACACGGGCATGGCATGATGATATGTTTGTATGTATATTTATTTTTAAATGTGTAACTCAAAGATTTTTACGTATTCTAATTAGAAATTCCTATTTGTTCTAATTTTTTATTTATATATTTTATGATTTGTTCAAACAAAATAAACCAATGGTTTTCTTTTAATTAAGTTGATAGATAATTAATGATTGAAAAATTACACTTGAATTTGAGATTTGCATATTGCACTAGTTAAAGTTTAAATTGATAATCATGAAAACAATGATTAAATGAGGCTGCCATTTTAATTTGGTGTCCAAAGTGTAATTGTATTACGTTTGATTTATTTGTTAATTTGTTCTATTAACTCAAATGTTTTAAAAACAATTTAGTAATTTATTTTATATTAAGACTTTTATTATTAGGTGTTAACATAAGTTGTGTCTGTTTTTTTTCAAATTTAAAAATGAGCACCAAAAGTAAAACAAAATGGTAAAGGTTATATGTCATTTGAAAGAAAATTTTCTGCTCTACAAGATATTGTGTTTGCTTTTACGTTACATATATTATTTTATTTAATTACAAGCCTTCAAAATGGAATATCAAGTAGATGAAAGTGAGCATTTTCGACACCTCCTTCTGTTCGCATTCAATCGAGGGAATAAAGCTGCCAAAGCTGCTCGCGATATTATCGAAGTGTACGGTGGAGATACTATGAATAAGAAGACAGCTCGTCGATGGTTTTTGCGTTTCAAAGGCGGTAATTTCGACCTGAAAGACATGGAGCGTTCCGGACGACCAGTGGACTTCGATGAGGACCGCTTAAACCAATCAATTGTCGATCGTTGATTTTTGGTGTTTTCACTCAAAACATGCGGAACCCAAGCGCTGAACTTCTGGACTTTTCCCATTGATTTAAGATAGTGGTATACAGTCATGTTACTACAATTCATCTGCTCAGCCAATTCTACGGTGGTTTGAAGGGGATCTTCATGAATAATATGGTTTAAGCGGTCCTCATCGAAGTCCACTGGTCGTCCGGAACGCTCCATGTCTTTCAGGTCAAAATTACAATCTTTGAAACGCAAAAACCATCGACGAACTGTCTTTTCATTCATAGCATCTCCACCATACACTTCGCAAATATTGTGAGCAGGTTTGGCAGCTTTATTCTTTCGATTGAATGCGAACAGAAGGTGTCGAAAATGCTCACTTTCGTCTACTTGACATTCCATTTTGAAGGCTTGTAATCAAATAAAATAATATATGTAACGTAAAAGCAAACACAATATCTTGTAGAGCAGAAAATTTTCTTTCGAATGACGTATAACCTTTACCATTTATTTTTACTTTTGGTGCTCATTTTTAAATTGGAAAAAAACGGGACACAACTTATGTTAACACCCAATAGATCTTTGCAAATATTAACCAAATTGTAAAATACATATATAAAATATAAATTGATTCCATATATTTGTAATCATACATTTTCTTCCATTCATTTATTATTAATATAATATATTTGTTTATGTAGGTTTGATTTTTAGTAAATGATTGTTTTTAATGTGGTACTACAATTGTAAATTGACGGTGATAAAGTTTTTGCCAAAAAAGTGCCAACTTTCATTTTTTGCTTTCCATATTTCACAGTATTATTTGTAAATGATGGTAATTCCAAATTTTCCAATGTTTTGGCGGCATTATTCATAACTTTGGGTGTTTGGAGTATATTTGATTTTTGTTTAAACTTGAGATATTTTATGCCAATAAGTGTTTCTGAAACAAGTCGAATTGGAAAATTTTGTATATATTGAAGCTTTTTGATATGTTTTAACTTATTTGATGTATTTTGGACACTATGCTTCCTGGTATCCTGTTAATTACAACTGTTCAATAATTTTCTGTTATTTTTGTATTTTATTGAGATTTTAATATGTTCTTTTTACATAAGATATACTTGGACCTATTGTACAAAAGTATTGAATATTTAAAAAAGACAGAAACGTTGGAGCAATTATTTATATTTTCATAAATAATATATGCCGTTGAAAATCATTAATATTGTTCTGGGGCAAAGATAGATTTTTATGTTAGGAAGACTATTATATTTTATAAATATAAAATCTCTTCTAGATAGGTGATTTGTTTTTTAATATTTAAGTTTCTCACACATTACACACTTCATTAAATAAAATGATAGCCATACTTGTATCAAGTATTTTTAAGTTTCCATATAAAAGGATATTTATGAAAATAAAAAAAACTCTGTAAATAAGTCAATTTAAAGTATCCTCAAGGACCACAGTTTTTTTTTATTTGATTATAAATATGTTAATAACAATAAATTTAAAAATTATTTTAGAATTTTATTTCGGAGACAATTATTCTAGAAATAAAAAATAGATTTAAAAAATGTGAAAAATATCACAATTATGTATATCAATCCATTATATGCTGCTTTTATAAGATGACAATTTTTTTCCAAAATATAGAATTGTTAGTATTTTTACTAAGATTCCAGTACTAAACAATGTTTTAAAGTCTGCATTAGCTAATTTTGTCACGGGACAGATCTAACTGATACAGATCAATTGCACAGTAAGGAAGTTAATTAGTTTTGTCCATAAATACATAGTGGTTAGTTCTTGTCTGCGACATCACATTTGGTCACTCGGAAGTGGCTAGATCTTGATTAAGGTATTTTTATTAAGTGTGTGAATTCTTCATTATATGGGACGCTGCACACTGTTAACTCAAGCATTGCTCAAACTCTTATATTTAGTATACTTTGTCACATACCGATATATGCTGACCTTAGGTAATATTGAATTTTGTTATGTTTTGAAAATTTGCAATCACTAGATAAAGAATTAACAAATGTTATTTCATATGTAGCAGAATAAAATATTTTCACGAGACAAATAATGTTCACGAGAATTCATTTTATAGCACCATAAGTGGATTTGTGAGCCAAATACCAGTATTTTCAGCTATTGATAGGATATATTTTTGTTAGAAAGCTTATGTCCCAAACTTTGAAGCAGTGTAATTAGATACTTTTGGTGTTTATCAAGTATGGATCGTCCGATTTATTATTTTTCATACACAATATGTTATTGAGATGAGATATTTATGTCATTTTATTGGGAAAGACTGAAAAATGTTGATGGAAATGAAAATATTAGTTGTTAATAGAACTGTGTGAAACTTTTATGTGCATTTTAATAAATACAAATTACGCTGACCTTTTTGTCTTCCCTAATATTTCTGCCCTAAGTATGATGGAAAATAAATTTCTTAATCACAGGGTAAGATCCAAAAACATCAATTTATTTTAAATAATTTCAGGTTTTTATATATTTTTTAAATTCCTATATCTTGTTTTCAATATAGTAAGCAACATATTTTTTTAACAACATATTGTAATTTTATACATTTTGTATATAACAGTATGCTCATTGTATATTTACACAGATGAAAAGCCAAAATGAAACAAAATTAAAAACCTTTTGACTCAAGTATATGACTGACAATAATTTTGGCATTTCAATTATTCATGATTTGTAAATAGAAAGAAAACTTGTCAAAAATAATATCTTTACAAGTATTACATTCATAAGGCATAATAAAATACAAATATAATTTCACTTCGGATAATAATCTTTTTTTTTGTAAAAAATGTCAATAAAGAAAAGTAAAATCATTTGAAAAACTTAAATCAACTTAAAATATTCATTGAAAAATATGTCTCTTTCTTATTTGGTTCATTTCTTCATAAAAAACAACAATAATTATTCTAAACTGTTTCTTTCCAATTATGATCCATTTCGATTGATTTTTCCCAAATTTATGTTTAAAATGTTGCTTAAATTTCGGTATGTTAAAATCCACAACTTCGCAACTAAACAAAAGTATTTGATTCTGAAACTGATTTTATCATTCAACCATTGTGAGCTATCTACATAAGCTTATATCATATTATTCAATCACAAACTCCAAATCAACTTTGACAAAAGCGGCTTCCACAAATATTCAGGAAAATCTATAATATAACCTGAAATTATTCCTTAAATAACTTGATGTTTGAATTTTTATTTTCAATTATCTTTTTTTAAATGTTTGGATAAAATTATTTTGAATTACATTTACTGGGTAAAAGCCAATTTGAGTAAGATTTAATGTCAAATCCACTTTAAAAGTTGTTAATTTAATTTCAATCATCCAAAAATAAATTGATTAATATAATCTATATACTTTATTATTATTTATTCAATTGGTTTGTGTATACTGACAAAAGTAAAGCAATTTATTGTAAAGGATATATCCTGTCTGACAAATTTATTTAAGTTCTTTATCGTATATTTATCAAATTATTTTTTTTCACACAGAATATTTTCATTGGTCAATACTGCTATTGTAACTACTAACTCATTAAATATTATCTTGTTATTTCTTCTTTGACAATGTTTTATGTTATAATGCTTTGTAATTGTAGAGACATATTTTAGGTTTATAAATAAAGCACAATATAAAAATTATTTAGCTTTAAAGGTATTTATTTCTGTAATAATAACTCTTATATTATATTTTTGTAAATAACAATCTTTATGAATTTGATTGAAAAATATTTATGTTTATAGCTTTTTAGAACAGTCAACATTACGTTGCATAATGTTGACTGTTCTAAAAAGATAATTATGTATGCTTCGATTAATATTTTATGTACGGAACTATCACAGAGTTTGGTTATAATAAGGTATAACAACTTTTATTCAGGATTTTATTCATGCGTCTATGAATGAATTTCCAATTTGTTCCATTGACTGATTTGAAATATATAAATTAAGCATTTAAAAATAAAGTGTTTTCCTATTGTGGAAATATCACTTTGAAATTTATTGTATATTAAAAACAAGAATTTGAGTCAATGAGGCCTAACACTGTGACTCCAGCCTAACTTGTATCACAATGGTCAATTTTAAGTGCATAATTCTAAAAATGGACTGAATTTTTATGAAATAAATTATATTTTTTAATAAAATAAATCAGTCACAACATAATTGTTATGAATACTTTAATGCATTGGCGTTTTTGTTTCTTATATGATAAAATTTGTGTTTTATTTTATCATAAAACACTTTTATGTTTATCAATGCAACAGGAAATTAAGGAAAACCAAACCAAAACGTTTCTTTCGTTGTGTCCCTTAACTTCATCTTATTTGATTCATCATTCACCATTCGGAATATGTGTGTCACAATGTGTTGTATATTGTTCTTTCTATCAAAGATACTTCTTTATTTTTATTAATAAAATAATAAGAAATTATGAAGGTGTTTAAGACTGAAATATATTATTCAGAAACCACAATAATAGTTTGATTAGTGATCTCTTATTTTATTGATTGATTTGTATTTGATATCATGATTTTTTTATAATTTACTTAACTTACTGTAAATAGGCCAAAATATTTGGGTTTTAAAATTTGCAATAAGTTATTAAAATGGGGGTTTAACAATGTGTTTTCTCTAATATCTCATTCTTCAGTTAATTAATCAATTTTATTTGATCCAATAAATGGTAAATATTTGCTAAAAATGTGTTTATATTCACAAATTATTATTAAGTGTTCTCATTTATGTTTTCATTTCCCCCCTCTTTTTTCATATATATTGAACTTTCTTTTACATTATATTCATCTTTGAACACTTTGTAATAACACTTTGAATAGGATACAGTGAATAACTAAAACTAGAATAAGGAACATTGAAATACACAATACATATTGACAAAAATTTATAAATGTATATTTACATTTAAAACATCATGAAATATTTCAGTTAAATAGTACACCATTAGTTTTGATTAGTTTAAGCCGACTGATTTCTCATTTTGTGTTTGCGTTGATATATAAGAAGTTAATTTTCTTCCATTGTATATTTATATTTTCCCACTACAATTTACTTGATATTCTAAACAGAAAAACTTGATAAAAAATAGTGTTAAATAACAATGACTAAATTATCATTAAACAAATGTCTTTACTAGTGCTATGTGAGACAATTAAATTTATTAAAACAATGATGTTGTGAACATCATCAATCAAAAGGCTGTTAGATTAAGTAAGATATGTAATGCATATTCAAAGTTCAGTGATTCAATTTTTTTCTTATCAATTTGTTTAAAATATCTTATAAACTTAAATTACCAATCAGGAAAATTTTGCTGCATTTGATTTTTTTCACATTAATTTGATTTATCCCATAAATTAAATTGATTGATTAATTTTAATAATAACGTTTTTTGCCTAGCTAAGAAAGTTTTCATTAATGATTTCCAGAAATATATCTTGAAATCGCTGACATTTGATGTTTCAAAATTCCTGAAAAAGATATTTTACATTTAACATTGACTCGCATAATAAAAAAAAACGTGTTTCATATTATAATCATAGTGATGTGAAATTCTACCAACTCATCTAAAAGTGTGTTTTTTTAGTATTTCCATGACTTTGTGTATGATTATAATTATGTTTAACTTTAAAAGTATGTACAACAATTGAACATTTACTTTAATGGTGACATGATATACATATTAACAGATTTGATATTAAACTTATTTTCTATGCTATTGGGTGTACAAATTAGTTCAGTCCGTTTTTTTGTGTTCAAAAATGCATTTATTTCTAAACAAAATGAATGAACAGATCAATTAAAATATTGTCCATCGCTGGCTACTACTTTTTCCCGTCTCTCGGGCAATTTTCAATTAATAACCTTTTATCATATACTACTTTGTTTTAGTTTGCTGCCCTATCAATTTATTTCTGAAATAATTAAATCTAAATGATTATAATTATAATTTGATTCTGAGTTGATTATGTTCCTTACGCATACCTTTTTAAATGATTATTGAAACAAACCAATCATGTGTCTATTTAAGTGGATGAACAATGTGTATCTTTAATAATTTTCTGTTTGTTGCATGTTATTCTTAAGAGAATGTTTATGATAAAATCTATGCAATTTATAGCTTATTGCTTTTCAATCAATATTAACCGTTTCGAGTGTCTTTTGAATAAGTAAACAAATATATGAAAAAATCTTTCTCTCTCATTTTAATATAATTTGTTTTTAGGTTAAATAATCATATTTATTATAGTTAGTTTTCATATTAAAATTATATATTTGTAAATTTATATCATTCTTTTCAAATTTGTTTCTTTAATAAGTATTCTATTAACAATTATACTAGAAGTTACTCCTAGTATAACATTTCCAGCTTAATAGGCTGCTGGAAATTGGTCTTATATCTTTGCATGTTTTATAATACAAATAAAAAAAATTGGCCAAGAAAATTTGAGGTGGTATCAGGTATAAACCTTACTGAATTGTTTATATCTGATAACATACTAGACTGTATTGACTCTGAAGCATTAAAGGTGGTCTTTATTTAAAACAAAGTACTATGTTATATTAATCGTGAATGTGTTCTAATAAAAACAGTTGAACACAGTCAAATATGTTATTGTGGATCTTATTCAATTTATAATAAGTACAAAATGTAATAAATACTGGGAACATACAAACATTCTTCACGTAAAACAGTTTGACACAGTCAAATATTGTGGATCTTATACAATTTATAATAAGTACAAAATGTAATAAATACTGGGAACATACAAACATTCTTCACGTAAAACAGTTTGACACAGTCAAATATTGTGGATCTTATTCAATTTATAATAAGTACAAAATGTAATAAATACTGGGAACATACAAACATTCTTCACGTAAAACAGTTTGACACAGTCAAATATTGTGGATCTTATTCAATTTATAATAAGTACAAAATGTAATAAATACTGGGAACATACAAACATTCTTCACGTAAAACAGTTTGACACAGTCAAATATTGTGGATCTTATTCAATTTATAATAAGTACAAAATGTAATAAATACTGGGAACATACAAACATTCTTCACGTAAAACAGTTTGACACAGTCAAATATTGTGGATCTTATTCAATTTATAATAAGTACAAAATGTAATAAATACTGGGAACATACAAACATTCTTCACGTAAAACAGTTTGACACAGTCAAATATTGTGGATCTTATTCAATTTATAATAAGTACAAAATGTAATAAATACTGGGAACATACAAACTTTCTTCACGTAAAAATCTCTCGAAATATAATTAAATGAATATGTTCATACTTATTGAGTCATCTAAGAAATTTGTAACAAAAAATAAAAAAAAACAATTATTACAAAAAACTTCAGATGTACATATTCCTTTTCAACACGAGCTGAGATGTTGATAACTGAGAATAAAGGAATTACAGATAAACACAACTATTGCCAAAAAATTATGAATTCATCTAAGAAATCCGCGAGTGGCATGAATTTCTCGGATTACCTTGTATTTTAATTTCACAATTTTGTTATAAGGATTTTAATATAAGATTATGGATTCATATACAGAGATGGCCAAGGAAACTGAAATGAAAGAGTTCTAATTTAAAGAACATACAGTAATCCCTTGATTTGTGTAGGGGTTACTTTCTGGGAAAAAACAACACAACATGAATCTGTACAATGTGAAGTCAACATAATATGAAAGAATGATGCTCCATTTTTGGAAATGCAAAAAGTAACAATAAAATAAACTAACTTAAAGTCAACAAATAGGAAATAATAATGTTTCTATAAAAAATATAATAAAAAAAGATGTATTTATTTATTCATCCAAGTTCATGGCTTTTATGTTGCTCTTTTGCTGTTAATTTTCCCCAGAAATCAGCACAAACTGGAAAAAAGAAAGTGTCAAAATTGCTTGCTAGGAATCACGCTACTTCTCTCTGTATATTTCTTCTTACGGACTTCTTGAAGAAAATATTTTTCGAAACTATAAACTTCGTGATTTTCTATTTACATTTTTTTAAATTTTATAACATATACATCAATGGAATTTAATTAAACATATTTACTTTTTGATTTAAATATGTTTAATTAAATTTTTATGCTTATATTTCTATAATAATTCATCCAGTTTTAATTGCAACAGCTGAATGCAGTTTTTCCAACTTGATATTGATTAAGAATTATCTAAAATCAACAAAGAATCAACCTAGTTAGGTGTATGATATCTCTCACACCAATTAAGTTGATCATTGATAATAGTCTAAAAGTCTGTATACTGTGTATTGCATTTTGATATAGATGCAGTCATTCCAGACTTTCTAATTCAAAATACTTTGTAAAGCCCATTTATTGAGGTAAACATCCAAAGTTAAAATTGTAACTGTTATGATAAATTGCCTTATTAATATCTGAGAATTAATTACACTGCTAAACAATGATATTTTAACAAAACCGAAGTAACTATTCTTTAGAGATTTTGAGGTGCTGAATTTGAAAACTACACATACTACATAGACGACCTCCGTGGCCTAGTTGTAAGACACCTCTCTCAATCTGGAGGTTGCGGGTTCGATTCCTGTTGGAACCCAGATATTTTAAAAAAGGATTCCAGTC
Source organism: Odontocerum albicorne (assembly GCA_949825065.1). Lineage (NCBI taxonomy): Eukaryota > Metazoa > Arthropoda > Insecta > Trichoptera > Odontoceridae > Odontocerum > Odontocerum albicorne. Next base: position 21,552,767 of record OX463843.1, on the reverse strand, counting down.
TGGTTATCACTTAAGGCCGCTTTAACATCTTTCTCATTGGTTACAACCTGGTGGGCAATAAGCTCACCAGGTTGTACTGTATAAAACGAAAGGCAATTCTTCCCTTGATCGACTTGTTTTCATGTCATGCAAGGAAATAAATAAAACCACCTACAAATGTTAAAGTTATGCCCTATATGTAACTTGAAAAGGATTAACAAATTTTATGCCACTATTACGAAAATATAAAACATATTCTAAGCAGTATATATTACTGGAAACACAAATGGTTGATTTGTGGTGATTTGAAAGTCATTGCGATACTAGTTGTTCTGCAAGGCTGGTACACCTAATACTGTTGCTTCAAATGTGAGTGGGACAGCCACAACAGGAGTGTCCGCTGCAAGCAAAAGGAATAGCATCTCTTTTGCCTGCCTTGAATAATGTATGTGCACTGTTAGTGAATCCCAGTAAAGTTTTACTGCCACCATTACACATAAAACTGGGTCTCATGAAGCATTTGTAAAAGCATTAAACAAAGATGAACCAACAATACAAAACAGAAATGTCCGGTTTATCTTATAAACTGGAGCCAATCCAGGATTTTACTGGTTTCTTTTCGTATTCAAAGCCCTAAAATCTATTAAGTAAATGTACTTCAGTATTTTTAAAATAATAAAATTTACAGAGCAATACTGTTTGTCTTTCAGTAACACAAGAGTCATCAAATTTTACTTGATTTTCATCAAGAATATAAATAAACGAATGACATATTGAGACCTTTCCATAAAAACATAAACACCTGCATTTGGGAATTTATACAGATGTGTTAAATCAAATTGATTGTTTTTAAATAGTCTAAAAATTAATGTGCATTGAAGATAAATAAATGTATACGCATTGGAAATTATTTTTTAAATATGGATGTATCATGTTTTATATCTACTTTTTTCTGATATCATTATGTTTTTACTTTAATTTGAAATTGTCGAATTTCTGGTTACAATTGTTTGTCTGAAAGGGAGGGATTCACTTAGTGCTAATTTAACATAATATTGGATTTATATAAAGCACACATTGTGATACTAGAAATAATCATGCATGTAAGTTAAAAGTATACAAGTGAAACAGAAAGTAATTTTGAATTAATTTCTATTTTAAATCAATCATCAATTATTATTCTTATGAAATAAAAATCTGATTTTGTGATGTACAGAAGAATCAACACATATGCATTCATAAAAATGAATTTTTCCATTTGTTGCACATCTAGTGTCACCTTACTTTTTGTTGGTACCAGTTTCACATGCTTCCTTAGCTCTTTTTTAAATTTAGCTGCACATATTATTATATATTTTCCCATTTGATCATTTTGTTGAAGTTATGTATCATTGGTGTAACATATAATATGACCTACCAAATTCTATTGGGTGTACAAATTAGTTGGGTCCGTTTTTTTGTGTTCAAAAATGCATTTATTTCTAAACAAAATGAATGAGCAGATCAATTAAAGTATTGTCCATCGCTGGCTACTACTTTTTCCCATCTCTCAGGCAATTTTCAATTAATAACCTTTTACAATATACTAGTTTGTTTTAGTTTGCTGCCTTATCAATTTATTTCTGAAATAATTAAATCTAAATGTTGATTAAACGAACAATGAAACCGAATGTTTCTTCACACCAGACAAAACAAATAGTAAAAATAACATGTTTATTATACAAATATTGACAACTGCATCTGAAGGAGTAGATTGATAGTACCGTATTGGCCCGACTGTAGGGCGACCCTGATTATAAGGTGACCCCTATTTTTTAATCTGCTTTTTGGAGAAGAAAACATTTCCCTCACCATTATACGAGTACAATAATATTATGAAAAATAAAATGTCAAATTTTTAACGAAAAATATTTATTAAAACAAAGTACCCAGATAATAGTAAAGTACATGTTTAAATATGAAAAGAAGAAATTAAAAAGCCAACTACAGTAGCTAATCAGATCAGTCAGATTCACATATGGCTATAGTATCAGTCTCATCTTCAGTGATATTATCGTCTTCGGAATCCTCAATTATATTTTCCCATAAAATATCATCTTCAGCACCGTCCATTTTATTGGATATGCAACATTTTTTAAATCCATTTATGGCAGCCGCACAGTTGGTTGTTTCTGTAGCACGCACCACCATAACCTTAAAATTGGAATCATAGCTTCTGCGTATTCCTTGATTCACTTGATTTTTTTGAGCTCCTCGTCTTTCAATATAGTCAGTCATAAATTTTTTTTAGTTAACCCTTCCCTTACGGTGCTAAAATTGAAACACGCGCTCCGGCGTTGGGTAGTGAGTACGCGATAAAAAATTAGCGATTTTAAATCGGAAAAATAAGAACATTCATAGATAATCCCCTTAATTAATTATAATTGAAGTTAAAAATTATAATAATTGAGATTTATTTGCTGAAAACATTAAAAAACCATCTGGCAACGCTCACGGAACGGGCGTAGGTCTAATCTATTTGCAAGCCCAAAAGCTACTGCGGCGCGGAGCGGTAGTGGCTTACTCCCGGCGTGGCTTACGCTTGCGACGATTGAGACAATTGAGCTCCTCGCAATTCAGTGGAGTATGCAAGAGTGAGATGCGAATATAGTGTCGCACTTCCCGCATACTCTTCACCTATCGTCAAGACCCAAGGTCGAGGCACTCACAGTGTTTAAATGCGATTTTTTTTCCGATCTTCACAAAATACCCACAATGTAGTCGATAAATTCTGATTATTATTAATATAATTTTTTAATCAATGCGTAAATATATTATGGAGGAATACCTAAAATCTTAACCTTGTATTTATTATATTTATAGAGATATTGATGGTTATTAGAAGCAACGTGTAGAAGATATCCAACACGGAAGGAAAGGTTAACAAAGATACAAAACGAAGCACAGTACAAAAAAAAACACCTCAAAAACTGTCAGAAATGACTACGCACAGGCTATATGTAAACAATTACGCCTTTTGAACGCTCTCATTATAATGTTGCCATTTCGCTAATCGCGAGTAGTGAATTTATTGTTACCCACTATGTTTGTGACTCGAATATAAGGCGACCCGACCCCCCTATGTTTACGTGTCGCCTTTTTAAATAAAAACCTCGCCTTATAGTCGGGCTAATACGGTATTAAAGATAAATATTTTTAGCAGGATGCTATTTTTTTATTTCTTATTAAATATAATTGTAAGCACACAGTATATAATATAAAAATAATATAAATTTAAAAGATGTAATTCACAATCATATCATTAATAACGCTGTAAGTTTCAGGCCCATTATATAACTAATTACAGAAAAAGCCAGGATTTAATATTTCTAGAATTGTAAAATAACCTTTATCAAGTCAGAATAATAAAATATGCCCTCAAATGAAGAAAACAATAATTTGCCTCATCCTTTACAACAAAATCCGAATAAATGAATGATATTATTTTGATAAAAACACAATAATGAAGATCATATATCAAGTCTGTAAATATGAAACCGGAATTTGCTCATAGGTAGCTCTAGTTGTCAATGTAGTGACTTAAAAACTGCGTCATTGGCACCTTTTTCTTGTGTTTACATTTGTCAAAGACTTTTAACTCACAATAATACAAGTTTTATACAACTACATATGTTTTCATAGCGTTGAACATGTCTGTTTTTGTGCCTGAAAACTATGATTCGAGGACAGTATTGATTTTATGTTACCATTTGAAGAAAACTCCTGCAGAATCGCATCGAATGCTTGTCGAAGTTTACGGTGAGCATGCTCTTAGTAAATCACAGTGCTTTTAGTGGTTTAAAAAAATCAAAAGTGGCGATTTTGATGTGAGAAATAAGAACGTGGAAGACCACCGAGAAAGTTTGAAGATGCCGAATTGCAAGCATTGTTGGATGAGGATGACGCTCAAACGCAACAACAACTCGTGGATCAATTAAATGTGACACGAGAAGCCGTCTCCATACGTTTGAAAGCCAGCAAAAAGATCCTGAAGGTGGGAAAATGGGTTCCACATGAACTGAATGAAAACCGAAAAAGACAGCAGGAAAACCGAAAAACCACTTGCGAAATGCTGCTCGCCAGGTACAAATGAAAATCATTTCTCCATCGAATTGTGACTGGTGATGAAAAATGGATATATTTCGAGAATCCTAAGCGTAAAACATCATGGGTAACTCCAAGTGAACCAGCGACATCGACTGCAAAGCCAAATCGCTATGGACGGAAGACAATGCTCTGTGTTTGGTGGTATCAGAAGGGTGTTATTTATTATGATTTGCTAAAACCTGGCGAAACCGTTAATACTCAACAGATGATGGATTTGAACCAAGCATTGCGTGACAAACGACCAGGATATCAAAAGAGGCAACACAAAGTGATTTTGCTTCATGATAATGCACCATCGCACACAGCAAAACCGGTCAAGGAAACGATTGACACGTTTAGTTGGCAAATTTTTTCGCATGCGACTTACTCACCAGACTTGGCTCCATCCGATTACTACTTATTTGCATCGATAGGACACGCACTTGCTGAGCAGCGCTTCACTTCTTACGAAATTGTACGAAAATGGCTCGATGATTGGTTTGCCTCAAAAGAGCAACAGTTTTTTTAGCGTGGCATCCACAAATGGCCAGAGAGATGGGAAAAATGTGTAGTTGGCGATGGGCAATACTTTGAATAAAATACTTTTTACCATTTTCATACAATAAGTGTGTATTTTCTATAAAAAAATCCAGTTTCATATTTACAGACCTGGTATGCAACAGAAGAGGTTATGTGAGGTTACAACAAATTTAACCTGTGAAAAATATAAAATAACTGTAGTGAGCTCCCTGCCTTTTTCCCGAGCAGGAAACAACACTTATTATATTGGTGAGGACAGAAGGTGCGCGGTGCAATCATTGAATGTTGGCACATCATTTTAAATATGAATTAAAAATTTGTTAAGTATTTTTAAATAATTATGTTATGGGGATTTGGATTACAGCTTGTTGATCAAAACTATCCAAACAATGGGACCAAAAACAAAAAATGCACCAGTTTTTTTTTTTTTAATTTGTGGCATCTAGTCTCTGTATATAAATTATGCTTATGTTATATTCATAGAGATTTTAGGAAATCTGTGAATCAATTAACCTGCAGTGATTTAAGGAATTTGTCGATATTAGATAAAAAGGCCTGTAAATCTTTGTAAGACTTATCAAGTGCTGTAAAATAATGAACAAAATGTTTCCAGATCATCCAAAGTATTGATTTAAATAGTCATAAATAAATGTCTGAAATTGTAATCTGAAAATTAGGAAACATGTTTCAATATGCTTTGATGACCTTACTTTTGATGCCCATTTTTCTACAAAGTTTAATGTATACAATATTTTTAATTCTTTAATTTTCATCTCTTTCTGTCAAGTTTTAAATGTTTAAAAAAAATGGTCATATTTATAATGATTTGAAACTATTGAATCAGGCACATTTGTGATAACTCGTATGACAAAATGGTCATATTTATAATAATTTGAAACTATTGAATCAGGCACATTTGTGATAACTCGTATGACAAAATGAAAATGATCAAAACTCTTTTCAAGATTGTCATTAAAATCATTTCTGCTCGTGCACTTTTCCGTAACGTAGCCCTACTGTTGATCAAAGTTCACATTGGGGTTTTAGTACCACTGTCGACTTCTTGCTCTTGGGTTTATAATATAAGTTAAGCATCTAGATTTGCCATAATCAATGTGCAATTACGTTATTTATATTACTTACAAAATCTCGCTCGCTTAGAGGTTAATGTGTTTGCAAATATCTGTAAAACCACTATTATCACTTGTATACTTTTTATGGTTTGTTATTTTTACATAAATTATCAAATTATTGTTTTTGTAGAATTTATTTAGCCTTGTAAATTATTTTTACCTATTTTAGCATTGAATGTATTGTGTTCGTACAACTCACCAATAAAATTATTTTATTTATGTAAATTTTTTTATTTCATACATATTGAAAAAAGTCTCCGAAACCTTTCTTACACTTTAATAAGTATAATTTTTTTATGTTGACATCAGTTATCTTGAAGAAAATCTATTATCATCTAAAACATTAGTGATAAACCTTTTTGGGCCGTGTATGAAAATCAGTATTGGATTAAGACTTGTGGGCTATCTCACGTTTGTTATATCTTTGGTTCAAAATAGGGTCTTGATAGAACATTTGGTTCATCATAGATTTGGTTCATCATAGATTTGGTTCAAAATAAAACAATGTATTTTGAACATATTATCTAATGAACAATATTATGACAGTGGTGTGATTGTTGTATTATTATCTGAACTTTTTTATCTATAAATAATGAAAAGAGCTGATAGATAACTATATATTTTTATGTCCTTGATTTTATAACCCTTAATAACTTTTCATTCTTTCTTCTTTCAGAATTTGATTAATGTGATCATGCCACATTTTGCTAGGTCTTTCTTTACATGCTTCTTGTACCTTAGAACTACTCGAATAGATTTTCTCCGTAAATCTTTCATTTATTATTTCTCAGTTATGGTTTCATCATCTTAAGCATTTAATTTTCTTTCAAATTCTATTCTTTCCGAATATCCTCATTTCTTTTACTGTAAAACATTTTTTAGTAGAATATGTAGTCAAATATTTTTTACTACATATTCTACTGAAATGAATACAAGCAATCTACGATTACAGAATCCACTCTCAGAACTTAATCTATGATTGTGTACTTTTATTGATTTCTAAATAAGCTTCGAGTATTTGACATAAATTAAAATGTGATGTTCAGCATCAAGATCTTTTTTCTATATTTCCTTTAGATTCATACATCACAAGTGCCTAATGTATAATATTTCCAATACAATAAGCAAATAATTTTTAAAGAGCTGTTCCGAAATAAAATGTCGCATAAAATATATTAAAAGAAGCATACGAGTATAAGTATTATTGGATATATTTAACTGGAACCTAATCTGAAAGAGAGATAAGAACTTTGATGTCATCAACATCACTATCTCTATCGGGTAGACAGAGAGAACAGATATTCAATTCATTCTACCCTGGCACACCTCGACATGCATACTCGCCTATTATAAAGGTTTCGATGTCAATAATGAATAATAAACAATACTATCTCAGATATCTCCCATAGTTGTTCATATTATTCCGATGTCTAGGTTATTACAACCTGTTGTTAATAAGATTAAGTTAAATACTTATTGAGATTACTCATCTCCAGTCTAATGGGGATAAACAAAATTCTCAATTTATGTGATCTATTGATAACAATTTTCTATGGTGGAAATGGAGATTTACTTTTGGTGAAAAAAGTGGATTCATGGTATATTACAAATATTTATAACACAATTATTGATCTCTGTGAATTCTTTTGGTGTACCAAAGTTTCACCTTACAGCATATCTTTAGGTATTTGTCAGTCTGACGTGACCCGACTGACCATCAAACTGCCTTTCCTTAGTATACTAGTTCTACTGAAGAACCAAAATAAATATACAGTTGCAGATTATAATGAAGCTGATTTTAATACGAATCCTTGACAAAATTACAAAATATCAAACGTTCTCGTATGAGGTAAAATTACATCACATTTTGAGAGGGAAAAGGATGTGATAAACTTAGGCAGTTAGGGATTCGGAAAAATATTCTAATGGTAATTGTTAAAGATAAAAAAACCTGAAAGTATTATTGGGACATTTTTTCCGAAACCGTTTAGTTTGAAACTGCACAAATGGAGAACTATGCCATTTTTTTTATTTTTATAAGAAATAGAAACCATTACACAGCTTTAACTTTTTACATGATTTAATTTGGACACACAATTTTAATGGATCTGGGTTTGTTGCCTTTCATTTGTCGTGCCCCCAGTAATCTAGGCTTTTGCCTGTATCTTACTGAGGACATATAGCATGAAAAAATAAATCGATACTTCTTTCTGATTTTCGGTTATATAAAACCCTGTTGCACATTCTCATCAACCTGACAAACAGCGACACTCAATTACATATGTATACATCATGCGATTTAAACCCCTCACACTTCATCACTCAAGACAGACCAAAACGTTTATCTCACAATATACCGCACATAATCATAAAAAAGTAACAAAAAATACCACCCTCAAGAGCTCACACAAACTTTTGGTACAGGTTATTCCTCTTGCAAGCCCAAGTATTCAAACTCCTGTCGCAATAACAACCACACTCCTATTGACCGCCTAAATTGTTTTCCTCCTTTTGCCTTTATTGAATTCGGCACCCCATTGTATGTCATGGGAGCTAAATAGGCATATTGCCTTTGGGCAAAAGATGTTTTAACTCTATCGATGGTGAACATTTATTTGATCAGTTTATTTGAACATCATTTATTTATCATTTATTTGAACATTTATTTATTTGATCATGCATGTCATGTGTCTCTGCTGAGTTTGCATCTTCCCTTCTTCTCGATGATAGTGCCAGAGAATGGACTTGAAATGTAAATTGGCTATGTTCAGGACCCGATACTCCCTGAAAAACTCCACTGTGGGATATCGGGCAAGAATTTTATTAATTATTTTTATAATCAATTTTTGGGAAACCTGCAGTATCTGTTTTTGTGTATCTCCCCAAACTGATATACCGTAAGAAAGTGCCGACTGACATAAGGCGAAGTATATACTTTTAATAATATTTTCACTGAACACATTTCTAATCATACGGAATATGTACCCTATTTTTTTGTGCTCAAAGCATTATTATGGACCTCCCAGCGAAGAAACTGATCAACAAAAACTCCAAGATACTTTCTTCCATCAACCCTTTCCAAAGAAATACAACTGCAGTCAGCCAAAGGTGAACAAGTGTGCAGTATTATGTATTTATTTGTAGGTGTTTGATTTCATGTAGAGATGCTAAATGTGATGTATTTAGATTTTGGGAATTAAGAGTCAATAAATTTGAGTCCACCTATCCTTAACTATACACAATTCTTCATTTGCCTTTGAAAATACATCATCCCATGTTCTGCCCTCGAACAGAAAACCATGTCGTCCGCAAAAGTAACAATCTTACCCCTGATAGAAAGATTACAGAACTGATTGACATATATCAAGAAGAATGTGGGTCCCAGAACACTACCTTGGGGTACTCCAAATTTCACAAAAAGGGGCTCATTAAATACACTATCACCTAATTTAAGTCTCTGAGTTCTATCAGATAAGTATGAAGAGAACTAACTAAAAGGATATACTTTTAGTTGGTTCTAATTTTAACCAATAATTTTATTAATCAATCTTTCTCTTTTCTACTCCTTAATATTGGGAGAGAGAGAAAATCGAGTTCAAAATTAGTAGTAGTGGTATCCACTACAAATGCAAATTTAATTTGCAATAGTTTAGAAAGGAGAAACAGATAATGAATTCAAGGCTTCATAAATGGCTATATACTCGTACAAAAAGACAATAAGCATGTGGCTTGTTTGCTTATTGAAAAAAACCGTCAGTAATAACCCTTTTTATATATTTTACTGTTTTTGCAAATTTCAATAGATGGATCATATACCTATATTCAAATTGCTTATAAAAACAAGTAGTTTTATTCAAGCCAGAATATCCAACACAAAGAAGATTAAAATCCATTTGATAGTGCGGGAGACACTGATCACATCAACATGACAAATGGAATGTCAAACGCTAACGAGCGAAAATATTAATGAAAATGGTTAAAAAATGAGCCTATTAATTGATAAATATCCCATAAAATGAATCTATTAAACACAATCGCACACTTACCTTTTGAAATCTTCGATAATTGTGCTGAAAGAATAACTTAATGCATATTATTTATTTATGAAACGACACCAGTCTTCGAACATTTTTCCTTAATATTTTCACTCACGAGGTAGGCGTCGATTTAGACATTTTCTTACTACATATGGTATACATAGGTTGAGTGACCAGCACTCACTCACAGATTTTAACACCGTCTCTTCGGGCTCCGGTTTTTGTTATAATTTCTCTGGGTAATGTCAATTTTGTAATAATGTCTAAAATTAACTTATCCGTAAGTCGGTTATATAAATGAAAATAAAATATGTTACATATAATTTCTGCGAATCTCGTTTACGTATAGCGTCAGACTAATATGAAATATATTTTTTACTGTGAAGTGTCATTTTGTATTGAAATATAGTTATATAAAATTACAGTTCCAAAGTTTTTAGTTTTCTCTCTATTTTATAAAAAAGTGCCAGTGCCCTTAATCATTTTGACGGATTATTATATATTATTCTTCTATTACTTACTAACAGAAAAGTTGATTCGTTTAAAAATTAACAGAAAGAAATAAATCAATGTTTTTATTTTGTTTTTTATAAACCATTTTTCCATTGAAGAAAACCTTTTATTTACTGACTGAGGTTTTCCATTGAAGAAAACCTTTTATTTACTGACGAATAATCTCAGGGTTTACATAAACTGAAATCTTATCACCTATACTATATCTGAGTAATTCTCTAATTTGATTTTTTCTAGGGTATTTCTACACACGATTTGTAATGAGGTGGAAGTTTTTAAGTACATATTATCAAATTTATTAAATATTTAAAAAGCAGACTAGCATTCATGGATGTATTCCAACTGTTTGTTGGTTATCGCGCCATATATATAATTAGTTGCTTGTATATCCTTTTCTTCCCATTCCTCCTGATTATCTTTGGCATGAGCCCTTCGCAGGATTACTTCTTTGCATTTTTTTAATTGTAAGAATTTTAGCATTCTTACTTTCCATTGGAAGTATTCTTCACCGTCAAATAACGGTATATTAATTTCACTATTTCTCGTCATTTTTATTTAAATAAATACTTTTAAAACTTTCAACTTTTTTAATTCATTAATCACGGACCTCTAACAACGGATTTCTATCAACCAATCTCTAGCAACACTATGCTACCATGTTAAGTTTATTTAATGCGGGATCCAAGTGATACATGGTTAGCTCTTATATAGGGCAAGACAAACTTATAACAACGCTGTACAAAATACATTCAGAGCATTGTGACACATTCAATATAATGAATATGAAATGTACCCACATATCAACAACTTAATGTTTATTTTCCAATAATATATTGGAGCTAGTACGTTTGGTTTTCAATCATTTGCATGTTTCTGTGCAAAAAGTACTCACATTAACTCTTTGGAGATATTAGGGTGAATGTGATAATTCATGCTTCCATGGAATGAAATATTTTTAATACTTTAGTTAATCAATAGACTAGAAGAAAGAGGTGGAGATAATGAAATATATGTATAAAATAGCAAAAAGAAGAAACAAGTAAAAAAAAGACATGGGAAATATAAATGAAATGATGGAAAGTCACAGGACTTGACAACATCCCTAATGAAGCGTTCCAAGCCGGATGGAAAACTCTAATTGAATACGTTTATAAGATATTTAATGATGTACTACTTATACCTATATTTAAAGTGAAAGGAGACGTACAAGAATGCAAAAACTACCGCTCAATAAAGTTAACGTGTCATTCTATGAAATGCTCCAGATCTTTAATCGTTGAGAATAGATTAAGAAGCGAGCTGGAGGAAAAAATATCACAGAGCCAATTTGGGTTAGTCAGGAAAAAAGCATAAATGATGCAATGTACATACTGAGAAATATCTAAATAAAGTACACAGATGCTAGAACACCTCCATACTTAATAGTATCATTCATTTTATTAACCAAAATAAGATTATCTAGTAATAAAATTAATGTTAAGTATTTATTGCCCATTGATGATCACCATTTGAACTGAAATTATTCACTCGCTTACTACATATTAAATTCTCATCTTATTGTTTATATTCATTAAGTTGTACAATAGTTTCACTCCATAGTATCTCACTATAGTCTCGGGCTGAGTTGCTTTAGTATACTCTATAAATATCAACTACACAGCAACCAAGTGCACCGATGTCGCCCATGTGAATAGAACTAATTAATCCTATGAAGTGGACACCACTAGACACTGGCACACACATAGACTCCTTCATATATAGGAGTTTACGGTCATTATTCAAGAAGATATTTTTTTCAAGTAACAGAACTAGATTTTGTTTTATTTCAAAGAAAAAAAAATAAACATTACGTTGAATATATTAAAAAAAAATGTCCATACAAACGTATTTGGCAACCTCCGTGACCAATTGGTAAGATGCTTGACCCAGGGTTTTTGGGTTCGATTCCTGATAGTATCTGAAAAAAAATAAAAGGTTCCAGTCTGGGCAGGTGATCATCTGCTAACAATACTCACAAGCTCTATACGTGTACTAATGTTGTCTCTTCGCGTGCGGGGTTCTATTGCCAACAGGCCCGATGATAAATTGCGAGCTATGTACACATACCTATTCTAAGACCTAAGGCTTGATGAATGGTGTCAGAGACAATGTTGTCTCCTGGCCAACACATCTGAATTTCCAATTCGGGTGTGTTGAAGAGTACCGTATGAATAAAAATAATTGAATAGTTATTAAACATAAATGAGTGTGATAAATCTAAATAATGTATACACGTACACATCTTTTGTACTGAAGAGTTCAAGTTCGAATAACAGGAAGATCGCACTCTTTTACCCCTAAAAGTGTAAGACCTTTATTTCTTCATAGCCCTAGTGTTTAGTTTAGTTTGGCGATTAAGAAATAATATAAATATTATCGGGTTTTACGTAATTATTTGTCTTCTAAAAAATAAAACACTGTATTCATAATATGTTTTACTCGATTAAAAATTATAATAAAATTGTGTATAATTTGATTTTATTATTTGCTGGTATCCTATTCAACTATTTGAACATCTGTGTTGGCCAATCTTGTTAACTTTCCATATGAAGGATTATCAATCATTAGTGAACTCGAGTCGATAGGGTATAATACTAGTCATTTATCATAATGTTCAAAATTGCCACTCATTACTTAGATGTATGGCCATTTCGCTGAACTATTCTTTTTTTATTTGTTGGTGTATCCGGTGTGTTTTGTGATGTAATCAAGTGGACAGGATAAATATTATCTCTACCCTCTGTGTGATTTTCTCCTGCCTGAGGGAATATTGATCAAACGTGTTTAGTTCTATTTATGATTTGTTTTAAATTTGTAACTGTACATTGAATATTTTGTCTCATTTGCATATCTGTTCTTCTTTCATTTGCATATCTGTTCTTCTTTCCCTTCAGGAAATTTTTAGAGGCCCGCTAGTGACAACTGTCACTGGTTATCAGGGACCAAGAGATTTCTCAGTATTGAGAACAGATGTCTTAGGAGGATTGAAACGGTTCATTTTCGCACCCAGCAGCAGTCTATAACCATCACAATAAAGCCGAGGTTTAGGCCACATATTGAGAACGCCGCCTGGTAGCTGGCTAAGAGCTTCTGTTGAGCTGACACTCATCCTCTTCTAGACACCACTGTCACAATAGGGAGATTTGTAGTGTAGGTGCCGTGGACGTGGAGTGCCGGACCGATGACAGATCTGGATGCAGGTGTTTTATAGCATTCTTGTGTTCCTCATAAAACATATAGGGTTATGATGATGATGAAATGCATCCAAAAGTTATTCAGCCATACTAGTTCACGTGTGTCCAAAGACTCTTGAAAATAATGGTATTGTAATGAAGATAAAAAGATAATTGGAAGAAAATAAATATTTATTTTTGAAGCATACAGAATAATAATGAAAAAACAGACAATTCATCTGCCTCTAATGTATACATACTTATATATGTCTAATCAATTACCCCTTACTTAATATATGCTTTTCATTCTTAGAATTACATTTTATCATTCTTTAATCAACAATTTGCTAAATATTTCACTTGGGGTAGTGATATTAATTTTTATATAAATATTAGAAATAATCTCTACAGCGATTTTTTTACAATTCATTTGAAAAATAACCATTTATACAGATAAAGCGCTTAATTTAAAAAATAAAATGTCTAGTTTAAATTTAAATTCACATTAATAAAAATAGTTCTAATACATATATATGTATGAAAATATCAATATTCCACAAATAGATTATTTAATTAGTCCCTATTTTTATTTTAATATGTCAAGGCTGTGTAATTCTTTTCCAGTAATTTTAGGTTTATTCCATATATACATTGAATAAAGGAAAAAAAAATGATCTAAATACTGTCTACAATATTATTTTTAATATGCTTAAAACAGAAACATTAAAAACAAACTATAAACATTTTTGATAAACAAAATCTTTCCATTGAGATTATAATTTTTTCAACTAAATGAATATAACATCTGCATACATGAAGGTTCATCGAATTTATCTTTTGCTTTATCTACTAATAAATCACAAATTTTATAGTAAAAGGCTTTAAATCTTAGTCTATATTATAAATACAAATCCTAGAAAAATGGTAGTATTCAACAGTATTATTAGAGCAAAATATTGCCAAATGGAACATAGCTAATTTATCTGCTATTCAGATCGGCTATACTTTTAATATGTAAAAGAGAATCAAGAAGCTGAAATAAAAGAAAATAAAGGGCAGCATTTAGTAAGGTTTTTAAATATATAGTTTTATCTATACCTAAATACCGCTAAAATACTCGTAATAACTAAAGGATAGTCCGTTTGAAGCATGTTTCCACAGTTTTTACATATGCAATATAAACTACTACATTCACTGAAAGGAGAATACAAGGTATATCACAATAAGATCAAAAAATAAATCAATAAGTAAGGTAGCAGACCAGAATAAACACTGTTTCAAAAATTGACAATATTAAAAAACATAACGTAGCCCACATTATCACACGAAATCATGTTTCCTAGTATCAAACTCTCTGAATGACATCTTAGAATAAGTAAGAGGAGTTTCGACATTCTTCATACAGTACGATACCTGATGATATGGAGAAAGAAATTGAAAGGATAAAAAAAGAGGCAAAAGTTCAACCCTGGTTGAAGAGCCACCGAACAAGAAGAAATATTTTATTTTGTATGTATATATTATTGAGTCTGTCTAGGCACAGTCATATTTTATACTCGTAATGACATATTGTTAATATTTACGCATTTGTAGAAAATACCTGATAAATCAAGCATATAATTTATAAACATATATTTTTTAGATAGCCTGGTCAATATTTTCTTAAGAATAAGAAAAAAGAGGAACACACCTTTTGCACTAGTATTTTACGATTTGAAAGTATATATTTAATTTAAATAATTTAAAATTAAAATATTTTCAAGATTTATACACCATTTTCCATTATTGATATTTGTTTAGGGTAAAAAAAATTGACATTCGCTTTTAATTATTTCATTGATTGTTAATTTCATATCTACACATAACACATTGGAAAGCATTGATTCAACTTATATACGATCTCTGAGTTACTTGACAAAACCTTTTAAATTAAGAGTTTAATATTTTTGAAATTAAAATGAGTATATTAGAATTCACATTTATATTACATTTTCCTCAGAATTAAGCATGTGTATTTAATGAAATAAATTACAACACATATTAATAATATAATAATCTTGAATCTTAATTATACACTTAATATACTAATAAAAGTATTTGTTGATTTTCAACTTAAGTACACAAAAAATTATTAAAATATTTATTTTTTGGAGAGCTAGAACTAATATTTTTATTTCTAAGTAATTAAGAAAGGTATTTCCTTTTGGCAATAAACAATATTTTTGCCACCTATTTATTACGCATCATGATTAAAGAAATATGCAATTTAAAAAAAAACCACATTTAAATATCCCTTTAAATGTCGTAAATCTACAATATATCTGTTGTAATAATTAAATATTTATGTGCAAACCAAAAAATCTGACTGACTTCAAAAAATGATGTGTCGGTAGTCAAAGAATAAAAAAAAAATTCCACAGCAATCACAATTTGAAACAAATTAACAAAGCATAATGTTGACTAAAAAGTGAGAGGAAGTAAAAACACAGTTTAAACTAGAAATACCTATTTCAAATACAGCGCGGATATTACATTTTATTTTCTTGTCTCATCAATTTCAAATACAGCGCGGATATTACATTTTATTTTCTTGTCTCATCAATTTCAAATACAGCGCGAATATTACATTTTATTTTCTTGTCTCATCAATTTCAAATACAGCGCGGATATTACATTTTATTTTCTTGTCTCATCAATTTCAAATACAGTGCGGATATTACATTTTATTTTCTTGTCTCATCAATTTCAATGAAAAAATAATGAGATTAAAAAATGTACAGAAATAAAAATGGCTCTATTTGTGATTGCTGAAGATTGATAATAAGATTCATTTGATACAAAAGTAAAATACAAACAGGTTAATATTGTCAAATGTTCACTTGGATCCAGTGGAGGGCTTGTTTAATGGTTGATAACTTAGCTCGGCATAAGAAACTTGCTATCAAAATGTATTCAGGATGACTTCTCCTTTCCGATTTTCGGATAGTATCCACCTTTGGTCTAGATACAGAAGGGACTTCACGGGACTCGAAATCTCCTTGAAGGGGTTGATTCGAGAGACGACCCTCGCAAAGCACTTTAGTGGTGAGGCACAATAACCACTGAAGAATCTGTAAAACAGAATATACTTAAATAAAGTATTAAGAAAAACAATACATTCAACTTTTTAAAAGACAATCCCTCGCAATTGATTAACACAGCAAGGTACAGTGGAGTAATGCTGATCAAAAATGGCTGCAAAATACTCATGTCATTCTGGTAGATTTAAATCTTAACCACGAATTCACAATACTTGCAGATGTCAATTGAAAAATTAGAGAAATATTTTTTCGCATATTAGTCAATTGCTTTACTGTGTCGTAAATTTAAGAACGACGACAAATCAGGTTGATCTTCCATCTATATACACATCCACATACATGTGTACTCATGTACAATAATTGGATGATGTGTATGAAAAAAAGTTTATTACCTCTTGACTTTCAGGAAGTCGCTCAGATTTAAGCCAGGATGAGGGAGCCCACAAATATAGTTGACAGACATTCGAGGCCACTTCAGGTGAAAGTCTCTGAAGTAAAAAACCATAAATATTTTAATCCATTAAGAAACATCAAGTCATATAAAAAAGATATTAATTGTTTTATTTTATAGGTATACCCATACAACAATCAAGATTTACTCTTGATGAGATGTTAGAACGTGTTATAGAAATATAATATATCAATCAGATATAAAATAATGCTAGGTGGACTAACAATTGTTTTTTAGTCTGAAGTGAATCATAAGTTTTCAATTTGTACAATTTAATTAGTTTGTGGAGTAAAATTAAAGAGCTTATCTCTTTAGGCAGTACTTACAGAATTTGGATTCCGTCTCAGCATATTAAAAATGAGCTTTTCAATAATCTTCGGAGCCTTCTCACCGATGCTCGGTAGCTGACTTTCTTTATAGCTTACATTTCGGAGAACTGAAATTATACATTATTCAAATGATGAATTATGCAACTTCAAAATCTATTCACATATCAATATAAATTGAGCATAAAATTTATATAATTTTATGAGAGAATTTCAGTGGAGACCTCAGAATTTTTACATAGTAATCTACGAGGCGTATCCAGAAAGTAAGTGTACTGAGGCTCTCACGACCGGATGGATTTTATTTTCGACATGTTGGCTACACTTCCGTGAAGCCTGACCCTTCCCCTCCGCAACGAGACCGGTTCGAGGTCAGTACGTTGAGAAGTGTCGACGCGACAACACGTTTCGTGAAAAATGTCAATCCAATCTCCCGCCAAGTGCGAAATGCGCGGCGTCATCCGTTATCTCGTTTCGAAGGGAAAACCTCCGGTTGAGGTTAATAATGAGGTGAAAACTGCATATGGTGATAAAGCTATGAATCGTCGATGTTTCCGCAAATCTCCAGATCTCTACTACACGAAACCATCACAGAAACCCTCGGATATCGGAAACTGTCCGCGAGGTGGGTCCCAAAACAGCTGACAGACCGACACAAGTTGAATCGAGTGGAGGCCAGGCAAGAGTTTTTGAGGCGCTGCAAACTCCATGGAGATGAATTTCTCCGCTCCATCGTTACTGGAGATGAAACTTGGGTTGCACACTACACGCCTGAAACCAAAAGGCAGTCTCAACAGTGGCGTCACATCTCTTCACCCTCCGCCAAAAAGTTCAAAACCACAATTTCAGCCAAGAAAATCATGGCATCCGTGTTTTGGGACTGTCAAGGCATAATTTTAATTGAATATATGCCTCAAGGGGAGACCGTCAACTCTGCAAGATACTGTGAGACCCTAAAAAAATTGCGGAGGGCGATTCAGAACAAGAGGAGAGGCATGCTGACAAAGGGAGTCTACCTGATGCACGACAATGCCAGACCGCACACGGCCAACGCCACGAAGGAACTGCTCGCCTCGTTTAAATGGGATGTCCTGAACCATCCCGCGCATTCCCCTGACCTAGCACCTTCAGATTACTATCTCTTTACCTCCCTGAAGCTGCACATGGGTGGAAAAAGGTTTTCAACCGACGAGGAGCTAAAGGAGGAGGTGGAGAAGTGGACGGAGGGGTTGGCGGGAAACTACTTCGAGGAAGGCATCAAAAAGTTGATACCCCGCTTCACCACCTGCATTGAGAGGAATGGCGACTATGTCGAAACATAGCTTACATATGTACTACGGTAACCACGTAATTTTTTTGTTTAAATAAAAAAAATTATAACCTACAAAAATTCAGTACACTTACTTTCTGGATATGCCTCGTACATATTGTATCTCTTTTGGGGTCGGCATATATGACAGATTTCCACCCTTTCCTATCTGCACATAGCCTCTACCTCATCTACACTCTTGTCATATACGAGGGCGGTCCGATAAGTACTTAGCCTCACCGCCCGATGGCACCACTATTGCAAGAGCAATTTTTTGTCGCGTAGTACATTCTCGTTGACAGCTACTGTCAAAATTTCAGCCGAATCGAACGCGTAGTTTTGTTTTGACCGCGTGTGGAAGCGAGCGTGTCCGCGGATTTGAGAAAAATGGAAAAAGAGCAATATCGGTCGGTGATTCGATTCTTGTTTTTGAAAGGGAAATCGCGCAGCGAAATCAAAGAGCGCTTGGATGCTGTGTACGGTGACTCTTCTCCTTCGATGGCGACCGTCAAAAATTGGTTTAACGAGTTTCAACATGGTCGCACGTCGGTTTTTGTTGAGCCACGCCCAGGTGCCCCGAAAACGGCTACCACGGAGGATAAAGTGACAAAAATCCACGATCTCGTTTTGGCAGACCGCCGATTGAAGGTGCGCGAGATAGCTGAGACAGTAGGCATCTCAAAAGACCGCGTGGGTCATATCCTGCATGAAGTATTGGGCATGAGAAAGCTGTCGGCGCGATGGGTGCCGCGTTTGCTCACTCCGGACAACAAGCGCAACCCTGAGACCACTTCAGAGCAGTGTTTGACGATGTTTAAGCGCAATCCGAAGGAGTTTCTGCGTCGTTTCGTGACCGTCGACGAAACATGGATACACTGGTACACATCCGAGACCAAGGAACAGTCGAAACAGAGGACTTCACCCGGGGAACGTGCTCCGAAGAAGGCGAAGACTGTCCTATCGGCCGAAAAGGTGATGGCCACCATGACAACGCACCGGCTCACACCTCTGCCGTCGCCACGACCAAATTGGTAGAATTAGGCTACGAACTGCTGCCCCATCCACCGTATTCTCCGGATTTGGCCCCGTGCGACTTCTTTTTGTTTTTCCAAATTTGAAAAAGTCACTCGCCGGGCAGAAATTTGAGTCGAATGAGGAGGTTATCGCCGCCACGGAGGCCTACTTTGCAGACCTCCAGAAAACGTATTTTTCAGACGGGTTAAAGAAGTTGGAGCATCGCTGGGTCAAGTGTATCGAACTCAAAGGAGATTATGTTGAGAAATAAATCGCCACTTTTCCAAAATTTTTGTAATTTTTTTGTAGGCTAAGTATTTATCGGACCACCCTCGTATGTTCTCTTCTGTTTCTCATAATTCTTACCATGCCCTTCTAAATTTCATCAAGAACATTCTTCATTCTTTCCTTGGCCTACCTCTTCCTGAAATACCATTCATTCCAGACATTTGTAAGCCTTTCAAAAGAGTTAGTTATGAAGAGGTATTTATAAAAGAAAATAGTTCTTGAAAATATTGAAATATTTTCAAGAATATCCGTTCATATCTGGCGTGGGTTTGTTTCAAGGTTTGTTCCAAATTCACAGACCGATCTTAATTAATACTAAATATTAATTTTTAACTTTAAAATTTCATAACTTGTATTCAGAGCCGGATCTCATATATTCCAAACTTTGAAGAGAAGTAATGAAATCATGTGACTCCCTTATTTAAGGAAGCTATGACAAAGATAAAAAGAATAAAATATTATATTTTAAATAAAAAAAAATTTATATTTTAAATAAAAAAAAGAAGATACCATCAATATCTCTATTTGTTCTTCTTTCAAGTGTATAAAATGGATTAGGGCACCCAAATATTTCATACGCAATAGTTCCTGCCGCCCATAAGTCTGATTTGGTATAGTTCAAAATGCTGAAAGTTCCTGGAGTTTGCAAAATCACCTCTGGTGCCATTAGAGTCATGTTGCCACCTGAAAAATAAGACATTATTATTTGCATACTTCAAGCTGAATGAGCTAACTGTGAAGAATGCAAAAAATGCAACAGCAACCTATAACTAACCATTACGATAAGGTGAGGCGCTGGTGTTGGTTGGGTCAAATATTAAAGATGCTACCTGGTAACTAACTGGTCAAGAGCTGTGCTGTTTTATCACTTTCAATGAACTTGATGAATTATATGCCTATACTACACAATATGCTGCTGTTCCGTTAGGGAGATTCACAATCTTAACCTAACATAGCAGAAGTGGAGTGATGGGCTACACGAACTGATCTAGATGAAAGTTATTTGTTTTTAATTCATGATATTAGCCCAATTATATTGAAATTTTAAATTAAAAAACAATAATAAACTTACTTAAAAAAAAATGTAATATTCAAAAGTCACTTAAGTCGATGAGTGGGTTCTAACATACCCAGTTTAAAAAAAATATATTCTTTTATTTTTGTCAATGTGATATGAAATATGTCAATATCTGAAGCAGTTCCGTTCAAAAGAGTTAAGGCCTTTCCAACAGACATAGTGGCTGGGAGACCCATTCTTGCATATGTGATTGAAAACAGTTCCTGCCAACGCAGTCTAGTGTGATTGTTAGGAACGTGTAACGCTAATCTTTCTAGTAATGCTGGATAGCTCACAACTCTTCGAACGAGTTTGATAACGTAACTTACACTCAATGAATTATATACAATCATGCCCAGCAGAAACTGAGTAGGATAAAACTATGCATAGACACCAAAATTAATCATATAGAGACATTTTATATATTTTTTCTGTACCTTCCCACCATGAGCGAGTTTTGTGCCCCCAACAGGCTCCAAATGCAAGTATTGCTTTCTAGTTGAATGAATGAATTAGAACCACGAACCAATGAATTAGAGCGTTTTGAGCACCTTTTGGCTTTCAAACAACTTAGAGATTGTCCTCATAAATCCTCGAGTATGGTAAGCTGAATTACACATAAGTTCTATATGAGGACCAAATGCCAGATTGTTGTGGAACAAGACACCCAGATCTTTAATGTTGTTTCTGGGGGTTTTATTATATATATGGATTTCAACACATGCGAGCTATAATATGACATAATTTTGCAATATCAAGTTTTTAAGGTCATTAGCAAAGAAAAGAAACATGACATTATTTATAACCTATATCATTAATAAAAACGAGAAATAAAGTAGGTCCGACATTTGACTCCTGAAAAAGCAGTGACATGACCAGAGTCGTAGATTTTATTGTGAAACAAATTGCTTTCTTTCAGTAAGATAATCTGATAGCAGTCTTAGTAAGTTACTTGAGATCCCATGTTCGCTCATTTTATCTAATAATTTTTTGTGATTGACGCGATCAAAAGCTTTGGCAAAATCATGGTATGGACAATGAATCTGATTGCCACTATTTATAGCCCTTGAGATGAATTGTCAATGGTATTATCAGATTGGATTCAGAAGACCTGCCTCTTTTGAAGCCATGCAGCTCATCAATTATATATGGGTTGACAAACGATCTTAGTGTGCGATCCATAATTATTTCTAGGAGTTTAGCTATTGAGGAGAGTATGGCGATATGTCTTTAGTTGGTTACATCATCCTTTGAACCATTTTTAAAAGCTTGAGTTGTCTTCCATTCAATTGGAAAAGTATTGGGTGTTAAGATAAGTTGAGTCCATATATTATTTTATTTGATTACAAGCCTTCAAAATGGAATGTCAAGTAGACGGAATTGAGCATTTTCGACACCTCCTTCTGTTCGCGTTCAATCAAGGGAATAAAGCTGCCAAAGCTGCTCGCGATATTTGCGAAGTATACGGTGAAGATGCTATGAATGAAAGGACAGCTCGTCGATGGTTTTTGCATTTCAAAGACGGTAATTTCGACCTGAAAGATATGGAGCGTTCCGGACGACCAGTGGACTTCGATGAGGACCGCTTAAACCATATTATTCATGAATATCCCCTTAAAACATTTTTCATCACCATTTTTCTCATTCGTCACGTGGTCAATAGTCGATCACATCGATCAATAAGTCCCAGGACTAACCAACAGATGGCGCCTCTAATAACAAATCCATACCATCCTCAGTTAGTACCGGCCTTTAGAAGTTACGTGTCAAACTTTCATGACATTCCGACATTTTGTCATTGAGTTACAGTGGTTTTAGTGAAGCTACTTTTGCAATTTTTAAAACAATGGAAAAAACCGAATTTTGTGTGTTGATAAAACATTGCTTTTTAATGGGAAAAAATGCTGTTGAAACTCAGCGATGGCTTGAAAAGTGTTATCCGGGCTCTGCTCCGTCGAAAACAACCATTTGTCGGTAGTATGCTGATTTCAAACGCAGTCGTACAGACACAAATATATGCTGAACGCTCTAGTCCTCCAAATGAGGCTGTTACACCAGAAAACATTAATAAACCCTCAAAATCGTGATGGAAAATCGCAAAGTAAAGTTGCGTGAGATAGCTGACATCCTGAAGATATCATATGGTAGTGTTTACACTATTTTGCTTGAACATTTGGTCATGCAAAAGCTTTTTTGGAAATGGGTGCCGCGTTTGCTCACAATGGAACAGAAATAACAACGCATCGATGATTCAGAGCGCTGCGTCGGTATGTGACAATGGATGAAACTTGGATCCACCACTATACTCCGGAATCAAATCAGCAGTCAGCCGAGTGGAGAGCAGCCGGTGAAAGTTGTACGAAGCGACCAAAAACTCAACAGTTGGCAGGGAAGGTTATGGCCTCTGTATTTTGGGATGCGCATGGTATAATATTAATCGATCACCTTGAAAAGGGAAAACCATCAATAGCGAATATTACATAGCATTATTGGAGCGTTTGAAGGCAGAAATTGAAAAAAAAACGGCCCCATATAAAGAAGAAAAAAGTTCTCTTTCATCAGGACAATGCACCGTGTCGCAAGTCGATGGTAACGATGGAAAAATTGCACGAGTTGAACTTCGAATTGCTTCCGCACCCACTGTTTCTCCAGATTTGCCCCCCAGCGACTATTGGCTGTTCGCAGACCTCAAAAAGATGCTCCAGGGAAAGAGATTTGGCTCCAATGAAGAAGTGATTGCCGAAACTAACGCTTATTTTGAAACCAAAGATAAATCGTTCTACACGGTTGGCATAGAAAAGTTAGGAAAGAGTTGGAATGAATGTATTGCTCTTGAAGGAGACTATGTTGATGAATAAAGAATTTTGGCAAACAAATGTTGTTTTAGTAGTTAGTCCCGGGACTTATTGATCGATGTGTTATGCTTGAAAAACGAAAAAGCTTCTCTTTGTAACATGCTAATATTCATATCCGTATAGTAAAATAAGCTAAGTGCAGATGTAAAATAGCAGACACTTCATCTTCAAATTTAACACTGAGGAGTCTCATATGGCCTTCATATTAAGATATCGCTGGCAGCACCTATCACAACTGGCAGCTTATTCCCAAGACCCCATTTTCTGCAACCATGCCACCAAAACACTTAAATTTATCAAGTAGGTTGAAAGGATCACCATTAATGAACAGTCGAGTGTGACAAAATATAGTGCTAAATAATACTGTTAAAAATAAGATGCAACAATTTAAATGTATCCACCAGTCTTGTAATGCTTTGTCATTGTAAATTCAGATTACTTGTATTTGCTGAAGTAATGTGTCCATAAATTCGCAGGATGAATTCCAAATTTTACTTGACCATAAGGGTTATTTTTATGCATATAAAAAAACCTTGAAGTAATTTAATTTAAGTAAAAAAATCTTTAAGTAACCTTTGTCAATTTGTTCTGTTTTATATGGAATTTCTAATCCATACACTTGATCAGCTACACAATTTCCAAAGTCTGACACAACCAAGATAGGCACAGAGTTATCATCGTCGGCAGCAACCCAGTCCACCAAAATATTGTCAGACTTCAGATCTCTGAAAAAACATTGTATATTTAAAAAAACATTAATTCAATCCACACTAAATTAAGATCTTTTGACAAATGATTATTCTGACATGCCCTTAACAGTTGAAAGCTTTTAAGAGCCTGATTTTACTTTGTACGAGTAATTATTACAACTGCTTTTTTGTATCTACATGTTAGTTTAAGATAAAGCTTTGTAATTTTTTTAAGAATTTTAAGTATTTGTATTAACTTGTCTTACTCGTATGTGTACTTGTTTGTAAAAGACACTTGTCATAAATTAAATAAATAAATTATCTAAGTGAAAATTATAACATAATTTTAAATTAATTATAATTGGATTGATTGTAAGGATTCTGTGAAAGAGTAACTAACATACAAGAGAATTTTTTTAACTAAAATAAATTACCTGTGTGCAACACCATGGGAGTTCATATGCACAATACCCTCTAGAAGTTGAGCTAAAAGAAGGATGCAGTCTCTCTGTGTAAGTTGATGCTGTTTCAAAAATTCTGCTAGAGAATATTGATATCTGAAAATAATTGTTATATTTTAAATTAAAAGCAAAATAAGATAGTTATCATTTAATTAATATAAATTATGAAAAAAAAATACAAAAAAGGCTTGATAAAAAATAGCGAATTTTTGGATTTTGTGAGTTGATTGTTTTTTATTAAGCTCATCTTTTTTACTCACGTTGGCGACTCTGTGATGTATGATTAAATTTTCATCCATATTGGATGGGCAGTTTATTTTTGACAGGCAAACTATTTACAACGCATTTTGCCATGTTTGCGATTTTTCATTTAAAAAATGACTGAACAAAGAATTTGTGTTAAATTTTATGTTAAAAATGGAATAAAGTGCAGTGAAGTGGAGCAAATGTTGGAGAAAGCTTTTGACAAGTATGCTATGTCGAAACCAAGGGTTTATGAATGGTACAAACGTTTCCAAGAGAGCCATGAAGACGTTGAAGATGACAAGAGGGATGGGCGTCCTAGCATATCAACCACCGATGAAAATGTGGAAAAAAATTAAGGATATTGTGTTTAGTAATCACCGAATCATTATAAGAGGGGTTGCCGAGGAAGTTGGTATTTCATTTAATAGCAACTCAGAATTACTCCAACATGTTATAACAGGTGACGACATGTGCGTGTATGGCTATGATATAGAAACTAGTTGCAACCCGTGAAATTAAAGATATTGTGTTTAGTAATCACCGAATCATTATAAGAGGGGTTGCCGAGGAAGTTGGTATTTCATACAGTTAATGCGAAGCTATTTTTAATAGCAACTCAGAATTACTCCAACACGTTATAACAGGTGACGACATGAGCGTGTATGGCTATGATATAGAAACTAGTTGCAACCCGTGAAATTAAGGATATTGTGTTTAGTAATCACCGAATCATTATAAGAGAGGTTGCCGAGGAAGTTGGTATTTCATACAGTTAATGCGAAGCTATTTTTAATAGCAACTCAGAATTACTCCAACACGTTATAACAGGTGACGACATGTGCATGTATGGCTATGATATAGAAACTAGTTGCAGCCCGTGAAATATTCACGGAAGTAAAACAAATTCTACATTTATGAAAATATATATTCATAAATATAGAATTTGTTTATATATATCATTTATACATCGTCCCCTTTTACACCGGTTAAAAAAAAATTTATCACGGACCCACCGAGATTCAAATTTCGAAGTATTCCTCTCTCGCTCTCTTGTATTCATAATTCAATTCTTGTATTCTTTCTTTGACGACAACCATCGTATGGGTTTTGGCCTATTTATACTATGATAATGGTCCAATCGTCCCAATGGAAGCTTTTTGAAGAGCCAAGATCGAAAAAAGCACAAGTTCGATCTAATGTTAAGGTTCTCCTTACTATTTTCCTCAATTACAGCGGCATAGTCCACTATGAATTCTACCCTACAGTCAATAAGGAGTATTATCTTGAGGTTTTACACCATTTGTGTGAGGAAATTCAAAGAAAACAATCAGAATTGTGGATAAACAACTCCTGAATTTTGCACCACGATAATGCTCTAGTTCACACTTCACTATTAATTTGTGAATTTTTGGCCAAAGCCAACACCGTCAGGATGCCACAGCCACCGATTCATCACATATGGCAGAGGACATTGGAAGGACAACGTTTTGTGACCATAGAAGAGATAAAGGCAAAATTGCTGGATGAGCTAAAGGCTATCCCAAAAAGTACATTCCATAAATGTTTTGCGGATAAAAAAAAATGTTGGTAAAAGTATATTTTATCCCATGGGGACTACTTTGAAGGGGACCATATTGATATAATAATTAAATAAATACTTTTTGATAAAAAATGCAATTCTCGTTTTTCGTTCATCCAAACCTCGTATATAATGTACGAGGGTGGTCCGATAAGTACTTAGCCTACAAAAGAATAACAAAAATTTTGGAAAAGTGGCGATTTATTTCTCAACATAATCTATAATCTTCTTTGAGTTCAATACACTTGACCCAGCGATGCTCCAACTTCTTTAACCCGTCTGAAAAATACGTTTTCTGGAGGTCTGCAAAGTAGGCCTCCGTGGTGGCGATAACCTCCTCATTCGACTCAAATTTCATAATCTCCTCATTCGAAACAAAAAGAAGTCGCACGGGGCCGAATCCGGAGAATACGGTGGATGGGGCAGCAGTTCGTAGCCTAATTCTACCAATTTGGCCGTGGCGACGGCGGAGGTGTGAGCCGGTGCGTTGTCATGATGGAAGAGCACTTTTTTCTTCGCCAAATGGGGCCGTTTTTTCTGCAATTCGGCGTCGAATCGGCCCAATAATTCGGCATAGTAGAGCCCTGCGACCGTTTTGCTCTTCTCCAGGAAGTCGATGTAGATCACACCTTTTGAATCCCAGAAAACGGTGGCCATCACCTTTCCGGCCGATAGGACAGTCTTCGCCTTTTTCGGAGCACGTTCGCCGGGTGAAGTCCACTGTTTCGACTGTTCCTTGGTCTCAGGTGTGTACCAGTGTATCCATGTTTTGTCAACGGTCACGAAACGACGCAGAAACTCCTTCGGATTGCGCTTAAACATCGTCAAACACTGTTCTGAAGTGGTCTCACGGTTGCGCTTGTTGTCCGGAGTGAGCAAACGCGGCACCCATCGCGCCGACAGCTTTCTCATGCCCAATACTTCACGCAGGATATGACCCACGCGGTCTTTTGAGATGCCTACTGTCTCAGCTATCTCGCGCACCTTCAATCGGCGGTCTGCCAATACGAGATCGTGGATTTTTGTCACGTTATCCTCCGTGGTAGCCGTTTTCGGGGCACCTGGGCGTGGCTCATCAAAAACCGACGTGCGACCACGTTGAAACTCGTTACACCAATTTTTGACGGTCGCCATCGAAGGAGAAGAGTCACCGTACACAGCATCCAAGCGCACTTTGATTTCGCTGCGCGATTTTCCTTTCAAAAACAAGAATCGAATCACCGACCTATATTGCTCATTTTCCATTTTTCTCAAATCCGCGGACACGCTCGCTTCCACACGCGGTCAAAACAAAACTACGCGTCCGATTCGGCTGAAATTTTGACAGTAGCTGTCAACGAGAATGTACTATGCGATAAAAAATTGCTCTTGCGATAGTGGTGCCATCGGGCGGTGAGGCTAAGTACTTATCGGACCGCCCTCGTACATAAGCAAAGAGATTCCAATCACAATAGAGAAATACTGCACTGGAAGCTTTGAACTCCTGAAGTCCAATCTTAGAAATAAGAAGGAAAAAAATCCATTTCCTTCTAAATAAAAATAAAACAAAATTTTGCTAAGAGCTTAAGATTACGCAAATAGAAAAAAAAGGAAAAAACATTGTTATCGGTGATATAAACATGAACTTGAATTATCATTATAAAAATACCATGGCCAAATGGGGAATGGAATGTTATACAGAGTGGGCCATAAGGGTGTTAGCGATTTGTGTCCTTAATTTCTCGGAAACGCGCGGCGCGGGGTGGTATATTGCTCAACACGTCACTTCTCGGAAATTTAGTCACCATGGAGCCGTACATGGGAGCGCAGCGCACATTTTGTGTCCGCGCGTATTATGAAAACAATAAATCTGTGATTACTGCACGACGGTTGTACCGACAGGAACACGGTTTGCGGGACATACGTGAGGTTCCAAGCGCCAATGTGATACACAAATGGATTAGAATGTTCGAAAAAACTGGGTCGACAATAACAATAATTGATCGCGGTCGTCCGATCTCTGCGAGAACGCCCGACATTGTGGAGCGATCTCGTGTTTCAGTTCAACAAAATTCGCAACAATCAACTCGTAAGAGAAGCCAGGCTTTGGACATCAAGAGAACAACTTTCCGATGAATTTTGAAGCGTGATTTGCTTTTTAAGGCTTAAAAGATCCAGATTGTCCAAGAATTAAAACCAGATGATGCCAATAACCGACTTAACTTTGTTAATCTGATGCTCGACCGGTTCAACAATTTTTTTAACGTGATATTCAGTGACGAGGCGAATTTCCAACTTAATGGTCACGTCAATAAACAAAATTGTCGATTCTGGTCCGAGACCAATCCCCACCACCTGCATGAACGTCCACTTCACAGCCCTAAACTTGTCGTGTGGGCTGCAATATCGGCAACCGGTATTGTCGGGCCATACTTTTTCGAGGACGAAAGAGGCCGCACGATGACGGTGAGTGCTCACAATTATTGCGGCATGATAAGAGACTTCTTGGTCCCAGCCTTGCAAGAATTTCAAGGCAATACCTCGAGGATATGGTTTCAACAAGATGGTGCCATATGCCATACTGCTAGGGTGTCCATAGACCTGCTGAAAGAAATGTTCCCGGGAAAACTCATTTCGAAAAGGGGGGATATCGAACGGTCTCCACGCAGCTCCGATCTAGCTCCATGTGATTTTTTTCTATGGGGCTACCTTAAATAGGTGGTCTACGAGAATAATCCGAGAGATTTGGAGCGGCTCAAAAGGAACATTATCCGGGAAATTAACAATATACCGAGAATAAAGTTTCGCCGAATTTTCTAAAATCTGCCACTTCGGTTTCAAGAGTGCCAAGCAGCCGAGGGACGTCATTTTTGTTTTTTATAATACTAATAAAAAATGTATGTTACATAGTTTTTTTAAAATTTCATATTCAAACCGCTAACACTCTTTTGGCCCACCTGTATATGTATTGATTGATAAAATAACAAGAGAAGAAATAACAAACATCTATTATGTAGCATCATATCTTGATCATATTTTTCTTAAAGGTATTATAGATAATGAAAACTTTATTTCATCAATTATCAAGTTGAAAATTTCAGATCTTTATTTGATTTAGGTTTTGTTTAAAATGGGTAATGAAACCTGATCGAATTCTCAAACAACTACAAATCGAAAACGAAACATAAAAAATATAAATTGGACAAATATTTTCAATACCCATACCTGCCTTGATGCATCGTGCACAAAGGAAATTAAATCACTGATGTTTTGAAAATGGCAGAGTTTTATGCAAAATCAATTTTAGAAAAAACAAAAAAAGAAGCTAGGAATAAATTTAACATAATAAAAAAATGCAATTTCAAGGAATTTGCAATGAATGTGGGAAATAACAAGCACACGTGGGAGATTCTAAATGATATATATTAGGTAAAATAGGATAATGTTGATGAAAAAATTATGAAGTACATGAGCAACTATGGAAAATCGCAAAGTAAATGTGCGTGAGATAGCTGACATCCTGAAGATATCATTTGGTAGTGTTTACACTATTTTGCATGAACATTTGGTCATGAAAAAGCTTTTTTCGAAATGGGTGCTGCGTTTGCTCGCAATGGAACAGAAACAACAACGCATCGATGATTCACAGCACTGTTTAGCACTGTTTATACGAAATAAATCGTTGGAATGAATGTATCACTCTTGAAGGAGACTATGTTGATGAATAAAGAAGAATTTTGGCAAACAAATGTTGTTTTAGTAGTTAGTCCCGGGACTTATTGATCGATGTGTTATGTCTTGTTCGGGTTACAAACTTTTTCTAAATAAAAAAAATGTTAAAAACATTTTTTTGAATAATATAATTTTTTATTATACGAGTACTTTATTTATTGAACTGGTTATGTTTCTGAATTAGTAAAAATATAATTAAAGATACTCCACTCCAGTTGATAACCCTAGGGTAGTGGAGTCTATTAATTTTATAAAAAAACTTTTTATTTAACCCTTACTGTCCTTTATAATTTGAATAAAAATAACTATGACTATATGACGATACTATTTTTCTCAGTCAGTGAATAACTATGACAATAATGCCAGCCAGTGAATAACTAAGACGATAATACGAATAAAAATTGATAACTACAATGATACAAATTTATTTGCATCCAGCGAAGAAGAAAGGGCTGAACTTCTCAAAAGAGTTAAAGATAGCAAAAATTTGGGATCGAAGATAAATTGTAACAAAATCAAACATATGATCACATACTGAACATGTCAACTACACCTCAATGGCTTCTTCTCAAGCATGGATGCTGTGGATGAATTTATGTACTATGGATCTACTGTATTTGACAGGACAGGAGAGGGAATGGCAAAAAATGCATGACATGCCAAGTCAAAATATGACAGGACAGAGGAATGTCTAGACAGATCAAAATGAGACTTGTCGAAGCATTGATATTTTATATATTTCTATATGGAGCAGAAATGTGGACAATAAAGTATATCGATAGAAGGAAGATGAATGTGTTTGAGATGTGGTGTTGAAGACGAATGCTGCAAATATCTCAGATGGAAAGGAGTTCAGACGAGCCTATATTACTGAAACTCCATATAAACACAAGTCTCTCCACAATCTGTTAACAAAGGGACGAATATCGAGACATGATGATATAAGTCTCAAAAAGACTGTCATGCTGGGCAATGTTTCTGGTAAGAGACCAAGAGGCTGCGCCCCTTTGCATTAGACCGA
This sequence comes from Odontocerum albicorne, assembly GCA_949825065.1. Lineage (NCBI taxonomy): Eukaryota > Metazoa > Arthropoda > Insecta > Trichoptera > Odontoceridae > Odontocerum > Odontocerum albicorne. The sequence goes on along the minus strand of OX463843.1, from coordinate 21,521,141 downwards.
CCAGATCAAGGACAGTACCAACTCCACTTCGAGGCTTCATATTTGGCCAGACAGAATTAGCTGAGAAATATTGTCATAAAGATCTTAGTCAAAAAGAATGACGACCAGAGAGAGAACTACTAAATACATTTTTGGGGTTAGTGATATTAAGTTTTTAGATTAGTATTCATTATAAGTTGTCTTTCATTTTATTTTAATCAAAATTATACTTGGATTTTATGATTAAGGGACCTTTTTGAATTGATCCTCAGATTAAAATTTAAAAAATAAACAAAAAAACATAAATAATTTTTGAAAAAAAAATTAAACAAAGATTGTCACAAGGAGTTAAAAAATTCAAACAATTATGACGATAATGTAATAAATCTGAATGCCAATGGGTTGTGAATTATAATCATTTATGTTATGCGACAGCAATAAATAAATACATGTAGTTTTTGCAGAATTATATTTACAAGTATTTAAAAATCATTTTTGCCATACTGATATGAGATGGATTTTTATGTTGGGTTCAGTCAGCAACAAAACAACAAACCGTGAAAGACAAAATGATGTAATTTACGAGGCATATCCAGAAAGTAAGTGTACTGAATTTTTGTAGGTTACATTTTTTTTTATTTAAACAAAAAAATTACGTGGTTACCTTAGTACATATGTAAGCTATTTTTCGACATAGTCGCCATTCCTCTCAATGTAGGTGGTGAAGCGGGGTATCAACTTTTTGATGCCTTCCTCGAAGTAGTTTCCCGCCAACCCCTCCGTCCACTTCTCCACCTCCTCATTTACCTCCTCGTCGGTTGAAAACCTTTTTCCACCCATGTGCAGCTTCAGGGAGGTAAAGAGATAGTAATCTGAAGGTGCTAGGTCAGGGGAATGCGCGAGATGGTTCAGGACATCCCATTTAAACGAGGCGAGCAGTTCCTTCGTGGCGTTGGCCGTGTGTGGTCTGGCATTGCCGTGCAGCAGGCAGACTCCCTTTGTCAGCATGCCTCTCTTCTTGTTGTAAATCACCCTCGGCATTTTTTTTAGGGTCTCACAGTATCTTGCAGAGTTGATGGTCTCCCCTTGAGGCATATATTCAATTAAAATTATGCCTTGACATAATTTTAATTGAACAGTCCCAAAACACGGATGCCATGATTTTCTTGGCTGAAATTGTGGTTTTGAACTTTTTGGCGGAGGGTAAAGAGGTGTGACGAGACCGTTTTTAAACTCGCGACACCACTTGTACACACTCGTACGATTCATAGCTTTATCACCATATGCAGTTTTCACCTCATTATAAACCTCAACCGGAGGTTTTCCCTTCGAAACGAGAAAACGGATGACGCCGCGTATTTCGCACTTGGCGGGAGATTGGAATGACGTTTTTCACGAAACGTGTTGTCGCGTCGACACTTCTCAGCGTACTGACCTCGAACCGGTCTCATTGCGGAGGGGAAGGGTCAGGCTACACGGAAGTGTAGCCAACATGTCGAAAATAAAATCCATCCGGTCGTGAGAGCCTCAGTACACTTACTTTCTGGATACGCATAGTACATGCACAAATGACCTATACACATCTATCCTTTTTTCCACATACTTACCATTGACACATTTTTGGTATCATGGCATTTTCCTTATTTTAGTGTAGAACAGGTCTGTTGCCAGTGTTTTAATTCATTTTGTAATATTTATTTTTGAGCCATTTGTTCAGATGCGAGAATTGGTGGCGGCTGGAAAGATTTTGACAACACACCCTAAAGCCCTAATCTCGCACCAAGTGACTGCCTCTTGGTTTTGCATTTAAAGAAATCACTAGCAATGCAAAGTTTGAAACACATTACAAAGAAAAGTTTGAAAACGGTTTAAAACATTCCCGGTGGACTATATTGGCTATAATGGATGGTGTAAACTACATCTATATTCAAAATGTAAAACAAGGATATCTGTAAAATTTCTGCCGGTTCAGAGAAACTTGAATTACCTTGCTATTTATTAGCTTATTAAGTGTTTTGATATAGAGTGAGAAAAAAAGACCAAAAAGAAAGTGTGGGATGGTTAGGGTGCCTTTTTAAGTGGAAGAGACTGCATGGATCAGATTTTTTTATTGCCTACGAGTATGCGTGTAAAAAAATGTTTGGCAAAAAGTAAAAAATTGTTTTTTGCATTCTTAGCTTTAGAGAAAGCATATAACAGTGTGATAAGAAGCAAGTTATAGAATGCATTGAATAAATGTGGTGTTGAATGTAATAATAATAAGTTAATATGTCGTATTGTGTTAATGTACACTGAGAGTAGAGCCAGCCAGCAGAATCAATGGTGCCTAGACTGGGTGGTTTAATATTACAAAAGGGGTGAAGTAATTATGTGTAATGTCACTCTAGTTATTCAATATTTATACAGATTCATGTGTTAAAAGATCTCTGAAGGTCATTGGGTGGCATAAGAATATCAAACGGGAATGTATGTGAACTGTTGTATGCTGATGACATGGTAGTGTTAGCCGAGAATGAAAATGAATGTATGAAGAGATAGGAAAATTTGGCACTCTATCTTTTCTGCTTATTTCAACAGGGAAGGAGTGTTCGGTTTTGATTATATGTAATAGATTGATGCATAAGTAACGTCGTTTTTTTTACGTAGACTGTGGTATATTTTTTTCACCAACTGTGTTAACAGATGTTCTTAATGGTGTCTTTCTATCATATAAAGGAGGGTTTCTTGTAACATTTTTTTCAGTTTACCGTTAGCGGTTGAGCTATACAGAGCCCTTGTGAATTTTTAAAATGTCAGAGAAAAGAGTGCATATTCGACACTGTTTACTTTTTGAATTCGATAAAGGCCACAATGCAACTGAGGCAAACAAAAACATACATGATGTGTACGGCAGAGGTGCTATCGATGTTCAAAGCAGTCAACGATGGTTTGCTAAATTCAGATCTGGGAATTTATCAACAGCTGATGAAGAAAGATCGGGACGCCCTTCAACCACCGATGATGATGTACTGAAAGCCATACTTGAAGCTGATCCCCGTCAAAATATCAGGGACATCGCATTGACGATGGGTATCGATCAATCTACGGTGGTGAGGCATCTGCATCGCATTGGAATGGTTTTCAAGTATGACGTGTGGGTTCCGCACGAATTGTCACCCGCAAATCTGTTAGACCGAGTTACGACATGTGTTTCCTTGTCTGCGAGACAAGAGCATGAGCCCTTTTTGCATCAGCTAGTGACGGGAGATGAAAAATGGGTTGTGTATAATAATAAAACAAGGAAGCGACACTGGGCCAAGCCAGGACAAGTCCCATTAACCACTCCCAAAGCAGAACTTCATCAAAAAAAAATTCACATTCTGCGATGATAACACAACATAAATTAAAGGAGCTAAATTGGGATGTTTTAAAGCATCCACCTTACTCTCCAGATTAAGCTCCTTCTGATTTTCACCTATTTTTATCTTTACAAAATTATTTAAATGGAAAAAAATTTAAAACAACGGAGGAGGTGAAAACAGCACTAGACACGTTCTTTGCATCGAAACCCGAAAGTTTCTATTCAAATGGGATTAAAAAGTTGACAGAAAGATGGGAGAAAGTCATTAAAAATAATGGAAATTATGTAATTAACTAAATTAATAAAGTATATGCGAAAAAAAAAAATTTTGTTTTCTTGAAAAAATACGACGTTACTTATGCATCAACCTAAAAGATAGATTTTACTTCTAATAAAATTGTCAGATACTAACTACGCTTGGCACATTAGTTTAAACCAAGTATGTCAGCACTTTGGTTGTATTGATATGATATGATGGATATTGGAAATAAAGCAGAGATTTCTTGACAATAACAATATTTATATAGAGAATAAAATGGACATCAATAACTTGGCTACATATGATCATTAAGGATGTGATAATTTTATTTTCTACTAAATTAAAGTGAATTTGAAAGCATTACTTAAAATTCTATTATGTACGCATACATTTTTGTAGTATGATCATTTTGTACAGTCATTGTCAAGCAGTTTGCAAGAGAGGTAATGTATTCTTTATTTTAAGCACTTGTATTTAAAATGGGGATACCACAGAGAGTTAAGCATGAATGTTAGTGCAGCAAGTTCTGTTATAAACTACCTAAGCCGTTACATAAATTAAGAAGTCATACCTTCAGTTTCAAAATGACTGACTTTTAGTTGAGAGCGATTGTCAGAAATTCAGTAATAATTCATAAACTTTGTGAGTTCGTGATAGTGAATCGCCGAACTACTATTAGTGAAATGGAATTGGAATCTATTTTGGTATAACATATAATTTTTTAACTTAAGATTTGTAGAAAGTCAATGACTGACTGGTAGTCCCATTACAAAAATGCTACTGCTCATTAATCACAACTCATTTTGAATTATTTGGTGAAACATGGGACCTCACAAGTCTGGCAGACATTTTATTCACCTGATATGGCTGTATTATATGTTTTCTGGTTGTTTCCAAAACTGTAGATGTCGCTGAATTTTAGTCAGAAAAGTAGTTTTTTAAAATCAGTTCTTTGAAAATAAGAAAATACAAAATTACTAGATATAAAAACAGTAAATGATTCTTCGAGGGTATTTATAAGTTTAGTTTATCTTTTAAGTATAATTAGAATTACAACACGACTTGAAGACAATCCAAATAAAAAAGACTATTTTAGAAAAGGATTTTGAGTATTCCCACCAAAAAGACTGTTGGGCTTAGTAGTAAGTTCCAAGGCGTTGACTAAGATTAAATACTTGATAATCTGATTTTGTAAGATTTGAGATTCTTGCTTTTTGTTTGATTCACTCAGAATAACTTTTTTCAGTTGAATTCTAGCATGTCAACGGTTGACTGAAGATGATTGATGTGATAATATCTGATCGGGAAGGTCGTCCAAGATGAGCCTTGAACTTTGATAGCTTTCGATTTACTTTATTCAATATACTAATTCCATTGCAATCTATATCCATATATAATTTGTTTTTTCATACACTGTTTTGTTATTGCTGTCAATAAACAAGATTATTATTTATATTCCTTCAAATATATTTTAAAATGTCTCGTACATATTACAATTGTCGTACTTACCTTTTCATGAGCAAGAAAAGAGTCATATTTCGTCCAAAACCTTCGGAATTAAATCTCAATGGCAAAGCATCAGGATACAACTGCATTGATCCTGGTAACTGTGGCATGTAATCGGCAAATACGCTGTACATGGCAACAACGTTCGGATGGGGTGGGAGTCTAGTATTATTCTTCCTTAATCTATAAAAGATTTTACATTTTAAATTAACTATTGAACTCATAAAAACAAAACAATGTACAATAAGATGAATATTTGCAAAAAATAATGTTAATAACGATATTATCAGCATTTGGGCAATTTGAGGCAGCTAAAAAAACTGATTTTACGAACATAAAAAATATATTGATTTGTTTAAATTCCCAAAATAATGGTAAAATTTTCTGAACCAAAGAGCTCTATAGATAGAACCTCAAAGAAATCGGTTTCTGACATTGATCAAATTTTAAGATATATTAATATAATTTAGTAACATTGCTTGGATTTCGTAAGAAAGATTTTTGCGATTTATCCAAATAAGGTAATTAATTTAATAAATTTATTTATATATGCATTTTAAAAGTAAAATATACAAGCCGAATTCTAGATTTATTCTTTCAGACTCTTAACAACAGGTTCAGAGAAACAATACAAAACGTTAACAATGGGTTTGTACAAAATCAGAGCAAACCAGCTGAATAACACCATTGTTTTAACTTTTCAATCTTTGACAGCTAAACATTATATATTATGGATATTATCAGCATTCTAGGTGTATATGATCTTGTTGAACAAATTTTATAAATATCTTCCACATCTCGGTGAATAAATTGAGGATTAAGCTCCTTAATCAACTTTGCAGGCATAACTGAGCTATTTCACGGAAAGCATCAGTAATCATTGTTCCTATTATTATTTTTAGACTTTTATCTATTATTTCATTTTTTCAAATTTTGTTTTGTATTTTATGTCAACTGTATTAAATGCAAAATTAAATAAATGTCTATATTTTATTACAAAAATCTTTGAAATACATTATCATAAGCATCCAACTTTGAATTTAACCTGAACGGATTAGGTCCCTCATGACCTTGTCTATGGTCTAATTGTTAGTATGTTTTCTTTGAATTTTAGCATTAATAATAATAAAGAACAATTAACATAGCGCCATTTAGAGAGCAGACTCTCCTTAAGAGCATTAAAAGTTATATTCATAACTGGTTTTTAAAACATTTTCAAATTGACTTTTTGTTATTCTTAGTCAGTCGCTGCTTAACCCTTTTAATCCCACGGGACCGATCATCGGCCTCAAAGTTTTCATACAAGTTTTTATGTTGAATAAAAAAAAATTTTTTTTTATGAAATATGAAAAATACTTATTATTTTACTCTACAGGGAGGTCTCCACAAAAAAATTAGGTTTTAAAACTTAATATTAACTGAGATAAAAAATACAATATAAACTAATGTTTATATGCCAAAAAATTCTGGGATTTTCCGCACATTTTATGCAAAATATGCTGGGATTAAAAGGGTTAAAATCAATTCTGAGTGTACTCTTAAATTTATATTTGTTTACTAAACTTGTTTGTTTTGAACACATTTTTTTTAACAAATGATTATAGTTTCAAATTAGTTGGTGAACATTCAAGAATACAAGTGATACTTACGAGCTTTCCCAATAAGAAGTCTCTTCATTGGCAAGAAATCGTCTGGCAGGAACAGTTTCTTGGAACATTGCTCTTAAAATGGCTAATGAACTACTTTGTACATCATAATTAAACATCATTTTCAAAGCAAGAGGGAATTCTGTTAGGTTTGAATATTGCGCCGTGTCGGGTTCCACTTTAAGGGTATCGGTATCAAAAACTTCTTTTTGAGAGCTTTGTTCATTTTGAATGTCATTGATTTTAGCTGCATATACAACAGCTGAACACCCCTTCGCAATAGGATCTCCAATCGATATATCTTGCAAGGTAATGTCATTTGACAAAAGAGTGTCATTCCCATCATCAGTCACCATCACCCATTGGAATTTGGAAACAGCATTCTGGAAAAGAAACATAGTTATAAAAATATTTCATCTTCACTATGTATTGCACCGGGCATTTTATTTTAACTGCTCTCTGTTATGTCTAGTCTGAGTTAATCACAACTTTCATTTGTTTCCTTCGTTTTAAGCTATCGTGTTCAGAATCTTGTTATTTAATATAAAATTGTTAGGAAAAACTCGTATCACTTGACATGTCACTAGATACAAGAAGTTACCTTTCTACTCCTATATATATCATACATTTAAAAAAAAAATTGTTTACTAAATTCATAAAATGGTGGGAGAAAAATTATTCTATTAGTAATGTCATTATGATTCTTTCCCACAATTAAGTTTATCAAATTCTACATACTAGATGATCTTGCCTCTCAAACAATGCACCTAGCATCTATCTCTGCGTAATTTTCATATCTAAGTTCCTGGGTAGAATATCATAAGACATCTAACAAATTCTACATACTAGATGATTTTGCCTCTCAAACGATGCACCTAGCATCTATCTCTGCGTAATTTTCATATCTAAGTTCCTGGGTAGAATATCATAAGACTTCTAACAAATTCTACATACTAGATGATCTTGCCTCTCAAACGATGCACCTAGCATCTATCTCTGCGTAATTTTCATATCTAAGTTCCTGGGTAGAATATCATAAGACTTCTAACAAATTTGCTATAATTGTGAGCATAATTTGTAAAAAAAAGGGATAAATACACATTAAAAAGATTCTACTCAAAAGCCATGTCAATATTTTATTGAAATACCGAACAAGCACACTTCTTTTATACACATACAAAAATATCAAACTGTTGTTAAATTAGTAGAATTTTTCTTATGTTTTTTTCATTTCTCTCTGTACAAAAACAATCCTTCAAAGAAAATAAATGTCAGATTTTAATCTATCTCATGTGTGAACATAAAAACCAATCAGATTTTAAATTATTTATGAGTACAATATGAGTATCATTGGTATGTTTGCGTTATCAGTTGAATGCTGAATTTTAGTATGTTTTTGTTATCTATTCTTTGTGGTTTTAAGAGAGTAAATTTTATATTTTATCAGAAATATAAACAATGATAAGTATATATTATATTTTATTAGAATGCAAAATAAAACAAACTATTTATTTTAAAATAGTTACTGATAATTAAAGGAGGGGGAAAGAGAAAAAGGTGTTTATTTAATTTCAAACCATTAACATACGCGGTGTATACCGCTGGTCCATTTCGCAAGCACTAAAAGCCACTCAGAATCTGAGTTTCAGTTTCCATTTCCATAGGTATCCAGATTTATTTAAAAAGGGTTTCAGTTTGGTTTTCACTTAAGGCCACTTGAACATCTTTCTGGTAGGTTGAAAGAGATTACGACATGGCAATAAACTAGGTTAAAGGTTTTACTGTATACAATGAAATTATAACAAATCTAAATGTTATCAAATCTTATATTTAGGTAAAAATTGTGAATAAGGATATGCAAAGAAAATAATTATGTAGTTTTTGGTGTAAAAATAAATATAAGTTAGTTGAAACTTCAATATAACTAATATCACATTTTTATATAGATTACTGTGTCATATTGAAAATTAAAAATGTATAAAGATTTTCCTTCTATTTTGAAATGTCTTTTAATAGTAAATTTATTTTTCCCCATTAAAAATAAGTCAACAACTAACATTTAACTAGGAAATAGAAAATTAATTGACTAAAAAAAGAATCAATCAGAATTCAATTAAAAAAACAGTTTTTAATTTTGATGACTAAGAAATGTTATATATGTATAGGACTCGTATATATATAAAATATCCAATCCATATTTCATCTGTTCAGAGATACGGAAAATTTGCACTATTTTATATGAAAAAAAATGAAGGTGGAATTTAACTATAAAATAGGCATTTAATCGACTTTATATCCTTTGATATTAATGACTGATCTGTGATTCTTCAATGCAAATAAACCAAAATAATATGGTTGGTAGGTTGGGTATTTTTTACAATTATATGTCCATATATAGTAGAAAAAGATGCCAATGGATTAAGCTCATAAGAAAATATGAACCCTGAGAGATAAATTATAGAGCGAGATTTTGTACACTGTTTCTTAAAATATTTTTTTTATATTTATTTGGAAGGCATTCAACTCAAGTATATGGAAACTTGCCATTATTTTTATTTATTTAAAATAAGAACAAAGTCAGAATGTGATCAATGCTTTCATAATAAATTATTGTATCAGGTGTACAAATAAGTTTCTGCTGTTTTTTATCAAAAATTGGGCATTTATTGTGAAAGAACGGAACCTCAAGTTTTATTCGAAGTATTTCCCATCGCTTGCCACTACTTTTTCCCATCTTTCTGGCAGTATACGGATACCGCGTCGGAAGAATGCTTCATCTTTTGAGGCTATCCACGAATCGACCCAATTTTTGGTATCTTCATATGATGTGAAGTGATGCTCAGACAGGCCATGCGTCATCGATCAAAACAAGTGGAAATCAGAAGGAGCAATGTCTGGTGAATACGGCGGGTGGGGTTAAACTTCCCAATTGAGTGTTTCCAAATAGGTTTTGACCGGCGCCGCAACATGTGGACGAGCATTATCATGCAGGAGAATAATTTTGTCGTGTCTGGAGTAGTAGTGTGCGCGCTTTTCCTTGAGTGCTCGACTCAATCTCATCAATTGTGTTCGGTAGACAGCCCCAGCAATGGTTTCGTTCGGTTTGAGCAACTCATAATACACGACACCGAGCTGATCCCACAAAATTTATTTTTTATTTATTTATTATTACACGTGACAAGAAATATACATAATTTGTGAAAAAACAACAGGTAATTTAATTTGGACATACAATTTAAATGGATCTGGGTTTGTTGTCTTTCATTTGTCATATCCCCAGTAAACTAGGCCTTTGCCTGTATCTCACTGAGGATATAATACACAACAAGAGTTTTTTCCATGAATATTTGGCTACGCCGTAGATGTTGAAGCATGGCCAGGGGAAAGGGGGTCTCAATGATTTCTTCCTTTTTGGATTATCATAGTGGATCCATTTTTCCTCACCAGTGACTATACGGTGCAGAAAACCCTTTCGTTTATGCCTGGCAAGCAGCATTTCACATGTGGAAAATCGGCGTTCAACGTTTCTCGGTGTTAGTTCATATGGAACCCAATTTCCTTGTTTTTGAATCATTCCCAATGATTTCAACCGATGTGAAATTGCTTGTTGAGTCACTCCCAATGTAAGTGCAAGTTTTTCTTGCGTTTGGCACGAATCTTCGTCCAATAATACTTCCAATTCCGCTTTTTCGTACACTTTCGGCCTTCCGCTACGTTCTTTGTCTTCGATGTCAAATTCACCGTTCTTAAACTTTTGAAACCACTCACAACTTCTCTCACTTACGGCAGCCTCACCATATGCTTCTACAAGCAATCGATGCGCCTCAGCTGCAGATTTCTTCAAATTGAAGAAGAAAATCAAAAGTTCTCGCAAATGACACTTATTCGGCTCAAAACTTGACATTTTCGCACACAAAAGAATATATTATACTGACAAAAATTCACAAATATTTCAAGGTTATGTTGTTGACAGATGTCCAAACTTACGACAATGACGTTTTACATCTGACAATTTTAACCATAACTTACTGGTGGCGCCAACTTTTGTCAAACAGCGGCGGCTTATTTGTACACCTGATATTTTATATTGCAATTTAATTATTGAAACATTTCAATATTCTTTTGTGTATCATGACCTCAATGCTGAGGAATGTGACACATAGAGGAATTGTTGTATGTCATGTAATACATCTCCAGTTCTCTCGGCATTCTGTTGTCAATAGAGCTTGTAGCAAAGGCAGGTTCGTAGCACTCTTCACATGGTCGCTTCAAAGTATACGTGATCTATCTGTAGCCATGCTAGCTACAGATAGATCACGTATACTTTGAAGCGACCATTTGAATTTGCATATTTATTTCATAAATGTCAAAAATTTAAAAAAATCTGCTCGTAATTTTCGTCAGCGCAGATTTCAATATTAAATGTTGCACAAGATAATGCCATAATCTGTAGTCCTTTTATCTTTTTCAATCCTTAATTAAAATGAAAAGTTTGATATCTAATGAAATATTTAATATCGAGTACTGTACAAACTTATTAATTTGAGTAAGTAAAATAAATGACTAGGGGGTCGACGGTTTTCAAAGTTTTGGGTAAAGGGGTCTGCGGCCGAAAGTTTAGGAACTCTTGTTCTACACGGTGAAATAGTTCTGATATTTCATCAAAGGACTTGGCAACAAGTAATTAAATATAATAACAATCATAATAAAATATGATAAATTTAACTACACATCTGTCATTTGGTTTCTGTCAACAGTTAATTTGTCTGAAGACTGCCTAATGAACTGTTCGTGAAGATCTTATTATGAAAAAGATAATTATACTCGTATTTTAGTTTGAAGGTAAATATTACAATTCACCATATATTTTTTGATGGTTTCACTTTCCATGTGAATCAAAAGATGGATGAATCAAGTTGTGTCACCAGCAAGCAAGTGAAGCTGTTCTAAGTCTCCCAAAAGATGGATGAATCAAGTTGTGTCACCAGCAAGAAAGTGAAGCTGTTCTAAGTCTCCCAAAACATGGATGAATCAAGTTGTGTCACCAGCAAGCAAGTGAAATTGTTCTAAGTATCCCAAAAGATGGATGAATCAAGTTGTGTCACCAGCAAGCAAGTGAAGCTGTTCTAAGTATCCCAAAAGATGGATGAATCAAGTTGTGTCACCAGCAAGCAAGTGAAGCTGCTCTAAGTCTCCCAAAAATGTGTATAGAGGACATCGGTTAAATAAAAAAATCAAAGTTAAATTGTCATACTCTGAGTTTATTATTTACCATAAACTTAGGGCCATGTATACCATAATTTTAAATATATTACAAATAATTCTTACTCGAATTTCCCAGCATAGTCCTTCCAATTCATCTTCACGGCTCAAAACTCCACTTCCAGCAGCCAACGATACACCTACAAAGGCAAACAAGGGTGCAGCATCACCAAAAAATAACCTAAAAATAAATAAGATCTGAATTCTGTGTTAATTTTATTTCTCTTAATTAGTTTTACACTCAATTCTTCAAATCAACCTACATAAATTCTTTCTAAGTATTTATGTAGGGATGCTCGAAAACTTTTACAGCATTATTAGATAATTTTTAGGATTTGTTGATACGGTCAAGTGTTTTGAAATATGACAAATGTTTCAAAAGCTTGGCAGCCTTCTTTGTAAATGAGCATAATGTGTGTGTTCACTAAATTCTGTAATGTTTTCTGATATTGTGGAGTGCTTATTATTAAATGATGAAACAAGTCATATTTGCTGCTGGAAGTCTAGTGTAGTAACCTGTACAATTGACCTTGATTAAGGTAAAAACAAAATTCACACACATATTGTGTAACATTTTCATTGTATACGGAACAACCCGACAGGCTTATTGCTACAAGTAGAACCTTTTGCAATCAACCAGTAAAATATTAAAAAGGCCTTTATATGTTTTTTCAACAAAAGGCTTTATGCAGTTGTACAATAAAAAATATATGCGAGAAACAATAAATAAATCTATTTATTAAATGCATTTCTTTAGGACAAAAACAAAAAGGATGCACTATAACCTAATTTTTTATTCTTATTGTATTTAGCTTTCATTGTATGAAGTATAATGTAACAGGTTTATTGCAACGTGACAATCTCTTAAAACCAACCACAAATATGTTTGAGGCCTGTAATGAAAACCAGACAGATACCCTTTTTGAAATAAAATTGGGTACCAACGGGAATCGAATAAAAACCTCTGGGTTGAGACAGGTATCTCAGAAACTAGGCCACGGCGGTATATTAGTTCATGTTTACAATATTACAAACATGTACCATATACGAGGGTAGTCCCAAAAGTACCCGACCTAACAAAGAAAACACAAAAAATTTGGGAAAAAATATTTTTATTTCTCAACATAGTCTCCCTTCAGCTCGACACACTTTTCCCAGCGATGTTCAATAGCTTCGATACCCTGTTTATAGTGAGAACCGTAGAGCGCCTCAAAATAGCCATCAACCTTAGATTCCACCTCTTTATTGTTGGCAAATCTTTTACCACCGAGCCATCTTTAAAGTTTGGAAAAAGAAAATAATCCGAGGGGGCTAAATCTGGCGAATAGGGTGCGTGAGGAAGCAACTCGAACTTTAATTCATTGATTTTGGTCCCTGCGATAACGGATGTGTGAACTGGTGCATTGTCTTGATGAAACACTTTCTTTTTCGCCAAATGCGCCCGTTTTTTCTTGATTTCATCACTCAAACGCTGCAATAAGTTCGCATAATACTCGCCGTTGATTGTTTTTCCTTTTTGAAGATAATCAATGAAAATTATCCCACGCGCATCCCAAAAAACTGTCGCCATGACCTTGCCTGCAGATGGAACTGTCTTCGTCTTTTTTGGAGCCGATTCTCCCCTTTCAGTCCATTGTTTTGACTGTTCCTTCGTCTCAGGTGTGAAGTGATGGACCCATGTTTCATCCATGGTTATGAATCGACGCAAAAACTCGACAATATTGCTGCGAAACATCGTCAAACACTCGATTGAAACATCCTCACGATGCTGTTTTTGTTCCATTGTGAGCAAACGCGGCACCCATCTCGCGCACAGCTTTCTCATGTCCAAATTTTCAGTCAATATGCGATGTACAGCACTTTTTGAAATGCCTACCATGTCTGCTAGCTCGCGCACTTTCAATCGACGGTCATCCAATACCATTTTGTGGATGATTTTTAATTTGGATGTATTTTAATTGAATACATAATTTTTTTAATTCAATAAAAAATATAAATTTTAATTATTTTATACTAATTAGATTACTTTTTCACAACAAAATAATGAAGGATCACAAAACCTAAATAATCAGCTGTCAAACTAGGATTAATAAAATAATTTAATGACAGTTGTGAGGACAAAAATAATAGATATTTCGTAAGATATAATAAATGTTATAATTACCTTCGCGTAACCAGTCGCTTTACTTGAGAATTCACACAATGGCTAACTTTACAAAGAACATTCTCAATGAAAAGCTTTCTGGCATGGAGACCAGCTGATATTCCGACATTTCTTAATGCAGAATGCCGAGGGACCGACTGACCACCACGAAAATTGCTGTTAATTATTATTGATTTAGATTTATACACGCTATGATTGGGAATATTTGCGCTGTATCTGTTAGAAAATAAGAGCCTCTGAAGATGGCGACCATTATTAATTAGACGAGAACAAAAATATCTGAGTGACATTGTTTACGAAACTTATAGGCGAATTGGAAACAAGATGTTACACAAACGCAATCATTGGCGATGCAAGTATTTAAAAATGAAGTAATAAAAGTAAAAAACTTCTACAAAAATAGAGATGACGACGTTGTGCCGACTCGAACATTCGAATTCGTTATAATCGCAACGCAATAAATTGAGATATTATTTTTTCGCTGTTTGACACATACTCGCGGTGTTGACCTTTAAAATAAAAATAAATATAGCTTTTAATAATGGCAATTTATCTAGACACTGAATTTTTGTGGCTTACTTATTTGTGGATGGGTTGACATTTTATTGGACCTTTGAAAATCATTTTTTCGAATTAGGCGATTGCCTTTTATTTTTATGCAGACATCGTCCGAGTGTCATTCCTGAATGTTGTTGTTGTTTAAATGGAAAGAAGCTACTTTGTATGATGTGAAAGGATTTTTCAAGTTGTCGTGGGGCGTTTTGGAGTATTTTCCGTTTACGAGCTTGCCACCATTCCGAAGAAAAAAAAATCTCTTCATAATGGGAAAAGTATGGCACTAGTAATAAGCAAATTGGTATATGTATATATTAAAACGTGGTTATTGTCATTGCTAGGAAGATATACTTTGTTTTATTATAAAATATTTCCTGGAAAGAAAATGGAAATAAAGTTTTAATTTATATCTACAAATTTTTTTTTACGATTGTTTTTACGACTTCCATGACCTAGTTGGTAAGACGCCTATCTCCCAGCCCGGAAGTAGTGAGTTCAAATCTCGCTGGAACCCAGTTTTTTTTAAAAAGGATTCCAGTCTCGTTTTCACTAAAGGCATCTTTAATATCTTTCGGTTGGTTGGAAGAATTCGACACATGGCAATAAGTCATCCAGGTTTTACTGTATACAAAGAAAGTGTAATACAATACAATATTTTTAAATAAGTACATGTTTACATGATGTAAATATATAGAAAATTTTACCATTGTTCTGATTCATGACGCGGTTCATATTTGTAAAATCAAGAATAGAAAACGTGAAATCGATTATACACATATTGTAGATAATCTTGAATACTAAATTGCTACATAATACTCTTGGCGAAACCAAGAGGAATCCGCACAACGCTTTGGGTAGCACTTTTTAATTGAGGCAGATAAAGAATCGCCATCGGAATGAGACGGGTTAGAGGCCTGCGCAGCATAGTCATCATGGGTAGGGGCGCGGCCAGTTTCTATCCTGAATAATTCAGTAAAATGTTTTTTTTTCGATGTTATTTTGTTTTTTTCCGCTTTGGGTTGATGAATCTCATCACGATGGGTGACTGGTAGTCAGGTGACATGTCTATAGGCGTATCAACGTATATAAATTTCTGTGTGATTGGAGCCGAAAAGAAAAACTTTTTTACCCATGTGAACAATGTTGGATTAAGATTCATGCCGACGCGTATTTTTTTATGAAGCACTCCAACGCTATATGCCTCCTCACGCTGCGATCAGCCTGGACCCCCAGATTTTATCAGATTGTCACGGGTGACATATGACAGTGACGGGTAACCTATGACACGCGTGTCAGAGGTGACACGCCAATACATTTTAGGTGACACGCATCATTTACGAATGATCTTCACCCAAGAACGAACGCCCAAGAATGCGCTTTCTTCGCTCGTATGTTTTCGCAGAATATCAAGATAGCACCTGGGCTCAAGATTTCGTTGACTCGAGGTCCAAACTCATGATTCTAGAAAGAAATCGTTAGGAGAATGAAGAAGAGTACAAGATATTTTGAATGCTTCGAATCGATTACCGAACACGTTTGGCACTCTGAAAAATCTAGCGATGGCTTTACTCACAATATTTTCCTCAACGTACTTTTTTGAGACCTTATTCTCGGCGCTGAATAATATTAAAACAAATAAAAGAAACCGATTGGCTGATGAAGTTTGTAACGCTTGCTTGTGTTTAAAATGTACGAAATACCAACCTTCAATTGAAGATTTAGCAAATGTAATTCAGCAACAAAAGGTCACTATAATGTAATGTAATAATTATTGGTTTTTGCTTTTTAATAATAATAAATAAATAGTTAAAAAACAAAACTCGTTCATTCACTAGGGCTGCAAAAATTATTAATATTCCTAGATGTGACACGGCACCCGGGTCAAGCCAGGTTTTTTCAGAATTTTGACACGCCGAGCTAAAAAGATTACCCATCACTGACATATGATAATCTCATCGAAATGACACAGTTGTTATATGTTACTGTTAATCGACACCCCGAAGGTGCCGCGACCGGCACCTGTCATTTCGTTATTTAATATTATTTATAAATAATTTTAAATAATGAATTGACAGTTTTAATGTGTTTATTCGGAAAGGATTGTATGCTTGATATGTTTTATACATACGAGTATGTAGGGTTAGTCTTTTAATGTAAGTTAGTCATCAGGGCAGGTCAATAATCCAAATTGTTGTATTTTTATAATATAACAAAGCGCGACGTAAATTTCAAAAGATTACGTACTAAGCCGTGAACTTGACAACAGTCCATCAGGTAAATTAAAATAAAATTGTACGAGTAATTAAATTAAATTGTTTGAATTTTTTCTTATCTTTATTGCTGTAATACGTTGCATTGTTGCATGAAAACTTGAAACTCCTATCTGAAATATTTGAGGTATCGGAAAATGCTGTAATCGTGTAAGGATTTTCTATTTGATAATCATAACATATAATAACGAGAAAAAATGAATTTGAAAATCATACTCGTAAAAATGATATATCTGTCACATTTCCTTAAATATATTTTTTTTTCTCATCATTAGCTTGTAATATAGCTCATAACCATTGAATAATTGTAATTATAATGATCACATGTTTTATTTGTACAATGGCTGTTCACGTGTCCAATTATCAATTATCATGGTTATCCTTGCGTGGGACATGATGGAGAGCGACACAATCTCGGTTGTCGGTTTTGTATCGAGGAAACGGGAGGTTGTGCTGCAAATTATGTTCAATTGGTTGTTATTCACAGCCGCCATTGTCCAGACAACCTCAGATGCCTTTTCTTCTTTCAACTTCCGGACGATTTTCTATTAATTATGTTTCCTCTTAACTTTAAATGGAATTAGTAACAGTAAGTATTTACTGTAATCTTTTAATGACGCGTTTATGGTGTATTTTTTTATTTCTAAGGGTAGATGTAGAAAGAACCACTTTCTGAAATGAACCGAATAAACTCTGTAGAACTACTTGCACTGAGAACAACGCACGGGGTTACAATGTATGACATATTACGGAATTAAGTGATTAGGGATGAATGTGAACACTCAGCACTCAGATATTTTTGGACATGTACAACGAACGAACAAACCAAATATACAGTGCAAACACGAGTGGGAGACGTGGTAGAGCAAGATCAATAATAGTGTGGTTGGATCAAGTGATAGATATTTTGAATAAAGGAAATGTAAAAAGACAGAGAAATCGCAAGAGTTGGAACAGACGATGTATGGATGTAGAAGAGGCGAAATATGTGTGTCGCAATAGGAACGTCCGGCACTCTATCCACTCTTCCTACCCCGACAGCAGAAACGGTGTGATATGATGTATATACGAGTATGTGTTTGAGCGTTTAAACATAATCATAGCCTTGTAATCTAATTTAGCCTTATCGATATCCCTTCGCTTACTTTTTTTTGCATAAAAGATAATGGAATTTTTCTTAAATATCGATAAACAGAATCTTTCAAGAAGTTTAAACTAAGCAAGAAAAATATTGCAATGATGGTAGCCAATCTCTGGTGACAGACGGAACTTCGAGAAGAAAAAAACTTAGCGTTCATAACAATGAATTTAATATTCATGAATTTATTCGTATGGTAACCCTTAAGAATTCCCAAATTGGTGATCCAGACATAACATATTGAAAGCTGTGGCTGGAGGACGATATTGTCTTAAGTTCCTTTGATTAATTGAGCCTTTGGGTCTAGAACCACTGGAGTAGGCAAGGAATTCGCGATTCATGATCGCACGTGTTTGGAATACAACCCCGTATATTAATAGATGGAATATAACCCCGTATATATAATATTATTAATAGGTGGAATACAACCCCGTATATTAATATGTGGAATACACCCCCGTATATGTTATTAATAGGTAGAATACAACCTCGTATAACACTAGGGTGTGTGAATATTATTACCAGACGAGTTTTTTTTACTAGAGAAGTACTTTTTTTGGTACCATAAGACATCGTGGCCTAGTTGGTAAGACGCCTGTCTCCCAGCCCGGAGGTTGCGGGTTCAAATCCCGCTGGGACCCAGATATCTTTAAAAAGGATTCCAGTCTTGTTTTCATTTAAGGCCTCTCTTACATATTTCTGGTTGGCCGGAAGAGATTTCCACATGGCAATACACCCGCCAGGTTGTACTGTATACAACGAATACGAGCATAATACAATACAATACATCAAGTCCGATACCCCCCGGGTGAGGATCAAGCGTCTTGTCAACTAGACTACAGAGGTCGTCAGCATAGTTGGTAAGGAAATTAAATAAGAAAAGAGAAATAGAGGTTTCAGGGAAAAAATCATAAGTCTTAAGGCTGTTAAGCATGAATCAATCAATGTATGCAATTAGCCGATGTCAGTCAATATTATGAACACGTTGTATTATCAGAAAAATTTTGTACGCAATCAACCAATAAAATGGAATAACGCAAAAAGCTGGAACTCAATTAGTCAAACCATTTAGATTCCTCCGTGGCTAAATTGGTAAGACACCTGTCTTCCGACCAAGAGGTTGCGGGTTCGATTCCCTTAAGTACTCATTTTTTTTATAAATTGTCAGTCTTATTTTATTTTCAAACCTCTTTAACATCTTTGTTTATTTATTAAGCACTTTATTGTATAACACATTGGCAAGCTTATTGCAAGGTAGTAAACTCTTCCAACTAACCATACTAAAGTAAGTAAACGTAAATATTATAATTAAGTAAAGCATGGTAATGCTCGCAAAATATATTCAAATCATTTTTTATTTGTACAAAACTCACGATCAGCGTCCACAAAAGCAGTAAAAACGAGACATCACCATTAAAGAAAAGAACAGGGGACGCTGAAGGGAAAATGAGAATCGGGAATGAAACACGTAAAATTAAGAGTATTTTTCTATCGCATTTTAAAAAAATACTAATGACGAAGCGAATCTTATATTATTTGATTACTTTTTGGACAGTCAAGGACGACTGCTCGAGTCTCACTGCATGGACAGTAAACGACGACGTATAAAAAGAAGAGCGGTGAACTGGAAAGCCAATAAAACATTTCTGCTTGACATAGAGTACCATACCTCATCTTTCTTGCTGGTTTCATGATGCCAGTACACCAGGTTGTACTATATACAACGAGAGCGTAATACAATAATACAGTATAAATATCAAGTCATATGCATTCTGCAACCTACATGCAACCCGTCAAGCATCTTTAAATGAGTTTCGTTGTTTCTCTTGGACAGACAAGGATGACTGCTTGAGTTTCACTTCATGAATGGTACAGTAAAGGACGACGTAAAAAAAGAAAAGCAGTAAACTGGAAAAGTCAATAGACAGTTCCCTCTGAGTGTTTACCTCTCAGTAAATCTAAGCCAGAATTCATCGTCCAGCCTGAATAATAAATACTAATTTCTATCCTTATAATTCCGTGATTTGTTTCAGAGTCGGACTTCATACGACCCAAACTTTAAAATGAGGTAAGTAATGAAACCATGTGGCTCTTATTTAAGGAAGATTCTATAAATTTGTGTGAAATCTAGCTTTAAAACTTTTTTTTTTCAGTATTAAGATTTAGTTTTAAGTGTTAAGGTCGGATAATGAATTCGGGCATAATTCTTAGTATTTGTGCTTTTTTAGTTTTTCTTGATCAAATTTATGAATAGAATGACCTCTGCAAATATTTGGCTAGTAATTATAAATTTTCAAGATATTTCCTTTATTATTTTTTTTCCATAAAATTCAGAAGGCAAACAAACATCGTTTGTGTTTATGCTACGGAAGTATTAAATGATTTGATAATGCTATAGAGAAACAATAATCATTGTATGGGAACATGATATCGTGTCAGTCGGCTTTTCTAGCCGCAGCATCCAGTGTTATTGTACACAATGCACAATTCATTTGTTTAGAATATTGCATCCTATCTAACGTTATCCGATTTAGACGTTATCTGAAGTTTGACGATTTTACAGAATCTGATGAAGTAAAATTATTCAAGATTCGCGTAGAAGATTTAATTATTATCTTATTGTGTAACAATGGTTGTCATTTTCGTAGATATTAGTTTGTTTTATATAATCGAATTTGGGATATAAATTGCTAAACAAATTTTTACTTTCCGTGTTACACATTAGTATTTTGATGTAGTATAATCTGAAAGATAAATGTATCCTGAATTTTCAATTATTTTTTGGAAGATGTTGATACGATATCCATTGATTACATTTTATGTCGTGATATACAATATAATAAATAGTTGAGTGAGTTTATAATATATTTTTGCGACGCCTTTATTGCAAATAGCATGGATTTTATCCATGACAGTATTCCACATTTTTAAACCAGGGAAAAATAGCAAACCCATTGGTGATTCACATACTTTGGTTTTATGTGCTGGACAATACCATCATCTTCTAGTTGGTTCTCTTCATACTTATCTGATAGAACTCAGAGAGTCAAATTGGGTGATAGTGTATTTAGTGAGCCTCTTTTTGTGAGATTCGGAGTACTCCAAGGTAGTGTTCTGGGACCTATATTGTTCTTGATCTATGTCAATCAGTTGTGTAATCCTTCTATCAGGGGTATGATTATTACTTTTGTGGACGACACGGTTCTTCTGTTCGAGGGCCGAACATGGGATGATGTATTTTCAAAGGCTAACGAAGAATTACGTGTAGTTAAAGAATGGATGGACTCAAATTTATTGACTCTAAATTCCCAAAAAACTAAATACATCACATTTAGCATATCTACAAGAACTCAAGCACCTACAAATAAATACATAACACTGCACACTTGTTCACCCATGGCTGACTGTAGTTGTGTTTCTTTGGAAAGGGTTGATAGTATAAAGCGCCTTGGAGTTTATGTTGATCAGTTCCTTCGTTGGGAGATCCATATTAACACTTTGAGCACAAAAATCAGAAAACTAGGATACATATTCCGTACGATTCGAAATGTGCTCAGTGAAAATATTCTTAAAAGTATATACTTCGCCTTATGTCAGTCAGCACTTTCTTACGCTATGTCAGTTTGGGGGGGGGGGGGGGGTGCACCTTAACCCAAAAACACATATTGCAGGTTTCCCAAAAATTGATTGTGAA
This sequence comes from Odontocerum albicorne, assembly GCA_949825065.1. NCBI lineage: Eukaryota > Metazoa > Arthropoda > Insecta > Trichoptera > Odontoceridae > Odontocerum > Odontocerum albicorne. The sequence goes on along the minus strand of OX463843.1, from coordinate 21,499,328 downwards.
AATAATTAATAAACTTCCTGCCCGGTATCCCACGGCGGAGCTTTTCAGAGAGTTTCGGGTCCTGAACATAGCCAATTTGCATCTCAAATCCATTCTCTGGCACTACCATCGAGAGGAAGGGAAGATGCAAACTCAGCAGAGACACATGACACGCATGGCACCTAATGAAATGTTCACCATCCCTAGAGTTAAAACCTCTTTTGCCCGAAGGCAATATGCTTATTTGGCTCCCATGACATACAATGACGTGCCGAATTCAATAAAGGTAAAGGGAGGAAAACCATTTAGACAGTCGATCGGAGCGGGGTTGTTATTGCGACAGGATTTTGAGTACTTGGGGTTTCAGGATGAATGACGTGTGGAAAAGATTTCTGTGGGCTCTTGAGTGTGGGTTTCTTTTTGTTGTTTTAATTTTTGTTGTTATATATTTGTATTTCTGTATATTTTTGTTTTTATTTTTATGATTGTGTGCGGTATATTATGGGATGAACATTTTTGGTCTTTCTGGAGTGATGATGTGTGAGGAGTTTTATTTCGCATGATGTTTCCATTTGTAAGTGTAAGTGTGAGTGTGAGTGTCACTGTTTTAAGGTTGATGAGAATGTGCAACGGAGTTTTGTTTTTGTGTAATCAAAAATCGGAAAGAAGTATCGATTTATTTTTTCATGCTAAATAGCCTCAGTAAGATACAAGCAAAAGCCTAGTTTACTGGGGATACGACAAATGAAAGGCAACAAACCCAGATCCATTAAAATTGTATGTCCAAATTAAATGACCTGTTGTTTTTTCGCAAATTATGTATATTTCTTGTCATGTGTAATAATAAATAAAAATAAAATAAATCATGAATTACGATTGTTTTCATCTATTTTTACATCTATTGTTTTCATATATTTTCCGTATTCACGAACTTAAGAGCATCACCACTCGTACAATGAAGGACCTTGTTGAATAAATTTTCTGATATCGATATCTTCCATATCTTGGTGGATAAATTAAAGATTAAATTCATAAATAAACTTTGTAAGCATGTCTGAGGCACTTCACTTGTCCCTGTCATTATGGTACCTGGTATGACTTTATAATTTATGGATTCATAAATAAACTTTGTAAGTATGTCTAGAGTCACTTCACAGGGAGGCTTGATGCACTTCACTTGTCCCTGTCATTATGGTACCTGGTATGACTTTATAATTTATGGTAATTCATAAATACACTTTGTAAGTATGTCTAGAGTCACTTCACAGGGAGGCTTAAAGCACTTCACTTGCCCCTACGCAATGCTTATTTTTATGGTATGGAATGGGCACTTACATATTTTTCGATTGTGTGAAAGTTATATTTGCAGTTAAAATATAATTTCTAAATGTTTAACAGAAATGCACATTGAGTATTTGATGATATTTAAAATTTCGTAAACTGTTTAGCAGAAAATCTCATTTTTAAAAATTTCGAACTTACCACTTTGTACTAGAAACTCTACGATATGTTATACGATTTATGAATATTTCGCTAAAATTATATTTTTTGTATCTTCTTCGATCGCATCATGCAGTTTTTCATGTATCTACTCGTATATGAGTAAAACAATTTAGTATATGAAATTTTTATACAAATTTTCTTCTGCTGAAACTTTATGTTTTACAAAGCCATGGGGCCAACACGTGTGAACGAAGCCACTGAAAAATGTTGAATAAAGGTTTATTAATAAATATTATATTTCCTTCCCCTTTTAGGAGCTGTGTTCCTTAAAGGAGAGATGATGATGATTTGTTGATAAATAAAACTCGTTTTAGATCGCAATGCGGAAAAAGACATTTATTTGATAGACGTAGGTATTTATACTATTCTTGAATGTGTGCGGGAATGCGTGCGCGATATGCCGCCGTCTCGCTTCTGCATTCGCACTACGATTAATGTCGTATGTAAGTATCATTCAGATTTGGGAACTGGCGCGACAGATGTGCTGCCCTCTCGCTCTAACATGGAATGCGCTCCACGCCCGGCAATGAGTTGAATGACCGGCGTGTGGACCTTGCACTTTGTTTGTTTTGAATTGTCAAGGTATGCAAAGGTCGGATCGCCGGTCATTGACCGAGCGTGCGAACGCCACACCCTCTTCAAAACTCATTATCTCCGAATCCTAGTTAGTAAAACACCTATATTCGAATCCGGAGGTTATGAGTTCGATCCCCGTTGATTCCCAAATTTAAAAAAATCCAGGCTGTTTTTCCACTTAAGGCTTGTTTAACACCTTTTTGGTCGGTCGGATATGATTGTTACATGGTAAAGAATCTTCTCATATAGCTCTTTTGTGTGTCTTACTCTTTACTTTTCTTCTTTCGAAATTTCATTTACTTGATCCAACAATAATTTTCTTCACCTTTCTCTCACACACACTCAGTTCACGTTCATGTCACAGATTGCTTTGTCAGATTTTTATGTAATTCATTTGATATGTCCAAATCACTTCCAAATACTCCTTTTATCCTATTCAAAACATCAATTTTTTGTTCATCTTTTTCACTCCATTCCGTATTCTGTTATACGTACGAGTATCACGCTGGCTGGATATTACCCCCCGTTCACGCATTTTAAGTACGATTCCATTCCTTTTCCGCTGTGAACTATATTTTTGGCCGAATTAGTCATTGTTTAGTTAGAGTATATGTATTTAATTGCTTCCATGAATTTGTTTTTCCTTGCAGCATGCCATTCAATATATTTCATAATCCTTGTATTACATCTTCGTTGCATATAGTAGAACCTAACAGGTTTATTTCAATGTGACAATCTCTTCCAATACACTAGAAATGTGTTAAAAAGGTCTTAAGTAAAAACCAGATTGAAATCTTTTTATACAAATCTAGGTTCCAATCGAGCTAATCTGGGTTCCAATCGAGTCCTTGGTTGGAAGACAAACGTCTTACGGCATCGTCCTTTATCATAAATAGGAGACATACCCTTCTGTCATTGACAGTAAACATACTTTCTAGGTAGAATTCTTAAAAAACGTTTAGGAATTGGAGAAGAAATAAATCATGGCTTGAAAAATAAAAAAAAATTACGAGAGATTAACGACATCCCATTGCCAAGTATTATATTTCATAATGGATATGGCTCACGATTACAATTTTTGATGACCTGTTGAGTCAGAAAATAAACTTATTTGCTTAAGCTTTTTGACTATTGATTGGTCGTTATGAAGTTTGTGAAAGCAAGCTCTCAGTATGGTTGGGGTCAAGTGGGAATCCAGTATAAGGCCTTTTTATCATACTTATGGTTGATTGGAAAAAAATCCACATGCATGAAAATAAGACTGCGATGTCTTAATATATGTATACACAACAAAAGTACAAAAAAAATACAAAGAATTAAATGAATTATTATTTGGTTTAACATTTTTGTTGTATCCAGTCCAATCTAGCGAGCTTATTGCCTTTATACAATATTCTAACCAATTAAAAATATATTGAAAGGCCTTAAGTGAAACTAAACAAGAACTTAAAAAAAAACGGGTATCAATGGAAATCGAGTCCGTAACCAACAGGTAGGAATGCAGGTAGGCAGTCGTATTAAATAGATCACGGAGGTCAGTTGGTAAGAAGCCTGCGTTCCAATTTATATCTATTCTCAATCATTATTATCAATCCATTCTCTGGCACTATCATCGAGAGGAAGGGAAGATGCAGACTAAGCAGAGACACATGACACGCATGGTAACTGATTTAAATGTTCACCATTCCTAGAGTTAAAACATCTTTTGCCCAAAGGCCATATGCCTATTTAGCTCCCATGAGTGCCGAATTTAATAAAGGCAAAGGGAGGAAAACAATTTAAGCAGTCGATCGGAGCGTGGTTGTTATTGCGACAGGAGTTTGAGTACTTGGGCTTGCAAGAGGAATGATTCGTGGAAAATGTTTGCGTGAGCTCTTTAGTGTGGTGTTTTTTGTTGTTTTATATTTATGTTTTTATATATTTTTATTTTTATGATTATGTGCGGTATATTGTGGGATAAATGTTTTGGTCTGTATTGAGTGATGAAATGTGAGAAGTTTGATTTCCCGTGATGTATACATATGTAATTGAGTGTCACTGTTTGTCAGGTTGATGAGAATGTGCAACGAAGTTTTAAATAATAAAAAAATCTGAGAGAAGTATCGATTTATTTTTTCATGCTATATGTCCCCTATGAGATACATACAAAACCCTAGTTTACTGGGGACACGATAAATGAAAGGCAACAAACCCAGATCCATTAAAAATTTGTGTCCAAATTAAATAATCTGTTGTTTTTTCGCCAATGATGTATATTTCTTGTCATGTGTAAAATAAATAAATAAAAGAAACAAATTTTATTTAAACAGAAAAGTGTAAGTGATCCACTGAAAATTCCTACCAGACTTAGTAAGCAGGTCAAGAAATTTCGTCAGTAGGCTTCGATTGGAAAAAAATAAAATCTTTGATAATTATGGATGTCTATATGCAAAAAGGAATCGGCACAGAAAACACATGTTTTGGTTTATGGTATATTAGTAGCATAAATAAATCCTTTATTTGCAAAAATATCAAGACATTTACATATCATACATGGTTAAATTACGTATCAATTTTTTTCTACACCTAAAAACTCAAGTCTCTTACGTTAATAAAAAATGCATGATCGAAAAACGGAAATTATTGAGAAGGTCATATGCCGAAAGAGTTGATTATTTTCGAATTGTAGTGCTTCTTCATGTCATGCCCCATCAGGTCCCCCCGACGTTGACAATCACTCTGGCAAAGGCTTCTCTATCTTGCGCAACCCGGAACAGGCCCTCCATACGCCTCATCCCCGTCCAGTCTCTTATATTGCGCAGCCAAGATGTTTGCCTTCTACCAGGACCACGCTGCCCCTCGATCTTGCCCATCAGTATCAACTGGAAGATTTCGTACTTCTCTCCACGTAAAATGTGACCCAAATAGGATATCTTGCGGACCTTAATATCTGTCAGCAGCTGTCTACGGCAATCAGCTCTCCTCAAGACCTCCGAATTGGTAATCATATCAGTCCACGGTATACGAAGCATTCTCCTGTGCAACCACATCTAGAACGCTTCCAACCGATTCATAGTATGAACCTTCAGCGTCCATGTTTCCGAGTCATACAACATAACATACCAAACATAGCACTTCAACATTCTCTGCCTTCGTTTCAGATTCAATTTATCATTGCAGAATATTGATCTCATTTTGTTGAATGAACTACGGGCTGCTTCAATTCTGCATTTCACCTCCATATCTGGGTCGACAGATGTAGTAATCATACTGCCCAGGTACTTGAATTGCTCCACCCTCTCCAACAGTTCACTCCCAAGCCGCAATGTCATAGCGGAGTAATCTACCCTGCCAAATGCCATCCATTTTGTCTTTTTGATATTTATATTAAGGCCTAATTCTTCTCCTGTATCGTTAATGTTAACAATAAGTTATTGAAGATCTGCGATGTTATCAGCCAAGATGACAGTATCATCGGCATATCTTATATTGCTGACACACTCGCCATTACCCTTCACTCCCCTTGATGAGTTTTCCAAAGCCTTTTTAAAGACATAATTAGAATACATATTGAAGAGTAATGGTGACAATATGCAACCCTGACGTACCCCTCTTCTGATTTTAATCTCCTCTGAACAGGCATTACCGACCTTAATTTCGGCAGTCTGAAACCAATAAAGGTTCTTAATGAAGTTTCTATCTTTATCGTCGACATTGTACCCCTCCAGCATCCGCATTAATTCACCGTGCTTCACTCTATCGAATGCCTTCTCATAGCTAATGAAACAGGCAAAAACATCTTTCCGTTGATCTCGACATTTCTGCAGTAGGATGTTAACTGCCAGTAATGTTTCTCTTGTTCCAAAGGCATTTCTGAAACCAAATTGGGTTTTGTCGAGATCTTGCTCACATTTGTTCCTTATTCGGGCATGAATGATCGATCTTAAGGAATAGTTTCAGCACGTGACTCATTAGGCTTATCAAACGATAGTCGCTGCACTTCTTGGGGTATTGTTTCATGGGCAGAGTTATGAATGTTGATTTTAACCAGTCGTGGGGGATTACCCCTGTGTCGTAAATTTTGTTGAACAGCCTCAGCAGACGATCCACATTTTCCTCATTAATAAGCTTCAGTACCTCTACAGGAATTTAATCCGGACCGCAGGCTTTTCTATTTTTGGATATTGTGATTGCGTGAAGTATCTCAGATCGTAAAATTGGTTGCCCCTCTTGAGATTCATTATTACTGATATCAGGTCTCTGATCATAAAAAAGGTTACGAATATAATCTTTCCAAGTCCTAAGGATGTTTTTTTCGTCTAATATAAGCTTATTCTTATCGTCGACCAAGCAATTAGGTGTTGATCTTTTTGTTATGTTTGACATCTTAAGCTTTTTGTGAACTTCAAAAGAATTATGATGTCGATCAAGGGACTCCAGTTCTTCACATTCTCGCCTGATCCATTCCTCTTTAGCCTTTTTAACTTCCCTCCTAATGGTATGTTGTAAATTTTTATAAGCTATGTAATTGTTTTTAACTAATCTTCGATCTTCCATGAGATTGAGAATGTTGTCAGTCATCCAGATTTGTCTTCTCGGTATAATGTTTGACTCCAACTTATCTCCACACACAGTGTTTATTTGATCCTTTAGACAGTTCCAATGTTCTTCTACAGTCATGTCATCGGAATTATGTGTAGCTTGACTCAATCCATTGTTGAGATCCAGTGCAACCATATTTTTAACAGAAGGGCAATTCAATTTGCTGACATCAATCCTTTTGGCCGTCTTCTGTTTGATAATTGTAGGGCAATTACTTGTAAATATCCTTGCTTGGTAAATATTGAGTGAGATTACTACTTTATACAAATGTTAGTACTTTATAACTATACAGCATACGTATTATGTACTAATTTATTAATAAGTATACATTTGTAATTTTACAGTAATCAATCTTCTTTTAAAAATACATAGTTTCTCTTTGTATTGTGGCTTATTTTGTTTGACAGATTAAAAATAGCATTTATTAAACAAAATTGTTACATGTATTGTACTAATCTGCACACTGGCCTGAATTCACTATATAATTATTATAACATCACATTTCTCAACTACTCGTACAGTACCCAGCGGTATGTAATACACATCGTTTGTACTATAGAGCGTCGTCGTCGTGAATAATGAACCAAGTCGTGAATAATGAACCAAGAAACATCGCAAATGATCGAGGCTTTTGAGATGTGTTAGCAGAATATTGTTCGTTGCTACATCTTCTCAACTCTCTTCTATGGAATTAAGTCGTGAATAATGAACCAAGAAACATCGCAAATGATCGAGGCTTTTGAGATGTGCTAGAAGAATATTGTTCGTTGCTACATCTTCTCAACTCTCTTCTATGGAATTAAGTCGTGAATAATGAACCAAGAAACATCGCAAATAATTGAGGCTTTTGAGATGTGTTAACAGAATGTGGTTCGTTGTTAAATCTTCTCAAATCCCCTTTATGGAATGAAATCGTGGAAACTGAACCAAGAAACATTATATAGGATCGAGGCTTTTGAGATTTGGATCTACAGACGGACACACCTGGACGTATTCTCCTGAGAATCTTGAGGATACGTCTGCAGATCCACATCTCGGTCGCATAATGAAAGGCATAATGTACTCGTACATTATAACATAACTGATCATGCAGGGAAAAAAGAAAAAGCAAAAGACAACGCCGCACTACTTGACTTAAGAACTTGCGGAGATGGTTTGGATGCAGTTCTACTGAGTTGCTCCGGGCTTTAGTAAACACGATAAAGATAATTATGACGATGGTCAGCCTCCGATAAAAGATTACCTTTAAAATAAGTCTAGCATTCATAAACCTTTTTGTCTTAACATCTTACGTTATTTTAAGTAATTACAAACCTATTTTAAACCTTCAAAACATCTAAATACGTTAATGTTACGAGTATTAGAACTTCTCGACTATTCGACAGAGTAGCTCTAGCTCTATAAATATCAAAAAGTAAAATCCATTGAATATAAATTAATTTTAAAATTTATCATTCAAATACGTAGAGAAAAAAACATTAAATAATATGAGAAGTATTTTACTAAGTTTATTGAAGACTTATTTTTTCAATGGAATACTATTGAAACACTTGACTTTGTCTTTTTTTCACTATATTTTTAGCATATTAGCATTTCAAAATACGGGGTGTCTTTCTCAAGTAAGTTAGTTAAACTTTTATTCCATTGTACAAAGTGTTTTGTTTTTATTACAAATTATGGATTTCCAAAAGTGACGCATGAACTGTTTGAACAATTGATTTATTTCCAACTTGGTGTGTAAGTAGTGTGAGAAGGTTGGGAAGATGTATTGTAAATAAACGTGGTGCGATCAAATCAGTAAATTCTGTAAGAGGGAAGAGTGAAAAGCCTTTATAATAGGAGAGCATGACATGACGAGGTATATGAACGTGGCAGAAGTGACGAACGTGTGCCATGATACAGCGAAGTGGAGATCTGCTCTTTCTCGGTCTACACAAATACTCGTACATGCTGTGATGGTGATGATGATGTATTGAATCCCTTTGTTACCTCGTTAATGTCTAATAACTACGTTCTGATGTGGTTCAAAGATTTTCTCAAGTTTTTATTTTCCTCTCCAACTTACCGAGAAGTAGAAGTCCATGCTTACGAATAATCGGAATATTCACACATTTCGACAATGTTAAAAAATGAGAACTTGTGATGCATAAAACGCATCTTTACTGCAACATTGTTACAAATAATATTTTTATTTTCCTCTCCAACTTACCGAGAAGTAGAAGTCCATGCTTACGAATAATCGGAATATTCACACATTTCGACAATGTTAAAAAATGAGAACTTGTGATGCATAAAACGCATCTTTACTGCAACATTGTTACAAATAATATTTTTTTCTTAAATTATCTTTATAGGTATATGTTTTTATAATTTCATATTATTAACTCTTATTTGTATTTATCCCAGCAACCTAAATTCTTCAGAACCTTTTGAGATGGTAGAGAAATTAGTATATTTTGGATCTTGCATTACAAGTGACAGGGATTGCGAATCTGAAGTTCGCGGTGATAAAAAACTTGGTAGCAAAACTGTAGCGAATATAGAGATTCAATATTTCAATAAGGCCAAAAAAGGCACCAATATATCCATCCACCATACAGCATCTTAGGATTTAGAACAGAGTGTCCATGATTTGTCTGCGACGAATATCCCAATTGTTTGGCCATGTACTCGTAGTATACAAAAGAGAGAAGAATTTGGAAACATACTCATGCTAACGGGGAGTGTAAAGGGATGACGAAAAAGAGGTAGACCACCAACCTTATGGATTGACCAAGTTAGGGACGCGACAGGATCCTCTGTGACAAGGCAACACTTCGTGAGACCCAAAGTAGGGTGAGGTGGATAATCTTCGTGGGCAGATGGATCGGAGAGATCACAACACTCAATCATAAATAATCGACCCAGAAAATTTGTATTGAACTATCGTCACATCTGTTAATTAAGACATTAACTGAAATAATATTTATGTCGAATAATAATGATACAAATTATAATGCTATAGTATATATGGTAATCATTACTCAAGGTGTAATACTCGTATTGTTATAGGGTTGACTGTCGGCTTAGAGATATTATATTATAATGCTATAGTATATATGGTAATCATTACTCAAGGTGTAATACTCGTATTGTTATAGGGTTGACTGTCGGCTTAGAGATATTATATTATAATGCTATAGTATATATGGTAATCATTACTCAAGGTGTAATACTCGTATTGTTATAGGGTTGACTGTCGGCTTAGAGATATTATATTTCAGAATGTAATAAGATGATTGTGGAGTGTAAGAGACAATAATATTAATTAAATAATCAGTATTGAAAGTATTATACTCCCTAATGAGTCACATCATATTTTCCATTCAGTATCTTGATGTTAAACTGTCATACAAGTGTAATGGAAAATTATAATATTTTATATTCTCAAACATTTTAATATTCCAATTTATTTCTTTTCTCCGAAATGTGTTCAAACGGCACTTTGTAACGGATGAATAAAGAAGGATATGTGGTTTCCATCACTAAAAGGAGAAAGTTTGAGAACTTTCGTCATAAACTGCGAGGACAAAAACTGATATTGAAAATTGATTGTGCTACCATATCTTTCTTTATTCAGAGCTGCTTCCTCAAGGGTCAAGATAGTCATTGTGAGTGTCATCCTCCGAAGAGGAGAGGAACTTTGAAGAAGAAGAAGAATACCATTTAAAATTTTAAGATATTTTTAAAATGTTAAACTTTGAAGCTAAATTGTCTTAAAATTATACCATTTGAACTCGTGATAGCCGTTCACCAAAGGCTATTAGTAAACGGCCACCTGACCTTTGAAAAAAGTTTGACCTCATTGAATTTGTCAACCAACATCAATAAAAATCACTATCATAACCATCACGTTATGTTTCTTTTGGGGTAGACCAAAATAACAGATCTCATCTTTATTCTATCCTCGTACACGAGACGCTTAATCCAAAATGCAAAGAGAGGCTAGCAAACAAATATTGGAGAGAGTTATTTGAGAAAATTCAGTGTTGTTGATACTGAAAGTCTAAGGCCGGTGTCCATAGCTCTATGAAGATTTTGCCACTGAAATCTTCAAGCAAATATATTTTGGATATATGCACACAGATGGACCGTTGGATCGAACACTTCCCTATATTATTTTGTGAGGCAAAGAAAATCTCACAAAATAAATGATCATGAGATCTTCATTCATCTACCTATAGTGGAGTTGCAGTTATACTAAAAATTAAATGTTTTCTTCCATACTGGTTCAAGCTCATCACCTTGTGTTGAGAGCAAATCAGAGTCGCTATAGACATGAGCGATCCTAATATCATGAGATCTATACGAAAACATGGGAGATTGAAGGGAGTGCACCATTTATCGTAGGACCTCCTATGCACCACTAGAAATGCTATCACTCTATTTGTTCTTGATATACTCCAAGTGTTGGCAAATAGGAAATACCTTAGCACAACTATATACGTGATTTGTACTCTCAGGTGAATTCAAAAGATGTGTTAAAAACAATAAAAGTTTTACTTTATTGCATATGTTGACCTTAAATAGGTTTTCAATATTGTGAGCAGGGAGGGACTATATCTGGCTCCGAAACTCTTGGACCTCCTTAGCTCTATTAATAAAAAAAATAATGGTAATGTTATTTTTAGAGGGAATGTATTAGATGCTTTTCACATCTGATGAAGATTCCACCAGGGATGTGTTTAAGCACCAGCATTCTTTGGAATGTATTTTTCTTTACGTCTTCATTAAGCCTTTATAGATTCCGAGGAGGAAATATTCTTACATGCATGCACTGATAGAAGATTTGACTAAATACGGAAACTTCGAACAAAAAGCGAAACGAAGCCTATTATTTTGAGGGAGCTCTTGTTTGCGGACGATGTTACATTTATGACGCATTCCGAAATTAACATGCAGTAGATAATGGATTGATTCTGAATAGCCTACCTCTTTATATCACTAAATGGTCAGTTTTATCAAGACGCCATTATTGTACAGAGTGTCAACTCACAGCCAGAGATATACTTGACGATTGTAAGCTGGACACAGCGGACAAACTTTGTGATATGTAGTTACATATGATATTGGTATGGATGAAGAAATAATTGCACGTATTGGGGAGGCTGCTACTACTTAAGGTAGGTTAACACAAATAATCTGAGAACGCTACAAACTCACTATTAAAACTAAAATTCATATTTACCAGACCTGTATTCAAAGTATTGCTGCTGTATGAAAGTTAGATCTGGACTACCTATAGTTATCACGAAAGAACACTTAACAATTTTCACATGTGGTATTTGCGCAGAATGTTGGGTATTTTGTAATAGGACAAGGTTACAACTGAAGAAGTTCTTCATAAATTTGCGCAGAATGTTGAGTATTTTGTAATAGGACAAGGTTACAACTGAAGAAGTTCTTCACAAATTAGGTGTATTTAGAATAATGGTGACCCTCAAATAAAAAATGCTACGCTGGGTCGGTCATTTACAAAAGTATGAATGAATTAAAAAATACTTCTCACGAACATGTTGTATGGGTTAGATTTAAAGACACCTGCAAAGGAGTCATTTTGTTAGTCTGACTAGATATTCTGCATTGGGAGGAGTAAGCCAATCACCCAAATCTGTAGAGAAGTATTCTTCGAGAATACTCATCGTACACTTACAAGTAATATTCAGTCAAGTTTTCTGGTTATAATTACAGTTTCAGACATCCTACTACCTGAAGAACGGAGAGATAATACGCTGAAACGTAGGCACCCATTGGATGATATTTATTGAATTTATGGCACAAGCAAAATTAATAAATGTAAATTATAGACTAGTTACTTAGTATCAGTATTCTGATTTTAACTACATTTTCACACCCTATCCACCTGAAGGTCTGAGATATGTCACGTTGGTCTGAGATATACCCTTTAATTGATCTTTGGTCAATTAATGGCACCAGCAAAATGAATAAATATAAATTGTAGAGTTGTCATTTATTACAAGAACTATTGTTTTAAGCACTTTTTCAGACATCCTACCACCTGAATTTATTAAGTGGCATTTATGAAATGTTTTACGTAAATTCAAAAAGAAAACACTGGAAATGTGATTATTTTATTATGTAACAGCGCTTTACAAATCTTCTATTTATTGTTGTTGTGATGATATTGCATTAAAAGTGCGATAAAGTCATCATCAACAGACCATGGCGTTAACCTAGAGGAAGACAGCTGTCAAGACATTGCGAGGACGAGTGCTGCTCTCGCCGGTTGATAGATTCCCATCAAATGTAATTAAAAGCCGATCACGTAGCGTTTCGGACATTGATTATGGTCAAACATTGAGCCTCCAAATACTCATTACTGACAGTCAGAGGAACTATAGTGAAAATAGGAAGCGACGATATTTTTTCATTAAAAATAGAAACTCAATACTTAATTATATAATGAAGAAAAATAATCTTAAAATTTGGGGTCTTTATATTATTTATAGTCATTTGCACAAGGTAGGGACAGGGACAGGGACGAGGCCACTCTGACGTTCCATTCCGTAAATATAATATATCGTCGTGATATATCATACATCGTTGTATAAGTCATTTGCACAAGGTAGGGACAGGGACGAGGCCACTCTGACGTTCCATTCCGTAAATATATCGTCGTGATATATCATACATCGTTGTATAAGTCATTTGCACAAGGTAGGGACAGAGACGAGGCCACTCTGACGTTCCATTCCGTAAATATAATATATCGTCGTGATATATCATACATCGTTGTATAAGTCACCTGAATAAAATGTTTCAGAAAGTGCTTATTTCCCATTATCATCATCTACTCCCGGCTTCGCTAACACGCCACCTAAATTATATGTTTGCAGAGAGAACCCATCCACCCATCCTTTCTAAAAATCATTTTAGGATCGATGATCTTCCTTTCAGTTTCTCTCAATAGACTTACTTGATTTCAATAAAAAGTAGCACAAACAAAACTTATCTCTTTCTTTATTCCATTTGATGCACATGAAATTAATTGTACTGAAGATTTTGTTTTTCATACTGTATACGAATTATTATAAATAAAATATTCTGGTTGGTTGGAAGAGATTGCCACATGGCAATAAACACGCCAGGTGAAAAAAAATTAATAAAAAAAGAACGCTTTGTTTAAAACCAAACAAACATAAAAAAATATAAGAAACATTTTTGGAGATTATAATAGACAATGAATATTTACTAAATATATTTTTACTAAAGACCACAGTGTTGTTTCTTGTCCAGATATCGTTTTACTAAAGACCACAGTGTTGTTTCTTGCCTAGATATCGTTTTGGTCGATAAAAATATGAACAGTATAGATATAAACAAATCGATCCCTTTAATAGGAAGAAGGATAAAACAAATAATGACGTATTAACATGCACATCCAGTCAGTTAATAAAAAAATGCTTCCGAACATGTGTGAAAAAAATGTTTAGATTGTTAAATTTAATCAAAGAAATAGTCATGGTTGTCGAAAAGGGTATTTGTCAAGCCAATGGGAGTTTTTGACAAAGGAATACAATTACGAGTATAGTCAACGACTGATAAAATCACCAACCTATTTTATCATGTTCATATGCATGATGTAGCATGTAGGCTGTAGGCTGTAGGAAGATATGCCTGTGCATGTAAAATCCTACTTTATTGGGGTCACGACAAATTAAAATTGTATTTTAAAGGCCTTAAATGGAAACCAGATTGGACTCCATTTAAAAAAAATCTAGGTTCCAACAGGATTCGGACCCGCAACCTTCGGGCTGGAAGACAGGTGTATTACTAACAAGGTTACAAAGATCGTTAGTATTGTCTGTATCTGCACCTCATTTTTAGTAGTTGAATTGTTTTTTTCATAACAATAAATGGATTATATTCTATAAGTTTGGGCAAAACAATGCAATCCAAACAGGCTTGATTGAGCCCTGCAATGTTCAAGGTTCTACTTGCAAACGACAGTGGGTGATCATAGAAGCAAAGTAACTAGGAAAATCAATACTTGGAGGACAACAACTAGAACTCATCAGTAACTTCTAAAGAGTAAAATGCTCTTTTTCAAGTTATTTGTGGCTGTTAAATTTAATTTCGGGTTGTTTTTTTTACATCGACATTGATTTTAGCATACAAAAAGTAGATTAAAGGTTATGTAAGATTGTGAAATAAATGTTAGGAAGAAATTTGTGAAACAAATTGATATTTATGACTATACATACAAATCGTCACTTTATGCCTCTTGTGGAGTAGGCGGAGAGAACAGATCTGAATACATTTCTATTCAAACACACAACTTTCGCCTTCTCCTTATTCATACATCTCGTCATGCACAATTTTCTATTATTGACTTCCCACTTTACCTTTTTTCCAAATCTGGTCCACTTGATCCATCCAAGTTTTCATCAGTCTACGTCTTCCACGCACACCCTACACTTTTTACTTGTATACGAGTGTTTTTTGAATGATGTCGTCATTTATTCTCTCCAAATGTCTAAACCATCTAAACACTTCTTTCTTAATCTTTCTCTAAACTCTTTAATTCATGCATTCATTGCATTTCTTCTTTCATATACTGACAATCTACATTTTTTTCTAAGTGAATCGTCTCCACAATATTAATGCTACTTGTATCCTTAAGTTCGAGTTTCATTTCCACACGTCAAGATGGGCCTCAACACACTGTTAAATATTGTATTTTTTCTACTTTTAATATAGTGGGGTTTACCTTGACCTATGTTACTACCCGTCATTTAATGTATAATACCTATCAACTTGTTTATCACACATAAACATACTGCCCAGGTAACATTATTAATTGACTTTTTCAGTTTTTCTTAATGGGTTAATAAATCGCAAACAACTTTTATAATACTTCTTTCTAGAACCATACTATTTGATATCGTTACATTCACTTTCAAACCTTTTACTGGACATCTCTCATACAGCTCATTTCTCATATCCCTTAAATGGTCTTCATTATCAACAAGCATAACCATAATATCTGCTTACTGAAGTCCGCTTAATCTCACTCTTTCATATATTTCCTCCATTATTTTGTAGTCATAAGCAATGTATCCAGAGATATAACATTTATTAAAATATACATTCGAGTACATCTATTCAATCAATCTATCCTCGCTATATGCAACATACTCAAGGGGTATACAATCGCAGCCTTCCTCTTTTTCATATCCTGGACAACAACTTTAATTTACCTTAACGGAAGCTGTACCTTTGTTACCAAAAGTGTAAATTTAATTGATGCTAGATTAGAATGTTGATAAGAGGATACAAACGCGAAGAATCTGTTATCGAAAAGCTCCAGTAACTTCGGAAAAGTTGTAGGTTTTTCACATTTCTTTGCGGGGGATAATATTTTTTAATTATTTTATACGAAACGTTATATTCCACATGTGTGTGTGTGTGTGTTTACTTTTTCTAACCTATATAACGTAGTTATTGACACTTGAATTTCACCCGGGGGTTTTGGGTTCGATTCCTGATGGTATTCGAAAAAATAGGGTCTCAGGCCGGTAATAGGGCTTGTTTGGTAACAATACTCACACGTAATAGAAATGTGCGATTAATGCTGCCTGTTGAAGTGTGATAGTATTACTAAAACTTTCCCTGACGACTGACAACATTTTGAATTGTTTTATACAATATATACAACTTATTTTTGTACTTGTTGTGTTTGGTCTTTGTATGAATTAGGGAAACCTGTAATGTGCAAAGGGCTTGAAAAAATAAATTAATAAATGGAGTTTAATAAAGGTTGTGGGTTCGATTTTCGTTTGAACCCAGATTTAAAACAAGATATTAGTTTGGTTATCACTTATGGCTTCTTTAATTTTTTTTGGTTGGTTGGGAGAGATTATAATAACTAGCAATACATCTACTTGGTTGCATTGCATGTGACGAATGCGTAATACAATATAATACGAACAACGTGTTCCGTACCTTCTCCATAGTTCTAAGCCCGGACACTCGACGAATGTGGCCGAAGACAATGACTCTCGGCCACTGCATTTCAATATGTCTGAATCGTCAATTCAGGCACGTCGAGGGTTACTATGTGAATGAGTGGTTTTTTTCCCTATACATACGGCTTTTTCTTTAGGATAAATTTCAATAATTTGGTTAAAAGCACGCAGAGTTTAAATAAACAGTTGCATAAACATTGTGAATTAGCGATTAACAATGGCAGTTTACTTTTGCACGTTATGCAACGTTCTTTTTCAGTGATGCCTAAAGCACGAATCGTTTGTTCAGGATAAGATTCATGTCAGAGTTGCTTAATAATTGGAATTATGATAATGGATAAGTGTGATGTGTTCGGATGTTTTATTGAACGACAACAGCAATTGTCATGTTTGTCTGCTAGAAGAATCGCAAGCTCTTCTTTTACTCAATGTCTCTTTAATGTTATTTTGGATGGTTCGAAGAGATCGCCATATCACCATATCGTATGGCATTAAGCCCGATTAGTTGCACTTTATACAACAAAATAATAACACAATATAATTATTTATCTATTTTATGACAAAAAAAATCTCAAATGACCTCCTTGGTCTAAGTTACCACGACTTCCAGCCCGGGGGCTGTGAGTTCGATTCTCGTTTAAACCCAGATTAAAAAAATATCATACATACCGTCACGTCATTTGCGTATCACGGTAGGCACAGGCGTCAGGACTGAGCATCAGCCTTTACTATCTCGACATATACGAGTACATCTTTCCCCTCATCTATATCCATATATAGTACCTTCTCATACAACTACGATGTCTCTTGCTTTTTACGTTTTCTTCTTTGAAAATATCATTCACATGATCCAATCATACTTACCTTGATCTTCCTCTACCACACCTTCCACTCATATTTGTTGTTAGTCTTTCTTCATTCATTCGATCTATATACCCCAACCATCTACCATCTCTGCGTGCTCTTTTTCATCTTACTGAACACATCAGTTTTAAGTTCACATTCATCTTTAATCGTTTCATTCCGTATTCTGACAAACATTACTATATACCCCCATATGTTTATCTTAGTACATACATTTCTACAACATTTATTCGGTTCTTTTCAGTCTTCCAGTAAAAAAAATGTTTCAGTCTGTTTTTCCCTTAAGGCCTCTTAAACATATTTTCGGTTGATTAGAAGATATTACCACATCGTTATAATGTACACAACGATAGTGCAATACAGTAAAAGAGTTAAAAAATATAAGTTGCGTGTTTTTAAACCCGATAGTTGCGAGTTTGATTCCTGTTTGAACCTAGATTTAATAACAAAAAATCCAGTTTGCCTTTCTCTTAAGGCCTCTTTGACATATTTCAGGTTAATTGTAAGAAATTGCCACATCGCAATAAACCCATCAGATTATATCATATATAATGCAAGGTTAATACTATACAAAAAAGCCTTTCAAACATAATGAAAAAATAATTGAAACATGAAAAGTGACAATCAGATATAAATGAAATTGATGTGCACGGTTTGACCATAGACAGGATATCAGACATATAGCGAGAAGTTAGCAGATAGCCCGGAGAAGTTTCAGAAGGTTTGTTTTTTATACAATTCAATCGTTTTACGGGTAGAGTGCTTTGTGCCCTTGTGTTCATTGATTAATTGAACTAATGTAGCATTGTTAATTTTCTTTAAATTTAAATGTCGATATCGCTATTGAAATGAGTTTTGAAAAGACGGCTAAACATTTGGAATATCAAGGGTCAAAATACGAGTATATGCAATATTGAGGGAGGGGGGAATCGGTAGGATACTGTATAATGTTACTCGAAGTGGAATTATGGCGCAGATTCTTAGCTCGCATATATTTTTGCTTTAAAATATATATTTAAAAAAATAAATTTCCTTGTTAAAAAAAATGTTCATACTGTTCATACATAATGACTTTTATTCCATTCATCGGCAGATCAGGTTTTTATACGCAAAAAAGTATTGAGAGCATCTGCATTTGCACATGTTATGTTTTTAACAAATGCATTTTTGGATACCGATAAAGTCCCCAACTTTAAAGCTTAAACTTCTTGAAATTGTTTTGTACTTTACATAAACAACTTCACATGAAAGCTAGAATATTCTTTTATAAGTTCCTTTCAATAAATCCGTATTATTAATAGACTCAAAAACGTTCCAATATTCGTATCTTATTTTGAATAATGTAACAGGATATAATTAGTGTTGACATTAAATAAAAAAATTATCATAATCGTAGTTTCGCAGAATATAAAAATTATACCACAGAGAGATAGAAAAATTATACCTAAAGAATATATTTATTCTCCAAATCCAACATTGACCTGCTTTATCAACTTTTAAAATCAGCTGAAATGATACTTGTAGTGATACGTTCTTGAAACTTTACACATGGTCTCCAACTGGCAGGAAGAGAATGTATTATGTAAATGTGAATAATTGTGAATAATATCTGGTCAATTGTCCTGGCTGACGAAATTTAATTCAGTCAAACGATTTTGAAAAGTTGAGTAGAGAGAAAACAAAGAATTAAGAGTTGAGTTAACGGTCCCGCAACTGATGAAATACCATCATATTATTTAACAACATGAAATACCATCATATTATTTAACAACATGATACCTTATAAAGTTTCTTAATAAAGCTTTTAATTTTAGTTCTTGATAAAACAGCCTCACATCGAGTAGAAAGATTAATAATTCAATAAGTCTGTTTTTTTAATACTGTATTTTACTCTAATAGACGTTTTTTAATAACAATGATTTAGATTGGGTAAACTTTTCTTTTTGAAAGTGGATATCACAATTAATGCACAGCTTATTTAGGTTTACTCGCTTGAAGTGAATACGATTATGTGTTATAATACATTAAACGCAAGACAGCTTAAACATGGTCTCAAAGTTGGGTTTTCAAATACCTTTGGTATTCAATATAGAAAGCTCGATTATCTTCTTATATTAAATTTCCAAAATACAATATTTTGTATTTATGGATTCGATTCCTTTATAAATTATCATGAGCGGGTAGATATAACTTCTATTCTACGTGAACTATGAAATTTAAATCACATTTCTCAATTTGTTCAAGTAAATTTTGACACACTGTCAATTTATGCAACAAATAAGGATACGCAACAAATGCTTCTGCAAATGCTACTTTTAAAATTTGGAATTTATTTAAAAGATGATATTTTTCAACAGTAATATATTTTTAATATGTTTTCATTCAGAAAGTATTTTTACCATTCACTGTTTTGTTAACCTAAACACCTATTTATGGTCATTCTGTAAGTAATGAACATTTTTTTAGATCGTCTTAGATTTAGCAGTTTAGAATATATTCGTGTGTGTGTCAGATATATTGTGATGGCATGTGAGGCTTATAGTATATAGTTTGGTGCTTGGCCATGTGGTCAATTCGCTGGTCATCTGTTCTAAAAATATATTCGTATGTAGAACTATTGTGATGGCATGTGAGGCTTATAGTGTATAGTTTGGTGCTTGGCCATGTGGTCAATTCGCTGGTCATCTGTTCTAAAAATATATTCGTATGTAGAACTATTGTGATAGCATGTGAGGCTTATAGTGTATAGTTTAGTGCTTGGTCATGTGGTCAATTCGCTGGTCATCTGTTCTAAAAATATATTCGTATGTAGAACTATTGTGATGGCATGTGAGGCTTATAGTGTATAGTTTAGTGCTTGACCATGTGATCAATTCGCTGGTCAACTGTTCTAAAAATCTGTTTACTCAAATATATAACTACTAACAATGCAAAGTTACTATACCTTTTTAAAACTGACATATAGTCAAAACTGACATATAGTCAACATTTCTTCTCTAAAAGGAGTAAATAAGTAACCGTTTGATTTCTCTTTAATATTTATTTAACTTTATATTGTTTAGAAACGCCGAATTTTTAGTTCGATCTATAATGACATTGAGTAATATGTTGCAAATATTAGAAGGATACTGAGAGGCTCCTAGATATATGTACCTTTGTTTTTATCTTTAAAGGATTACAAATCATAAACTGTCTTTTATACTTTCTGAAATTTTTGGACTCATTATGCGAACACAGAATGATAATTTGAAGAGTAATTTATCAAAAACCGGGATGGACGATAAGGAGTGGACAAATTTCTAACTTTATGAACCAATTAGGTGAATGATATTTCTGGCCTCTCTCTATTACTGCTGCTTTTAGAATCGCGGAATTTAAAAAGCTGTGGAACACAAGAGGTAAATTAACAAAATAATGTAAGGAACGTCAATTGTTAAAACTAAGTCATTATTAAGTCGGAAGTAAGGCCACCCGTACATGGATGGGGTCCATTATTGTGGCTGTTGTACAAGTCAAAAAATTAAAAAAAAAACCTTTTCCACTCAAAAAACGTGTGGCTATAGCCGGTACTAGAATAATTAAAAAATAATAATAAGAAAAAAAATGGCGACTTGTTGAAATTAAGAAATCATTTTAATTGTTTTTTTTTGTCTTTTGAGGAGTAAAAAAATGGAAAAAATGAATCGATTGAAATAATTCTAGTACCGGTTATAGAGAGAGGTATAACAAAGAGAAAAAGTATTAGGTGTTAACATAAGTTGTGTCCGTTTTTTTCCAAATTTAAAATGAGCACCAAAAATAAACCGAAATGGTAAAGGTTATACGTCATTCGAAAGAAAATTTTCTGCTCTACAAGAAATTGTATTTGCTTTTACGTTACATATATTATTTTATTTGATTACAAGCCTTCAAAATGGAATGTCAAGTAGACGAAAGTGAGCATTTTCGACACCTCCTTCTGTTCGCGTTCAATCGAGGGAATAAAGCTGCCAAAGTTGCTCGCGATATTTGCGAAGTGTACGGTGAATATGCTATGAATAAAAGGATAGCTCGTCGATGGTTTTTGCGTTTCAAAGACAGTAATTTCGACCTGAAAGATATGGAGCGTTCCGGACGACCAGTGGACTTCGATGAGGACCGCTTAAACCATATTATTCATGAAGATTCCCTTCAAACCACCGTGAAATTGGCTGAGCAGATGAATTGTAGTCACATGACTGTATACCACCATCATAAATTAATGGGAAAAGTCCAGAAGTTTGGCT
This sequence comes from Odontocerum albicorne, assembly GCA_949825065.1. Lineage (NCBI taxonomy): Eukaryota > Metazoa > Arthropoda > Insecta > Trichoptera > Odontoceridae > Odontocerum > Odontocerum albicorne. The sequence goes on along the minus strand of OX463843.1, from coordinate 21,477,532 downwards.
CTTGGGTTCCACATGTTTTGAGTGAAAACAACAAAAATCAACGTTCGACATTTTCTGCTGGTTTGCTCGCGCGTCATCGAACTACGCATGGCCACAAGCAAAGGTTCCTCTACTGCATCATTACTGGTAATGAAAAATGGTGCCTTTATGTGAATATGAAGAAACAGAAAGAACGGGTGAGTTATAGTCAACAAGCAACGCCCAGAGCGAAACAAGGTTTGCATCCGCGCAAGACGATGATTTGCATCTGGCCGGATCGGCAAGGCGTCATCTACTACGAGATACTTGAACGTAATCAGACAGTCAACGCGGAGCTCTACATTCTGCAAATGCAGCGGCTCAACACTGCAATTCAACAAAAAAGGCCGGATCGGTAATATGGCGTTATTCTGCAACACGATAACGCCCGCCCTTATATCGCCAACATTACGAAAAAATGCCATTCAAACGCTTGGTGAGGAAGTTCTGCCGCATCCTCCATATTCTCCAGACCTCGCGCCGTCGATTTCCACATTTGCGCGGTGTTTCCTTCAATAATGACGTCGAATTGCGGATATGGTTGGAAAAATTCCTCCAGTCAAGACCGGATGGTTTTTATCGCACAGGCATTGAAAAACTTGTAGAACGTTGGCAAGAAGTTGTAAATAATGAAGGAGAATACATTATTGACTAATTTGTTGTATTTTTTTTGTTGTGTCCTCTTGTTCTCTTCATTTGAAAAAAAAACGGACACAACTTATGTGAACATCCAATACTTATTCATTAAAATCGGTTAATTATTTTTGGAGTTATTATGGGGAATAGTTTAAAAAAAGTGATTTTTCAGGAAACGCGTTTAAAGTTTCAAGTACGATTTTTACGATACGGCTGCTGCCATAACAATAGACGACCTGAAAGCTGCGAAGCCCAGATCATTTTTCGACCGGCGCGCTCGACTATAAACCCTCTTAACTTTTCGAATTTTCCAGATTTTTTTAAAATTTCTTATTGGAAATGATTCAAAAACAATTATAAAAAAATAAAATGGAAATAAAAAATTGATTTAAAAAAAATCCAAATGAGAATACCCCCTTAAATAGAAATGCCATTAAAACATTTATCGTAACGCATATCTTTTTCAAAACTTTTAGGATTTCTATTCAATTCAATGGACAATTTTAAAACGCGTCGTTTAGAGAGCAAACTCTCCTCAAAGACGCTCTAGCTCGGGACTCAAACCCACTGCTATTAAACAAATAACATATTCAAGGATTTTTACTTCTCTCCAGTATTTATTACATTAATTAGTGATTATGATGATAACTGCATTCGTATTGATTTTTGATCCACTTAGAGGATCTGTTGAATACGCTACATGGACAGCGCTACGATAGTTGTAGATGAAAACTATGTTCGTAGTTAGCAGAAAATGGAAAATCCGAGAGCCGATCCGAGGGCATAAAAGAGGCGGAAATCCGTAGCGTCTGTTAGTTCTTCGCGAGCTCTTGCACCGTTCATAACAAACCGCTATACACCGCGTGTAATTGCAATACCCCTAGCGAAACTTTTAAACACTTCTGAAAACTAACGTTCAACTACAAATTATTTTAAATAAATTCGCGAATTGTTTCTAATAATTTATACAACGTCGAATCGTGAGTTCTGATCGACCTCTTCAACAATCCTGTGCATATTTGGAAGACGTCCTCCCTGAAAACTTTGCGTGAGTCAAAATTTGTATATATATTTTCTTTTTTCAGTATCGTTTGCTTATTTTCATTTTGCAAATGTTGAATATATGCATGTATTTTTTCTTATTGTATTAAATAACTAACTTCAGCAACTGAAACATATTTAAAAAAATGTTTTTTTAGATATTTTGCGAGAGGTTTGATTCTATCGTTTATTGCATTCTTTGAATATTTTAATATTAAAATGGTCGCATTTTCTAAATATTATAATTCATTACATATGCGATTCGTTTTCACATTTATTGTTCATTGTTGAATTTGTTTTGAATTTTAAAATACAAACATCCGTTAGGAGCATTTGAATCGTGCCGATTTGTGTAGTATCGCGTAGTTTTTTGCATTCCAAAGAGAAAATTATCTGCTTCTCGAAATTGAACAAAGTAAGGTGGTTTAGTTGCTGCCAAAGAGAACGGCAAAGTAATTTTGTAGTGACCACAATTTGATTCAACGGGAGATGACATATTTTTCATAATAACTTTATAAATATATATATATATATATATATATATATATATATATATATATATATATATATATATATATATATATATATATATATATATATATATATATATATATATATATATATATATATATATATATATATATATATATATATATATATATATATATATATATATATATATATATATATATATATATATATATATATATATATATATATATATATATATATATATATATATACCATATATGGTATATCACACTCGTACCATATAACGTTATTTGCAAAAAAAATGCATATTTTATTAAAATATTAAATAAATGACTTATGTTTAAAAAGAAAGCTGTTTTAAAAGAAAATCCTATCTTTAGAGGGCTGTATTTTTAATTTATTAACAGTAGTTTGTAAGCTTCAATTAATAAATTAAAAATAATAATAATGTATATAAAATTCAATAATAAACATTTACCCGGTGAATATCCAGACTATCAAAATATATCAAAATAATATTTAGTTAACATGAAGAACAAAACGAATCTCCGTCACAGTCGAGTCAACAAAAGAATTTTAGTATTAAATTAAATACAATTGAATATTTTACAATAACACATAAATGATGACATGCCTAGAAATCGAAGAATATTGTCAGCATATTCTGATAGCAAGTGTTATCAGTGCGAGTATTCTTTTGGTATGCTAACTATTGCCTTCAGCTGGCACACATTCTAGAAAAATCTAAAGTAAGAAACACACGTTACGAGATAACCGGCAGGCTAAATCTGTTCAGATTAATTTAACATTATATTTTATTCCTAAATATCAATCTTAAAAATGAACGCAAATTTGCTTATAATCTATAGAAAACAATAAAGCCAGATAAGACGAAGTCTGAAAATAAAATAAATCAGAAATTGAGTCCGTTAGAACTTGAACTCGGGACTCCTGCGTGCGGAGTCGTAAACACTCACTGTCTTACACACACTCAAATAGCTGAATGATTCAAATGTACTCGTACTTCATGCACGAGTTACTATGGCGATCTGTCCCGTCCGCACGTCGATATTTGGTCACTGTTGTTGGTATTGTATGAAAGGCAGTTGGTTGGTAGGGGGATCTGGCCAACACTGGTGAGGACTAGAACAAACCAGAATCCCTCGACTTAGAGGCACTCAGCCGCTCCTAAAACCGCCACGATACATCTCAAACCTCTTATGCCAACTCTTCTGGACCACTTCTGTGGCCTGTGTCCCACTCCAGTCGACACGGACGTGGAATGGTGATTGTATATATTATATATTTCGTACCAAAACACTTATATGTTTATGCATTCATTGAAATATTGGTGAAACTTTGATTATCGAAAGAGACATCGATGATTGTTATTACCAATTAATGACCAATTTTAGCGGGTTTCTTCCGTTTTGATGAAAAATTAATTTTTATCTGAAAATTAATGTAAACGATTTGATAATATAAAAAAATACATATATTCTTTTTGTTATTTATGTTTCACATTTTATTATAACAATTTCTTTATTTTTTGGATTTATTTTTCTGGAACAATTTCTTATAATCAGCCAGCGTTTGTTCAATAATATAAGATCTTCAGTATCCTTAACCGTGAATAAAGCGTAATGAAGGAATAGTGACATTTAAGCTATGATTAAATAACAAAGATACAAAAGAAATATGAATCTCAAAGATAGTAAAAATAAGATGAGAAATGTCTAAATATATCATAAATCATGCTTTCCTGAGTTTTTTTAAATGATAGAGCTCTCCGATCTAATTGGTGAGACGGCTTACTCAAAACGGGTACCGAAGGGAATCGAATTCCTGGATTGCGGGTTCGATTCCCTTCGGTACCCGTTAGTTATCAAAAAGGTTCCAGTCTGGTTTTCAGTTAAGGGTTGAATGAGATTACCACGTGGCAATAAACTCGCAAAGTTGTACTGTATGTAAGGAAAGAGTAATAAAATGCAATATTACAAAAGAGCTCAAAATCGTGTTCCCAGTTTGGAAAATAAATAAATCAATTGACCTTTAGTAAGAAGAAAAAATATTGATTGCGGATGAGAATTAAGAGTGATTAAGATATTTTTTTATTTGTAAAAAAATCATTTTATCTTCCCATTTTGTAATTGAGATATGGATTAAATATTTATTTAGAATTTAGTTTTTTTAAACATGCTTTAGTATTGTTATATAATTATCAGACCATTATTGCATATGTTAGTTATTAATCATTTGAACATGCTTTAGTACTGTTACATAATTATCAGACCATTATTACATATGTTACAATAGTTATTAACAATTAAAAAATATCGAAATGGGATTACTGAATAACATAATACTTTTTTTTATCAATAATGCAAATTTCAGGTCATTTTGAGAGTAAAATTTTGGATACGATGTTTTATTAAATAATCCTTAAAAATATAAATGTTATATATGATATTAATTAAAAAATATAAAATTTATGTTGCTTATGTTAGATGTATGCGTATGTTTTTTTTATAAAAAAAATGACCAATGAGAAAAATAGTAGTTCATTGGAAATCGTAGAGACCAAGTTAATATGTGGGTTCTTGTTTAGATTCAAGAATCCCAATCATGGTATTTGTTAGTTATGCTTCATTTACTTCAAATTTGAATTAAATAAATCCTTATAGAGACATTGTCATTTGTTTTATCAAACATTGTTTATTCCACTTTTTGTAACGGTATAACCCTACCGGTTTCAAGGCTTTCCCCTTATCATCAGGGGAGCACAAACAAGTCTTGTTTGTGCTCCCCTGATTATGAGGTGAAAACCTTGAAACCGGTAGGTTTATACCGTTACAAAAAGTGGAATAAACAATGTTTGTTAAAACAAATGACAATGTCTTTAAGCCTCCACAATGTTAATGCCTTAACTATAAATAATATACCCTTATAAAGAGTTACGAATTCTTCTTTCATATGGTACCCTTCAACATATCTAAAATGAGCATTCGGATACGGATACGATACAGTCTTCCGGCCCAGTTATCGAATTATTGTAGTAGACACGGAACTCACGGTTTGTGATGGTAACACTGCCCCACGTGAAGAGGCAACGATACACTGCATATACATGGCGCGAGCGAATAAGTTTACAAAGCGAACTGTTTTACCAGACTGAAACCTTTTTATTTTTATTTTTGGGTACCATCGGGAGTCAAATAAACCCCCTGGGTGGAAGTCAAGCATTTTACAAACTTAATCAGAGAGGTTATTTGAGTCAATAATATTATAGTTGAATAACAATTTCTTTAAATCATATTTTGCTTAAAAACGTTCTCATCAGCCATGGCCGCTTTTATAAAGGAGAGTTAATTATATTATATAGAACATACTACCTTGATCAAAAAGTTTTAGGACCGGCCACCGTGTGGCGCTGTCAGTCATCCGATTGGAATTCTTTTTTTTTGTTAGGTTACCACATCTATCATTGACACTTCCCTCCAAATTTCAGCGTCATAGCTTGACATTTGTAAAAGTTACGCTGTACTGAGTACATCTACCTTTGTGCGTGTTTACGATTTTTTACAAGTTTGAAAATGGAATCAACTGTGCATCAACGAGTTTGCATTAAATTTTGTGTGAAAAACGGATTTAACGGCCCGCAGACCTTGGAAATGTTGGAGAAGTGTTTTTCGGTGGCACGAACGCTTCAGAAGTGGTCGTGAGTCGGTCGAGGATGACGAACGCAGTGGCAGTTGAAAAACATCGATAAAATCAAAGAAATGTTGGCCGAAAACCGCAAATTGACCATCAGAGAGCTGGCAGAGGACTTGAATATCGCTTATGGATCCGCTCAAGACATTTTGGTTAGTGATTTGGGCCTCAGACGTGTCGCTGCAAAACTGGTGCCGAAAGACCTCAATTTCATGCAAAAAAAGACCGCGTTGAAATCGCGAAAGACATGATTTCCATGAGTTTTTGACCAAAAACAACACGAATACTATCCAGCAGCTTTCGAATTCACCTGATCTGGCTCCCTGCGACTTTTTCCTGTTCAACAGACTTAAAAAACCGCTTCGCGGAACGCGTTACAGCACCCGAGAAGATGTCATGAAAACATCGAAGACGGCTCTGATGGACATACCGAAAATTGAGTACCAGCGGTATTTCGAGGATTGGATCAAGCGCTGGCGTAAGTGCGTTGCAGTCGATGGGGAGTACTTTGAAGAGGACCATATCGATTTTGATGAATAAACTGGTATTTTCGATTTTCGAAGACCTAAAACATTTTGATCAAGGTAGTATATGCAATCTAACTAATAAAATTATTTAAAAAAATAATAATGTTTTTGTCAACGATACATAATACGAGTAATATAATAAAATGATATATTCTGTAGCGCTATTTGAAGAACAAAATCATCCTCAAGAGCGCTATACATGTATATATCATATAAATTAGGACTTGAAAATTGTAAAACACTTTCGTTGTGTACAGTACAGCTTGACGGGCTTATTACCTTATAGCAATCTCTTGCAACCAACAAAAAAATATTTATTAAACTTACAGTTAAAATAAGACGGAAAAGTTTTTTTAAAAACGAACGAAAAAATAGATCAAGGTATTTTTGCCGAAGCTTTCAGCAGGAATCAATATTCGATACTTTCGAGTGGACGATATAGAATAATCATTTTTATCAACCAAGTTTATAAAAAATAAATGAGGAAAGAAGATTTTTTCAATACTTAATTGAATCCTCTTTCATACACTTACTTTTACTGAAATTCAAAATTAGCTGAATTTCATTGAAGTTAAAAGGCTTATCAATATATTTTAACCAAAGAAATCATTTTTTGTGTCTGGTCCAGTTATTCAGAACGAGTTTCTTTTGACGTTTGTAGTGCACACATTTTAGCGAACAGAAAATATTTTTGGAGGTCAAATGATTTGAAAAAGTGTTATGAAAGCAATTATGTACTAAAAAAGAAATATTCTGAGTAGTTTAAATATAATGTTGACTAGATTGTCCTGATCGTGGTTAAGTAGTTAAGTTGATTTTGTTCGTTTCTCTCAGATTTTTAATAATTATTTTAAGTAAATGTGTTCTTATTTCAACATTTTATTGACATTACATTAATAAATGGCATTTCCTGTTATTCGTGTAACGGTGAATACAGAAAAGTATTTTTTATTAATTTTTATCTCGAGGTTTTGCCTGAATATCATCCGTAATTATCAATTACAGAAAAATATAATAAACTTTACTGACGAAGTGTAACGGTTATACACGTTATGGCACACCCTTTGTGCTCCAATTTCAAACACTAGTTTTATTTATTTTGATTTTTATACTCAGATAGTTTAAAAGGCTTCTTTAAGTTTCATTACGAGTATGTAAAATTAAACAACATATATGGTAACCAAAGTGGCCGAATCTTTTTCGCAAATCAAGAGTCAATTATTTGATACGCACATATCGACGTCGTTTTACTGACGAAGATTGCCCAGCAAGATCGATGGTTAGAACATAAATGATTTCGATAGCAGGGATCTGTAGTTGACTTACCTCGAGCTGGAAGTCCAAGAACTATCCGCATTAAAAGAGTGTTACTGATGATCAAGTATCTTTAACCAGATGACATTCAGCTCAGCTCAGAATGTCTTAAATTACTGACGAATTTTAAGAAAAGCTTTGCACTTCTTTCCATAAAAAAACAGTTATGAATTACAACCTAACAACGCCATGAATATTCACTGGAGCATCGTTTTTTGGGTTAACCTGAACTTCATTTTTTTTTTCAAATTTTACCTTCAACATATACGCATTGGTAATTTGAATGTTGAAGAGCGTGACCGGGAGACACATGTGTCTTTGATCCCAGTAATTCAGCCATCGGGCTGAGAAGTAATGGAGTAGGCACGGGCACAGCCATCGGGCTGAGAAGTAATGGAGTAGTTAGAAATACTATTCCATGTGGAGAGACAACAATACTTACTTAAGTATGGCACGCGCGACTATTGTTACCAGACGAACAGAACTCATAAATCAGGCTGAGATTTTTAAAATTTTAGTTTGTAGGTACCATCGGGAATCCAACCCAAAGCCCCTGGGTGGAAGTTAATCGTCTTACCAAGCAAGCCACGGACTTCGTCATAAAATAAAATCTCCGAGGTCAACATACTCGTATAATAAATAAATCAAATTTATTGATGCATAGCTTTCGATAATTAAAATTTATATGATTAGCTTTTGATGCAAATCATTTCAGAAATGGACATAATTTCAACTTTTTTTTTATAAACCTATTGGTTAGCAGACTTGTTTAGCACCCAAATGATTCGAGTTTGATGGTTTAACTTTCATGATTTTTATCCTTTGAGTTTAGTGTTGAAAGATTTTCCTTCTCAAATTTTCTAAAATTAGTGGGATTTTTTTCTCTAGTTTTCATTGTTAGGTACAAATGTTATGAAAATAAACGTTCGTGTTAAAAGCAAACTTATACACGTATTAACATTGATCTGAGACGATTTCTGCGTACTTGAGTATTTTTCTTACTTTTACGGTTTTAAGATATTTTCTTTCCATTTATAAAATTATCTTAAATTGTTTTTCTTTTCATATGTTTAATTTATCCGTACGGTGCTCCTCAAAATATTTGCCGATGCGTGGTTTAAGAGCGTGACTAGGAGACAATATTGTCTTTGAGCCAAATAGTCGAGTTTTCAGATTAAGAACCATTGCAGTACGCACGTAACTCGCAGTTCGCGCTTGTTAGAAATACTAACACTTATGTAAATACAACAACACTCGCATATGTCTAGCGCATGCAAGTACTGTTAACAAACTGATATTTTTTTTATGTGTATCATCGGGAATCGAACCAAAAACCCGCAGGTAGAAATAATCGTCTTCTAACTAGACCACGGAGGTTAATAATTTATTATACGGTAGAAATATAATTTATTAACATTTATATACATTCATACATATAATCACGTCGTTTCCCTGTCGGGGTAGTCAGAGAACAAAGAGCGCCAAACTGCGACACATACCTTCCACCTCTTTTATATCCAAATAATTTATCTTACAAGTCTTACGATTTTTCTAACTTTTTTAATTTTCTTCTTTCAAAATATTCATTTGATCAAACCCAAACCCCCCTCGTTCGTTTTTTACCACACATTCCACTCTCATTTGCAGTGTATATTTATTTTGTTAGGCTTTATACTCATATTTTCATTCATTCTATATGCCCTCGTACTTTCATTCATTCACATTTAATCCCTTATCACTCCATTCCTTACGTTGTCGTACATTGCCACTTCATGTATTCTATATGCCCTCGTACTTTCATTCATTCACATTTAATCCCTTATCACTCCATTCCTTACGTTGTCGTACATTGCCACTTCATGTATTCTATATGCCCTCGTACTTTCATTCATTCACATTTAATCCCTTATCACTCCATTCCTTACGTTGTCGTACATTGCCACTTCATGTATTCTTCTCAGTGCACACATTTTTTAATCAGCTTCAGTATTTTTCCACGTCCACGTTTCACTCATATACGAGTACTTCAAAGTTCGTACTAAAATACTATTTTACACTATAGCGTTAAGTCTTTATATTTAAAATACTTTTTCCAATAACAATAATATCTCGTTCGTTCACATTTAACTCTGTTCACTAGCAAAAAATATTTGCAATTACTATTATAAAATTATGAGTCACCTATTTTTCAACTTGTTACTTTACATATTATGTCGCAATGAATGAATGATATTTAAATAATCACGATGTGAAAGATTAATGCTAGATAACAGTAGGTGGCCTACTTATAATTATGATTATTGATTTTCACAATTATAATATATTTACACTATGGTTGTCCTAAACGTTTTCATTTTGTAAAGAATTTAAATTTCTCAAGTCAACGGTAATTATCCATAATAAATTTATAGAATAAAAAAACGTCATTATCTAGTCGAATATGTTATAGGTACCGATAAATATGTTATAGGTACCGATAAATATGTTATAGGTACCGATAAATATGTTATAGGTACCGATCAATTATTTTTAATAAACTGTGATAACACGTAAGCACTCTTCGGTGATTTTTGCGCCACCTAAAATAAAAATAATTAGAAAACAGGTTGAGCAATCGGACTGTTTATTTTGATCGTAAAAATGCAAAAATAAATTGAATAATATGATGTAGATAACAATGAATTTTACCAGATATAATACTGGTAATTATTAACAAGTAAAATAACAGTTAATATATACAATAACTTCCGTTGCTTATTTGGTAGTACGTTTCTCTGTAATTCAGCATTTTAGACTCAGTTCCCGATAATACCCAAAAATATCGGGTATTGTTTTTTTTGCATAAATTCTTTAATACCTTGCTGGTTGGTTGGAAAAAATACCGCATGTTAATAAGAATGCCAGGTTTTAATTTATACCATAGAAGTGTTACACAATAATTCATTCATTCATTCGTATCGTAACCTCTCAACATAACGTGGGCGAAGACAACTTTGTCTTCGGCCCCATTGATCGAGCCTTCGGGTTAAGAACCACTGAAGTACACACGCCACTCTTGGTTCATCATCGCACGTGTTTTGAATACAACTCCGCAAGTGAAAAGGTAAAAGTTCTTGCATACATTTAGCATGTGCAACTATTGTTATCAGCATTTTTTTATACCAGACACGTATCCTTTTTATGTATGATACAATCGAGAGTTCAACCCGAAACCCGAAACCCCCGGATAGAAATCTGAAAGAGTCTTACCAATTTAACATAGCTACGGAGGTTGTCAAATACAACAATATGATACAATGACAATGTTGACGGAAACTTTGAAAATTAGATTCATGTGGCTTATTTACAATTAATTTCATCAAGTAAAGTTGGAAACCAATCTAACTTTAGATTGATCTTGCAACACCCTGATATGCAATCAAGTTGATATAATTTAATAGTAACGAAATTAAAATATACTGTGAATTTAGCCGTTTTCAAAATCTTAACAAGGTTAAGATTTGTTTATTCAGTTATTTTTAATCCAATTTTGAAAATACAGGATTTTTTTCTCTAAGAAAGAAAACAAACTTAAAAAGATAAATAATTTTAATACACGGTATTAATTTACTAATGCATTACATGTTGATGTAAATATGCTGAAGAGCATGGCCGGGGGACAATATAATTATTACAATTATCGAGTTTTCAGGTTAACAACCACTGGAATAGACAAATAACTCGCAGTTTAAATATCGTACGTGTTGAAAATATTACCGTGCGTGTACATGCAATAACACCCACACAAATCTAGCGCCGGACTAACTCCTTTTATCAGACTGAGACCCTTTTTTGATTATTTTTTTGGTTGGGAATCGAACCCGAAACTTTCAAGTGTAAGACAATCGTCTTATCAACTAAGCCACAGAGGTCGTCTTTTTATTGTTTCTTGTCTTGTACGACGTCCTACAATTCATAAATATACTTCGAAAGTAAAATAAATTATCTTTAAAGAATATAACATATACTCGTATATATGATACAACATGAATAAACATAATTTTATATATTAGTCGGAATCTTAATCTTAACCTTGTGTAAGTAAAATATAATATTGTAGATACTCGTAATTGTAGACTATAAAACTTCTCGTTAAAAAGAACAAACGCCGAGCTACGAGCTACGAGCTACTTGTGTTGCGCACGTACGAGTACCATACAATGTATTGTTTTTACACAATTATCATTAGTTGACTAAGGAAGATTATGCTCAAGAATGTTCAAATGAATATGTCTTTAGTTAGCCAAAATCGATTATATTGGAAAAGGCGGGGATCGTGATTTATAATGTATTTTTAAAATTATTATAATTAAATAAATTTTGTTATTTGTTTTATCAAACACTGTTTATTCCACTTTATGCAACGGTATAACTCTACCGGTTTCAAAGTTTTCACCTCATCATCAGGGGAGCAGAAAAAACTGAGGTGTCTTGTTTGTAGTCCCCTGTTGATGAGGCGAAAACCTCGAAACCTATAGGGTTATACCGTTACATAAAGTTGAATAGACAGTGTTTGATAATAAAAATTACAATGTCTTTAAACTTCAACAATGTTAATACCTTAACTATAAATAATATATTAAATAAATTAATATTCTTGGTAAAAAATCGTTTAATTTATCAGAGGATCGGTTTTAACTCCATAACAAAATATTTTGGAGTAAAATAACTTTGTTATTCCCCTCACTTAAGGCTACCACCTTCTATCCCGAGGGTTTCTTCGTTCCGCCTGGAGAGTATCTCGGGATAGGATGTACTCGTAGTAACACGTGTAGCGGGGGTTAATGTAATTAGTGGAATAAACAAGTGATTTTATTATTAAATATTCCAAAAAATCCTTCTTTTCTAAATCAACTAAGTTTTAAAATGTGGGAAATTCTTTCATATAACATTCCGTTTCCCTTTCGGAATATGCAGAAAGGATAGCACCAGACTTTCACACTGCACATCTTTTTCATATTTTTCATTCATACACCTACGTATACAGCTCCTTAAGATTTTCAGCTTTTTTACACTTCTTTCGAAATATCATGCTTTGATCCAACCAAACTTTCCTTTGTCGTCCTCTTCCACGCCTTCCGCTCACATTTGCATTATACCATTGATTATATTATTAGTCTTTCTCAGAATGCTCTTCTTCATCTTCTTCAACATTTCAGCCTTCAGTTCGCATTCTTCCCTAATCACTTCATTCCATATTCTGTTGTATATTGTCACCTTCTCGCTTCATCTCCTGCATCCCTAATCACTTCATTCCGTAGTCTGTTATATAATACAATATATTGTAGTCTTCTCAGAGCACTAATTTCAACAGCATTTATACAGTCCATTATCATTATTTTTCCATATTCAAGTTTCACTCACATACACCAAAGTTGGTACTAAAATAATTCAATGTCAGAAAGAATGACTACTATACTTTTTCAGAAACGGATTTTTCATTTTTATTTTATGTTTTACTTTCAACTAACGAGAAATGCATGAAAATTGCTGTAATTGAAAATAACCTTCAGATATCTAAACCTAGCCCCCCGAATGCTACACAAGTGTTGCCCCACTAGAAAGTCGTCTAAATATGTTGTACGGTACTTTTATCATTTAATAAAATGTTACTAAAAAAAATAATTTCATCGAAGAATAACAAAAAATATTGACAATATACTTAACGAATCAATTAAAAGTTGATATCGAGAATTTCTCAAGTTAAGTATTGTAAACGTTTTATTCAACTAATAAGAAAACGAGACACGGTTTTATATATTTGATAGCTTTTTAGATCGATTACTATTTACTGTGCAATATATCAAAAACTTTTTTGCTAATACCCCGATTAAGATTTAGCTTTTCGTTCATTTTAGCCTAACGAAAATTTGAAAAAAATACGTCAGATAATATAAATTTCTATATGAGAAATGCATAATGAATAAAATTTGTATAATAATTACAGGTCTCCGTGACCTAGTTGGCAAGAGGGCTGTTTTCTTACTCGAGGGTTGCGGGATTAATTATCATTCACACTCAGATATTTTAAAAAGGGATCGTTTGGTTTTCACTAAAAGTTTCTTTAATGAAAACCTTTATTGGTTGGAATAGAATGCTTCGTGGCAATAAGCCCGCCAGGTTGTACATTTGTATTGCATTGCACTTTCGTTGCATACAGTACAACCTGGCGAGCTTATTGTTATGTGGAAATCTCTTACAACCAACCAGGTAGATGCCTAAAGTGAAAATCAGATCGGAATCTTTTTTTTTAAATCTTAGGGATTTGAACCCGCAACCTACGAACTGGAAAAAATACGTCTTACCAACTAGGCTACGGAGGTTTTCAATACTGTATACGAGTATTACGTAAGTGTAATATAATTATTGATATATAATATTTTGTGGTAAAATAACCTACTAATATGACCTCAACGGAAATATAGTACTATCCAAGATTGATTCTTTTGTCCACTCACCCATACCAATTGAATATTGCGAAAATTAAAATAAAGACATCAAGTATCAAGATGCGCGCACAAAATGAACAGTTTTACGGCCAATACCGACTCAAAACCAGTTTTTCTCGGATAATTATCCGGAGCCGATTTAAAACATTTGCACGGGATTCGAAGTGGTGAAGTTCTGCACCAAAATAAAGCGCGTTAACCACACGATCAAGAACCTCATATATTATTATGACGGCGTCATATTCTAATAGCATTCTTGCTAAACAATCTGGTTTGGGCCTTTACATAGGCTCAGACTAAATATTCAAAATTAATTTCTAATCTTAAAAAATCGAGATTAGGATTTCAAGTCGGACCGGACCTTATATTATACTTTCCAAACTTTAACGTGAGGCAATGAAAACACGTACTCGTAATTGCCTTTTTTAAGGAAGCTACGACATATTTGTCCGACATTTTACATTACAACAAGTAATAATTACTTTAATAAAAAAAAATTATCAAGATTAAATATTTAATGTTAAGGTTGGACCATAAATTCGGACCTTAGAGCGTTACTAATGGAAATAATATATTCATTATTTTTCTGGCCATCGAAACTGTTAAAATGCAACATATTGCACAAACATGTATTATCTATCCATAAATTACTTGATTATAATTCTGAAATACGAAGATTGCTTATCATACATTTTATATTACATTTTCCCAGACGTGCATGGAAAACATAATAGGAAGGGAATATGAGCTTTATACTGCATTAATATTTCTGTGTCGAGAAGAACGTGTAATGTGATGCCATCTTATACCCTATAACCACCCTAGGGGGTGGTTATAGATAGCAGCTTGTTACCTTTTCCAATTAATCTGAGCTGTAACGTCGGTTTCATAGGAGAAGCTGTGTGCAACTTGAATGCAAATTATGATGCACTTGACAAATTATGATCTCACTACACTAAATTAAAAGGAATAAAAAATACTTCAAATATTTCAGATTAACTTTCCGAAAGTCTATATTTATAATTATGATAGTATTTACTTGAGATTTCAGGTTTGTTATACGAAAATCTATATTTATAATTATGATAGTATTTACTCGGGATTTCAGGTTTGGTACACGAAAAATAGAATAAAAAATATACCGTCTGGTAAGAGTTCGTCTAGAAGCAAAACACGCGCGCGCTAGACATGTGCGAGTGCATTTTGTAATAGTATCTTCATGTGCGGTAATATTGCTTGTAAGTACGATGACGAACTGCGAGTTCTTGTCTACTTCAGTGGTTCAAAAATCTGAAGGCTCGATAAATGGGACCGAATACAAAGTTGTCCCCCAGTCACGTTTTTTGATATATGTATTTACGCAAATTTTGATATTTTGAAAGTATTATACGAATGAAAAAAAAACTAAAACGTTGTTATAATCGCAACTCGACTTACTAGTTTCTTTACCGAGCTATTCGTCAGGCTAAAAAAACTAAAACGTTGTTATAATCGCAACTCGACTTACTAGTTTCTTTACCGAGCTATTCGTCAGGCTAAAAAAACTAAAACGTTGTTATAATCGCAACTCGACTTACTAGTTTCTTTACCGAGCTATTCGTCAGGCTAAAAAAACTAAAACGTTGTTATAATCGCAACTCGACTTACTAGTTTCTTTACCGAGCTATTCGTCAGGCTAAAAAAACTAAAACGTTGTTATAATCGCAACTCGACTTACTAGTTTCTTTACCGAGCTATTCGTCAGGCTAAAAAAACTAAAACGTTGTTATAATCGCAACTCGACTTACTAGTTTCTTTACCGAGCTATTCGTCAGGCTAAAAAAACTAAAACGTTGTTATAATCGCAACTCGACTTACTAGTTTCTTTACCGAGCTATTCGTCAGGCTAAAAAAACTAAAACGTTGTTATAATCGCAACTCGACTTACTAGTTTCTTTACCGAGCTATTCGTCAGGCTAAAAAAACTAAAACGTTGTTATAATCGCAACTCGACTTACTAGTTTCTTTACCGAGCTATTCGTCGGGCTAATTCATCTCCAAGTTATCTTGATATTGTCATTTGTTTTATCAAACACCGTCTATTCCACTTCATGTAACGGCATAACCCTATAGATTTCAAGGTTTACACCTCATCATCAAGGGAGCACACACAAGACTCCTCTGTTTTTTCTGCTACCCTGATAATGAGGTGAAAACCTTGAAATCGGTAGGGTTATACTATTACGTAGAGGAATAAACAGTGTTTGATAAAACAAATTACAATGCATTTAATTCTCCACAATGGTAATGCTTTAACTATAAATAAAATAAGTCATCTTGACTTGAAATGTTTTCATAAGTGCCTAATGTAAGAAAGTTACAATTTTATTAAAACATACCTTAGATACCAATTAACAAAGAAATAATTTGTTTTTTGTAGAAAATTAATTCGTTGCACGTCTTTTGGTATCATTTCGTCTAAAATCTAACCTTAAAAATAATATAATAATTAATCTAGTTTAAAAATATTTAGAAATTTCATATCTAGACATGGTTTCAATAAATACAATGTGCAGTATCCACACACAATTTATCAGCATCAGCTCTACAGCCCAGGATGGGTGTCGGGTGTCGGGTGTCGGGTGTCGGGTGTCGGGTGCCGGCTGCCGGCTGCCGGCACGGGTAGGATTCAGTTACCTATCTCGCTTAGTAGCATCCCTCCTCCAATTGGTAATATCGCCAATTGGTGTGGGGTTGTTTTCGGTCCACATTCCAGCCACCTCAGATTCGGTCTCCCCACTCGCATACGCCACATCGAATCGCTGAAGGCCCGTTCTCACGGATCAAGTTTAATTGTCCGATTATACAATAGTTGATCAACAAAAGTTGAATGAAATCTGTAGTGAGAACCTTTGTTTCAATATAGTTGATCCATTAAAAAGTTGACCAACTCTATTGAAACAATAGTTCTCACTACAGATTTCATTCAACTTTTGTTGATCAACTATTGTATAATCGGTCAATTAAACTTGATCTGTGAGAACGGGCCTTGAACAACCCCTTCCTTGAATGTCCAGTACCCTTACAGTTATGCGTAATAGATAAAAGGTTTTGATTAGATGGGGAAATATAAAATTTGAAGTCTCAAATTTACGGTTTTTAAATTTATGCTTTTTTTAACGTGTCTTGTGATTAACCAAACAAAATAAATAATATTTATTGCTTAATTTTTAAATTCTCTTAAGTTTTAAAGTGAATTGAAACTATGGCAGCGTTTATATACAATTTAAATGACTTATTTATAAATATAATTGTTAGTGCATCATTTATTACAATAATTAAATCAATTCCTTGACATAATTCTCATTAATATATTCATTAATAATTAACTTTTCCAAAACACTCTAAGTGCAAGGACTAAAATATTGTTTTGTATTGTATAACACTTTCGTTGTGTACAGTATAACCTAGCAGATTTATTTTTATGAAACAATTTCTTCTACCCAACCAGAAAGATAATCAAGAGGCGTTAAGGAAACTAAGAAATCTCCATGCCCTAGTTGCTAAAACGCCTGTCTTTTGAACTCGGGGTTTCCGGGTTCGTTTTCCTGTTTTTCAAAAGGATTTCAGTCTGTTTTTATCTTAGGGTTCTTTAAGACCTCTCTGGTGCGTTGGAAAACATAGCCACATGGTAAGTTATACTTTATATAACAAAATTGGGATACAATACAGTTTTTTAAAATACAATCCTATACATTACATGACAATACAATAATATTTATAATAATAATATCTTGATAATACAATAATAATAATATCTTGACGACAATACAATAATAATAATATCTTGATGACAACACAATAATAATATCTTTCGTGGTCTACTTTTACATTAGAATGTTACCCCGCATTCGTTGAATCTTCCGTACATATATCATACATTATCACGCCGTGTCCCTTGCGGGCTAGGCAGAGAGAAAAGATCTTCATACTTTTCCATCCAACCATACATTTTCACATCCCTCACATTATTACATCGTCATATAGTCTATTATTCATACGTTTCATTTTACTTTCTTTCAAAATCTAGTCCACCATACATTTTTCATGTCACACATTTAAACTCACATTTAAAAAAATATCAATTGCAAATGGTATTTTTTATCTGCGAATCAAAAGTAATTAAGATCAAACAATCTATGAAAAATCAAAATATTTATTTCATAAGTTTACACAGCGTGTTTTGGAGCATTTTTTGAAATCAAGGATTACACAGCTGTACATGTACTCGTACAATATAACACAATATAATATCCAAAACGACACAGTTTCTGAAATACGCATAAACCACCAGCAGACTGTTCTCGCTTGAGTAACGAGTAACGAGTAACGACATTTGCTTCCCAAATATAACATGTATAGGCATTCCTCGTTATATGTGAATTCACTATATCACTATCTAAACAAATTTAAGAATAAATAAATAATAGGCGACATAACTTCGCAATCTGTGAGTGATCAAATTGCGTGCGCAGCGTACATTATTCAGTCTCACTAGAATCTCACTGAAAATAAATAAAACAAAACTCATCTAGCTACTACATATCCAGAGTCTTCAAACCCAGTTGGTTTGTTACAAAATAGAAAGAAATAAGCTTCTTAGACCTTGTAATTGATAATAAATAATATAAAATATTAATATTTTTTTTTATATCCTTTTTAGGCTACATTTTTGTAGATTAGAAAACATTTTTTTCACCTATATTAAAATCAACTAACTTTGCGCCTTTTTTGAGCTATGTGATTATTCTAAGAACCAAGAAATGCGTAAAACGAGGGACACCTGTACTTTGCTTTAGCATTTTAACTATTTACTTTTTCATGTGTCGTGCCCGGTCTTCCTGATGTTTGCGATCACTCCTAAGAAAATATCTTTGTCTTTGGCCGCACGGATCAGCTCCTCAACTGTCAGGATACTTGTCCATTCGCGAATGCTTTGTAACTAAGACAGGCGCCTTCTACATCAATAATAAACTTATGAAATGGCATTTACTTCCTCCCAATATTTGATCCAGATAGGTAATTTATCAGAATTTTATGGTATTTTAGAGCTCTTGTTTTACACAACCTCAGCGTAGTAACTCGGTGTTGAGATACAATAATGACTAACATTTTTCGATGAGTCCATATACATATAATAATATCATGTAATTTTTGCGGTAGGCATAGGTGACAGATATCCACAACTTTCCATTAACGCACACAGTATTTACTGCATCCACGCCTATAACATACATATCATATACTCGTACATATACATCTCATAAATATTCACTAACATTTCTTTTCAAGGGTTGTGTTGCATAATACATTTCCATTATACTCGTATTTTATAATAGGTACGGTACAACTTGGCGCGCTTCTTACCACTACAAACTACAAAAAAATATCAGAACAATAGAATACTTTTTCTGAGGCCAATATCTATAGTTCAATTTTAAACATTTGTTCTACTAAGTCAATATGAAATCATTACAGATTTAGGGGGACTTGGAACTTAGGAAGTGTTTTCTCGTTTTTACTCCATTTGGCCTAAATTGATATTTTTTAAATCTAAAAAAAAATGTGTTTTTTAATGATTCTACTGTAAAAGATAGAAACATATTTAATTTTAGTTTTCTTAACACTTGTCTGACAAAAACTGGAGCAGGCTATATTATAGTATACCGATCGCTTATAACACTCGGAATACTTTACTTTCGGAATTCAAGAATGGCGATGGCACTGAAGTATAATTCGCTTTCTTCATAGTGAAGCTAAAATATTTCTGAACATCATGATTTTTTGTCACTTTAACACGTGTTTACGTATCAATAAAATTATTACAAGGTATAATTTCTTTTTATGTTATTCATTGAAAATTTTAAATGTAAGCGCTTTTTTTAATTTATAACATAAAATAATGTTACAAAAGATAACATAACATAACGTAACACAACGTAACGTAATTTAACGTAACTTAACGTAAAAAAATACAAGATAACATAATGTGACGTAATATAACGTAAAGTCTTGCAACGTAACGTAACATTATACGACATAACATACATTCCAGTTCCGTGGCATCGATTAACGACAGATATATATTCGTAGGTGTAGGTGTAGGTGTAGGCAGTCGACACCAATCCTGGGTTGTAGGGCTGATGATGATCTATTGTGTGTGGGTACTACACATTGAATGACTGATTGTAACTTAATGAGCCCTTAATGTGTCCACATTTTCAATATTTCGAAATATGTTTCATGAATTGTAATTGGGTCGATCAGTATAAAATAACGAGAAATCTCTAAGTGTACGTCCTAATACAGAAATATCAGCAATCCTTAATTTTTTCAGGTTACGCGTGAAGAAGTAATAAATAACTTGCTAGTTTTCAATATTTTTTACCTGTTTCAAATAACCGGTATACTCCTTGATTTCTTGTTCCCATAATATTAATTTATTGATTTCACAATATTTGAGAGTAGACTGATTTCGATGTTATACTACAAGACACATACAATTTGCAATAAGATATTTCATTATATATTAACATATACGAGTATATGCCGTTTCTCGTGACACCATTTCATTAATAATTAAACTGATTTATATGTAAAAAGAGACATCAACATTTCCATTATTTTATCTTCAATTAATCGTATGGCGATTACTTACGATAAAATGTAAGTTTTAGCAAGATAGCATTACCATCTCTTGTCCAGTTTGTTGTGAAGTTAAGGTAACTGTCTTCATCATTACCACATCGTTGACCTTTGATATTTTCTTAAACGCTTAGACGTTGCAGACCATACTTCTTAACAGTAAAAAGCGAGACGTGCCAACCATATGATACGTGGCGAATTTGAATATGTGTGAATACCTTCTTCTAAGTTTTAGCTCGTAAAAGCGGATTGATGTATTATACAATAATTCACTTAACCCATCTATTCTTTTCTAAACAATCGGCCGCGTATCCAAAAATTCCTGCAATCTCTTCAATACTGTCACATTAATAGATAATGCTATGATTCAATAAAACAACATCAACCAAATTACAATTTTTTGCTTTAAAAGAAAATTAACATTGCCTAACAATGACCTCATACCGTTGAAAGCTGATCTTCCTGTTTCAGTCTTTTGTACATTTCACACATGGGTTCAGTGCACTGGTTACAATCATACTCGTTGGTGGTTTAATTTACACGAAGGCTCAGTATGTTGCTGTTGACAGAGAAACGTTTTAGATCCATTGATATATTTTGAATTTTCCACCTGTTAAATAATATTTGTCATTTTTTTATTCATATGGATGATATTTATAGAGTTTTAAGAAGTTCGTGTTTATTCAAATATAGTAAAAACATAGAATACTGTTTGGTCCACTTGAAAATATAAATTTAATCCAACTAGTTTGAATTCTTATGCGACTTATCTTCAGAGGTAATCCGACCTAACTGGAATAATATGTTCGGAATACCAAGGCCAAAATATTAGTATTTTTATAAACTATTCGGTGCTTTATTAAAAACTTTTCCAAATTGATTATTACATATAAAGGAGAAATAAAATAGAACCTTGGCGGACTCCACATTGATTTCGGGTTATTACGCATCTACTCGTATTTTACTGTCTTACACACGAATCATCCGTATCTGATGATATTGTAGGTTTTATATAATGCTATTTTCTCGACTGCGAGAGTCATCCAATTAATTGTAGTCCGAGTATTTTTCCAATGCAGTCTATTTCGTCTCATTCGAGGGAGTAAGCGAAAACGTATTTGCACTCATCTCTGAGTCTTTAATAGAACTGCTGCAAAGTGAAAGTACTCGTATATTTACTTGGTAGATTTTGGTGCGTCGAATACGAAAAAGAGAGTCGAACATCTGGTTTGGCTTCGGTATACAAGATTAATTGAATTATTCTATATAGAAATGTAGGTGGATTGCTTTTGTAAATACTTGTGGTTCACATTAAAATATTTTCATATTATATATGGATGTGAAAAGTAACGCCCGGTTTGGTGCAGATTGAGCTGTCCGCCTTTGGACGGTCCCGTATTGTTTTGTTGACTATGAATATACATAGTATATTTTTGTCAATTTTGTGCGAATGTGACGTATGTACTTGCATGCTTATGTATTGTTATTATTTTTGTCATTATTGTTTATTTGCATCAATTTTTAAATGTTGTTGGATGATATAGCTTTTTTTTAAATGTATGAAATACTTACTACTAGTATTTTAATTGTTAAAATTGTTAGAAGGAAAATTGCATCTTTTATAACTAAATAAATATATAGCTGAGGCTAAAAGTGCCATTCCTTTTGCTTGTAGTGGATACTTCTAGCGTGGTTGCCTCACTCACATCCTAAATAAAGCTACCATTTTTGGTGTACCTGTATCGTGATGACTTTAAAATCCCCACAAATCAACCAATCATGTTTCCCGTTGTTTATGCTACTAAAAATACATTTTGTATTTTTGTAATAATAGTTTAAAATTTTCCGATTATTTGAAATTTACATATACGCATACGGTATAACATTTTTGATTGGTTTCATTTATAGTTTCTTGTACGAGTATAACATGAAAACCAGAGCCAATCACATAAGTAAATTTCGTTTTCCAACTCAATAGCCCTTAACCTATACAGAATGGCCAATTTTGTTTCTGTTATTTATTATTGTTTAATAGTGTTATTTTTTATGTGTACCTAACGTTTTTTTTTTAAATAAGCTGGAAGAAATACTCCAAATAGTTTCGGTAAGGAAGTGGCATTAATTTTTAAAAATATTACACTTTCTAACGGAATTAAAATGTAAAGTTTCATTTATATGAAAGGCCGAATGTCAAGGATATTATTTTTTTTATTTTAAAGTGGATTTAAAGTTTTCACTTGAACGATTTTCCTTAGTTCTTAATGCACATTTAATATGCACGAAATGAAAAGGTTTCTAGGTAAAGGGAGCGTGCAGCCTTTACCTGCAATTGAAATGTTATGCCGGTAGAATGCATTTATTAAATGGCCATGATATCGAGACATTGGCTCACTTTTATTGCATCAAATGTACAAAACTATACGTGACAGTAAAATATTTTATATTTGTCAGCATATTTATATTCATAATACAGTTGCATTAAACAAGTTATGAAACAATATACATAAACCACGACAACGCTAGTGTGAACTGGTGAAATATTCTTCCTTCTCTAAATTAAATATAAAATGGTTATAAAAAGCGCGAAAGAATATTTTTTCTTCAGCTCTTTTGATGACTGAAGTTAAGGCAAGTAAAGAGAATCTAAAAAAATAGCAAGGCTTTCGAAAGCCCATTCAAGATATATTTATTGAGATGTATACGTGTAGGAATTTAGCTCTCTTGGTGACTGAAGTTAAGGCAAGTAAAGATAATCTAAAAAAATAGCAAGGCTTTCGAAAGCCCATTCAAGATATATTTATTGAGATGTGTACGTGTAGGAATTAAGCTCTTTTGGTGATTGAAGTTAAGGCAAGTAAAGAGAACAGGACTGTGAAAATTTACCGACTCCGACTCCGACTCCAACTCTTGACTCTGAATTCAATTTTTATTTTATTTTATAATTTACTGCGTCTACCTAATGTATTTATATTGACTGATTAATAATGGATACAGGTATAAATTAAAAATTAATTATATTCGTACTCAAATGAAACAATTTTATAAACAAATATATAAACAATACGCATTAAGCAATATCTTCACACTAAAATAATATTAAAAATATATATTAATATTTAAAAAAAGAATTAAATGAAACTTTTAAAATAATTAGAAAAACAACACAGGTAGGTATTAAAAAAATAAGAAAACACTTTAAAATAAAATAAAAAGGTTGCTTCATTTGTTTTCATACGTTAACTAAATCTTATTAATATAGTTTATTATTATTTTGATTCAATATTGAATAGAACACAAGATAAGATTTTTGAAAGTAAATATACTTTATAAAAATCTTATTTCCTATTCGTGGTCTAAATGGAATTAGATCTCAAAATAAGTCAGGATTTATGGAAGCTCTTAACTTGTGTAGGTGGTAAGTGGTAAGGCCATGACGGTCAGCGCTGAATCTTGAATAATTTCATGATATCGCAGTATTGCTGTTTTTATATCTAATTTTGTAAAAGCTGTAAACTGAACGTAATCCCCTTTTGGGGTTTATTGCGATTATAAAAGTCTGCATACTATCAGGCATGAAACGATGAGAGGTTAACTGGTTAACACATACCGTAACGTTATTCATTAAAGAAAATGTTAAAATAATTAAACGGAGTCGGAGTCGGTCGATTTTTTCCGACTCCGACTCCGCCTAAAATGTTCCGACTCCACGACTCCGACTCCGACTCCACAGCCCTCAAAGAGAATCTAAAAAAATAGCAAGGCTTTCGAAAGCCCATTCAAGATATATTTATTGAGATGTGTACGTGTTGGAATTTTATTGATAAATTTTTACCTATTAATCTATGTCTTAGAAAACTGAATATATATCTTTTGTTTGTTACCCTTCAATATGTCTGAACTGTGATTCGGACATATTGAAGAACGTGACCGGGATTCACATTGTATTCCGTCCCAGTAAAAGATAATTCGGCTTTTAAACCACTGATCCAGGAACGAAACTCGCGGTTCATCATTGCACCTATAGGCAATACTATCACACATGAATAGGTAATATCACTCACACATGTACTCGACCCGTTAGAGTATTATTAGTTTTTTTATCATTGACAATCGAATCTAAAACCTCCGGATGGAAGTCAAGCGTCTTACCAACTAGACCACGGAGGTTGCTATCAATATCAAAATAGTGAGCCCATACAGAGTGTTACAATTTAAAAACGTTACTTAGATCAATTAGAAATGTATTGATTCTACCACTGTGACACGTTGTAAATAATGAGACAGCAAGAACAAAGCAAGTCCAGGATCCAAGACAATATGATAACCTGCCAGGAATAGTTTCATGAAGAGAGCGCAAGCATTTGCTGAAATAGAAAGAAAGAAACACCTGACGACTGGATAGAGCTCTCGGAAAAGATGGCACCTGGAGACCAACTGTCCTGGACTCCCTGGAGACACTGAATATACTCGTATGTTACTTCAAGTAGGGGTGGGGTGGGGTGGGTGAACATGCACAGATGTGGGTTCTCGAACGAAAGTAGCTCTTAATGTTATTGCGGGGATATATAAAACTTACAAGCACATTGTAGTTTTACCGAATATCCGAACTATACACTCTGGGGAGGACCTGATTGATGGGAATGATAGGAGGATATTAGTACTGAATAAATGAATACAATGGATGTTTAAAGTGAGATAAAGAAAGGAGCTTTAAGATGGTTCGGAAATCGGAAGGAAATGAATATTGAAATAATAACTAAGCAAGTACACAAACCAGAAGTACAGAATGTGCGTGGAAGAGGTAGATCGAAAAAAACATGACCAGTAGACCAGATTTAGAAAGAAGGTAAAGAGGATTTTGTGTTGACGAGATGTATGAATGTGGAGAAAGCTGAGTTATGTTCTAGGATAAAAAAGTTTGGAGATCTGTTCTCTTTGCTTACCTCGCAAGGGTTATGATATGTGTGTAAAAATATTTCGTTAAAAATCAAGAAACCAGTAACAATAGGAAATATTTTTTAGTCATATTTCTATTTCTTATTAGTCACAAATTGAAAACCTCGACGGTCAATTTCACGAATGATAAAATATTTCGTTTCTTCCAATACATACAGAAAAGTACTATTATTAACTATGTCGAAGCTATGGGCAAAACTACTTCGCCTTAAGTATATTAGACATACACGAATACATCTTTAATAATAATTAATTATTTTGTTTATTTATGACTCCTACTGAAAAAAATACATCACATTTTGAATAAAAAAAAATCAGCTGCTTAGATTCTTAGAACTACAGAAATAATTTGAAAATTTACCAACCCATAATTTACAATATGATCTATTAAGCATTTTATTTCGGTTCAAAATATTTTTATTGATTCTCATTACGTACAAAAGTATATGCTTAGATCCATCACGTTAGAATACTTTATCATCATTTATTGTTATTCATCTTTCATTAACACTGTAAAAAGTTTTTTTTCAATTGTATAAATTAAATGTAACTTTGTATTGTATAACAAGTACGAGTACATACAATATTAGACTTCAATCATGTATAGCTACAAGTACGAGATCATAGATCTAAATAATTAAAGGACATGTTACAAAAAAAAAAACCAATAAAAATATCAATGATTTTTATTATGTGCTCATTAGCAATTAATCTAAACCATTAAAATTTGAAAAGGATCCAATGGCCTATGTCGAGTTCTAATATGCGTGTCACGTATACTTCTTGAAATCACATTGCAGCTCATGATTATATTGTATTTTGTTTATAGTTAAGGCTAATATTAACATTGTGGAGGTTTAAAGACATTGTCATTTGTTTTATCAAACACTGTTTATTCCCCTTTTTGTAACGGTATAACCCTACCGGTTTCAAGGTGCACACCTCATCATCAGGGGGAGCACAAACAATACACTTGTTTGTGCTCCCCTGATGATGAGGTGAAAGCCTTGAAACCGGTAGGTTTATATCGTTACAAAAAGTGGAATAAACAGTGTTTGATGAAAACAAATTACAATGTCATTAATTGATTTTTATATTTAAACCGAATTCCGTTGCTCAAGGAGATTTGATCCAAAAATTTATTTCGTTTCGAAAACGTGAATTCCGTGGTCAAGTTGTCATTCACAGATTTTTGGTAAGTTTTTTGTAACTTTTCTGTGAACATTAGAATAGTGTACTCGTAGATGTTATAACAACGAACCACGAGTTATGGTGACGAGTGTTACTAATACCGAGGGCACGATTAATACGACCGAAGACAATAATGCCTATCAGCCACGCTCTTCAACAATACATATTACCAACGCGGAT
Source organism: Odontocerum albicorne (assembly GCA_949825065.1). NCBI lineage: Eukaryota > Metazoa > Arthropoda > Insecta > Trichoptera > Odontoceridae > Odontocerum > Odontocerum albicorne. The sequence goes on along the minus strand of OX463843.1, from coordinate 21,450,294 downwards.
ATGTCGCAGAGTACCATATGAATGAATGAATATATTTAATTCAATATCAGATTATCACAACTAATCTATCATAAGGTAGATATCAGCTGACATTGTCTGATGTCAATTTGTAAGAACTGAATATTCTTTTCTATAAAGTGAAAGAGCACTCTGTAGTGCGTATACATATACATCGTCAAGTAGGTTATATGAACTCAACTTTTTTATGTATCCGTGCTATAAGCTTGGAGTAAAAAAACTCCCATTAATAGTTGCATTATGCCATATTCGAAGTTATAACTAATGATTTAGAAAACAATCCTCATCTTGAATTTATCGTCCTGAACCCGTATGTGAGAACGGCTAAAATATTGTACTCGTATATATTGATATTTTATTCCAAACTTTGTACATGTTAGTACGCATCAAACCTTTAAATAAATTGACATCAAATTATGGAAGTAATTTACTACTTCACGTGACCATCGTGGTTTATTCGAAAAAACCTTGTCTTTTACCTCGTGGTGTCGGATTCGATTTTTGATGATATTTAAAAAAAAGAAAAGTTTACTATTGTGAGAGTAAGTTTGGTGACAATTTTTTCTGCATTTGATCTGTGCTGGTGTTCTTACATCTCAATGTGTGGTGGTATTTCTAATAAGTGCGATGACGAACTGCGAGTTAGGTGCTTACTCTAGTGATTATGGGAATGCTCGATGTCTTCCAGCCACGCTATTCAACAAGTCCACATCACCAATTCGAACATATTGAGGGCTACGATACATATGAATAGACTTACTAAATGTAGCTTGACAATGATTTTTTTAAAGTTAACACTGGCACATTGAGTTTATCATTTTTTCTCTTTTATTTCTCTCAATTACGAGTAAGCTTGGAAGTGGGGAGAAATTTATGACGCAAGCATATGCAGTACTTTGGAAGTGAATGTGGAAATACGAGTTAATAAGTTAGTTTGAATACAAAAATGAAATTATTAAAACACTTCTAATTTCACTGCCTAAAGAGTTATTCAAATAAGTACATTGTGAGTGCATTACAAATGGTCCATAAAATCAACTTTTATGCAGTTAAACTACTCGCAAAAAAAAATATTACACGAAAAAGTGTGATAAAGAAAATATTTGATTTATTCTTAGTGATTTGGTGACAATTTTTTATCACTTGGCTAAATGAAAACTCAAAAAAGGTTTTTCTTGAAGTCATTATCAGCGTTCCTCTGCAGTGTCCACTGCAGTACGTATGTTTCTCTGTTTCTCCGGTATTGTCTAACCTTCATCCTCTACAAAGAGCTTTATGAAATCCATTCATCTTGCAGCCTCCGTTAAAACAGCTACTTCGTTTATTGATCTTTTGATATACAAGAAATATGGACCATCCTTTTCATCTTCAACCAGGCGATACTTTTCATTTCTTTCCCCACTTTGACATATTATCTATTATACTAGGTAAGTCCAGAAAGTAAGTGTACTGAATTTTTGTAGGTTACAACTTTTTTTATTTAAACAAAAAAATTACGTGGTTACCGTAGTACATATGTAAGCTATTTTTCGACATAGTCGCCATTCCTCTCAATGCAGGTGGTGAAGCGGGGTATCAACTTTTTGATGCCTTCCTCGAAGTAGTTTCCCGCCAACCCCTCCGTCCACTTCTCCACCTCCTCCTTTACCTCCTCGTCGGTTGAAAACCTTTTTCCACCCATGTGCAGCTTCAGGGAGGTAAAGAGATAGTAATCTGAAGGTGCTAGGTCAGGGGAATGCGCGGGATGGTTCAGGACATCCCATTTAAACGAGGCGAGCAGTTCCTTCGTGGCGTTGGCCGTGTGTGGTCTGGCATTGTCGTGCAGCAGGCAGACTCCCTTTGTCAGCATGCCTCTCCTCTTGTTCTGAATCGCCCTCCGCAATTTTTTTAGGGTCTCACAGTATCTTGCAGAGTTGATGGTCTCCCCTTGAGGCATATATTCAATCTGCGATCGTCACGGAGCGCATTTTCGATTTTTTCCACAATTTCGTCAGTCACAATTGAAGGTCTTCCGCTCCTCTGATCATCATGCACAGACGTACGACCGTTTTTAAACTCGCGACACCACTTGTACACACTCGTACGATTCATAGCTTTATCACCATATGCAGTTTTCACCTCATTATAAACCTCAACCGGAGGTTTTCCCTTCCAAACGAGATAACGGATGACGCCGCGTATTTCGCACTTGGCGGGAGATTGGATTGACATTTTTCACGAAACGTGTTGTCGCGTCGACACTTCTCAACGTACTGACCTCGAACCGGTCTCGTTGCGGAGGGGAAGGGTCAGGCTACACGGAAGTGTAGCCAACATGTCGAAAATAAAATTCATCCGGTCGTGAGAGCCTCAGTACACTTACTTTCTGGATACGCATCGTATATGAAAATAATTGTAGAATAGGTAGCTAAATAAATACAACCGTTTAGAATTTATGCTGTATGAAATTTCAATACTTTTTATTCTCCCTCTAAATATAGCAGAAATAATAAAAATAGTTTTTAACAATTAAAATGTAAGAACAATAAATAAGTTTCTAGGTATTGAACGATTTTATTTTAATAATTTCATGATTTATTTATAGTTAAATTGCATTGGTTTAATACTAGATATTAAACATTTCAAACATTTCTTCAAATATGAAATAAGCAAACAAATATAGTTTATATATGATGAAACAAATTCATTTTCAATATTGCAATCTCAAGATTATTGTCTACTTGCGTTTATTGTGTTGCAAGCCGTTGTATTTTATATTGCAATCTCTCAAAATTATTGTCTGCTTGCGTTTATTGTGTGAAAACCGTTATATTTTATATTGCAATCTCTCAAGATTATTGTCTGCTTGCGTTTATTGTGTGCAAACCGTTGTATTTTAGCAAGCAAATATTCTTCAATCAATCGAGAAATTCCGATGACATGGAGGGGAATGAAGGTTCCAAAAAAAATTTTTTTTTTTATATTTATATTTATTTATAAAAATACTAGGTAGCTATCACCTGCTCACGAAGCAGAAGTCTGATGTATATGTTATTTTAACCTGATTGTATTTGGATTCCACATTTTATTGTTGATGTTAAATTCCCAAATACATATACTGTACATAATAAACGTTTCAAGATACAATGTACACTACAAAATATAATTCATCCTTTTGTTTGTCATAAACATGAAGGAAAATATCTGTTCATCCGTTTATATTGTTAATCCAACAATCTTTCAAAAGGAAGTTTTGTATCGATGAGTTTTTTTCTCCTAAAAACGTGCTCAAAGTTTTGCTATTTATTTGTTTTAAATTTTCATAATATACTCGTACAAAAGTTGTTATATAAATCAGACGTTTCGAAACATTTTAATACGAGTCCACGTATGTTTATGATTTATATATTATAACAATAATATTTTTTTATTAAATTAATAATAATAAAGAATAGTAGGCAGTATTGGGACCAAGAGAAAAACAATGTTAATTATCAAAATATAGATTGGAAGCCAATAACAAGAGTGAGGTAAAATAAAAAAAATAAGTGCGGGAAAGGAAAAGGAAGAATACAGAGGTAGAGACAAAAAATATGTATGTCATTGTTTCTTTGAAAACGTTGATTACCTTTAAAAGTCTTAATAAATCTGAGGTATGAGGATTTCAGTTAGTACTCGTATCTCCCTGTGGCCAAACTGAATTTAAGTTAAGTCCGATTGTACTCAGGGCCCCTCGTGTGGCGCCTCGCATGCATTGCTCGCTACATTGACGTTTCAAAGGGGTAGCGTCTTGCGTGCCATTGAGTGCCACCAACCCAATGTGAACGATACGAATATGTTATGATGGGAATATGGAAGGATTACCGCCGTAGAAGAAGAATCACGCCAGTATGCCTTAGGCCCGAATTTATAGTCCGGAATAAATACTAAATACTATTCTCAAACCTTAGTTTTCTGATTTGTATTCAGAGTCAGATTTCTTATACCCGAACTTTAAAATGAGACGATGAAACCATGTGACTTCTTCTTATTCACGTGCAAGCTACGACAAATTTATACGAAATTTTATGTCAAATATTACTTTTTCATTTAAAAATAATTATATTTAGTTTTGTAATTTATTTTATCAAACACTGTTTATTCCACTTTTTGTAACAAGTCTGGTTTATGCTCCCCTGATGATGAGGTGAAAGCCTTGAAACTGGTTGGGTTAAACTGTAACAAAAAGTGGAATAAACAGTGTTTGATAAAACAAATTACAATGTCTTTAAACCTCCACAGTGTTAATATTAGCCTTAACTATAAACAAAACATGATTATATTTAGTGTTGAGGTCGGACTATGAATTCGAGTCTTAGTTCAGTTAATAGCTTTTAATGTTTTGGCTTTAAGTTTACTAACTTCTTTTCTAATTCAACCAATAAATAAAGATGTATTTATGGCACTATTAGCATAAGAACAATTTAAAAATCAGATTAAAGTAAGCAAAGAGAAATTGGTTTTTGACCTACTAAAATTCAGTTTGAATAATATATGATTGTGGATACAAATTATTTCAATTGTACAGGTTATGATAATATGTTTTGTTTTTTAAATGGTTTTAAATTTAAATCCAGTTTTTTTTTAAATCCAGCCGGGGTAAGAAGCAATGCATTCTGTGAGACTAGTTTTTATTTCGTAACCTCAGGAAACTGATCGTCTACCTGAATTCTTATTGCATTTCCATACTCCGGAGATTGAATATAGTTAATTTGTGTATACCCATTTTGAAGTGTACTCACTCTAAATGGATATCCATTAAAAAAACATGTTAAAATTTAAAAAAACCAGCCATACTAAAACTTGATAAAAATAAGAAACAGAGCACTGAATAAACGAATACTTAAACCGTTACAGTAAAAATGTGAGGTTGCAAACAAGGTGTTATGACGCATGCATAAATTACAGGTAATACATCGATCAATAAGTCCCGAGACTAACTACTAAAACAACATTTGTGTTCCAAAATTCTTCTTTATTCATCAACATAGTCTTCTTCAAGAGCGGTACATTCATTCCAACGCTTTCCTAACTTTTCTATGCCAGCCGTGTAGAACGGAAGCAATTCGAAGTGCAACTCATGCAATTTGGCCATCGTTACCATCGACTTGTGACACGGTGCATTGTCCTGATGAAAGAGAACTTTTTTCTTCTTCATATGGGGCCGTTGTTTTGCAATTTCTGCCTACAAACGCTCCAATAACGCTATGTAAGTATTCGCTATTGATGGTTTTTCCCTTTTCAAGGTAATCGATGAATATTATTTCATGCGCATCCCAAATACGGAGGCTAAACCTTTCCGGTCGACTGTTGAGTTTTTGGTCGCTTCGGACGACTTTCGCCGGCTGCTCTCCGGTCAGCTGACGGCCGATTTGATTCAGGAGTATAGTGGTGGATCCAAGTTTCATCCATTGTCACATACCGACGCAAAAACTCTTGTTTATTTTGCGTAAACAGTGCCAAACAGCGCTCTGAATCATCGATGCGTTTTTGTTTTTGTTCCATTGTGAGCAAACGCGGCACCCATTTCGAAAAAAGCTTTTTCATTACCAAATGTTCATGCAACATAGTGTAAACACTACCAAATGATATCTTCAGGATGTCAGCTATCTCACGCAACTTTACTTGGCGATTTTCCATCACGATTTTGAGTTTTTTTTTATGTTTTCTGGTGTAACAGCCTCATTCGGACGACCAGAGCGTTCAACATCATTTGTGTCTGTACAAGTGAAATTGTAAATTTGATTGTAAATTTCTCTTGTAAATTTGAAACAAAAATCATACACAGTTTCTTGATAAAAAATAATGTCGTTATAGTTGGTAACAAAGAAAAAAAAACGTAAAATGGTGACTGTCTGAAAAAAATGTTCAATTTTTATCCTTTTTTCAAAATAATTTTTTTTCAAAAATTGGTAAAAAAAAAGTTTCAATTTTTCAAGGTACGAACGATAAAAAACATCTATCAAAGTTTGATACTAAATTTGAAGGCAATTCGTTGGATACAACTTGAGATTTTATGTCGATCAGGTTGAAAAAAGTAGTTTCGAGAAAAACGCGTTTAAAGTTTTGAGATTATTGTCTGAGTCATTGCTGGCTCATTTATAGTTATAACTTCATAAATATTGAGAATGTTAACATTTTCTTTTGAGAACATATTCTTAAATGTCTAAACTTTAAGAATATCCAAAAATAAAAAAAAAACGATTTTTTCAAATTTCTAGAGTAGGATACCCCCTTAAAAATTAAACAATACAAAATAGACTCCGTTTTTTTTAATAAATCATAAATGTAGGGTGATTCCTACTCTCATCAGATAAAACCTGTGAAATCTTGTCAAACGTACACTCACCATACGAAAATGAACACTAAAAGATAAATATTAGTCAAGGCAAAAGAAGAGTCAATGAGATGCTTCGACGGTGTTCAGAGTTCTATCGTACCGTGCCACCTGCAATCATGTTGTTGTTAACACGGATGAAAAAAGCCATTATCATCCAAACAAACTTTAGTTATGATTACAGTGTTTATTGTTTCTGAAAAATGTATCTAAACATTATAATTTCAAGAATAATTTCTAATATACAATACTCTAAATACCTTGATTACTAAATTGCGAATGTTATTATTATATTAAGAATTTTCTGGGTGATACTGTTAATAATTGATTAATTATAATTGCAACGAATGTATTGATTTTTCTTTATATTTTTTAATAAAAGTAACAACTAAGTAATTACAAAATTATTAATTTTACTTCCGAATTCATAGCGGAATTGGGGGCATTCATGAAAATATCACACCATGTATTGAGAAAATACATTTGTCATGTATTTTAGACGTCCTAGAAGTTGTTCCAGTCATTGAAATGTTATTAAGGTCATTTTATAAATAATATTTTTATATTTTTATGAGCAAAAATTTTCTAGGATTGTTTATTTTTTGTCAGTTAACAATTTTCAGCAAGCGGTGAATCAAAATAGTGTTTCACATTATTAATAAAAACTTGCGGATGAATCTGGATTATTTATTTTGATTTTTTTATTGTTTTTTCTATGTTATAGTTTATAATTAGTTAGCAACAATAATTTCGCAAAAAGTTTTTCTCTCTTATTAGAATTCTTATAAATAATCGCGACATATCAGAAATAATATTTTATCTTAATAGTTAGATTCGGACATAATAACATTTAATGAAAATATTAACATTTTGGTTTTTATTCATAATTTTCTTTTGAACAAAGTATAAGATACCAATTTCATCCATTTTCTTTAATAAAATATAGTGATTTACGAATTCATAAATGCACCCTTATATTAAAAGACTTACTGAAATTAAAAAAATGTTCATCGCGATGTTCCTAATTTTTTTATAATTGCGAATTGGTTGCAAAGAAAATTGATGTTAATAATAAATGGATCAACGCTTATAGGGCAACCACCGAGTGTTGTGGAGGTCCGTCGAGTTACTTCTCATTTTCAAGAAAACGCAACACGGTTTTAAGGATATCCCGTCCATGCATCAGAACCAGTTACTGCTAACGTATGTTATCATTTTTATTTTATTTATCATTGTTTAATTTAATTCACAAGTAAATACCCTCACATTCCTATTTATTTATTAACTATCTTAGCGTTAAATCGATAGTTTTTTTTATTTTTATACTAATTAATTTAAATAGCATACTTATAAAAGACTTTTATTTTAAAATGGATTAAACACTCTGTAATGAACCAATTAAATATAAGCAAGGGACCAATTAAATACAACCTTTTCTTACATTCGCACTTCATATCCAATTTTCTATGCCTTGAAACACTTCTTAAGATAAACTAATTTATTATTAATGCCGATCCTTTCACAACTCTAGTATATTTATAATTTCAATTCCAACGATTGAATGGCTTTGCTATTTTCAGTAGTATACACATTACCTTGACAATGATAAGCACTTCCATGAAACAAGTCGTTAAAAGTATGTGTAATTTATTTTCTAATTTGTTTTCAAAATAAAAAAAATCATGTGCATACTTCGTAACTTAAATGAAAGCTGCGATCTTTCAATTAAAATTAAGCATTGAGCTGGCTCACGCTGAATATATGCCTATAAATAAATTGCACTACGAATGAAAATACAAAGTTACGTTTTACTTATATTGTAGGTGACGATTATTAAAGAGATTTTATGGCCAATCTAGAAGGTCGTCACATGGGCAGAGTGAGATATAACGAAATACTGTAATGGTATGCATAAAAAAGTGAGACTCTTTTGGAGTATAAAAAACTGAAAAATATTCCAATATCATGGATACATACGCATCATTCTAAAATAAACTTATATTTATTGATTTGAAGGAAAATTTTGGCAAATCGAGGTAACGATTAGCCAAATGTTTTTGCTGTAGAACGGTTTACATTGGTTAGTTATAATTCATTAAGTTCATGTTAGTCAACGTTCGGATACGGAAAAAGAACTCCATGAAAAATAATTGACTACCCTGCCACTTTTATGCACGTTGCATTTGAGTATATTAACTTGGACATTAAAATATTTTGCATACGTCACGAGGATCGAGAAAAGACATTCAACCAAAGCAATTTATAAATGGAAGGGCATGTATAAAATATACGTAAATTTCAACATTCATTCACATTTGTTGTTTAAAATTAGAAAAATCTGCGCATTACTAGAAATTAATTGATTGAACGGCGAATTTTGATTCTTCGCAAGGTAATGAAAATTTTCCGCAGTAGAGGAAAAATAAATAGTAACTCTCGTCAGCCTAATTCAATGGATTATAATTATCGTTTGAAACATGCAAAATACAATCCAACATATAATTTATTATAATTCTCAACGACATTTTAGACTCATTATTAATGTATTATTGTGAGTCAACAGAGCTGGTTCTAGGATTGAAAATAAAGACTTCTATAATGTGCTTGATTTGTGTTGATAACAATAATTTGTAAAATAGAAAATATGGAAGGCATATAAATCAAAAGCGCTTTTCTCGTTGAATTTATAAAAAATAAGATTTAAATATGTTCTCACAAAGTAAAAAAAGAATTAAAAATGATTTTCGTTAAAAGTTAGCTATGTATAAAAATACTCGTATGTTTAGCATTTTATGAGAAGTACATCCCTCCACAAATATCCACTACACACACACACACACACACACACACACACACACACACATACACACACACACACACACACATATATATATATATATATATATATATATATATATATATATATATATATATATATATATATATATATATATATATATATATATATATATATATATATATATATATATATATATATATATATATATATATATATATATATATATATATATATATATATATATATATATATATATATATATATATATATATATATATATATATATATATATATATATATATATATATATATATATATATATATATATATATATATATATATATATATATATATATATATATATATATATATATATATATATATATATATATATATATATATATATATATATATATATATATATATATATATATATATATATATATATATATATATATATATATATATATATATATATATATATATATATATATATATATATATATATATATATATATATATATATATATATATATATATATATATATATATATATATATATATATATATATATATATATATATATATATATATATATATATATATATATATATATATATATATATATATATATATATATATATATATATTATATATATATATATATATATATATATATATATATATATATATATATATATATATATATATATATATATATATATATATATATATATATATATATATATATATATATATATATATATATATATATATATATATATATATATATATATATATATATATATGTTTATTTTAGGTTTTCAGTTACTTCGCGAACTGTAAATATTGGATTCTGACATCAGATCTACCTGGATGCTGTAAGGAAATGCTGTAAGGAAGCTGCTGATGGATCTCCAGGTAGATCTGATGTCAGAATCCAATATTTACAGTTCGCGAAGTAACTGAAAACCTAAAATAAACATATATAACCCTTCGCTTAAACCAAACGAAAAATCATATATATATATATATATATATATATATATATATATATATATATATATATATATATATATATATATATGTGTTTTTTACATCCATTTGGATTTCTTTTAGACTAAATTCATTCCAATTTTGCCAACGCTCGTCATTCTCAAATGCACTAGACTCATCGTTATTTGTATTACTATCACTACTTTTGTATAGTTCTTCGAAATATTCGTTTCATATTGAGCAACCATCCTTACTTCTGACCAAACCTTTCCATTCTTATATTTGATTCATACCATCCTTAACATTTATTCCTCACACTCAATTTCTTCCCAAATATTTTCCTTCGTTTTCATATTCTACTTTCTGCCTTCTTAATTTCTTAGTTCCTTCTTCTTCTCCTCAACCTATCTAAGGTAGTATTTAAAAGGTTATTTAATTTGGACATACAATTTTAATGGATCTAGGTTTGTTGCCTTTCATTTTTCGTGTCCGCAGTAAACTAGGTTTTTGCCTGTATCTCACTGAGGATATTTAGCATGAAAAATTAAATCTATACTTCTTTCCGATTTTCGATTACACAAAAACAAAACCCCGTTGCACATTCTCACCAACCTGACAAACAGTGACACTCAATTACAACTGGAAACATCATGCGAAATCAAACTCCTCACACATCATCACTCCAGAAAGACCAAAAATGTTCATCCCATAATATACCGCACACAATCATAAAAATAAAAATAGAAACAAAAATATACAGACATACAAATATATTTAAACACAGCAAAATTAAAATAACTAAAATAAAAACCATTTTTTTTTAATCACAAAACTTTGTTAAATATACCATGATGCCGCCCCTGAATTGACATAGATTTTAGTAGTTACACACAGGAAGGTTGTTATCGGTATGATTTTTTTACATAAATGTAATTGTCGTTGTTCGTATTTGGCCCCGGTAAAATGTCATTCTCGCTTCGACCTATTAATCATATATGATCATATAATGCAATGTTGTAAGTCAATATGAATACACATGATAAACATAATATGCTGATTGTAAATTAAACTATAAATGTAAGCTTTTGTAGAACATCCAAAATATTATCTATTTACAGAAGACAACTTATGTAAAATTAGATGGTGCAGATGGCAAATCAACCTTTGAAATTTCGCATCTAAGATACAATTAATATTTGAAACCTTTTATTTTCAGAAATGATCAATCTGAGATATCTTGACGCATTGTCGCAATAACATATGTTCGATTACGAGTATTAAGTAGCCCATTTGTTTCTCAGTCATTTGAGTTTTTCATAATATTGCACTCTAATATGCCAACCATTTGTCTTTTGTAGATCAACAAAAACCTACAAATTCAAGGATGCTGCAATAAAAAGTTATAATTATGAAGGCTCTAATTTAGCTGTATCGCTTTTCGGGATCTATTATTATTTTTTTTAATTTATTAATTCTATTTTAGATATGCTTTCTTTCTTATAAATATATCATACAGAGAAACTCCCGTAATCGATAAATATTATATGTGAAGCAGAAGATATTGTGAGATGAGGTAGAAATGCAGAAGACATTGTTGAGGCGAGTAGGAAGGATGAATAACACAAGAGTTCACTACGCGGTAATACACGGAATAACTGACCCGACCCTTTCATGATTCAGAAAATATATTAAAATCATTCTGGAAATACAAAGCTTATAAATCATAATAAAAATTATGTTCAAAATCTTTTACATCCCTTCGAAAAAAATATTATTAACTTGCCTAGTATGAAACATTTTTGTTATTTTATTGAATATATTTGTTATATTGAATACACGATAACATAACATACTCAACGAATGTAAACTGCATACAAATAATTTGACCACATTAAAATAAAAGCGCTTCAAGTTTCGAAATACTGCATTTAGTAAGAGTTTGTATATTTTTAAGTAATTCGTTTGTATTATTTTGAAAAAGTATATACGAGTATATACATATATAGTATATATTATTGATTTTAAATATTTCGTAAAATTATTTGCATAAAAGAATAACATTCAAACGTGATAAAAACTTGGTAAACATAAGAGTGAAAACCATTATAAGTAACAATACTACTGGAAACAAATACAATAAAAACGCTTCTTTATAACATAATATCAAAATGAGAATTCACATTGTTATTTAATTTCAAAGACAGCTAATAAGTGCTATTAAAAAAAATTCATATTATATTATTACATAAAGATACTGTAATTGCTAATGACGTTTACGAACAATTATACTATAACTTAGATAATAGGACTTAATCTATTATAATGCCATCTATACACTAAAAAACCTTGATTAAAGACTTGAAGACGGAAGAAACATATATTCATATTGATTACCAAGTTAATATTATTACGACTCTGCCTTATTCCAAATAGTTCTTTACTTGTTTTACTCGTAAATATTCTTTGTTATTGCTAGTCCATGAAATCCCACCTAGTTCCATTAGGAATACAGGGCATCCCAAAACCCTACCATCCACGCATCTCGCCACTATACGCCTCTCACGAATATCTTTTTTCGAAATAACGGTGAATTGTATAAGATGTATTTATGTGTATTCCTCGAGTCCCTGAGTGATAATAGCGCGGCTCTAGGCAAGTCATTGTTTTGCTTTGTTACTTATAGTGTTATTTAATTCAATATATCTTATATAGCACGAAATTTCATTTCGAAATATTGCTAATATTTAATTACGAAACGTTTAAAATTTATTCATAGATATTTCTAAGAAAGTAACAATTGCGTGCGCTTATTTGTTTTGTCTGTTTGGTTTACGTGCCCTAAATAGGACATTTTCTCTCATTCATTCACCGCCACTTGGCACGGCATTGAAATGTCCAAGATGTGACCAAAAGTAAGAGTCTTCAATGAAATCGGCGAAGTTTTTGCATAATTTCTGATGACACCAGTGCCAAGAGTTACGCTTGTAATACTAATTGTCGGATGCAGAGTCGTCCCCAGACAGGTGCGTAAAGCTTGTGCTTCGCATATTTGAAACATTTAAAAAGTACTCCTAAAACGCACCGTTCTCCTTTTAGAGTGAATAGAAAGGGCACAAAATGTTTAAAACTTAATTTAAACGTTGATCTGGGAGGGAAAGTAAAAAAAAACTCTTTGGAATTGCGTGTTAATTTATGAAAGGCGAAGAACCGAGCATAATGAATCAATGCATTGGACAAGCTGACCACTTTAGTAAAATTAAATAAAGGTTTTTTTAAATGTCAGGTTATGTTATAGAGAGAACGCATGATAAAACTAATTTACAGGTCAACAATGAATGTTGTACTTACATGATTGTGGTAGACCGAAAAATATATACACCCATACCTCGCTTTACGGCCTAGATACGTTCCGGAAAAGTTGGACGTAAAGAGTGAAAAGCCGTATAACGAATCAATTATTTTGATACAAACCCATTCAAATTCAATTGGATCTGTTCCAATTTTATATAAAAAATATAGTTCATAAAGCATTTTATTCTTTTTTTTTCTATGAAAATGCTCACATAAAAATAAAAGTACAAAACAATGTAATAATAAAAAGAAATTAAAAAAATAAACATATAAATCAAAAAACAAAAGAAATCATATGTACATATAATAAAAAACATAAAATAAAATGTTTAAAAACTGTTTTAATCTGATGACGAACATTAACATGAAGAATCAGTAAGCTATATGTTAATACTATATGCTGCCATCATCACTTTCCGCTGTTGTGGATTGCTGGACCCAGTTTAATTAAAATATTGGTCCAACGTTGTCAGCTTCGCCTTGCTTTCTGCTTCGCCTTGCAGTGTTTTGTAACAGGTAATGGCTGAGTTTACTTCTCGAGACACTTTAGCGCTGCGTTCTTCGTCGGGATCATTTTGAAGAAGGATGTTCATTCCCTGCTCGAAATAAGAAAGCGCATTCGACAAGTTTTTTGCTGTTAGCTGTTGACATATAGCAGGCTCTGGCTCCTCATCAAGTGCTCGTTCTGTTTCTAACTGGATCAGTTCCTCGTTTGAAAGAGGTCCTCTGTCAGCATCTAGAAAATCAATCAAATCACCTTCTTCCAAATCCTCAAAACCAAGATTGTTTGCTAAGTTTAATATGTTTTGTCGAATTTCAGAAAGAGAATTAACTTCAGGCTCATTAGTTTTTATGCATTCTGGCCATATTTTTCTCCAAACATGGTTCATTGTGGTTGATTTTAATTCCTTCCACGATTCGCTAATGTTGTCTACGGCACCTCGGATTCTGTAGTTTTTCCAAAACTGTTTTATCGAAGATTCACTATCGGTTTCGTGAATAAGGTTACGAAAAGTTCTGCGTAAATAATAAGCCTTAAAAGTGGCTATTGCACCCTGATCCATTGGCTGGATCAGAGCTGTTGTATTTTTGGGAAGATACTCAATCTCCACGTCTTCAGATAATTCAGATAAATCAACCGGGTGCTCTGGAGCATTATCCAAAATGAGCAATGCCTTGTTGCTCAAGTTATTGTCCTTCAAATATTTTTTTACTTTTGGGCAAAAGTAATTTTTAAACCAGCCTTCAAAGAGAATCTTAGTCATCCAACCTTTCTTGTCGGATCTCCAAATGACGGGTTTCTTGTTCAGCCATTTAAAACACCTTGGATTTTCGGAAAGATATACTAAAAGTGGTTTTAGCTTAAAATCCCCCGCAGCATTAGCACCAAGGAGCAAAGTTAATCGTTCTTTTGACACCTTATATCCAGATGCAGACTTTTCATATTTTGAAATGTAAGTTCTTTCAGGCATTCGCTTCCAATAAAGTCCTGTCTCGTCTACATTGAAAACTTGTTCAGGTCGGTATCCACCTCTTACAATAATTCTTTTCAAAATGTTGGGATATTCTTTAGCTGCGTCATCATCGGCACTAGCTCTTTCCCTTTCATTTATAAGTTGTGCAAATTGTGGCGATTTTTTAATTTAAAGCATTTTTTTGGCCGTATAACGAAACACTGTGGGCCGTAAATCGAAAAGGTGCCATAGGTAAAAAAGGTCGTTATAGCGAAATGCCGTATAAAGAGCGGCCGTATAACGAGGTATGGGTGTATGTTATTTGTATTGATTTGACCAATTTTAGAAGAAGACATAAAAATGGAATGAATCATATTTGATAAGATTATGAATATTCGTTATCTCTGCCTAACTTAGAAAGAGTACGGTATAATGATAAATGTATGTAAATAATACAGTTGAGGGAAGGCGAGCAACAGAAAGGTGAGATGAGTTCCTTTTTAAGCACTGTAATTTTAGATTAATTTTAAATTAATCTAAAATTATTTTTATTTCATAGCCACTATTGATTCGTAATAATAAGTTATTTTGAGGAAATTGGATACTCATAAACTTGTAACAAGAAAATAATTTATATTGCCTAGAAATATTATAAGGCGTTTGGAGTGTCTTCGGATGTTAAATGCGATAACTATGTTTTACAATATGGGCCCCATAAAACTTTGCACGTTTCTGATCAGAAGTATTATTTTATTTAGCGAAGGAACTTTCATTGTGATTGAATTGACTTCGACATCAGACCGTGCAACGAACTCGATGGACCTCGGTTAGAGGTCGGTACTTCTAATATTATTCCACTCATCTATTTGGCCAATGTGTAGTTGCTTGTCGATCGAGGATCATAAACCCATTATCTCTATCGGTCTAATCGAGTCATGAACTTTTGCCTTAGTGAACACGATATCACTTAACTTGATTACTTTGTATTAAATTAATAAGTCATAAAAAACAAAAAAATGTTAGCTATTGTTTAATTAAGGATGTTTACAGCGGAGCATTTTTTTCATTACCGTGTCAAATTGATCTTTTAACATTTATGATGATTAATTTTCTTGCGTCGTGTAGTGCTAAGGAGCCTATCTTTTAATGTAACGTATAATAAATAATGTGAACTTAAGAATGTAACATATCATAAAAAGTGTAAACTTAAGAATATAAAATACCATAAATAGTGTGAACTTAAGAATGCAACATGCCACAAACAGTGTGAACTTTTGAATGCCTCTATATTATGTTATATCATATTCTTGATTAATATACGAGTACATTGATGATTGATTGTACGTGTATATCGTATTCGTATTCGACGAGTCATTTTGAAATTTTAGCATATCAAGGATTGTTTTATGTAACAATTTATTGGTGGTGTATTTTAGCATATCAAGGATTGTTTTATGTAACAATTTATTGGTGGTTTATTTTAGTTTAAGTATTGTTCTGTGATTGCATTGCATTATCTTGTACAATTCGGTATCCTTTATGCCATCTAAATACCAGATTTTAGTATTGTTCTGTGATCGCATTATCTTGTACAATTCGGTATCCTTCATGCCACCTAAATACCAGATTTAAGTATTGTTCTGTGATTGCATTATCTTGTACAATTCGGTATCCTTCATGCCACCTAAATATCAGATTTTAGTATTGTTCTGTGATTGCATTATCTTGTACAATTCGGTATCCTTCATGCCACCTAAATATCAGATTTAAGTATTGTTATATGATTGCATTATCTTGTACAATGTAAACTAATACACGCATATAATATATCCATGTATGGAATGAAAATCTTCATTTATACTAAGGGATTGTTTATTATGTCATGTTATATAAATTATTATCTATCGAGAGAAGTTTGGAGTTGCGTCCAATATAAGAAAAAAACAATGTGTGACAAAATAAGAAATAATTTTAGGAAGTAATTCGAATTAAAAAAATATGCAGTGCTAAAAACGAAGAAAGGAGCACTGCGATGGTTCCTTCGGTCACGTTAAAATTATAAATGAAATAAAATGTATAACTTTTTTTATACAAGTTGTAGAAAAGTTTGGGAAGATCTAGAAAGATGACAGGACCAAATTATTCAAATTCCGAAAGGGAGGGTTGGGGGGGGGGTGCAAAGCTTTTATAATAGTGGAACATGGAGTCTTGGCGGATGAATTTTTCCCTCCACAAGCATTACCACTTGGCTCTGAACTGCACCGGAGATCCTGGAAATTTATTAACCGGCTCCGACCAGGAACCAAGGGCAACACATCAAATTAAGGAATGTTGCGTGATGGATAGAATCTTTGTTTCTGCAGTGAGGACCAGTCTATGTGCCATTTATGTAGTACTCGAGGAGCCCGGTGTCTAGCACAGAAGAGTCAGAATAAGAAGGAGATTAGAAGATTACGCGTGACAATGTGTACAGATGTGTCAAAAGCGAAATATGTGAGTAGAATATAATGAAGTGACGATATATTCTCTGCCTACCCCCAATAACATGGCGTGATGTTGATGATGATGAGAGAATCTCTCGATAGTTACTCTCGCATGTAAACCGATTTGTTAAGTTGAATCACTGAACAGGTTTACAGGTATTTTTTGCGGTTCAACTTATTTTTTTACTGACCACTCACAATCTATCAATTATATGCTCGTTCTCAATTCGATTACCATAATCAAACCGGGCAGTCATATTCCAAAATATATTACTCTGTGTTTTGACCCTATCAGCTTTGAATCTAAATGATTATTATTTTGTCGATGGAAATGATCTTTCATGAGGATAATATTTTTTTAAACATACTAAAAAGATAATTAATGTTTTTTTCTTTCTCATAACATAATTATTAAGTCATAAATAAATGCACTTTGCTAGACTTGTTACATTGAATCCTTAATACTCGAATATCTAAAATATTTTTAAATATTTAATCTGTTGAAACAATAATCAATTTAAATCATTTCATGTAATTATTTTCCAAAATAACTAATATCCTATAGTAATGGACTGCTTTCCAACAATTAGTCTCATCTGCTTAAATATAGTTTGCAACAGTATTTAAATACAAGTATGGGAGTGAAACGTGAACGTGGAAACATATTGAAAGGAGTAAAATAAATACTGTAGAAATACGAACACTGAAATGATACATGGAGTGGGGTGATAATGCATGATAAAATACAGAATTTGTAATTAGGAATGAACGTGTATGAAAGTCTGACGTTTTAAGTAAGATAAAAAAAGAGTATTCTGAGATGGTTCGTGCACGTAGAATGATGAATCAAGAGAGTTAATGTAAGTGGAAAGCGTGGTAGAGGAAATTTTTGTAGAAGAACACCTACAGCGAGAGCGTCATATATTGTGGAGTCAGATCGTTAAGGTTTTTGAGCGCTGTAATATACAGGTTAAATATCTCTCTTTTATGACACTCCACCTGTTGAAGTACCTTTAGCAGAGACATTGCAGTCTGTCAAGATATGGTTCATAAATTATTTATTAGTTACACGATAACCTCAGTTGGTAAAACGCTTGACATTGCCATATTCTTTTTCTTCTTGCAGTAGATTGTTGATCACTTTTTTTCTGCATTATTCTTCGAATGTGTGCTGCCAGCTTTCTTCCATCTCATAAGAATCTGCCTGGTGGTTGGCTTCTTATGGGGTAACTATATGAAACTTTATGGGGAATCTGGGTTTAATCCATTATTCGAACGTGATCATACCCATAACGTCTTCCCATCTTACCGTATATTCGGTTTCACATATTATTTTTATTTATTACACTTATTCTTGGTCTTTTACCTATAATTCATCGCAAAACCTTGATTTTTTATGTTTAAGAAGAACTTTCTTTTGTACGGTATCAGCTCTAGGTTCAATAGCATAAGTTGTTACAGCTCTAACACGTTCTTTTGTACGGTATCAGCTCTAGGTTCAATAGCATAAGTTGTTACAGCTCTAACACGTTTGATAGATCCTAACTTTACTTTCTGTTGCCAGATAATTGTTTTTTCAAAAAGTCTGAGGTATATGATACACATTGTTATAATATTAAGTAAACAAAGTTCTTTTGTTATCAGAGAACATATTGGATGAATCTAATTTATAAATTAATTAAGTTTTCGAATGCCAAAGGGAAATATATATTAAGACATACGAGTATTATTAGTTTTAAGCACACTTTTTACATTGATGCTGATAGAAATGCAAGAATTTTATTTAGATGTCAGTGTTATAAAAAATAACGAGCTGAACTTGGGAGCGAAGAAGTTTAAACTCAGCAAAAATCAACAGGTAACATTTTTTGGGGAATGTTGAACCACTTTGGAACTTGATCGAACCGCTATTCTTCGGCATCGGGTCAGATATGTGCAAGCTGTGGTTCCTGAAATTAAGTTGTGCTTGATATCTAGATATCTTTCTTGTTTGAGAAAAATATACGAGATTGGTAGCTCTTTTTTTACTCACTATAAAAAGACGGCTGTATGTTAGAATCTTAGAATGCATTAAAAACTTAAGAAATATTTGTAAAATTAAATAATCTTTTCTATTAAGAAATATGCTGAATATTTTCAGCAAAATAGAGGAGGCCACGGGACAGTTAAACGTATTATATAATAGTTATAATATGTGAATTTTGTTTGGAATAAATTTTCCTCAGTGACCTCGTGGTTGACCAGAACATTCATCTCTGCTGTATAAAAATCTTAATATTTTTTTAATTTGTTATTTTCCCATTTACTATCTATGTCCGCGATGTTTGACATTTTCTCCGTATCACCACTATCCTTTTTACAATTTGGTGTGGTGCCGATAGAATAGGAAGGACTTTCCCCGGGAATAGCGCTATAATTCCAGTATGACTAAATTCAATTTTCTTAAGAGTGTATGATTGGAGATTTTATTAATGCTGGATTACCAGAGGTTATTGGTTCCCAGATATTTAATGTTGGATTATCAAAGGTGATCTCCAGAGATTCCATGTTGGAAGGTCGGTCGGAGAATACCAAAAGTGGTAAAAAACATGTGGTAGATTTTATTTACTAATCGCCGGGAGAATTTACCATTTAATAAAAATTTCCCCAGGTTGAGCCGTAAATAATGAAAGTGTGATACAACGCAATATTAAATAATGGTGAATTTATCACATTAATGGTGGAATTATTACTCTCGTTGAACACGCCATGCCTGCCACAAAGATTGTCCGCTCGCTAAGCCCCGGGCTGCGCGCCGCGCGATGCGTCGGCCTTCACCCGAATACATTGCGAGCTCCGCGGACAGCGTCACTTCCTCGAGAGAAAGCCAAACATATCAAACCGATTCGAATAAAACACCATTGATTAGACAATAATTCATCATCATCATTAATGTTGGGTCTATAACAAGTTTGGGTCTTGACCTTAAGAATTTGCCTTTATCGACCTCGAGTAGGCGCTTTGGATGGCAAGACTTTTCTATGCGATGTATTCGTATGTGCCTCACCCATCGAACTTTTCTAGATTCTATTTGGATACAAAGGAAAGGATTCGTCAATTTTATGATTGTAACTTCTAAGCTCAACCCTGTTTTATATACATATCTATCATTACGCCATATCACTGTTGGAACAGGTATACAGGACAGAGCGCTAAACATTTATATTAAGATATACTTCCTTCGCCTCCTCTAGATTCATAAATTGGTTCAAACAGGTCCTTTTGTTTATCTTTCTTCTTACCTCTTCTTTTTTCAAAAACTTCATTCAATTGGTCCAACCATACTTTTCTCAGTCGTCACCTAATCATTCAAGATGTCCAAACCACCCAACGTACCCTTTTTCATTCTTTTTAATACGACAGTTTAAGCTCACATTTATCCATAATAACTTATGTACAGCATAAAAATCTTCTTAGCATCATCTCAGATATCAGTAAGTGATTTCGTATCGCTATATAAGCAGTTCATTCAAAATGTATGACATATACTAAATCCCTACTATTTTTGATCTGCACTCAGTGCGATTTTTGTCCCTCAACTGGCCTCATATTTCTTAATACTTGATACTTTTCTTGTTTGGCAGTCTGTTTCTTTCTATGGCATTTGTTAACGTATTTATTAGCGTTATAAGTCAATTTTCAATTAAATTATTACTACTTTTTCGCATAAACCGTTTTTGTTTTGATTACTTAATATAAACAATTCAAAAATAAATCTTATTCTCAATATTAAAAAAATTAAACTAACGTAAGTAAGATAAAGAACAAACCAATCAATAAGTTTGCTGTGCATAAAAAAACTGCACATATAATGATGACCTTAGCATGCAATGTAATTTTTATCAAGAAGCAACATTGTTTTATGGTGCAAAGATTGATGAAAATTATATAATGGCTAGTGACATATTAAAACGATATAAATAGTTTTATGTCTTCATATTATCTTAATTATGGTATTCTTAATTACCGCTTATGCTTAAATTGGTATCCGTAACTCAGTTGGCAAGACGCTTATATTTCAGACCGGTGGTCGGTGGTCACATGCTCGATCCCGTTGTTACCCATTTTTTTACCAGTTTTTACTTATGACCTCTGTTATATCAATATTGGTACACCAGATTGCACTGTATAAAACGAAATGTAAAATAATGATAAATAAATTCTTAGATCTGTATTAAGAATAATGTTATGAATTTGAAAGGCAAATTATTAATCAAAACAAATAATTGATAATACATTGTACGGACTTACAAACCATCACGTCGTGTACTTCTCGGGGTAGACAGGTTGTTTAATATTTACGTAGATTTATGTGTGAAGGGACTATAGAGGATATACAAATGTCGAATGGTAATATGTGCGGATTGCTGTGATGAAACAGTTGTAGTAGCGAAGAAGAAAGACGAGTTATATAGTTCGGTAAAAAATTGTAAGAGACGTGAAGAGAAAGATCTGAGATTAATGTTGTGAAAGCGAAATCCAAAGTCATTGTAATAGAATAATGTGAATGGAAAAGTTAATGGGATATATGGGGGAAAAATGAGATCAAAATGAAATTTTTTGCTATGGAGAGGCTGCTACTCGTATTTTACTGACGATGGAAGAATTATAAGAGAAATCGAACGGCATGTGGCGATAGGTAAAACAAAGGTATTGGGGTCTTTAGGCATACGAGTAGGTATATACTTGAACTGAGCAGTATCCAAATCTGCTAAGATTTGGATACTGCTCAGTTCGATTCACAACAGTATTTTAGTTATTGGGGTCTTTAGGCAGTATATACTTGAATTGAGCAGTATCCAAATCTTAGCAGATTTGGATACTGCTCAGTTCGATTCACAAAAGTATTTTAGTTATTGGGGTCTTTAGGCATACGAGTATATACTTGAACTGAGCAGTATCCAAATCTGCTAAGATTTGGATACTGCTCAGTTCGATTCACAACAGTATTTAAGTTATTGGGGTCTTTAGGCATACGAGTATATACTTGAACTGAGCAGTATCCAAATCTTAGCAGATTTGGATACTGCTCAGTTTGGTTCACAACAGTATTTTAGTACTAACTATGATGTATGGGAGTGAAACGTGGACGAGAAAAAATACTAAAAGGAGCCGAGCACATGCTATAGAAATGCGTGCACGGAGAAGAATACACGAAGTGACAATATATACGAGGCATATCCAGAAAGTAAGTGTACTGAATTTTTGTAGGTTACAATTTTTTTTATTTAAACAAAAAAATTACGTGGTTACCGTAGTACATATGTAAGCTATTTTTCGACATAGTCGCCATTCCTCTCAATGCAGGTGGTGAAGCGGGGTATCAACTTTTTGACGCCTTCCTCGAAGTAGTTTCCCGCCAACCCCTCCGTCCACTTCTCCATCTCCTCCTTCACCTCCTCGTCGGTTGAAAACCTTTTTCCACCCATGTGCAGCTTCAGGGAGGTAAAGAGATAGTAATCTGAAGGTGCTAGGTCAGGGGAATGCGCGGGATGGTTCAGGGCATCCCATTTAAACGAGGCGAGCAGTTCCTTCGTGGCGTTGGCCGTGTGTGGTCTGGCATTGTCGTGCAGCAGGCAGACTCCCTTTGTCAGCATGCCTCTCCTCTTGTTCTGAATCGCCCTCCGCAATTTTTTAGGGTCTCACAGTATCTTGCAGAGTTAATGGTCTCCCCTTGAGGCATATATTCAATTAAAATTATGCCTTGACAGCCCCAAAACACGGATGCCATAATTTTCTTGGCTGAAATTGTGGTTTTGAACTTTTTGGCGGAGGGTGAAGAGGTGTGACGCCACTGTTGAGACTGCCTTTTGGTTTCAGGCGTGTAGTGTGCAACCCAAGTTTCATCTCCAGTAACGATGGAGCGGAGAAATTCATCTCCATGGAGTTTGCAGCGCCTCAAAAACTCTTGCCCGGCCTCCACTCGATTCAACTTGGCGGGAGATTGGATTGACATTTTTCACGAAACGTGTTGTCGCGTCGACACTTCTCAACGTACTGACCTCGAACCGGTCTCGTTGCGGAGGGGAAGGGTCAGGCTACACGGAAGTGTAGCCAACATGTCGAAAATAAAATCCATCCGGTCGTGAGAGCCTCAGTACACTTACTTTCTGGATACGCCTAGTATATCAGAATATGGAACAAAATTATTATGGATAAATGTGAACTCAAGGCTTCTGTGTTGAGTAAGATGGAAAAGAGCACAGAATGAAGAAAGACTGACAAAACAAAGATGTAGCGCAAATGTGAGTGGAGAGTGCGGTAGAGGAAGATAAAATAAACCACGGTTAGATCAGGTGAATGATATTTAGAAAGAAGGAAACCTTAAAAACCAGAGATAATGTTGGAGTTGTATAGGTATGATAAGTGTATGGATGTACATATAGAAGAGGTGAAAAATGAGTGCCAAGATATAAAAGTCTGGT
This sequence comes from Odontocerum albicorne, assembly GCA_949825065.1. Lineage (NCBI taxonomy): Eukaryota > Metazoa > Arthropoda > Insecta > Trichoptera > Odontoceridae > Odontocerum > Odontocerum albicorne. Next base: position 21,426,373 of record OX463843.1, on the reverse strand, counting down.
GTTCTGTTCCTTTCCCCGACAGGGAAATTGCGTGATGGTATCTATGTATGAGAAATTGTTATATGATAATTTAGTTAACATATAATATGTTTCTTTGAAGTGGTCTCTATTCATTTACCATAATTGCGCTATGGTGTAAGACAAATAAATGTAGATAATCATGATTTTTGGTGAATTTCACTCTCGTTTTTCAACCAACCAGATATACGAGTATGTTTAAAGGTTCGACGTAAATATCATACTTAAAACCTTTTAAAAAACTGGGTACCTACGGGAATCGAACTCGTAACCCCCGAGTTGTAAAACAGGCGTCTTACCAACTAGACTACGGATAATTCTTAATAAATTACACATGCTGTAAAATATTTGAGCAATCCTAACCAATCGCTGGAGTTTGTTTAATCTATTACGAGTATCTCCATTTTACGAGTAGATGCCTTCTATTGACCATCGTTTTTATGTTAAGGTTTCAATAGTTTTTTTGTCCTTATCGGATAAAAGACGAAGAAATAAAATGTGTTCATTGTATGCATCTCAAGAACATAAAGATAGTATTGATACTATACATGTGAATTTTTTATATTGCGTGACAAATTTATTCATTCATTCGTTCTATGCTTATATAATACAACACTATAACATAGTTTAAAAAAATAAAGATACATATGAGTATGTTTTTCGCAAAACAAATATATGAATCAACATTCAGATTTAAAAAATATAATATCGTGATTTAAAATTTTGGGTTTACCACGAAAATATACACTAAATTTATAGTAAAAAATATCTATTTATAAGCATGTGAGTATTCGAGAGTTTAAAAACTATTTATATTTTTGTACATACATAAATATTATTACGCCCTTTCCCTGTCGGGGTAGGCTGACGTGAAATAACGACACACATATTTCGCCTCTTTTACATTCATACACCTTTTAATACAACTCCTTCGATAACGCCGTCTTTTTACGTTTCCTTCTTTAAAATATTATTTACTTAAACCATACTTTCCTTGGTCTTCATCTAATACGTCTTTCACTCTCATTTGCACTGGATATTTGTTTTGTTAGACTATCATTTGTTCGTTCTAACATACATGCCTAAACCATTTCAGCGCTTTTCTTCTTCTTAATTTATACATCTTCCTTAAATTCATATTTATCCATTATCACTGCATTTCATATTCTGTCATATAATATTTCATATTCTGTCATATAGTATTCTTCACAGTTTATATTTTTTGTGCTAAGAATAAACGCGTTTTATTATTTGATATACTTACAGGAAACTATTCAATGAATATACCAAAATAATTACTTTTAAATAAGAACAATAATCAATATCCCAATTACTGTGCATAAATGGGTAGTTCTTCTTTTTTAATTGCTAGAGTCACCTGTTTAAATAATACCAATAATCAATATCCCAATTACTGTGCATAAATGGGTAGTCCTTCTCTTTTAATTGCTAGAGTCACCTGTTTAAATAATACCAATAATCAATATCCCAATTACTGTGCATAAATGGGTACATAGTCCTTCTTTTTAATTGCTAGAGTCATCTGTTTAAATAATACCAATAATCAATATCCCAATTACTGTGCATAAATGGGTAGTCCTACTTTTTTTATTGCTAGAGTCACCTGTTAAAATCACGATTGTTTTGCTTCATGATAATAGCAACAAATAATGGAATGATGGAAAATATTTTTTTTTCATGTACTTTGACGCCAAGATTGTTTCTCAACAATAAATAACAAACGCAAAATATTTTTTTGATGATTAGATAAATCTACAGAGTACGGGGAATCAGACACAAATGATTAAGAAAGAGCTTTTGTGAGCCAACGTAGACTATAGAATGATGAATCTTTGTTACTCTGTGTCCAAAAAGCGACCATTTATCATCACCTGATGTTCACCAGGTCGTAATATTTATGTTTTTTATCGTACATAAGAATCTGAGTCCATGTTTTCGAGGGTTAAATTTTGAATAACAAAATTTATAAATAAAAAAAATATAACAAGATCAATTTATTGAAAAAAACTGAATAAAATGGAATTTAATATATTTACAGTATGATTTGACTCATTTTATTATTATTTATATTGTAAAAAAACATGTGATTTTGAGGTGACAAATAAATTCAGGGAAAATGAGTGCAATGAAAATAATGCGTGGTGAGTGGAAGGCGTGTGAGAGGAAGACCAAGGAAAGTATGGTTGAATCAAGTGAAGGATATTCTGAAAGAAGGAAACGTAGAAAGTCAGAGAAATCGTTGGGTTGTAAGAGAACGTGTATGGATGTGGAAGAGGCTAAGGATATGTATGTTGAGTCAGGAAAGTATGCCGCTCTGTCCTCTCTATCTACCCCAACAGAGAAATGTCGGGATGTTATTACGTATGTATTTTGGTTATAATTTTATTTATTTTGCTCATATTAAGCCACATAAAACATTACTTGACCGATGAATGACTACAAAAGGGTTAATTGTGAGAAAGAATTAATATTCTCATAATCTAACAAGATTTACGGTTCTGATAAGTCTATTATATTTATGCAGCAATCGGAACACTGCCGTTACCCAAGCTTAAAATAATTGGTTTTTTCTTCAGTTTAACGCTAGGTGTATGATATGTTTGAGAGAACTCTGAAAATGGGAATTTTATCGTTGAGAAAAACTCGTGATGTATATTTTAAAACTCATTGCTTCAGTGAAAACAAATATAATGCTTTTAATGGCGTTTCTCAACAATTATTAAAAGGCTGTGATTTTTTTAATAGAATAAGTTTAATTAAAATAAAGCCTTCCTCGTCACAAAAATATATGAGATATTGAAAAGTATCGACTTAAATCCTTTTTCCAAGAAAGTAAAGAAATAGTTAATATTCGATTCAAAGTGGTACTTTTTTACAAATAAAACGTTTGAATAATATATTTAATTTAGAGGAGATTTTAATTAACAATAAAAGGAATATACAGTATTTCAAACTGATGGTTATATTAAGTTGAAACGAGTTTAAAAGTCATAAATTTTGATACTATTTTTGAAAGAATAAAACTTAGAGGAAATTGGGGTTAAATAAAGATGCTGAGCAGCTTATAGTAATAAATTAAAATTTATTGAAATTTTTATTCAATAGTAGTATAACTATCACTCACACTATATGGAATTAAAGTTCATATAAGTCTATAGTCGAGCATTCTGCAGTTAGTTCCATCAGGCAAGAATTTTATTAGAAAACTGAGTCATCGTATATGAGTACTAGGGCTGCTAACCGTTTTCTCATTTAAGGGGCTCGTTTTAAAGCTGTTTTAAGACTTCTGTGACACAGTTTCATGTAATTTTTCGGAGAACTTATTTTCATTTTGTTTTTTCAAACAATAGATATTTTCAGCTTCATTGTTTTACTGTATTCATTTTATTATATATTCAAGTAAACTAGAGTAAATATTTTGGCCTAATCTGTCAAATATATGGTTTTCCTCCCAAATATATATATTATTAAATTATATGATATTTTGAAGAGTTTTGCTTATTTTCAATATTCTAATATATTAAACATTAACTTAAAACGATTTCTCATTAAAAATAGACAAATAATTTTATTAAGTACTCTACGAGTATATCGTGTTTAATAATTATATTTAAATTCACTATTTATGCCATTAAAAATATTGCTTCTTATTTCAGATCAGTACTAAATTTGAGTACATTTTTTCAAAAATAATTCATATAAAACCTGCAAATCCAATTTTCCCGAATGCACAAAAATATTAAAATTAGCAAGAATAGTCAATCTTTTAAAATTGAAATCAATTAAAAGCATTCTCAAAATATAATTTTTGCAAAACAATATAAGTAAAATCACAGATGAATAATTGATTTTCTCTGTTTGTAATCCCAAATGTGATTTTCACCGATGTATTCAAGTGTATTTCGAATGGCAAATATAGATTTATGAACTAATAGCACAGCAGTGAATTATACTGCCAGTCCCATGAGGCTAACTGTCATGACGAATCTTTTGTTCACCGTGAAAAATCATCTGAATATGGGCATTGCGGAGAGCTGCGTGGAGAGTATAATATGAAGTATACCAATGCCTGTTTTCAAATCATGTCTCTCCGGTTGAGTGAATACGAATTGCAAGTGCTGTAAATATTGGGTGGAAACCAAACCTGCCGTGGGATTCCGAGTATTCTGTATTGGTTACAACAAACGGAAAACAACTGGCAAACTTTTATTGACGAATTGGACCTTACTCATAACTGGGGACAATAATAAGTTAATTAGCATTAAAAAAAAATTACATTATTTTCTTTTGTTGCATTTTATCGGTTAAATAAAAATGCACAATGCTAAAAGCGCTTATTTTCTAGATCATATAAATTAAAAGTGCACATTTACCGAGCTGATATGCAAAATGCAAAGAACGTTCGTTCTCTTGATGCATATTTTTTTTAATCGAAAGGAAGTGAAATGCTTTTCGCTCGCATCCACTGTTTTCATTAATCGTAATTATACAGACATAGCAAGCAGTACCTCCTAGGTCCTATTGGGTCTTCTGCAAAAAACATGTTCTTAGTTGTACTTTTGTCATTATTCCTCAGGTCATTAATGGTCGGTCCAGTTGGGAGATATTTCACGAGTGTTCACGAGTTATGTACCAACTTCAGATATTACATTACCCTAGTTGGTTTACATTAATATGTAAGCTCATTAAATATGTCTGGTTAAAACCGCCAATAAAATAAGCAGTTCTATTTGGGCGTCGGAAAGGACTGGAGAATTTACATACATACATACCATCGCGCCATTTCATTTTCAAGGTACGCAGAGAGGACACATCACCAGAATTTCCTACCTCGATACACATCCTTCGCCTCTTCTACATACATACACCTTTCCATACAACTCCTACGATGTCTATGATTTTCTACGTTTTCGTCTTTCAAAATATCATTCACTTGATCCGACCATACATTGGTCTTTCTCTATTCCGCTCAAAATGTACATAAAATATTAATTTAGAGGAAACTAATATTTAACTGAAATAATTAAATAAAAAACACCTAAAGCGCTATTTTGTTAAATAATATCACTATAGGACGTTAAAGAAGCTACTTAATAAGTTCCGGTGGAAGGATCGTGAAACTAGGATGCCATTTATGAATAACAAGACCATATTTGCATAGAAAGTGCTGTCTTTGATCTTAAGGGAAATATTTCGATTATCGCGACATTTTGATGACAATGGATAATAGTATATATTCAATGGGACAAGTTAACAAAAATACCCAGACAATTTTTAAAGACCACTGTCAATGATGAGGGACTAAACACTAATACAGTTCAAGTATGTTATTAAAGGCATAGTGTAAATTAAAACTTTAGAACCAAAGCCTTAATAAATGCTACATGTGTAGTGCCGCATCAAGTAGACATATAGTACATATTAAAAGACGTTGCGGGAGTTCATCGGAGACGCATCACGCATTATTGGGCAGAATGTTCAACACTGGAATGACACAGTGTGTTAATGATGACATTTCAAAATCTTTTTGTAAACTAAAATGCAAAGAAGAGAAACTCGTGTTGATCAAACATGTCTACTGATCATGTTTGATTAATTTAAATATAATAATAATTGACCAAGGTAAGTTGGCAATTTCGGGTGGCAGACAAACACTGGAGAGTAAAAGTATCGAAAATATATTCAGTTTTCTTTTTTAAGTGTGCCCATCAGATTAAAAATTCAAATATACTGTTCGGATTCGTTTCCACCCAGTACATTGGCTTATGAATGAAATGGCTGGGTTATTAATATCGTCCTTCTGTCTAGTAATTATTCTTACAATAGGTCAAGAATTAAAAGATCTCATAATGCGTGTTTAAAGAGGACTTGTTTGCTAATAGAAGAGAAATAATATCATGAAATTAACATCCAATTGTCTACTACTGTTCTTAAGAAAGATGAACTTTAATAGGTTTTTATTCAAATGATAGTCGTTTAAAAGTAAATCTAGAACGTTAACCTTTTCAAACGAGTGGAAGAGGATATCAACCAGCAAACCCGATAGAATGCGAGATCTTCAAACAGTACATGAACTGAAATATACGGCACTACAATCATTGACAGAATTGAATGTGACAAGGTTGTAAAATATTCTGCGACAAGTTTAATAAATACACCACCTTTTTAAGCCGGAAAAAAGTGCCTATGTCATATCGCGGGATTCAAACCAAAGACCTTCCGCATGGAAGTCCAGCGCGTTACTTCGCTTCCATACCCCTAAATTAATTTAAACATTTATCTGTCTCTGGCACTTCTGGTTTCGAACATTACGTTTTCACGTATATTATAAAACTCTCGTGCCTGAGGTCTTCAACATCCAGGTAACTAATCCAGGTCATCATTCAAGGACCTTATATGATTATTTGTTATTTATTTACCTCAACATGTATCCTTACCATTACCTCTTTGAAATGGTGTCATATCGGTCGGTCACTGTTGGATAATATGTTATATCGGTTAGTTTCTCGATTCTGTAGCGACACTTTCACTTTAATTTTTTTCACAGCTCTGTGTTTATATCAGTGTTAAGTGAATGTTACACCTTTTCAGATCATACCCATATGCAAACAACCTCCGCGGCCTAGTTGATAAGACAACTTTTCCGACCCGGGGTTGGGAATTCGATTTCCATTGGTATCAATCAGTGGCGGCCGGTGGACCAAATAATTGGGGGTTCACCAGAGTAGGTATCCAAATACCAAATAATATAAAGAAAAAAAAAATTACATACCTATTTATACAGAAGTTCTATTCTCCGCTCTTTTTGTTTAGCGAAGACCTCAATGACCCTTTTGTTGAAATCAGGTATAGACTGAATTAGCTCTTTTTCGATGCTTAATATTAATAAAGCATTCAGTCTGTCCTGGCTCATTGTATTTCTCAAAAATGATTTTATCCTTTTTAACGTAGAGAAACACCTTTCACTCTCAACAGAAGTCATTGGAATAGTGCATACGAGTTTAATTAACTTTACAGTCTGAGAAAAATCTTCTAGTAAACCAGTATTATAAAAAAGTTGTAAAATAGACAAAGCGCCATCAGCATTGGCAAAATCATCGCGAGCATAAATTGCACTGAGTTCACCTTTTAATTGAACTTTATTTAAAAAATCGTATGTTTTTACCGTCAAAACAAAATCACGTTCGGGAAATTTTGACCTATACTCAGTAAATTTTTCGCAATAGAGTAATTTTGCTGCAGTTAAGTGATCGCTGAATGCAAAACGTTGTTTCATTTCACACAAAATTGTATCGCAGACTTCTTTACAAATAACTGACTTTGAGGTTTTTATTCGTTTAGTCGGTGGTTCAAAAAAATTATCCGTAGAGTTACGCACATTTTGAACACATTTTTCAAACTCACTGATATTGTTACGAATTATAACGGGATCTAAATTCCTAAATTGCAATTGTTTAAATAAAATATCACAGTGTGGCATAATTTTTTGGAAAAAACTCAACCAATAAAGAAATGTTTCATCTGTAAGATAGCGCAAAAGCAAGAAAAAATGTAATAAAACACAACTCATGTTATACTTAAAGTAAAGAAAGAAAGTCGCTACCTAATTAAGCAAAAACGTTTGTTAATTTGGAGACATATACTCGCAAAGACATATGTACTAAAAAGACGCCCCAGTTTAAACGTTACGAACAAATCATCCCTTCTCTGCGGTGGTCATATTTAAAAAAAAACTTTAAATTGATGTATTACTATCCCAGCAAACTGTCATTCGGAAGCTTTCGGGATCACTCGGATATTTCGTGCAGCGCTCCAAACATAGGTAAAATTCCTAGAAATCCCTATACAAATATAGCTGTCTCAAGATTTTCTGTGCTCTTTTAACTTCGAAACATTTCTATGAATTTGGAGCTCGATCTATAACGCACGCAGAACCCAACATGCTCGCAGATTGCGTCCAGATGCAAAACACATGTATACAACAAATGAACTCTAACAAATTGAGTTGCATATTGTGATGAGCCATGTCGACATAAATATATATTATTTTTCATAAATATTGTTATGATAATATACATATTTTCGCTATACTTCTTTAGGTGTTTATTGTTATATAAATTCAGTAGTTCGACGCACGAGAGCACTAATGAGCCAGCCGCCACTGGTATCAATATATATATAAATAGGGTTCCAATAAGGTTTTCACTTAAGGCGTGTTTACATATATCTAGTTGGTTGGTAGATATTGTCACATGGAAATAAACCCACCAGTTTATAATGTATACAACGAAATTGCATTAATATATAAAAATAACTGGGAAAGATAAGATTTTTTTTATCTTTGGGTATTTTAGTTATTTCAGCGATCTCAAGTTTAAAGAAAATTAACGTTTGTTTTAAATTTAGTTTTTTGACTATCGTTTTCCAATGTTTTACATATATTTTTTGCTGAAATAAGTTTTTCTTCAGAGAGGTTTCAGTGTAATTTAAAAACATTAATATTTATTTATTGAATAACATTTTAATTACAAGTATTTATATATGTTATCTAACAACTGTTATATTCTTTTTGCATTCATCTAATTTATATCGTGAGATGCGGGTGATTAGAGATGGTCCAGTATATCTGCATACTTGTTATGTTTTGACCACTAGAGCGTTGATTATTCTACGAAAATCTAGAAGATGGTCAAACGATTATGGTTTTTGTACGTCAAGTATAAATTGACGATCTTTGTGGCATAGATGGTAAGACGCCTGTCTCCCAACCCGGATGTTGATAGTTCGAATCCCGCTGGGACTATTTTTTTTGAAAAGGACTCCAATCTGGTTTTCATTTAAGGTAATTTAAACATATTTCTGGTTGGTTGTAAAAGATTTCCACATGGCTAAAAGCGCGCCATGTTGTTCTTTATATAACGAAAGTCTAATACAACAAGGTTGTATTGTAATAATGAAGAAAAATCTAATGCGGTTTTCTTAATATTTTTTAATGTATTTTCAAATAATTCTTGATAAAACGAACTAATTTGATTTAAACTAACACATAACATATAAGTGGTGACCTCCGTGGTACTGTTGGCAAAACGCTTGCCTTCCCAGCCGGAGATTGCAGGTTAGACTCGCGTTGGAACCCAGAATTTAAAAAAATAATTTGTCTGGTTTTTTACTAAAGGCTTCAACATTTTTATGTTAGAAGGATTGCCACATAGCAGTTGGTCTATTAGCTTATATTGTTATACAATACAATAAATACAGAAACAAAATATTAACATTAATCTATCATGTAGTCGAATCCGAAAAATATTTTTTTAGAAACATTCAGTTTTCACTCTAAGTGCTTCATCTGATCCGATAAATGTAATATAATTAGACATATTTTTAGAAACATTCAGTTTTCACTCTAAGTGCTTCATCTGATCCGATAAATGTAATATAATTAGACATATTTTTAGAAACATTCAGTTTTCACTCTAAGTGCTTCATCTGATCCGATAAATGTAATATAATTAGACATATTTTTAGAAACATTCAGTTTTCACTCTAAGTGCTTCATCTGATCCGATAAATGTAATATAATTAGACATATTTTTTTAACATGATCTTTTTTGTTAAGTTTGTTTTTTCATAAAATTTTCTTCATTTTTAGATACTATAATTCCAATCTTTAATGTTAACTAATTTCCCTTGCTTTTTATTTAAATAATCCAATGAAATAGTAAAGCGCTAGTAAGAGATAATTAATTTAATCAATTCTGCTTTTTACTTTACACCAAAAGTCCATTTTCAAGTGACAAATATATCCATAATAATTTCTACTTCTTTGTAAATGTCGGAAAAAACCATAATTTTAGGTAAAACAAGTACATTCGAGTTTTATTTGTACGAGTATGTATCACAAATATAAACATTCTTTTAGTCAAATAAGCATTTTCTAGTACACAAGTTCACTAAGCTAAATAATAAACCATCATCCATCATCCATTTTATAAAGATCAACACCAAGTTGTATGAATATAAACGTGATGACTAAAAGAGCAAATCCAAAAATTAATATTTATCACCTGAAAAAATATGATGATTCACAACGATGCCGCACATGTATGGTAATGGTACACGTTATATTGTTTTGTTAATTAGTTTCCTCGTATAATCATAGAGTGAACTAAGATTGTTCGAGAGTTATTTTACTCCAATTAATTTATGCTCGACAAGGCTAAGAAGAATTTCCGAAACTTCCTAAATATCATAATAACATATGTATCATAAATCTTCCTCTGTGGCCTAGTTAGTAAAACACCTGTTTCCAAAATCGGTGGTAAAGGAACCGATTCCCGATTGCCGTTGGTACCCAGAAAAACAGAATTTGAGTATAGTTTTCCTTTGTGGTCTCGTTGACATATTTCTGGTGGGTTGGAAGGGATTACTACATAAAAAATAAGCCTGCGAGGTTGGACTGTATACAATAAAGGTGTTAAGTCGATCACGCACTAATATTTAATTACTAACTTCATTCACGGTCGATACTGACCTCAAAATAATATTCAAAATCTTTTATGCAATCTACTTTTTAATATTAAGGTGTTACAATTTTAACGTATAAAATATAGCATCATATCTAGCGAGTATAAGTGATACAATATTGCAATGTAGTTTTACACCTGAGTTAAATAAAGTGCAACTTGACCGGCTTATTGTCATGTGGTAATTAAATACAATCAACTTCCACGGAGGTAATAGATGAAATATTATACTTTAAATATATTTAACAGTCTGCGTTGTATGTAAATACAGTGCAACTTGATCGGCCTATTGTCATGTGGTAATTAAATACAATCAACTTCCACGGAGGTAATAGATGAAATATTATACTTTAAATATATTTAACAGTCTGCGTTGTATGTAAATACAGTGCAACTTGACCGGCCTATTGTCATGTGGTAATTAAATACAATCAACTTCCACGGAGGTAATAGATGAAATATTATACTTTAAATATATTTAACAGTCTGCGTTGTATGTAAATACAGTGCAACTTGACCGGCCTATTGTCATGTGGTAATTAAATACAATCAACTTCCACGGAGGTAATAGATGAAATATTATACTTTAAATATATTTAACAGTCTGCGTTGTATGTAAATACAGTGCAACTTGACCGGCCTATTGTCATGTGGTAATTAAATACAATCAACTTCCACGGAGGTAATAGATGAAATATTATACTTTAAATATATTTAACAGTCTGCGTTGTATGTAAATACAGTGCAACTTGACCGGCCTATTGTCATGTGGTAATTAAATACAATCAACTTCCACGGAGGTAATAGATGAAATATTATACTTTAAATATATTTAACAGTCTGCGTTGTATGTAAATACAGTGCAACTTGACCGGCCTATTGTCATGTGGTAATTAAATACAATCAACTTCCACGGAGGTAATAGATGAAATATTATACTTTAAATATATTTAACAGTCTGCGTTGTATGTAAATACAGTGCAACTTGACCGGCCTATTGTCATGTGGTAATTAAATAAAATGAACTTCAACGGAAGTAATCCATGAAATATTATACTTAAAATATATTTAACAGTCTGCGTTGTATGTAAAAAAGCGATAAAGAGTTGTGGATCTCATTACACATTGAAATAATCAACCAAAAATTGGAAATCAGGTCTTGAGTGAAAATTTATTGATTTTTTAATACAGTGATTCTAACGGGAATAGAATCCGTAATCCCGGGATCGAGAGACAGGCCCCTATCAATTAGGCTACAGACGTTGTCGGTTGCCAAATTAATTAATAAAAGCAATTTTTTTCATGAACATATCAATATTTTTTATTAGAATTTTATAAGAAGACGATTATATGATTTTTTTCCAACATAATATATGCTTTCAAGCTACAAATAATGAAATGAAAAATAAATTGATGTATTTTTAAGTTAATATTAAAATTGAAACTAAATAACAAGCAAAAAAGTACCATTGGTTCAAATTCAAATGTACGAGTATATCTCAAACAAAACGAACTGATTAGTTTCTTTTATCGATTACAGAACAAGTATTCATGTCGAAATGAATCGTAAGGAGAGATTATAAAAAAATGTTATTTGATTTGTGTTCCAGTGAAGCTGATTTCCTTATCACGTTACTGGATAATGTGTGTGCTAAATGCCAAATGGGAGTATTAAATTGCACTTGCGCGTGGACTGTCTGTAAAAAATATACCAATTGTGCAAACAAACATTTCCTTTTCACTGTTTGAACGATAATTTCTGAGACATAAATATTTATGCATGTATAAATTATACTAACATCTATACATTTTGAAAAAAAAAATAGAATTAAAAAAAAATAATGTTTATTTATTAATTAAAAAATAGAGCTAATGACAATTGAATATAATGGTATAATATCAATAAATTCAATTGAAAGCCAATTGCATAATTTATTTATATTACAGCAAGAGCTAAACATATAAAGGTTATTGGGTGGCATGTGGTTGACAACCTTCGTGACCTAGTTGGTTATGACGCTGGTCTGCCACCCGGGGGTTTCAGGTTCGATTACCATTAACACCAAAATATAACAAGACAATAGAAAGAAAAAAGGGGTCCCGGCCTTGTTCAAGAGTTCGTCTGGTAACCACAATCACTCACGCTAGATGTGTGCGAGTATTGTTATCTAACGAATAATCGAGTATGATTGTCAATCATCATGTGAATAGAAGACGTCGTTGCTTGAAATGGTTTATTCTGTGCAAGCTGTTGTAATCAACAAGTATACAGTTTTGAAAAAGGTAACCTAAAATTCCGGTGGTAATTAGATCAAAGTTCCAAGATGATTGCCAGCTTAAATATTCTGGAGCCTTTGGCGTGACAGTTTTTTTACGTAATGCTCTTTGCTTAATAGCGCTATAAAAATTAATGTGCGATGGCGAACAGTGAGTTACTCGCATACTTCTGTGGTTTTTAACCCAAAAACTCGACTTATGGGACCGAAGACTATATTATCTACATCAAAGATTCCCAAAGTGGTCTATATGGACCCCAAGGGTCGATTTCGACTCGCAGGGGATCTATGTCAGCGAGAAAAGAAAATGGGGGTGCATGAGATGTAAATGGGGGTCCAGGTGAGCGGATCCCATTTAGGCAGATCTTCAATATTTAGGTGTTCCGTAAATGTCTTATTACACCTAACACAGATTGTGTGTACATATATGTATATATTATAAGAAGAACTGATTGGAATAAGTACAAACGAAGAACTTAAGGTGCAGTTCAGAAAGAAGTATCAGCAGTTCTGGCTTCAAAAAGATGTTCCTGTTGCTTATCCTGCATTATGGACTACGAGAAAAAAGTTTTTGTTAGCTATTCCATCTTCATACCTCGTGGAAAGAGGTTTTAGGGCGGTTGACAATCTTCTTACGAAAAAAAGAAATCGAGTGCTAATCACTGAACCTGAATATTCAAGACTATACCTTACTAATTTGAAGCCAAATATTGAACCATTGCTATCAGAGCATCAGGTTCATCCCTCTCATTAACAGTATTATTTGTGTATGTATGTAATATACATTTTATGTAAGAATTTTATCAGGTTTTGATTTGTTTCGTTCCAAAGCCAAACATTTACTTGAATTTTGTGTCTTTTCGATAAAGGTAGGAATAAAAATTGTACATGTTTTTATTTTTTTACAATTGTCCGCTCTACAAAACACCTTATCAACGTAAACAGCGCTGTGTTAGCTGTCAAAAAATACATTTGAAGTTAATAAGTTTAGGAAAATTCAATATTAGGCAGGCAGGGGGTCTACGGAAAACATAAAAATCGGCAAGTGGGCTACAGGGCGAAAAAGTTTGGGAAACTATGGTCTACATCATCAATTCAGATGTGTAAAATGATACCATACGAATGTGTAGAGGGATACCATACGAATGTGCAGAGGGATACCATACGAATGAATTGATCAATTGGGTGGCATAAATAATAAGTTAATTGTATGTGAAATGCGAAGATAAAGATTGGAGAATGAATGTTGCAAAATTAAAAATCAGGCCTATTGAAAAGAAAAGGAAATCCGATATTCGGATGAACAATGAAAGATTAGAAAGATTTAAAAAATCTGAGATTTAGGAGGGAATATGTTATCAGATGACAGAAAAGTGGACAGACATATTGAATGAAGAGTTGCTCATCAATTTGTTCATCAAAGTCAATGGGTACTGAAAGACATATACACATCGAAACAATGTGAAGATCTAGTGTCAGCATTGAAATATGAAACTGAAATTTGGACGTTGATAATAAATAAAAGGAAACAATGAAATCTAGTGAAAATACCTAAAATGAGGAGTATATGTGGCGTGTCGATGTTCGAAACAATAAGAAATTAGTTATTAAGGATGAATGTGAACTTAAGACCGGTTTGTTAAGTAGGGTGAAATAGAGCACACGAAGGGGTTTTGAATAAGTTGAATGAGGGATTTCCGATAGTTTGATTTAAAAATCTACAATTCAAATGTAAGTGGAAGTGAAGGCGAAGTAAGGATTGAGAAAAGTAAAGTGAGCAGAAAAATGCTCAAATTTAATTAATTCGGTATATCTTTAACGAGCCAGTTTTCGATATAAAACACCTGTATAAATACAGTATTTGAAATGTTTTATTGTAAAAAATGTTAATTTTAACATTTATATATTGCTTCGTAAAATAAAGCTCTTTAAAAATTTAAAAGCAAAATAAATCAAGAATGTCCTGTACGTCATTCATCAATTTAATTAAAATCACAGAAGAAACATTTTCAAAAATTTCACAGAAGAATACCAGTAAGAAATGGAGCAATGTGAATGTATTGGGTAATACAGTTTCTAAAAATACCACCCACACAACAGATCACAGAAGAATACCAGTAAGAAATGGAGCAATGTGAATGTATTGGGTAATACAGTTTCTAAAAATACCACCCACACAACAGATCACAGAAGAATACCAGTAAGAAATGGAGCAATGTGAATGTATTGGGTAATACAGTTTCTAAAAATACCACCCACACAACAGATCACAGAAGAATACCAGTAAGAAATGGAGCAATGTGAATGTATTGGGTAATACAGTTTCTAAAAATACCACCCACACAACAGATCACAGAAGAATACCAGTAAGAAATGGAGCAATGTGAATGTATTGGGTAATACAGTTTCTAAAAATACCACCCACACAACAGATCACAGAAGAATACCAGTAAGAAATGGAGCAACGTGAATGTATTGGGTAACACAGTTTCTAAAAATACCACCCACACAACAGATCACAGAAGAATACCAGTAAGAAATGGAGCAATGTGAATGTATTGGGTAATACAGTTTTTAAAAATACCACCCACACAACAGATCACAGAAGAATATACCAGTAAGAAATGGAGCAACGTGAATGTATTGGGTAACACAGTTTCTATAAATACCACCCACACAACAGATCACAGAAGAAAAGCTTTCGAACTTTTTCACTTCTGAGACAAAAAATAATTAATTACTCCTGAAAATTATGTAAAAAAAAATAAACGCGTGACCCAGTGCCGTAGAAATACTTATGGTTGTTAGAAATATTATAGTAACCCGTTTGATAATTTATTGTATTTCAGCCAAACTCGACTAAAACTATCGATTTAATTTTAAGTATGAAATTTAGCCTTGTAGAGCATATTATGATGAATTTGCTCTCTAGACATTTATTTTGATTTACTATATTACAAATATATCGCATTTCGATGATTTTTTTATTTCTACATGTGCATATGCCATCATATTGTTCTGGGCCAGTACGTTTTTTCTGCAATGTATGAAGTGTAGTTTATGATCTATTAGATATATACAATAGATCATTATTCCACAATTTCAAGTCTGTATAAAAAAATCTAAAATGAAAGGAACTTTCCTTTGAGGATTCAATAATGTTATCATTTCTTTCCAACAATTCTGTTTTAAATTAAAGTAAATGATTAATGATTTTTTGGTTGTTTGTTGTAAAATAAACCCTATATTAAATTTAATTTGACTATGAAACTGCGCCTAAAAAGAAAAATACTAAGTTGTTTGAAATAATTTTTGGTTATTTTATTTGACAATTTTTTATAATTCAGAGTAACGCGTTTACATTTATATGTGTTTTTGAGATATGGTCGAAATCTTAATAATAAAAAAACATTACTATGATTATTAAATGTCTTTTTATATCATTATCTTTATTATTGATAGGGGTGACGTTTCTAGCTTTCTCGTGCGGGCACCATTTCTTCTCCTCTTAGTTCAGTCCCTGATAATGTGAGATGAATTCGATAATCTCAGATATTACAGCACAAACACGGATATATCAAAAGATAATCGCCATTGTGTTAATCTGATTCCGATGACATCGGTCATTGTTGATAGTTCACTGTGGATGACATCCACGTAAGTAAATAATTGTTGTGAACATAATTATGTGAAGCAGATTATCCTGTCTGTATTTTTGATCTATAGGTACTAATTGTACGGGAGATTATTAATTATAGTACTATTAATAGATAATAACAGAATAACTATTATTACTTCAAAGAAAAACCACTGTGATAGATTAATACGGCAAGAAATATGATGTATAGGAACTTTTATATAATGTATATCTTTTATTTCTTTTGCTGATATTTTGTAATTGTATCTTTATATTACTACAATGTAAAAAGTATTTCTTGTATGGCGCCTGATATTTCTATCAAAAAATTGTTAGCGGTAAAACAGAAAATACACGTATAAAATAAATTAAATATTTATTGTATTTAACATAAAATTAGCTTTAGCGTTCCCATCCCAATCCTCATTTTTCTAAAGATTGTATTTTATATTACATTTGTATATTTAAGTTTAATTGAATAACATATACACAGAGGGATGGATAATTCGAAAATGTGTCTACTACAAAAGTGAAAACATGAAGTCTGCGTATTAAACTTTAAAAATACAGATGAAATTTTGGATGTATTGGTAGAAGTTAGATTGGCAACATTTTTAAGATAACCATACGCATAGTTAATGGAATATGCATTTATTTCGTTAAAAAGTTTGATTTTACAGACTCAAAACAAGTTAATATACCTTTACTTACTGCTTTTAGTGCCGATTTTATCTCATCAGTGATGAAGGGAACAATAAAATATTACGATGGAACCCGAAATCGGTTAATCGTTAGCAATATATTGTTTCCCTGTGCCACATAGGACGTCAAAACATAGTTTTAAAGGGTCAACACTAATTACATCATCAGGTATCGTTTTTTGTTTAAGCATTGTTTCTTTACGGTCACACACGTTAATGAAAAGCAGATATCGCTTTGTTTTTCATTGTTGAATTCTTAAAAGTCTCGCTGATTTACAGAAACGTGACTCTGACTTTATTCTCTTTAGCATTGTTGCGGGAAAATGGTTAATAAACTCTCGATAGTGATAAATTCGACAATTATTTAGATGTAACCGTCGGAGTTTTGAGTTGATGATAAACCGGTGTGTTTTTATACGTCAATTAAGCTCCATGTGAATTGTGAACTATCATAAATAGCTTTTTGATTTAACATAAATTCCCTATTCACAAAAATGAAAAGGTGTGATAAAAAACAACGAGAATTTCCGTTTTTATCAAAAAATATTTATTTAATCATAAATGTTAATGTTGTCCCCTTCAGAGTAGTCCACATAGGATTAAGTACACTTTTGCCAACGTTTTTTCGAATCCACAAAATATTTGTTGAACGCACTTTTTGGAATAGCCTTAAGCTCACCCAGCGATTTTGCTTTTATCTCTATGCTCGCAAACTGTTGTCCTTTCAATGCCCTCTCGGGAATACACTCATATCTGGTGAATACGGTACGGTGACTACGGCATCACGTCGGTGTTGGTTTGCCTTTATTTCCTCTATGTTCGCAAACTGTTGTCCTTTCAATGCCCTCTCGGGAATACACTCATATCTGGTGAATACGGTACGGTGACTACGGTATCACGTCGGTGTTGGTTTGCCTTTATCTCCTCTATGCTCGCAAACTGTTGTCCTTTCAATGCCCTCTCGGGAATACACTCATATCTGGTGAATACGGTACGGTGACTACGGCATCACGTCCGTGTTGGTTTTGGCCAAAAATTCACGAATTAGTATTGAAGTCTGGTCGGTGCATTATTGTGGTGCAAAATCCAAGAGTTGTTTGCCACAATTCTGATCGTTTTCTTCGGATTACTTTACGCAAACGACGTAAAACCTGTAAAAAAACATTTTTAAAATGAAAATCGCAAACGTGCCAAAACGCGTTGAAATACTTGCATATCAAACACAAACTGCCCATTCAATATGGCTGAAAATTGATATGTGCATCACAGACAGTGTCTCCAACGTGAGGAAGATGGGCTCATAAAAAAACAGCACGTGAAATTAAAAAAAATGTTTTTTTATCAACTCTCGTATGTCCTCGCGGTTGGAGTTAGTTGAGACGATAAAGCATTTCACTTACGCTGAAAATCGAATATGCATCATTCATAAATTATATTATGTATTCATTGTAATATGCGATTCTACTTTTACCCGCCTATCATACTTTGATGTCAAAAGTAATATTATTTTACTTATTTACTTTCTTGTATTGTTATATTTTTTATTTATCCCATTGATCCAGTTTGAAATACATTTATGTTAAATGTTTAATCATTCATATTATTAATATACCATTACAAAATAAATAAATAATCGTGGAACTTGATACCAAAATCCTGTATTTAATTAAAATTAATCAATTAAAATTAATATAATTTATAAAGTAATTGATTGACTAATATAAAGATACAATTAATTATTAATTAAGACTTTAATATTAATTATACACAATAAAATATTAATAAAATAAGAAATTTAAATCTGATGAGAATTGAAATTTTGTACCTGAATATTTGGTACCTTTTTCAAATTAATTTTGATTACCCCTTCTAGCGGCAAAGAAATTTCATTTATATCATATTGATACTTCAACTTGATTATATTGACTTTGGCTGCTAAAGTACTGTGAAAACACTTTCTGTTAACATTGCTCTTCAGGAATTATACATTCTTTGATGACTTGTTAACATGAATGTGCGAATTATACAGATAAAAATTTTGTACGTATCAAGTTGTTCTCAAATAAATAATGAACGTTTTGAATACATTAAGTAAATATGTTTCCCATATTTGTGTAAAATGTAAACTCCATTTAATGTTGTTTACCGTTCAAATAAAATTTGCTGACTTTTCTCTTTATATTTCAAATAGTGTCTTATAACATTTAGAAATGTGTGTATGCAAAACCTTTGAAATTATACACGACTACCGTGGTCTATACCAGTGCTCCGCAACCTTTTCTCACCTACGACACACCAAAATTCTTCCTAGAATTCCGCGGCACACCAAAAGCTAAAATATATAGGTATTAAATTGATACACAAATGTTGTAATAAATTTTAGTTTTTTATTTGAAAAGTATACATACATAAAAATGTAACATATTTATTTTTACGCAATCTTAATAATTATTATAAAATAATAATTAATTAATGTGATACCTGCGCTTGTTTCAATGAACACAAAAGTTTTATATTCGGCTCGATTTTTGACAGCGCAACCCGAAGTTCTTGGTCAAGACCTTTTAAGCATGACCGCTTATCATTTTTAATTAATACAAGAGTTGAAAAACGGCAATTCATCCATCCGTGCAAACAGCAATGCAATTGCTCCATTGAATATTATATGTTTTGAAGAAATCATCGGTCACTTGAAAAATTTCTTCACCGGTAGTTCGCTCTGGAACCTCCTTACGAAATAAATAATGTTCTTTAATGTCCTCGTCAACGAAACGTACAATAGCTATCAGCTGTGCTTTATTTTTAATATCGGTTGTTTCGTCGATCTGAAGCGCAATTTTTTCAGCCAATAACAGTTTTCTAATCAGTGTTCCTAAAATATCACTTGACATATCGTGAATACGTCTTTTAACAGTATCGGCAGACAACGAAACTTTATTCACTTCCTTAACTTCATTGGGCCCAAGCATAAGTCGAACAACTTCCTGGTTTAGTAAATATTTTATGTAGTCTTCGTCGTACTTTCTTTTCACTATCTTCTTTGGTTTTTTTGTAACACTTGTGCTGGGTTCTTCATCATCTGTACGTGAAGACGGATCTTTTCCACGTAAAAATTTATCCATATTTAAAGGGGTATACAACTAAATGTGTATCACACGAAGTACGCTAACCACACACAATTGAGCAACACAATTAATAGTAATTATCGTTAATGGTAGAAACTTGTTTATTTAACTTTGTGTTGTTAAAATAGTGACAGCTCTGCACACGACAGTAATGACGGACGAGTGAACGTGATGTAACGCGTGCAAATGCAGTATAACGTATGCGAATGAGTCTTTAGCGACGCGCATAAGGATCATTTTTCTTTGTCTATGACTAATTTGGTGCGGCCATGGTGTGTACAAAGCACACTACGCAGTTTTCAACAGTTGGCACCAGGCGCTGGGGGATCATTGAAAAATTATTTAATTATAATAATTATTCTATACTACATTTTGAAAAATAGACAATATTATGAAAAATAATTTGTCATTGTGTATTAAATACATAATGAAAAATTGTAAAATGTCAAATACATTGAATTTGACCGCGGCACACCTGTATCCGGCTCACGGCACACCAGTGTGCCACGGCACACCGGTTGCGGAGCACTGGTCTATACGACGGCGACGCCCTGAAATTTTGACAGTAGCTGTCAACGAGAATGTACTACACGATAAAAAATTGCTCTTGCGGTAGTGGTGCTATCGGGCAGTGAGGCTAAGTACTTATCGGACCGCCTTCGTATATATACATATATATATATATATTTATATATATATATATATATATATATATATATATATATATATAATATATATATATATATATATATATATATATATATATATATATATATATATATATATATATATATATATATATATATATATATATATATATATATATATATATATATATATATATATATATATATATATATATATATATATATATATATATATATATATATATATATATATATATATATATATATATATATATATATATATATATATATATATATATATATATATATATATATATATATATATATATATATATATAATATATATATATATATATATATATATATATATATATATATATATATATATATATATATATATATATATATATTATATATATATATATATATATATATATATATATATATATATATATATATATATATATATATATATTATATATATATATATATATATATATATAATATATATATATATATATATATATATATATATATATATATATATATATATATATATATATATATATATATATATATATATATATATAT
>OX463843.1:21357634-21404634 GCA_949825065.1 Odontocerum albicorne | reverse complement strand
GATTTTCTCTTTGCGTATGCTCGTGAAAAAATATGTGGTAAAAAATAAAAAGGTATATTGTGCCTTTGTGAATAGAAAATGCATGTATGCAAAGGCAAATAATATGCGAAATTGATGGGTATTTGCTTAGATTTTTTTTGCACAACCCTATACAAAGTGTTTGGATATTTAACCATTCCTTCTGGCTATATTGAGGTAATTGTAAGTTCAAGTTTTCTCGGTTATTTGATTGTATTAGGACTACAAACCATGAAGGGTTTACTGTTTGAAAATCAATTGCCTTGTTTTAACATGTATCCGAGACTCCAAACATATTTTAGAGAATGGATTTTTAAATGTAAAGTGGACTGAATTATTTAGTTGAAATTGATCCAAGATTTACAACGCTTCAGTATGAAAATTATCATCCAAAATGTAATACGTTTTTTACACAACAATATGATAATTGCTGATGTCCATACACTGAGTGTGAGCGTAAACCTTCTCGCATGCTGTTAGACCAAATCAATAGTTAGTTACTTATTCTCGCATTATGTGCAAATGTTCATAGATGGATTTGATCTAGCGACCGGAAACGCCTCATTACTATAAAGGTGCAATTAGCTTGGGAAACTAGTTGTGGACAAACACAAATGTTTCATTGTGGACATTCAATATCGTTTTCAAATCGCCAAAAAATAACGACTTTATGAAGTATTTTTATAGCAGGTATAACCAATGGTATTTTTTTAATTGTTTTAATTATACTCGTATATTAATTAAAGCCATATGCATATATTGAATTTTTTTCCTTCAAACTTGGAGTGCCAATCGATTCGTCCAATCGAAATATGATTTATTTACAGGGACACGCATTAGTCACCCCTCCACTTACACTGCTTATAGAAACGAATAAGGTTCCCTTACAGTGCGATTGTGCACTGGTAAAATACATGTAATAATTCTTTTATGAAAGAGCTATCCTCGGGGGTAAGAGCTTGTTGCCTGCTGGCGTAGACAGGACAGTAAACAGGCCATATACCATTGAGATGATAAATAGAAAAAAATACTAATTTTTACAGCAAACATTTTTTCCAAAATAAATTGATACGAGTACAACTATAAATCTATCGTTAGTCGTCACTAGAATTACCGAATCAAATCTTCTCCAGACGGTCAAATCTTCTCCAGATGCGGGACCTCGGCCCGAACCTCGGCAAAAGTGCAAATGGGACATGAACACAATTTGATGATATACGAGTATAATGGCTAGAAAGACAGTTTCTTTCATTATTATTTACCTTTACGGTAAGAGTTACACTTTAATCCTTAAAAGAGAAATAAGCAACTTCTGTGTGAAAATTAGTATTTTCAACTTTTCATAAATCGTGTTTTCAAAAATAATACTAAATTAGAGTTACTCAGTATCCAGTTCTAGTCCCCGTTTTTATTTTTAAATGTCAGGATACTAAAAGTTGATAAATATATCGTTTCAGAATATGAATACGAATGAAAATATAATTCAGTGCTCGTGAGTAGCAGGTTGCGAGGAACCGTGACTGACTTGAGACAGACATCAATCTGACGAATCCCGATACAAATTCTGGATCCTTAAATATTATCAACTATATACATGAAAAGTCCTGACTCGACTAGTCATCGAATTTGTGTTTTCAAATGTTTTTAAAACACTTCAGATTATCAATTTAAATTATCGTGTGTTTTACTTTCCGACGGTTTTGAACTCAACAACAATCTTACTTATAACAACAACAACAAAAATCATACTTATAAATCATTTTGATCGTTCTCGCTGTTCGAAATGCAACTCACATAAACCTTTTTTAAAACATAGTTCCTAAAACCATCAATCTTAAAATAAGTTTACGTGAATGCTATATGACACACACGGTGTATATATCATTTTGATCGTTCTCGCTGTTCGAAATGCAACTCACATAAACCTTTTTTAAAACATAGTTCCTAAAACCATAAACCTTAAAATAAGTTTACGTGAGTGCTATATGACACACACGGTGTATATATCATTTTGATCGTTCTCGCTGTTTGAAATGCAACTCACATAAACCTTTTTTAAAACATAGTTCCTTAAACCATCAATCTTAAAATAAGTTTACGTGAGTGCTATATGACACACACGGTGTATACTCGTATATAATTTTTGTATCGATATTTCTATATCTTCTTTGTTGATGTTATCTTAGAGTCATTCACAATCAATTATCCATCTATGTTCATAACACCAACTGTTTTGTTGTTTACGTAAGCTGTTGTGTCCACTTTTTTCAAAACGTAGGAAATGTTATTATTTTCCATCTTAATTAAAAATAATTCATGCAATGTTAAATGTAGTATTTTACCCAGAAAACAATAATAGTTTATTTACCGAGTGCTTAATATTTTAACATGAGTAAAATTATCCGTGTCACAAATTATAATGTTCACACTACAATAGGGATTATTAAAGAATAATTCAAGGTTCATCATATAAGTTGATCAAATAATATTGATTTTTTTCCATATAGCGATAGTTCTATTAAAATGAAAATAAAATAAAATAAAGGGAAATCTAAAAGTAAAATTAAGTCCGATCAACATAATTTTTTTCCATAATTTTACTTATACTCGTACTTTATATATCTACTTCATGCTACATTTGATAAAGAATATTAAGTTATACCGAAAGTTAATAGAAAAATCATCATCATCCTGTTGGGTAGCTCATGACTGACCATTGTGACTCCCATGATAGGCTACGATGACTCCTTTCCATCCAACCCTGCAATCCGCAACTCGTAGTCCAGTTGACTTAAGTTAATAAAATTAATGTCAGTGTTTTTTATTTATTATTAATTAATAAAAAAAATATTAAAAAATACAGTTTCAAGATCCTTCCCTTTGCCACGAGGCTCATGATCACCATAATTGTCATATTCCTTCCTCAATCCCAAGTGTCATATTACATTGTACAGCTCTTCTTAAAATAAACTTCTTTCTTTCTTCATCTGGTCAATCCGTATCCATACCATGTACCCGCTCTATGTTCCCTTTGTTTTTTACTCTTCCAGCAAGAATCAATCACTCCATGTTGTCACCCTCTCCCAATGCTACTCCCAAGTATCTTTTGTTGACAAAACAGATAGACGTGTTTCAGCCCTGATATTTTCAATACTTGTCAATTGATTTTTCTACTATCTGTGGAATACGCCCAAGCTGTCTCCAATACCATATTTTAAATCCATCAATTTGTGTATTGGTTTATTTTGGCCAATTGTTATATTTAAGCGCACATTCTTGACAGATCAAATTGTATTATACTTTCGTCGTATAGAGTAAAACCATGCGGGCCAAAAATGCACAAAGTGAAAACTTGACTGAAATGATTTTTACAAAATCTGAGTTCCAACGGTAATCGAATTCCTAAACCCTGGGTCGGAAGAATGACATCTCACTAATAAAGCCATGTAGGCCATCAAATAATATGTTGAAGTAGATTGTGATGTATAATAGTTGGAAGACAGGCATCTCACCAATAAAACCATGTAAGCCATCAAATAATATGTTGAAGTAGATTGTGATACATAATATTTGGAAGACAGGCATCTCACCAATAAAGCCATGTAGGTCATCAAATAATATGTTGAAGTAGATTGTGATACATAATATTTGGAAGACAGGCATCTCACCAATAAAGCCATGAAGGTCATCAAATAATATGTTGAAGTAGATTTATAAGACGCGAATTTTGTCTTCTTGCTCCATATTATTCTAAAATTTGTATTGGTAAAATATCAAAAACTGAAATTCAGATGAAACGACGCGTGCAAGTAAAACCAGCCCATCATTTTATTTTCGGAATGAACCTTTTTTTGAAAACATGCTTCCTAGTAAACTAAAGTTGTCGACCAAACCATTTAATAAAATGCCAAAATGTTTCCTCCATTTATATAATTAATAACAGATTATATAAAACACATGTGACTGAATTGATAACATTTTAATAAAAATGATGTATTTTCAAGTTTCTCAACCTAACCCACAGTTAAAATTGAATAATATATAATATTCTAAAAATAGCAGCTCTGAATGAAGATTTCACAGAAAGTAAAAAATTAATCAAACAAACAGTTTTTCCTAGATGAACGGAGTCAACCACGTTTGAAAATTCCCACTCCTCACGCCCCTTGTCTAAAAATAACTGAAACATATTTCAAAAGCCCTTTTTTCTTATTTTTATGTTGCTCTCAATATAATTTTTTTTCATTTTTTACATGAAAACAAAAATTGAAAAATGTTTTGGGAGAAAGTCTGAAATTATTTCTTTTTGTGTTTATTTTTAACGTTCAATTAAAAATCACATAGATTATTCAATAAACAATCTAAAAATAACAAAATTAACTAAAGAGACCGGATTTTTTTTCGAAAGTGGGATTAAAAATATTTTTACTCAGACGCGAATTTTGGTTTCACACGTGGAACTTTAATTCAATTTAATATACAATATTTATAATGTGCTCATTCAATAACCTGTACCTGTGTCAGGCTGACCATGACTGGACTAAACTCCTTATATAATTGAAGACGGGGTGGGGTATTACTGGCATGGCATGACTAGGTAGAGATTGAACCTTATACATAATAAATAGCACACAAGATCTTATGTCAGGAAAATCACCTAAAAGGAAGATAAATAAGAATTGTTGAAGATCCTCCCAGGAATGATTTTCGTAACAAAACATATAGAAAAACAGATTCACAAAAATGCTTAAAAATATTTTTAAATTTGTCATCATTGTTTTCTTTTTCTTGTGTGTCGAAGTCTTGCCAGTGCATATCTCGGTCTCTCGCCAAATCTTCCGTCCACTTTCCGCCTATCTTGTCCAGTTGTCTTGTCCATTAATAAAAAGACAAATGCAGTTTAAAGTTGGGATTATGTTGGGAGACTATGTACACATTCTGCCTTAAAAGCTTTATGTAGCATTTTCAAGAACTGGAGAAAATAAAACATCAAAATCTTGATAAACTAAGCATAGAAAAAAACTTGTTTTCAGAAAATTCATAGTATTATTATTTTTGCTTACACATTCAGGGTTTTTTCATAAATTTTATATTATTCTGGAATATTTCCTATTCAAGTGACAAATATAAGTAGTAAAATCCAAACGATAATAAAATGGTCGACAGAATAAAACAAAAAAGTATTTTTCAAAATGAGCTTCAATACATTATTTTGAACAGTGCTTTAATTTTATAAAATCACTGAAAAAATATTCTGAAGGTTCATTCTCAAAATAGCGGGACTTAAAATATCCCAAACAAATTAGATTCCAGTTTCGAATATAAAAAAAAGTCATTAGGGCCCAAGCCAGGAATATAGGTAAGGAAACCAGTGTTGAATTGCAGCTTTTGCAGCAACATCAGCGTGCACTGGCGCAATCTCGTGCAATAATCTCACGTCATGTGACAGTTTTTCTCCGCATTTCGTTTCAATGGTATTCATTTATTTATATAATAATGAGGCATAATAATTGACCGTAGTTGTTTTGTTTCTCGCTTTGAGGTCAGTAAGTTGAAATCCTTGCCAATGCCAATTTTTTTTGGCAAAATCATTTTTTAAGCTTGTGGCTTTTTGGACCGTTGTGATTTCAGACGACGCCACTCGATTGAGTTTCTTTTCAAGAGTGGACCATGATACAAAATCATAGTTTCATGCTGTGTGATTATTGACTCAATTATATTTTTCTTTCCTATCATAGAACATTAAAAATTCATTGCAATATTCAATACGTCGTTGCCTTCGGGCCTCATTTAAGGGTTTGGCCCCCATCTTACGCTCACCTTATTCATGTTAACATAAGATTATGTTTTGGAAAGACCACATCTTGCTGCTATTTATTTTTGTGTTATGTCTTGCAACACTTGCTCTTGCACTAATGCAACTGTTTCAGGAGTTAGTGCTTTTGGTGGTTTGCCTTGAGGAGGGTTAACAGCTGATTGACGTTTTTACTCTATTATAGAAGTAAGGACGTCTGTGAAACCCATGATCAATTTTAGTTCTAAATTGTTCACCAATAATTAAAGACAATAAATATGTTTTTAATTAACAATGTGTTTTTTTTATTCTAGGCTTACGTGTCGTGCGCTTTGGGAATCCATACCATTGGATACGTAATGATCTGTTTCGGAGTTGTGAATGCTATCTGCTCTTTGGTTTTTGGCTCCATGATGAAATTCGTTGGACGTGCTCCTATCATCGTTCTTGGCTTTGTGGTCCATACGTCACTTATTGGAGTTCTTCTGGTGTGGAGGCCTCATCCTGATAGCCCTCTTGTATTCTTTGCAATTTCTGGACTATGGGGCGTTGGTGATGCAGTATGGCAGACTCAAGTCAATGGTAAGATTTTATTAAATTAATTTTCACATATTGTTTTTGAACCAAATGATAATAATATATTAACAATGTATATGGTGCCTTTCAGAGAGCAGACTTTGTTAAAAGGTCATTTAACTCGGGAATCAAACCCATTTTATTGAAAAAATGGGTTTGATTCCCGACTCGAACGATAACATAGCTAGAGTTCTTACAGGAAGATGGTGGCCGCAGCTATTCTATTGGATACTTCTCATCTGATTTTATTTCAGTGCATTCTACAGTCATGCTAGTTTATAAAAATGAATGCCTATTTGCCAAAAGTCCAGCGGTGTGCAAAAAGATAATAAATTGTCAGTATAAAAAGAAATGCGTTACACAAAAAAAAATTGCATCGAAAAATCACGTAATCAGAAACAAGCAAAGATATTATTTAACTTTAGCCTAATAAATAGTAACAAATTGATAGATGTCTAACAATTTTACGATACAATTCCTTACTAAGTTTAAACTCATAAATTGTTTTCTGTTTCATTTGCATGGATGGATCTTTAGTTAGATACGAGTATAATCTACAAAATAATCAAACGAGAAAGGTTATTTTCCAGAATTTTTCATTGAACATGCCAGTCGTTTATTTTTTTAGACAAATATACACATACTTATCGATTTACACTACTTTCATATTTGCAAAACTTAGGGTCACCTACTAAGGGTCACCTACTAGGAGTCACCTACTAAGCATATTTATACGATTCTTCTTTTCTTTAAAAACCATGTTGCAACTATCCATTCTGATAAAATATCCTTTTTGGTTTTAAGAAACCATATCAATGATTATTAAAGTTCTGATTTTCTTTAGGCTTGGGAAACTCTATTTACGTTACTATTCTATTTTACCAGGTTTATACGGAACCCTCTTTCGTCGCAACAAGGAAGCCGCTTTCTCCAACTATCGTCTCTGGGAATCAGCTGGATTTGTCGTGGCCTATGCTTACTCTACCAACTTGTGCGCTCGCATGAAGTTGTATGTGATGCTTACCATTTTGATGATTGGATTTTTGGGATACGTTGTCGTTGAGGTTCTGCATACGAGGAAGGTATGTTATTGGATTCATTTTAAGGTATGTTATTGGACTTAAATGTATAGTTCATCTTAACAATTGTCAAACAGATAAAAAAGGTAATATGACATTTTCTGGAAAAAGGGTTACTTTCAAACATCCCATACGATCGATGTCTAGGAGTAATTTTAGACAAAATTTTGACTTCATGCCTCTTCTAACTACCCTCGAAGCAAAGACTAGCAGCCTACTCAACAAACTTTACAAGTCTATTGGGACTAAATGGAGATGTAGTACATCAACTCAGCACACGGCAGAAATGATCTTAGTGTACTTTGCCCCCGTTTTGTCTAAAAACCCTCACACTAAATATATTGACATCCAGCTCAATGAATCAATGCAGGCATTTAGTGGCACTCTTAATTCAACTTCTTGTGTATGATTTCGGGTTCTTACAAACCTTTTAATCTACGACATGAAGGTGCCCTTATTAGGGGTACCAGTCTAAATGACACGTTATTAAAGCACGTGGGTATTTACTGCCCTCCTCTGACTTGCCTGAGATTTTGGCGGCTTTTCTGGATCGAGGGACAACTATAAGTTGAGGAATGTAAACTCACCAGATAGCTGTCGGCAGCAGTTGAATCAGCCCTCGGTTGGCAATCTCTTACTTGTGAGTGATTCTTAAGTGCTTTTCCAAGGATTTGATCAGCCAGAAAGAAAATGGTGAACTCTGAATGGTTTTAACTGTAGCCACGGTTGCTATGCACATGTTTCGCATCGATGGGATATCACTGATTCAATCCAACTGTTCTGGCCATAAAATATTTAAAGTGTAGAGTAGATTTTTCTAAATACCAAAGCTATAATATGGTTTAATTATCTGTCTTAACTTTCAGGTCCGCAGACAAAAAGCAAAAGAAGCGTTGACAAAGGAAGAACCCATGAAGGAACTATCGAAACCCGAAGAAGAAGAGATTGATGACGAGAAAGACGACATTGATGATAACATTATCATTACCCATCTGTAAATGCCCTCTTAGTGATCTCAAATATTCAATTTTTAACTTCAACATATTTATACGTATGATCAATTCGCTTAAAGTCGACACAAGGGTTAATATAACTCATGTGCACAAACAAAATATCTCATATTCAGTAGCATAATCAAAATGATAAACTTAGAGGTCGTGCAGTTAACATGCGTCGAGCATATTCCATTTAAAAGATCGCCAGTATCCAGTACTATCCACGCTGAGCTACTCGTCTTTCTCATCAAATAATGCGGAGCTATTTTCATCTATTATACTTTTCGGGGTACAAGAATTTGTGTTACTTTTATCAATTTATTTAAAAAAAAAATGCAAATGTAATAAAAATACAATAATAGAATAATTTAAATGGTATATTATCAAATGTAGGTTCAAAATACTGCTATTCGAATAACTTAAAATTTACATTGTCAGTAGCATTTATCTTCTAAAACTTTACAAATATCCCTTTGACATATAAAAGTTAAATGAACTTAGTAAAATAGACATAGAATATATTATATTAACATTGTAGGGAAAAACCTGCTTACGGCCATGCTTGAAGTAGCGCACATAAAGCACAGAGAAAGTTAGCTGCCCTGTATATCATTATATAATCAGACTTACTAATACTTAGATAAATTACAAGCTAATCTATTTATATCCTATAATTAAGATCATAGAAATAATCAATTATAATGTTCATTCTTCAATGCTTTCAAGCTTATAAATGTTATTAAATAAATAATCTTTGGAGAAGTTGGAAAGAAGTTTAAGATACATTTTTGATTATTAAATATGTTAAGCTTTGCATTTTGCTTAGTTACGAGTGTCTAAGAAATTGTTCATTCATTATATTTTGTTATTTAAAAGCCACTTATGTGCTTTGATGTTTATTATAATATATAAACTTGTGAATTTCCAGTAGTGTAGGATTTTAGAAAAAAATACAAAATATAACTTATGTTTAAAAATACAGTATTAAATTATAATTAAGATAGACTAAGATAAAATGATCGCTTTAAAGCTATTAATATTTTTATGTCGTTATAAAATTGAACAAATTTTAAGATATTAATTATTAAATATTATTTAAGTCAAGTTTACTTAGGAAGCAATTCAAATTAAAATGATTGAAACAATTTTCTATGTATTCCTATTTAAAGAATCGTTAATTTATCGCTTTTTATATAATTATTTAATCATACAAAACCATCCAATATAAATAAAGAGAAAATTTTAATTTGAGGTTTTTGTTCAACAAAAATTCTTTATTTTGCACGTGAAAATAATATTTTTAATAACTTATTTTAACATGGTTATTCACGCCAAAGTGTTAACTATCTTCCGGAAATTTTAAATAAATAATGAATTTGTTTGATAAAGCTTATTTTCTCATTTTTCCTTTCCCGATGGTTAAAAAGGGCCCCCTCCCCCTGTCTAGTGAACTATCATAGTTCATCTGGTAACAACACTGACACTCACACTCACGTGAGTGTTAGTGTTGTTACATACGATAGTATTGCCAAAAAAACGTGCAATGATGAACCATCAGTTGCGTGCATATTTCAGTGGTCCTTTTTTCACAAAACCTTGTCAAATACCATCGAAAATAAAGGACTTAAATTTAAATATTTCTGAAAAGGGTACCCATGGATGAATACGTTTAAGTTCAAATAAAACGTAATGTTAGGATCAAAAAGCAATCTCTTTTATTGAGGCATCCTAGGTCCGTCTTAATAATTAGTTCGTCTGGTAACAGTATGTTACTCACGTGCGCTAGATGTGTGAGTATTGAGGCATCCTAGGTCCGTCTTAATAATTAGTTCGTCTGGTAACAGTATGTTACTCACGTGCGCTAGATGTGTGAGTATTGAGGCATCCTAGGTCCGTCTTAATAATTAGTTCGTCTGGTAACAGTATGTTACTCCTCGTGCGCTAGATGTGCGAGTGTTGTTACTACGGTAGTATTGTCAAAACTTACGAGTAGTGTAATGACGAACTGCAAATTCCGTGCCTACTTCGGTGATCACAAAGGTCGAAGACTCGACTAATTAAATTATTTTTTATTCCCACGCAATATCAAGTCCTATAATCACGAATGTTCTGTAAAAAGCATAACGTATACAAATATTTTTTATACCTTCTATTCGAATATTCGTTTGACCGAGTGATGCTAGGTACAGTCCAAATGTTTTCATTTCAGTGTTTCCATTCAAGTGTTTTCATTCCATGATTATTAACATTTTCTTTCATCTTTGCCAAAATCTTATAAATATCTAAAGACCACACTCAAAAAGAATTCAAGTATATTTCAAACTACAGCACAAATTAGCGATTGTATGAAAATGTCAGTTTCTATAATTTTGGACAAATTTGAATCATTTATGTTTTACACATCTTACAATAATATAATTCACGAGTATAGTATAGTATAAAAACCATTTGAAATTATGTCTTATTGGTGTAGTGTAGTGTGCTCTTAAATAAAAGTGTTACTTGTGTAGTGAAAATATCATATCCTTAAATGTTAGCAAGTAGAAAACATATAAATGCTCTTCAATGTTTCATGTAGTGAAATTTATTAAATTACATCAAATAAATGAGTTGGATAAGATAATGTTTATTTCTTTACATCAAGCCCTATTAAATCATTTGTGGGGGAGACCATTTATCCAAAGTGAGACGACAGTAAATTTGATATACGTGGGCGGTCCGATAAGTACTTAGCCTCACCGCCCGATGGCACCACTATAGCAAGAGCAATTTTTTATCGCGTAGTACATTCTCGTTGACAGCTACTGTCAAAGAAAAAAATGCTCTTCCATCATGACAACGCTCCGGCTCACACCTCCGCCGTCGCCACGGCCAAATTGGTAGAATTAGGCTACGAACTGCTGCCCCATCCACCGTATTCTCCGGATTTGGCCCCGTGCGACTTCTTTTTGTTTCCAAATTTGAAAAAGTCACTCGCCGGCCAGAAATTTGAGTCGAATGAGGAGGTTATCGCCGCTACGGAGGCCTACTTTGCAGACCTCCAGAAAACGTATTTTTCAGACGGGTTAAAGAAGTTGGAGCATCGCTGGGTCAAGTGTAACGAACTCAAAGGAGATTATGTTGAGAAATAAATCACCACTTTTCCAAAATTTTTGTTATTCTTTTGTAGGCTAAGTACTTATCGGACCACCCTCGTATGAATGAGCAATGGAAGATTAGATCAATACGCTTATAAAATATGATTGTATCAAGTGATTAATATTTAGAAATAAGGAAATGCGAAGTTAGATAAATCGTATGAGTTGTATGAGAAGGTGTATGGATGTCGGAAAAGGCGAAACACGTGTATCGCAAAAGCAAAGATTAATGCTTTTTTGTCTGTCTATCCCGCCAGGGAAACACTGTGATGATATGTCTGTGTCTATCCCGCCAGGGAAACACTGTGATGATATGTCTGTGTCTATCCCGTCAGGGAGACACTGTGATGATATGTCTGTGTCTATCCCGCCAGGGAAACACTGTGATGATATGTCTGTGTCTATCCCGTCAGGGAGACACTGTGATGATATGTCTGTGTCTATCCCGCCAGGGAAACACTGTGATGATATGTCTGTGTCTATCCCGCCAGGCAAACACTGTGATGATATGTCCGTGTCTATCCCGCCAGGGAAACACTGTGATGATATGTCTGTGTCTATCCCGTCAGGGAGACACTGTGATGATATGTCTGTGTCTATCCCGCCAGGGAAACACTGTGATGATATGTCTGTGTCTATCCCGCCAGGGAAACACTGTGATGATATGTCTGTGTCTATCCCGCCAGGGAAACACTGTGATGATATGTCTGTGTCTATCCCGTCAGGGAGACACTGTGATGATATGTCTGTGTCTATCCCGCCAGGGAAACACTGTGATGATATGTGTGAGCTCGTATGTATGTACCATTTTTATGAACTGTTTGTTCTAATGAGTGGCGCTTAAGCAGCATACACATTCCAAATATTAAAAGCAACAGATAACTAACCCTGAAAATTTCCGTTAACGAGTAAGATGGGGATAATAAATTAAATAGTAGAAATTTATTAAGCCATTTATCCTGACTGTTCCTCTTATCGTTTGAATCCGTTTGCAATACGTAAAAAGAGTGACATTTAGTTATATAAAATCAATATTTCGCTTTAGCTGATTTTGACCTTTGCACACCTGGTGTGGTGTGGTGTGGTGTGGTGTGGTGTGGTGTGGCGTGGTGTGGCGATCACATTTGCATTAGAGGCATATGTTACTTGTGTGACACAAAAAATACGTAAACTTAAATAAATTCGTTTAAACTAAAGTTAAACATATCGATGATTCGTTATGCGTTGTGTATTGCATAGTGGTTAGCTGTAAATCCGTGTATGTTATATAGTATAACTATTCCTATGGTTTACCTTGCGCTGCATATACTCGTATGTGTATATAATCAGGCGTAAATAATTTTTTAGTCTGAGTTCCAAAAATTATGAAAATTCTTGATACAGACAAATGAAATATTTGACTTCAACTCCTCTTCAGAAGAAAACCAAAGGATTGTATCCATATCAAACGAGACTTGACATATAAGCAAATAGAGGAACTGAACTGTGAAGTGAGGATGGTAAGGAATTGGACATAAGGAAAAAAAACGGGAAATCAAAACTTCCAAAGAAATGCATTAATTTCGTCTCCACAATAGTAAAATATCATGTAAACAACTTTTGCTGTATGAATGTCTGGGGATTAAGGACATAAAATTTAAAACTTAATTTCCATTGCTCATACTTCTCCCCATGATGGAATACTATTGATCGACATATTTGTATGGCATTGATATGATAACATACACTCAGACTTCATCCTGACTTAAAAAATTTCACACATACCGCAAGGACCCAGATTAGCCGATTACCACTAAATATGGAGGAGGAAGTACTTTAGTGACCAGTGATAAAAATAAACGACTTACATTGATGAATAGTGATACTGTGCAGGTGTCCATCGTGATATCTTTGATTGTTTCTAAAGTTATCTTGTACTGTATTTATATTTCATCTCGTCTGATATTTTGACATATAATTATCACTGTCAGAAGAGGTCAAGTATCGTATAAATGTGAAATTTAAATATCCTGATGCAAAGTTATGAAAAATCGGTGACTACAATTTCAAACATCTCTTTACTCGTAATAATCTGAATAAATAATGCGAGTTTTATGTGTTTTTCATCTACGAGTATAACGTGTTTGCTAAATAGACTCTTAAAATGTGTTCATACACATATATGAAGCGAAACATGATTTATTTGTGTATGAGGAATTCAAATATAAAATTAAAGGCAATCTAACTATTTCCTTACAATAGTTAAAACAAGACTAAATCGTGTAGGAAAGAGAAGGGAAGTACTCAATGAAAGGGATAAGTTACAGGTACAGGTGTGTCTAGATTGTCTAGACGTTATCTAATGATGTCACATACATATAATTATACCGATTCCCTGTTTGGGTTGCAGATAGGAGAGCGTGCCAGACCAAATCAATTCTATGGCGTTTTGGTAAAGCGGTACAAGTCATCAATTACTTATTTGTCAGTTTGAAGTTTTGCAACACTTGTATTCCTGAAATACAGACCTTAGGTAAATTTTAAAGGTAAACTTTGAATACATAAATTATTTTTGTATTCAAAGTTTACCTTTAAAATTTACCTGAGGTCTGTATTTCAGGAATACAAGTGTTGCAAAACTTCAAACTGACAAATAAGTAATTGATGACTTGTACCTCTTTACCAAAACGCCATAGAATTGTATATAGTATATAGCTATATACATACATATCATAACATTGTGTCCCTGGTAGGGTGGGCAGAGTGAACAAATCATCAAACTTTAATAGCGCAACATACGAGTATATGTACACCTTCACGTACAACTCCTACATCTTTCAAGATATCATTCACTTGATTCAATCATACACTCCTTGGTCTTGTTCTACCACGCATTCTAATCACATTTGTACTATGTATTTGTTTTGTTGGTCACCTTCAGTAATAAATTCGACATGCCAAAACCGTTTCAGAGTGCTCTACTTGATCTATTTATTAATAAACATTGATGCCAATAGTATAATTTTGAACCTTCTCAAGCTCGCCGAAGAATTATACTTGATTTAACATATTTATATGGTTATTGCATATGTTTGTAGAAAAATGTATGACTTAAAACAAAAATATATACTGTGTGTCTGTGGACTTGGAAAATCATATGACCGCGTCATAAGTGACAAGCTATGTAAAATATTGAACGAATATGGTGTTGAGTATATACGAGTACTACAATAATACATGATATTGCGCCATTATATGCCGAAAGTAAATCATGTATTAAAGTGAAAGCGACTGTTCAATATTTTGAAAAGGGTAAAGCAAGGATGCCTTATGTGTTACCTTGTGTACAGCACCGGTACAAAGACTAGGTGGATGGTTGTCGCTCAATCTTCGGAGATTACAACGTGACATCAATGAGTCTCGGTGAAGGGCGGGGTGAAGAGAAAATATTCGTTGTTGGCCAGTATAACTTTGTAGAAATAAAAAACATAGTGTGACATATTAGAAGACAATCATTGATGGATAGATAGATAGACATATATGATACTAGTAGTATTTTTCTAATTTGTAAGGTGCGTTTTTTTTGCGCAATTTGTCTTTTTGTGTCAGTGATTTGAGGAGTAACTATTCCACTGTTGTGTCATGTGTGTGATTGTGTTTATCACTGTATACTTACATGAAGTATTTTGTGTCATTAGTCATGAGTTTTATACGTTTTTGAATGGCTCCTCGTTTTCCACGTTTAGGCCACAGTTGTGCGTGGCGAATATCACCTACGGGATTCAATCTATCATGTCAGTGGCCCTAGCGGCGTTGTCAGGTTCTGGCGACCCATCCCCCCCCCTCCCTCCGCCTCGCCTCACCCTGCAGCTCACCAAGAGGGGAAGGAGAAGGTAAAGTAAGGAAGAAGAAGGCATGTCACGGTGGTGCTATGCTTCACGAATCATCTTTTTCTTCTACTTTTTTTTTTTTCGGAGAGACAACAGACAACAACATTGAAGATTTAAGATCGATGATATAACAAAACAGGAAATATAATAATATATTTTAAGATCAGGTGTAAGTATAGTGTGTCGGGATGGGAAGGTAGCGACTGAGGCCTATTTAATTGGAGCTTCCCCGCATTTGCATATGTTGAAGACATATTTGGTGAGAAAACCGCAGAATACTCACCAAGGGAAGACGAGCTTTAGAGGACCTCTGCACTCTTCCGTTCTGTGGTATTAACACATTCGGCTTGTTAGTGGAGTGTGTGTTGTTATGTATATAATGTAACTCAAAGTTCAGGGGCGCTGGTCCGTCCGCTTTGGTCGTCGTCTCCCTGCCGCATACCGTGCGCCCGTCCCTCCTGGCTGGCGGCGCGTCCTAAGAACTCCTCACCTGGATCTGTAATGTGAAACACAGGGCGGTATCCGGGTTTTCTTTAGTTGAGGTTAGAGTTATGTTAAAGTTAGTAAATTTTAAAAAGAATGAGAGGCAGAAGATTTAGATAGAGATGTGAGTTTAAAGTTAAGTTGGATCTTTGATAAAGGGATTTTAAAGGGAAAGTTTTAGAGAAAATAAGAGTGAAGGTAAAAGTAGGGATGACACTTTTAAGGTAGATTTTAGTTTGGTAGATAAAAATGTTAACGACAGTTGGACGTTTTAATTCATTGATCGTGGGAATGTAATATTTTGGTGATTCGATGGCTGGATTGATGCATATTATTATAGTATATAGATGTTGTTGAGCTAGAGGGCACTTCTGCGATATTTTCTCAAACTTGTCTGAGAGACTCATGATTCCATTTAAATCTATCTTATCTCAATTTTTTTTGTAATTTGTCAAATAATTTGGATACTATTTATGGACTTATTTCATAAGCGTTGAAATTATTTATAGCATATATATTATATATTTAGTACTGGGCTAAATCACGACAGCTCTTTCGTTTGAAATCCAGTATCTTAGAGAAAGATCAGCATCATTTGTATTCTATAGCAATGTTACTTACCGAAATTAAGGTAAAAGATTATTACCATTTAAAATGATTGAATGATTTCTAAACATTGAATTTCCCAATCTTTCTATATGGAGCCGAAACTTGGATATCGAGAGAAAGGGAACACAAGAAGGTGGGCAAACGCAAACGCCTTGCAGATATGGTTGGTGCCTTAGACAGCGTGTAGGAACAATTTATCAATTCTGGAAGCACTTCAAATTGGAAGCGTTTATTTTCAATAAAACTGCGAATTCTCAGGTATCTCAGCAATATCATTTAAACATCTGGTCCACTTGATTCAATCATGTTTTCTTCGGTTTACCTCATTAATGCACACCTTACACATTTGATTTGTTTACTTCTTTCTATTTTTTTCCGTTATTTATTATCTTCACACATACAACTCACTCTCTTCAAAGATTATTCTTTTCACCGATCCCATGAATCGAACGTGTGCTAAAAGTAAATTTTCTTCGCCTGGTAAAGGAGAACTGGGTTCTTTGTAAAAATTCCATAGTAAGACTTCCACATCCTGAGTCGTTACACTAATTGGTCGTTGAATTGTCTTACTCAAAGGAATTTTCTTGATAGTTTTCTTTTCTTGATCAGACGCTGGCTTGTGCAATGCAGTACGCGGGAAATCACTCTTATCTTAGTTAATACGAGTAGAATCAGTTCAGTAGTACTCCTAGTATGCGGTTTTCCGATAAAGCGATAAGTAAGGAAATGTTTTAAGAGGCGTGTAACCGTCATTATCTTGTTTGGATATGGCTGAAAACATACACGTCACGTTGGTCGTTTTGAGTTGGAAAATAAGATAAATCGTTATATTTTTATCAGCATGAACTTTTTCCAAATGATTTTTAAATGTTAAGGTTTCATAGATCAATTGGGAAAAACTTTTAAGCAAATCAGGCACATTGATAATGTTTTGTTTGTAGGTGACTGAATAGTCCCGTGTTCATAATATTCGTATACATTTTTTCTTTGGTTCGACCATGGTTTTATCTGTAAAAAAAATTAAGTAAATGATCTTAAGTTCTTTAAGTTTTTTACGTATTTAAAAAATATAACCCACTCAAACCAGATTTCAGTTTTGAAAATAATCACTAGGGCCCAAGTCAGGAATAAAGGGTGGGTGATTCAATTCCTGGAAACAAAAGTGTTGAATGTTTCCTTTTTAACAATATAAGGGTTCACTGGCACATTGCCATACGATAATCTCACGCCTTGTGGCAGCTTTCCTCTGCATTTTGTTTTTATGACATTCTTTAATTTGTACATCAATGACGCATAATAATCGCCAGTAGTCGTAGTGTTTCTCTCTTTGAGGTTAGTGAGTCAAATTCCTGGCCAATCCAAAAGAAATGCTGCCATAATCTTCTTTCGGGATTATGTTACCTAAGCTTTTTTGGATCATGGTTATACCAGACGCCGCCACTCAATCACGTCCCGCTTCGAGAGAGGATCATGGTACAAAATCATAGTTTTATCCTGCGTAACCATTGACTTCATTACTATTTTTTGTTTCCCATCACAGTGCATCAAAAATTCATAGCAATCTTCAACACGTCATTGCCTTAAGACATCACTCAAGAGTTTTGACACCATATTGTAGCACTTGCTCTTGCACTAATGCAGCCGTTTCGGAAGTAAGTGCTCGACGCTCGTCAAGGAATGCCTTGACGAGCGTCTTCTTCAATCGATTATCTGCCAAGTGAAACTATTTAGTCCAACATTTCAGTGTG
The DNA here is from genome assembly GCA_949825065.1 of Odontocerum albicorne. Lineage (NCBI taxonomy): Eukaryota > Metazoa > Arthropoda > Insecta > Trichoptera > Odontoceridae > Odontocerum > Odontocerum albicorne. Next base: position 21,386,326 of record OX463843.1, on the reverse strand, counting down.
GAATATGACCCAGTTAATTTACCGAAGATAGCATCTAAACGTTGTTTAATTTATATCGGGGTTTTCTTTTCTTTTGAAACAAACTTGATTTCCGCACGATATTCAATTTAAACTCTTTATAATACGAATATGACGAAATAGCACGTCTTATAACTGAGTCTTGAAGTATCATATTTTAGCTGTAATATCATCAGCATGAAGTGGGCGTGGTCAGCGTATTATCTGTCTATAAACGCTCTGACTTATTTAGGCTTGAAACTTTTGGACATTACTGTTATGTGGATCAGTCGTGAAACCTTTCTCTACATTTATAATTTAGTATGCAGCATTATATAATTCATTGGCCATCTGTCTCTTCGAGTGGATCTAATAAAAGTTGATGCCATATTTAAGACTTTCAGTGATTACAAAAATATTTGATGATCGTCATATTTTTGAGGTAAACTATGTAAATAATATACCCTACATTTTTCTTCAGTAAATTTGAAGTATAAGAAATTCAAATTTTTAATAACAAATGTAGAAATGTTGGGAATTACAGATTTAAACAGTTCGAGCGTTAAACACGTGGCAATGACACTAGAACTATTGCATTTGCAAGCAAATGCGTGAGACATAAATACTCGTACATTTGCAAAAGTCTACTATCTTACGTGATCGTTGCATGTTGTGTCGGTGGTGAAGCAATTGGATTATTTACGCGAATACGTTCATATCGTTTACAGAGCTATTGATTTAACTCGAGGATAAAATAAGTCACGTTTTATTCTTCATTTTGAGAAAATCTTGTAGACTATATTGATAAAAAAAATATTAGAAACATTTGGTGGCAATTCACGGTAAATTATCAAAAAAGGTAAATATAAACATATTCAATTAGTTTTATTTGGGAATGTTAGGAATGGAATTGGTTATGTTGGGAATGGAAAAATAATTTATAGTATAGATCTTAAAAAGTTGTAACATTAGTGTAAATAACATTCAATAAATTCAAAATAATATTTAAATTTTCTTTTTAATTCATTAAGTGCACGAAGGAATTTATCTGTTGATAATTATCAAGTTAACAAATGTTAACTTTTTGTTTGTCACCGAGATTAAATTAGCTGATTCTTACTGAATTGACCCTGCTGATTACGAAAATCGCAACGAAAAGTTTGTAACACGTAACATTTTTGTGTGATTGAAGGGAGTGTTTTAATAAAATAAATACGTTATTGCGCATTTCACAAGTCGTAATTACAACACTGAAAATAAATAAATTCATGAAATACTAAACTCACACACAGAATACAATGTTGTTGCATAGGAAAATAATAAAGCAGAATAAAAAGTAATGACTATACGAAAAATTGACCTTATATACCATTTTTTGTTAAAAAATAGCATTTTTTATTGGATCGAATCAACAATTTTTTAGAGATTGTGTATTGAATTGAATTAAAACTCAAATTAGATAACTTAGGAGCCCCTACATTACAGTAAACAGCCATATACAGATTACTAGCGACATTTTTTTGTTAAAATATGAAATACTTACAGCTATTTTTTCTCTTGTACTTTGTGTCACCTTGTCTGAACAAAAACCGACAGTAGTCCCCCATCATATTAGAATCCCAGCTTCATTGGTATCGTTGTTCCATTCTGGGAATATCCTGATGGAATCTTTCCCCTTGTTCATCACTGCTCCTAAGTTCTCAGGGAAAAAGTCCAGATGGGAATGCTGGAAGTGTATTTTCAGTGACATTCGACATCCTAGCTTCTGGGAACTATGCAAGAGTTCCTGTACAAGCTGTTCGTAATTGTCAGCTTTATTACTACCTAGGAAACCACTAACAACTCTTCCAAAGGTTTTCCAAGCTCTTAGTTCTTCAACACTTAATTTTTGTTAGAACTTTTCATATTTCAAAAGTTTTCTGATTTGGGGGCCAACAAAAATGTCCTCTTTCACTTAAGCGTCACTGAGTTTCGGAAACTGATTCCTTACATATGTAAGGATTGCATATGCAAAACCTTCTCCATTTTTATCCATAGCTTTAAGGAAATCTTTTTTAAATCAAGCTTGATATGTAAGAGAGGGAGTAAAACTTTTTCTGGTTTCACTAAAGAAGCATACTTAATATTTATTTTATTTATTTATTTAACAATTTTATTGCAATACAATCTGGCGGGCTTATTGCCAGGTGGCAATCTCTTCCAACCAACCAGACAAAAGTAAATGAAGCAAGTTACGTGGTCGCATAAATCATTCAAATGACTATCCATCCTCACGAAATCCATAAACATATACGCGAGAACATGCCCACGAATCCCACAAAGACGGACAATCACCCGAACATTATTTTTCATATAAAGTGAGATATCATCAATCAAAAGGAAAGGAAGGGATGGTGGAGAGGAAAGGAAAAGAAAAATCAGGAATGAAACACGTTATTTTACGGACTAGAAATTAAGAGTTTTTTCAGTCGCTTTTTAAAGCATGCCAAGGACGGAGCGAGTCTTATATTGGTTTGTAACTGATTCCAGAGTCTCACTGCATGAACAGTAAAGGACGACGTAAAGAAAGAAGAGCGACGAACTGGAAAGGCCAATAAACAATCTCTGTTTGAGCGTAGCGCTAATCCATGATTGGAAAGACGCTGAAAATTTTCGGCGAGATAAGAGGGTGCGGCGGGACAGTTAAGGATATTATACAATAGAGACAGTATGTGAATTTGGCGTCTATTTCTAACATTCAACCAGTTCAATGCCTTCTGGTATGAAGTTATATGATCGTACTTTCGTAGGTTGAAAATAAATCTTAGACACACATTTGAAGACGCTGTAATTTGTCCAGGTGTTCCTCTGTAACAACCAAGTAACATACGTTTGCATAGTCCAGAATCGGAAAGAGCAGAGACTGTACGAGTAAAATTTTGGTTTTAGTTGGTAGGAATCTTTGCTTTAAGGGAATGAAGGCTGAAGAAGATCCTTCGGCTTACCTCATTTATTTGATCTCGCCATGAGAGAGTGTTATCTATTAGCACTCCTAGGTTTTTAACAGTTTTATGTAATGGTATGATAGAGCTATCAAGTAATATTGGAGGAAGTAAGCCAGTGTTGAATTTACCGAGAAGCTGAGGGCTGCCAATGAGGATCGCTTGAGACTTCTTAGGATTTATGAGTAAGCCATGCTCCCCAGTCCACTCCGAGATCGATTGAAGGTCCGCATTTAAATTGTTCAAAGCCGCGTGAAAGAAATTTGGATCAAAATGAATATATATCTGCAGGTCATCCGCATACAGATGATAAGAACATTTAAGAGAAGATGTTATTGGGTTGATGAATATAGAAAAAAGGAGTGGAGAGAGAATTCCACCTTGGGGAACGCCTGCAGAGAGATCAGTCCATTCAGATATACGCTCTTGGTATTTACAGGATTGTTGTCTTCCCTTTAAATAGCTCGAAAACCAGACTATGACCGATTCAGAGAATCGTAATGAACGCATTCGAGCCATAAGCAGATCAAAGTCTACAGTATTGAATGCATTGCTGAAATCCAGTAGACATAACAATGTCAGCTGCTTAAAGCTCATTCCACGTCTCACGTTTAATGAGACGTGGAATGAGCTTTAATATTATGTTTGAATGAGAATATTATGTTCTCCTGGGATGTAGCTTTCTCTGGGAGGCCAGTCTTTTATTGTGTAGTGTTTTTTCAGTCACTCTATTGTCCCATAAACAGAGAAAACAACAGTATTTGGTGAACCCACCCTGAAATCCGAGCAATAAAGTAACGATTTTCAAATCTCCGCAGAGTTGCCAGCAGTACGTTTTGTATTGGACTGCGTCTAATAACATTGACAAACTGTCATAAGTTTATTTAATATCCACTGAATACGCCACTGGAATTGATGGTTTAGTATTTCCATTATACAACAACACTGCTTTTAAACTTACTTTGGAAGAATCTATGCATAACCTCCATTCCTCTGCGATGTTTTGAAAACTAGTCATTTTATTAAGTCATCTATATTTATACACACACACATAGAATTCTTCATTGCAAAGTACTTTGAAAACTGTTCATGTCTCTTCCTGTACAATGAAATCCTTATATCTGGTGCTAGCAGATTCCATTGTTGTAGTCTAGACCCTAAAATCTCAGATTCTTGTTTAGTGAGATTAAGATCTCTTATTAAGTCGTATAATTCACATTTTTTAGTGAAATGGGGCTCTTTATGATGTTCTGGACTATACGAGGGGTCAGAGGATGTTGACGGTTGAGCCAGATCATCTGTTGTTCTACTAGAAGAACAAATTCCTCAAATTCCGAAGGTGGATTAGAAATAGGGAGTTCAGGTCCATATGGTACAGGTCTTATTGCGGATGGAACATTAGGATATTCAACTTTAGTCTTTGTTTTCTTTGAAAATCCTACAATGTTTGTTAAACATAAATAACAATCTTCTGCATGGCTTGTCGGTTCATGCCAGGTTGTCGGTAACTGCAAACGGCGTACTTCGACTCTTCTCTCCATTCATCCATTTTGTCAGTTTTGAGTAACACGTTATGCAGCACACATGGGGAGCCCATGATTTGTCCTGATCACACATGACACCCAAAATAGCAGTAATATGCTTGTTTTAATTTATCTGATAAAGTTCGACGTTGTGATTTTATCGCAAATTCTCCATAAACGTAACAAAAACTGTCCGAAAAAATTTACACACGCGCGACGAGATCTTTTCATTTTGAGAACGCTAAGAACTCGAAACTTAACACTTGAAAACGAGTTCTACAACTTGTTACTTGCTCACACAATTTTCAAATGGTCCTAAAATGCAATAGGATATTCGTATTTTAAACTACACACCCACCATCTAGCCTGGCACCGCGGTCGTGAAGAAATAAAGTAATAAAAATGTTCCACTTACTTCACGCCTTATTAATGGAAACTCATATATTGGAAATAACATAATTCCTTAAATTACACTTCTAGTGTACTATGAAGAACAATAAATGTATTCAACTCATGAATATACTGGGGAATCATTTAAAGAAGTCAATAGTTTGATACTCGATTTCATTTGTAAATTGTTATTCTTATTTTAAATAATTTCAAGTTTTTCTCTTAAATGGTACGTGATGGAACATTTTCAATTTCATATTCGTTATCAGCACACCAAAATTGACCTAAAATGACCATCTTCACCCTTGTTACAAAAACCCTTGTTAACTAGTGTAACCATTATTAGATTACGAGTATTTCAGTATCTATGGTTTGTTCTTATATACTGTTCTTATAGACTGCATGACAAAGTAAAGAAATATTAAATACGACGCTGATATAAGCAATTTGTAGTTTTTTTTAATGGGTTACCATTTAAAGGAGCGAATATGTTATTTTTTCGAAACATGAAAAATATTCGGTATTTTTATTCGTACAATAATGAGTTGTAATATTCAGAAAACGAATGTTGACGTTTATATATTTTTCTTCTAAATAATAGATTGAGACGAAAGCAATAGTGGTAGGGAAGGCGCGAAAAGCAATGAATGACGATAAAATAAAATTATGTGCAAATCTTAAATAAAACATGTAGGGAATTATCCAATGTATTGAACGCAGCCGCCTCCTTCCTATCCTCACGCTCAACTTTTTAAAAATATTTTTATCATTCAATAAAAGTAAGTTCGATGACCGAGATTCGGCGCCCTTGATGAGAGTGGCTCTCTAATTATTTATATTCTCTAGGAAGGAAATAAAGAAAACGCTTGGATATTTGAATGCAGAAAAACTAAAGTTGGGAACAATTTTACTGTTTAGTTTTCGATTGATATTATAGTTGTTTGGGAATTCGATCAGGTTTCGTTAACCATTTTAAACAAAACCTAAATCAAATAAAGATGATGAAATAAAGTTTTCATTATCTACGGATACACAGAGGTGTAACAAAATATGATTAAGATAAGATGTGATGCTACATGAGTAACGGTTGTTTGTTATTTCTTCTCTAGTTATTTTATCAATACATATATAACATTCCATTCCCCATTCCCCATTCCCCATTCCCCATTTGGCCATGGTATTTTGTATTTATTCTTATTACTATCAGAATGATAAATTAAGTTCAAGTTTATATCACCGATAGCAATAATTTTTCCAAATTTTATTTGCGTTATCATTTTTTAAGCTCTTCGCAAAATTTTGTTTTATTTTTATTTGAAAGTTTATAAATGCTTAGTCCATTGATTATTTGCTCTTTATTTCTAAGATTAGACTTCAGATGCAGTAACTGTCTATTGTGATTGGAATATATTTGCTTATGTACAATATTATACGAGGCTTAATAACAATGAGAATTTTTTTTTATCAAAAAGTGTTTATTTAATCATTAATGTTAATATTATATTCTCCCCTTCAAAGTAGTCGCCATAGGTATAATACACTTTTGATAACGATTTTTCCAATAAGTAAAACATTTGTGAAACGCCCTTTAGCTCATCCAGCGATTTTGCCTTTATCTCCTATGGTCGTAAAACGTTGTCCTTCTAATGTATTCTGTGTCCTTGGGAAAAGGAAAAAACTCGCAGGAGGGCATCTGGTGAATTGGTGACTGCGGCTTCTCGACGGTGTTGGTTTGATTAAAAAATCACGAATTAGAAGTGAAGTGTGTACTAAAGCATTATTGTGGAGCAAAATCTAGGAGTCGTTTGCCTACGATTCTTATCGTTTTCTTCGGATTGCCACACGCAAATGACGTAAGCCCTCAAAAAAGATTGTTTGTCCGTTCATTTTAAAAATGAAAAACGGCAATGTGTTAAAATGCGTTGTAAACACTTGCCTGTCAAACACGAACTGCCCATCCAATATGACTGAAAATTAAAATGTACATAACGGACAGTGTCGCCAACGCGAGGAAAAAAGATTGACTCAATCAAAAACAATCAGCCCGCGAAATAAAAAAAATATCGGTATTTTTAATCAACCCTCGTATATGTAACATATCGAACTTAAATAAACGTTCCCTTTTCACAATATTCAAAGGACCTTAAAATATCTCGTGATAAACAAGGGAACTGAATTGAATCGAAAATATTTGCATTAAGTTGACTGCACTGATTAATTCCTAACAAAGTACGAGTATGTTAGAACAAAAATAGAACTGGATGAAGAGAAATATCAAATTGTTAATTAGTTTATTTAGGAACAAAGTTATACAACTTACTTCAAAAACAATAAACAGTTAATATACTCGTAGCTATAAATAAATCAAATAGAATACTCGTATGTTTTAATGTAACCTAATAATATTGGTGGTGCTTACCAATACTTAAAAGGACATTTTTGATCAAGAAGGGTGATAATATTGCTGAAATAAAAATTAATATCTAAAAATGTTTAATTAGCACATACGCATGTATAAATACATTTTAATTTATATTTTTAATTAATTTATTTGAATAATATGATTTTGTTTGTTATTTTGTACTATTTTATCTTTATTCTTCAGCAGCTTTATACTCGTACATGAGGAAATTAATTGGCTAGGCAATGATTCGAGAGTGAGATCGGCTAAATTTAATATTAAATTAATGGGATTGTTTAATTATAGTAATACCAAACTATTGTTATGAAGAATACACTTCGTATATATCGAGTGGGTTTTGATTTTTTTTTAATTCACAATTTTACATCACACTCATTGACACACTCGTACACACAAGTGGTTGTCGTAGTAGTTGCTGGGCCTCGTGGCTGGAGGTCCCCTCATCATTCCAACCTCAGTCCAGTTGGGAAGCGAAGTTGGGAGGTGGAGTTTCGTTTCTTTTCCTTTTCCTGTTTTTTTAAGTGTGTGAGCTATTGCACACCAGCAAACTCACCGACCACACCGCTGTACTGGATCCGATCGGACCACGTGGTCATGCTTTTTCCTTTTTTTATAGACATATACACGGACTTACTGCCTCCAATATTACTCGATGGCTCTGTCATACCATTAAATAAAACAGTGAAAAACCTAGAAATGCTAATAAATAACACTTTCATGGTGAGATAAAATGAATGAGGTAAGCCGAAGGATCTTCTGTAGCCTTCGTTCCCTTAAAGTGTTGTAAATATTTCTGCTCAATTAAAGTTAAATTTACTCATGCAATCATTGCTCTTTCTGATTTTTGACTATGTGGATGTCTTTGGATATTACGTAGGAACAGCTGAAAAAAGTACAGAGTCTTTAAAATGTTTGTCTGAGATTTATTTTTAACCTGAGAAAATACGATCACATCACTTCATATAAGGAGCTGAACTGGTTGAACGTGAGAAATACTCGTATATCTCAAATTTACATACTGTCTCTGGTGTACTCGTATAATATAATATTATCGAGTGTCCCGCTGTTCCGCTGTTCCGCTGTTCCGCTGCCCCGCTGCCCACTCTTATCTCGCCAAACATTTGCAGCGACTTGCCGATCATGGACTTGCCTACACTCAGAGATTGTTTATAAGTCTTCCCAATTCACCGGTCTTCTTTTTTTTATGTCGTTCTTAACTATCCATGCAGTGAGACTTTGGAACCAGTTACAAACCAATGTTAGACTCACTCCCTCCTTGACATGCTTTAAGAAATGTCTGAAAAAACTCTTAATTTCTAGCCAGTAATACTATATAACATAACGTGTTTCATTCCTGATTTTTCTTTCCTCTCAAACATATCTTCCTTTCCTTTGATGATACCTCACTTTTGCTTTTACTATGTATATTGTTAATAAATTTCATCAAGATGAATAATCATTTGAATATTTTTTGTAAAATCTATTATTTGCTTGGTTGGAAGAGATTGCCGTCTGGCAATAATCCGGTCAGAATATTTTTTCAATGAAGCGTTAAATAAATATAAAAATGAATAAATATATGACCGATAGAAGTCATAGGTATCCATATACCCCCCGAATGCTAAACGGAAAGAATGCCTGTGTCATTCGAGGAGAGAAGCACAGCGTGTGGTTCGAACCGGCGCGGCGACTCACGGAAGTCTAGTGGGCTACCGCGCGGCTATGTAATTTAACACACAAAAGCTTTCTCTCTCATATACATACACATATACAGCCATACATAAACACACACACACACATATGCAAACGCAGACACGCGCTCACACGTATACGCACACGCGCGCACTCGCACATATGCACACATGTACAAGCGCGTACTCGTACATACGCACACACGTACAAACGCACACACACACACACACACAAAATGTGTTAAACATGCAATGAAGTGATAATAACTTAGAGAAAGCGCGAACTCAGTATAAACTGAGAACTGAAGAGTCAATTGTTTTGGCTCCCTGTCCATCCTGAAAACGACGGATATGCTGTGATTCATAATACACACATATATTATTAAAGAGAAGCTTGGAGCTGGCAGCATCTTTTCTGATGACTGTGGATGCTAATTCTCTATCTATAGATATGACCACACCAGCAATACCTCGCTCCTTAGTTCCCTACTCTTGCTTGAATTTGAAGCCCTCAAACCCATTTGTTATCACGTACCTCCTTGCCTTGACAAAACACTTAGATTTCTAACTTTGGCGTAATCTTTCCACAATTCAAAATTGTTATTACAAATATTCACATATCTTTTAGACATTCTTGTAAGGTAGGTGCTGTCCCCCGTGGGATCTTTTGGAGTTGAATATTTCCCCGTAGAGTACGTCCTTTGGTAACCCACCGTCATTTATTCGGTTTAGAAGTCTGAGCCAGCGTAGTATATTTTCTTTAAGAAGCGCTACAGTTGATGACACACCGGTATGAAAAATGACCTTCTCATTGGCAAGCCCTTCGACACTAACGTCCCTGTGGATGGCATTTATCCTCAACTCTCAGATTTCAGTACTATAGGTGTACCGGACAGGTACAAAGACTGTAGCATAGGTTGTTGGTCGCCGCGTCGCGCTCCGAGAATCGAGGTAACGAATTCCGTTTCGAAGATCCAGCAGAAGAAGAAGAGCAGGGAGAGATTCCTCTCAGGCAGCTTGATGTAGGGAAGCGGGTCTCAAGTAAAAACACGGTAAAATCGGTATTACTGAGAAATGTATTTCAACGAGAACACAGTGAGAAGTGATTTACAAATTTGGGGTCCCTTCTATATTAATGGTCAGCCGGCCGTTAGCAGCGCCCATTGTCCGCGAAATACGACAACTTTCGGGGTCTGTGCCATGCTTACGCCGACTGAATCCGGACCTACTCCGATCGCACAGCTTCGCAAGTCACATAATTCCAATATGGTCGCGAATACGATCGGAGTCAAACAGACATATATTTTACCTAGTAAATTCTACACATTATTACAACAAATATAGAATTACATGACAGTTATACATATACAGGGTCCATACGCAGATGAAACAGACAAATACAAGTTCACATCAACCCTATATATATACAGAAACGTTAGAATGAATTATAACACATACATATTTGCATACAATTATAACATAATATAGCATTTAACATATACAATTACAGGAACTTAACAGATTTACATACAGGAACATTTGAATTACGAACATTTACATATACAAACACAGGGACATTAGATATTTACATACCACTACAACACAATATAGCGTATGGAATACAATACCATATGAATATACAAGAGCAAGAATAGCATACAAGTTCAATAATACAGATCTACACACAGTGTCTTTTTCATATCGCATACACACACACACACGGGTGACGGCACACGTCCGATACAATAGGGAAGAATGGTAAGGAAACAAGCCTCGTATACCTGAATTATGGTTTTCAGATGTACACTTTTAATGTGCCATACTCTATCCTTCAATATGTAAAATCTCGCCGATTTAGCAATACATGAATTTATTCCCAGATGAAGGATAAGGCATGTTATATAAAATATTTGTAATTATAGCATACTTTTGATCGTAGGATAACTAACTGCTGACTGAAAAAAAACATACATGTAGACACCCATTTACACACTTGTAGACACATGCACTCATGTATGCACATAAATACACACATACGCGCTAGCAATCGCTCGATAGCACATTCATCGACACGATTTTTTTATGCACTTCACCTGTCGATCTCTTTTTTATTGGGAACATCCATTCTCTCGCATTGATAAAGAGGCATATAACTCTATCGATGATTCAGCACCAATCAGTAGTTGTGCGGCCATGAGAGACTATGGCTGATACACGCATGCGCAGTCGTCAAGGGACAATTCACGTGGACGAGTACGTGACTCTGTGTGCCAAACAATTTTATCAGTCTTCCTAAGCAATTCTAGTTCACATTTCAGTCAGTTGTGTCGGAGTCGTCAACGCGATTACACTTAGTAAACGGTGCGATCCCACTACTTAAATTTTTAACACGCTCTTGACTAATTAAATAGGTTTTAGTTATTTTTTGTACTCAAACAAATAAGGCAGAGGACTTTCATGCTAATTTCGGGTAAGTTTATTTACAAAAAATATACCAAATTTCATTATATGTATGCTGAAGCGAAATAAATATTTTTTTTATAATTTTGACTACTTACATTCTTATTTTTTTAATTTAATTTTATTTATGGTTCTTAAAAACGTTTCACTTTTTAATTTATTGTTTTTATCAACTACTTGGATTATTTTTATTATATCTTTACACAACGTGTTTAAAAAAAATACTTATAAAACTAAATAATTATTTATCACAAATATTCTTACAATGCTGATGGTCGTGTTTACCAATAATTGTTTATCATGACTTCTAAGGGTTCCTGTCTATAATAATTCAAGGCTTTTCTTCCATTCGGCGGATTAAGGTTTGATTTTCAAGAACTATTGTTAAAAAAAACCTTAGCTCTTTTTCACATTCAGATCTTCTTTTCGAATGCTGATTTAAATTCATCAAATAAATTATCTCTTTTTTATGAGAAAAATAGTTAGTCTCAAATATTTTAGAATTCAATACCAGCCCATCTCCTAATAAGATAATATGGTGATCATATAACGCATCCAAGCAGTCCTGTTGACATATCTTTGCATAACATACGAGTAAGTAAAACATGTCTGGTGCAGACCAAAATACTCGTAAAACCCATACATACTTAAGCATATCACCACTTAACAGGTCAGGTTATGGAGTTATTTTAAATGAAATAAAACACCTTTAACAAATTATAAAAGTTCTGCAGCTATTTCATTTCATTTTGATATCTGAAATATTCACATAAGATTCAGTTCAGTTAGATTCCACCACCACCACCACCACCACCACCACCACCACCACCACCACCACCACCACCACCACCACCACCACCACCACCACCACCACCACCACCACCACCACCACCACCACCACCACCACCACCACGCCATTATGGGAGACAAAATAAAGTTTATGTCTAGCGTTATCTCAATCTCTGGATGGCCGATATCTCATTTATTACGAGCGCAACGTCGCACAGTGACGAGGAAGGAACTGTCCAAAGAGACTCCTCCTCCGGCGGCGATACATATTAATATTGGTATAATATATCACTGGAAAAGAAAATCTAATTACAGAATATGTACTAGAGCGATTTTTAGAGTTTATTGATAGATTTTCAGAATGAAATCAAGAGCCAAGTATAAGAAAGACATTATACGTAACAATGTAATCAAGAAAATATACAGATAAAACGTACAAAACTCGTGTAAAGGTCATAATTTACGAAATCGATTAGAGCAGATATAACGGAAACAAAAAGTTTGTTGTGAATAATAAAAATGAAGACCATATGAGTTATTTCAGGGAAATCGCTTAGTTCGAAAAATAAACTTCTATCTAAGGCAAATGTGAAAAGCACTACACGTTATCTGGTGAAGAATGCAAAGATGAACGCATTCACGTGTTGATATGATGAACACCAGAATACAACACATGACTACGTATAGAAACGTACCAGGAACTGTCGACCTCTAAAGACATCAGGCAAGATGAATGGGCATTCTGCCTGAGTGTACATCTCAAGTAAGAGGTGAAGCCGATGTGGGAACAGATCAAATATACTAAAAGACGAATACTTTAGTTGACATTTAAATTGATTTACACATTGTAATTTGTTTTTATCAAACCCTGTTTATTCCACTTCATGTAACCGTATAACCCTACCGGTTTCAAAGTTTTCCACTCATCATCAGGGGAGCACAAAGAAGGCTTGTTTGATGAGGGGAAAACTTTGAAACCGGTAGGGTTATACCGTTATATAATATAAAGTGGAATAAACAGTGTTTGATAAAACAAATGACAATGTCTTTAAGCCTCCACAATGTAAATATTAGCCTTAACTATAAATAATGTACGATTTACACTTGTTATACTTAAATGATTATGGTACGAGTAGTATGCTAACTAAAAATTATCAAGACTTGAAGCGATTATTGATAATATATTTGTTTTCATACTCAGCAAACAAACATATCTGCCCTTTTCCTTATAAAACAATATCTTTACAAAGTAGCAATCTATATTGTACGTACTCGTAATTGTTTTATTTTCAAATAGTATCATCGTCAGTTAATTTTAGTCTATATTGAGCGTTAAATGGCTGGTTTGTGAAGATTTTCCATTACTACGACTACGCATGTCAAAAATTGAACTTTATATTTCAGTCCAGATTACATATTTTGACCCAAATATCATAGATTAAAAATTTTAGATTATTCTTGGTGACTTTTAAGTAATTGATTGACTTATTTATTATTTGTTCTATCGTCAATACAACATTTACAATTTACTTCGTTTCAATTGAAAAGCAAACCGTAGAATACAGACACAGAATAATGGGGAAGCATAATTTATTGATATAAAGAATCACTTCACTAGGCAAAGCCTGTCACAAAATGATCTAATTTCTAAAATATACATTTCTACTAAACACTCAATTTAAACGTTCATATTTTGCATCCCTTACATATTCCTATATTCTAAGTTATTACATGCATAATTTCAACCGCATCGTAACTTCGACAACACATAATCCATTTTCAAACGATTTCTATTATAAATTTAATTGACTGTGACAGTCTTAAATTTTCTATTCGGCATATATGCACTGACTCGTGTGTTGTATAGAAAGATAATCTCACGCTTGAATTTCAGTGTACTTCAACAAAATATCAGAACTTTTTTCAAATAAATTTTTTTAAAGGCATATTTTTTTCAGTTGAGAGAAATTTAATTTCAACCATTTAAAAAATATATTTGGTTTCAATATTTTAAATCATCCAATCAGTAGGATTTTTAACCTTTAAAATAAATAAACTCTCGGTTCTTAAATAAATAATTCTCTTCAATTCTGAATAAAATACAATGCTTTTTCCTGTCTTTAAAAAAGCCACATGAAACTTTTTCAGAATAAAATTTTGAATACGTAGCTTTTTTTACTTATTGGTGTAACTTTTTTCAAATAGTTATACGAGGGCTCCTACTTAAGTGTTGAGACAGACAAGTAAAAACAAATATTTATAATCGAAAATGGCTTTATTGTTTTTCAAAATACTCTCCAAAAAGATCAATACACTTTTGCATGAGTTTGAACCAATTTTCGAAGCACTTTTTCCACTCTGAATTAGGTAACTTCAAAACATGCGTTTTGAACGCATCAACCGCTTCTTCAGGCGTCGAAAAACGTTGACATCGCAATTTATTTTTGATGTTCGGGAATAAAAATAAGTCATTGGGCGCCAAATCAGGTCTGTACGGCAGATGACCCATAAATTCGATGTTTTGAGTGCTCAAAAAGTCACTTGTTTGAGCCGATGTGTGAGAGCTCGCGTTGTCGTGGTGGAGAATGATCCGTCTTCGGCGGTTGATTTTCTTCATTTCTCCAAACATTTCTAGCAAACAAATGGTGGTGTACCATTCAAAATTGACCGTACGACATTCCATTAAAGGCACTGATGTGACATGATCGTTTATACCGAAGAAACAAACCACCATTTGCTTCGAAGTGCTTCGTGCGCGAACAACGTTTGTTGGATTTGGCTCGTCTTGAAAGACCCATACAGTTGACTGCTGTTTAGTTTCTGGCTCATATGCATAGATCCATGAATTGTCGTCTATCACAATCTTATAGATGTTTTTCGAAGCACCGCGAATGAATTTTTTCAACATTTCTTTGGACCAATCGACACGAGCCTTTTTTTGAGCGATTGTCAAATTATGCGGTATCCAAAGTGAACAAATCTTTTTGACGGCCAAATGTTCATGCAATATTAAATGTATGCAAATGAAACTATTGCCCAAACATGCCCCAATCTCACGATAAGTCACATGACGATCTTGCAATATCAGTTCACGCACGGCATCGATGTTTTCTGGCACAACAACCGATTTTGGACGACGTTCACGAAATTCATCCTGGAGCAAACTACGACCACGATTGAATTCGGAAAACCAGCGAAACACAGTGGCCCAAGATGGTGCTTCATCATTAAAAGTCGAAGCGAGTTGATCGGCACATTGTTGTGGAGTTAGTCCACGTCGAAAACCATAAAAAATCATCGCACGAAAATGTTCACGACTTAATTCCATTTTTGGCCGAGATGAATTTTTCAAGTCACTGTAAACAACACAAATAGCACTCGTATGACAAAACTTTCTGAGCACGTATACCATTAAAAACGTCAAACTTTACGATGTTGATGTCAGATTTGATGTATCTACACTGGTGTTGCCATATCTCAAAACTTAAGTAGCAACCCTCGTATTTCATCGAGACATTAGTTTAAGAGCCGATGGGGTTAAAAACATCGACGCAGATAGTCAATTGATATTTTCCTTTGCTTTAAACGTTGTTTATTTCATAGTCTGGGAGTCGTTCATAACAAATGTTTTCCGACTTTTCCCCAAAGCTTATCAAGACATAAAATTAAACCTTTAGTATCGTTACCATTACACTAGATAAGACATAAAATTAAACCTTTAGTAATCGTTACCATTACACTCCATCTTCTGTCAGAAATACTTCCAGCCGGGTTGTTTAGTCCTTCTGGGGAATTATTTCAAGGACGTTGGGAGATTAACTCTACGGCTCCGACACCTTAAGGGAACCATAAGGATGGTTCATCTTGGAGTATTATTTAGAAGTTATTTGCCTCTTACAGATGTCAAAGCACTACCTTAAAATGCTAGATGTTAAATACTTTTTACCCTGCGTCCCCACAGGAATAGAGCGTTAAACTATTTGATAGCAACACACATATGTATATATCACCTTCTCTATATCCCTGAACTTCTCTTTCCAAACTTGAACTATTTTATCGTAACACACGTATGTATATATCACCTTCTCTATATTCCTGAACTTCTCTTTCCAAACTTAAACTATTTGATCGTAATACACATATGTTTATCATATATACGAGTATATCACCTTCTCTATATCCCTGAAATTCTCTTTCCAAACATAAACTATTTGATCGTAACACACATATGTTTATCATATATACGAGTATATCACCTTCTCTATATCCCTGAAATTCTCTTTCCAAACTTAAAATATTTTATCGTAACACACATATGTATATATCACCTTCTCTATATTCCTGAACTTCTCTTTCCAAACTTAAACTATTTGATCGTAATACACATATGTAACATATATATCCCCTTCTCTATATCCCTGAACTTCTCTTTCCAAACTTAAACTATTTGATCGTAACACACATATGTATATAATACCTTCTCTATATTCCTGAACTTCTCTTTCCAAACTTAAACTATTTGAGTAAAAAATGTAGTATTATGAGATGAGCTACGAAACATTGCTTTAATTTATCTATTTTAAAGTTTACGGAAATTCTCAGTTTATTTAAATGAATATATTGTAGAACATATAGTATGAACAGGAACAATAAGATTAGTAAAATTATGTCAAAAACATCGTCTAGTTTTCATAAATACACATGCTTTTTTTATAAACAAAAGTCGCCAAAATTTCGACCTCAAAAAAGCAATACAATAAATATTCATGCAGATGGGATGCGAAGTAAAAACCTTCTCTCCAAGAAATTAAGATAAAATACTACAATACTGCAATCAAATGTCTGCAAAATATGGTAGTAAGTCAGTATTCTACTGTATTGTATTATACTTTCGTCGTATACACTACAACCTGGCAGATTTTTTGCTACATGACAACCTCTTCCAATCAACCAGAAAAATTACTAAAGAAACTTAAAGTTAATACCAGACTGGAACTCTTTTTGAAAAATGTGGGTACCAAAGAGATTCGAACTCGTAGCCTTCATGTGTTAGTAATACTACCGCACGTAAAGAGGCAATAACCCTCATACACGTCAACTGCATTTGAGAATTGTTACTAGACCAACTCTTTCACCAGACTGGAACCATTTTTAATATTTTTACTGTTACAAGCGGAAATCGAACCCCCGGAGAAGAGTCAAGCGTCTTACCATCTAGCTCACGTAGTACATCAATAACGAATCAGAGAATGTGATTTGGTATAGTTTTTTAAAATAAAATCAAATTACGTCACTGATATAATACATAAGCAATATCTCGCAGTACCTAGGATACTCCGATACGATAGGCTAATCACGTTTTATGCCGTGTGCGACCCAACAGTTGAACGGAAGAAAACAAAATATTAAATTCGTTCAATAGTCCCGACACAAATTCATTGGATTCACGTTTATTGAAATGCGTTGAAAACCGTTGAGAATACAATATCGTGTATTAATATATGCGTCGTTTACTTCTAAATATTGTATTAGGTTACACTTTCGTTGTATGTTATACAATAATAACCCACCGGGTTTTTTCCAAACAAATAGATCAATTTCATGTTCAACCAAGTAGAAATCCTTGTTAAATTTGAATGCCAGTGGGAATCCCCGTAACCATTATTGTATTTAACTCTGGTATGATTGTAAAATTTACATAAACATTTTTTTAATTGGTTTCAGAACATCAACTGGTTACAAATTTAATTTTTTTGCCAAATAATGATTTTTATGCCTAGTATCTCGATCGAATAAGATGACGAGTATATAAACGTCAATATAGATCAAATACGCAACTTACATTTTACAAGTTTTGAGATTATTCTGAAAAGATCAAGTCCCTTTTTATTAACTTGTGTGGAAGTTTTTTTTTCAAAAAGGCCGAATTAACTACGAAAGATCCACGTAATTAGCTTTATAACATATTTTTGCACCTAAGAGATTGAAGAAAATAAAAATAATATGTTTTGTGAGTTAATACCTTTTGGCACACATACGACCTTATATGTTTGTAGGTGGCATACAATCTGATCGAAACTACATACGAGTATATCACGCGGAAGAATATAATATTCATAAATATTTACGTAGTTTGACATATTTGAAAAATAAAACGGTAAAACTCTCTCTTACTGTATTAAACTTTCGTTGTTTACGATACGGGTTTGTTGTCATGTGGCAATGTTTTTCATTAACCAGACATACGAGTATGTTATGTTATGTTAGATATGGAGACCAGATTAGAACCCTTTTTTTTTAAATCTGACAATGGTAGGGCTCATTTAAAACAAACTTGGGTACCAACGCGAACGAATGGAACCCACATCACCCGGGCTGGAAGATAGAAACGTTACCATCTAAGTTATGGAAGTAGTCATATTTACACCAAAAATAACCAATATAAAAATATTAAAGAAAAAATAACAATTTCGTTCATTGACAGCAAATACACACTGGTATAGGTTTTACATAATTCACAATAAACAGTCCAAACCAGATGCCATCAAAAGGTCTGGACTCATCTTGTGAGACCTCCCCCCTCCCGATGAGACATCACCACGTTTTACAAATTAGCTTTCACTGCTTTCTCAGAAACCAAAAACAAAAACAAAAATGTTTGCAGTATGTTTCCAGTTAACGTGAAAGGAAAATGGTCAACGTCTTTCAATTTATTTTGTTTTTCTTTTTAATTTTACAATACTTGTTTGTTACCTATCAAGGCTTTATTTTTGTATGAAATAAACTTTTGACAGAAACGTTTCACATATGGTACATCATTGATTGAAATATTTTATTGTTCAAATTTATCTTTTTTGACCCAGTTATGTTATTTATTATGTTCTTTTAAAAATAAGTATTTTGCTCAGGGTATGGATACTATGTTAAAGTTCGCTTGGGGAAAATACCAAAACATGAAGACTCATATTAAGATTTTTTTCCCACTATGAGTCCACGTTTTGGTATTTTAATTAGATGATACATAATGCAATTGGGGCATGTAGGACATTGGTTTCTTTCGAGTTAATAAACAATCAAGAATTTGAAAAATATCTGCTTTTAAAAACAATATTAGGTTTCAAAGAATAACATTTAAACCTCACATTCGATGTCTTTAAAAAGTGGTTATTTACATTTTCACCTAACCTAACATCCGTGGCTTAGCTGGTAAGATGCCTACCTTCCAATACGGAGATTGCGGGAAATTTCCGATGGCACCAGATTTAAAAAAAATAACTCAGGTCTCATTTTACACCCAAGGCTTCTTTTATAACTTTCTGGTTGGTTGAAGGAGATTACCATATGGTAATAGGCCTATCAGGTTGAAATAATGTGTATTCAAAAAGTTTGAAATAATATAATACATATCATCACGTCGTGTAGGCAGAGATAACAGATCTCCACACTTTTCTATCAAAGCACACAATTTTCGTTATCTTTTGACAAAAGTATGGTTTGTGTTGCATTGCACCGTTCTATACATTGGATGGAATAAAATTATTAATATATTATTTTAATGTATGTTTAAATAACACCAATATTGAGGGAAATAATATTTTGATGTTTATTACATAATCAAAACAAAATTAAACATGATTATATTTTACGCCAAATAATTAATCAATCATCATTCATATTTTGAAAGAAATAAACATAATTTAACGTCGTTAAAATTCTGAATTCTCCTAAAGGGACACTAATACTCACTAATCAGATTTATTCAAGAATTAAATATCAGATTTAACAACGACTTGATACTGCACTGCACATGTTTCCATCGTATGTGTCCACCGTTCAGTTTAATCTAAATGCCACTGTTGGCTAGGGAAGCTCATTGCTTATTATGTATAGGCTATTTTAAGTTGTCGATTCACAAGGAAGAACACGTGCCTCCCTTCTGAGTTCATCATCCACCCTCATTTTGTTTCGTTCGCTTTAGTTCTCTTATATGAGAAAACCGGTCGATAGGGTATTGAATTACCTTTGTCAACGTTTCGTCAGTGTTTTGTTACAATATTTTCATAATTAGCCATGTTCGCTATAGAAATATAAAAATAATTTATACAAATTTAAGTAAACCATTTCCATCAACAAGTAATAGTTATAAGGAAATGCCTTATGTTAAATTGAGTCATACCTACTTAGAAGATATTTTTTTGAAATTAATTTGTTAACTACTGAATTTGTATTTTAATATGATATAAATGTTAATAAGTATTTTTTATTTTATTAGAAACTATATGAACAAATTCAGTCAGAATAAAATTTAGTAGATTTGGATGGCAAATATTCCTCGATGACTTTTTTCACTTCTAAAGTGCGAATTTTTTTTCCAGCTTAATAGTGCTGCATAGATCTAAATAAATGATAATCTGAAGGAGCTAAATCGGGACTATATGGTGGGTGAAGAAAAGTTTCCATCCTAGCTTCTTTATTTTATTTTCAGTCATCTTCGATGCATGGGGTCGGGCGGTGTGTTGTTGCAATAATATTGAATGTCGATTGAAAAATAAAATGTCTCTTTAGCCTTATTGCTGTATTAACATTTTCGAGTTGGGCACAGCATACTTTACTTGTAATTGTTTTACTGTAAGGAAGGACTTAGTGATAAGTTATGCCTTTTGCATCCCACCATACACTCAAAAGCACTTTTTTACAGTAAGACCCGGTCGAGGGGTCGGTTTTGCTACCTGCTTCTTTGAAAGCCATCGGCGTTTACACCGTTGGTTTGAATATAGCACCCACTTTTTGTCTCCGGTCACTAAATGGTGTTAAAACGGAGCGCTTGTCTCTTTTTCGGTTAAATCTTCACATGTACGCTTGCGTACCGCTTTGGCCTCATCCGTTAGATCGTGCGGTATCCATACGCCTTGCTTCACAATCTTGCCGATTTTTTTCAGATGTTCTTGCACACTATATTTTGAGTATCCAAGCTTGTCAGCTAATTGTCATAAGATCTCCGTGACCTGGTGGTAAGACATTTGTCTGCCGATTCGGAGGTTGCGGGTTCGGTCCCCGCTGAAACCAAGATTTTTTAAATAGGATTCCAGTCTGGTTAACACTTAGGACCTATAAAAACATATTTTTTGGTTGGTTGGAAGAGATTGCCACATGGCAATAAACTCGCCAGGTTAAAAAAAAATATATATACGGAAAAAAAATTGTTCTTTAGTGTTATTAAAAAAATGTCAAAGTTTTTATGTCATTCATCAATACAGTAAAAATACGAAAATAAAAATTTTGTAATAAATTTTTCTAACACCTTAGTTGATTTTTACTACAAAAATAAATGAACAAAAACAATAAACGTGATAGGTTTGTTTAAAAAATACCATATCTTGGCTGCGTCTTCTTCGCAGAACTTTCCACTTATAGATCGACTGTTCATTTTTTTAAGATAAGTAACCATTAAATTTAAAAAAAATACTGTTTTTTTTTAATTCCATTTTTTGCCAACTCTTACAATATATCATTATTTGCTTTAATGTAGTGGCACAAAACATTCAGTGTCCATAAGATATATATAATATTTAAAAATAGTTTTAGAAAAAACATTAATTTCATATTCTAGTACCAAATTTTAACATGAAATTTTACGACATGTTTTTATTTCTTATATTAATTATAATTTTAACATTAGTTTTAGAATGAACATATTTCTTAAATAAGTTTATATCTGACTATTTAGACACATAAATCATGTTTTTTTTGGAAAAGGGATTGAAGCTTGCATTTAGTTTTGACAGTTAAATGTCAATCTTTAATAATTTTTTTTTTGACGAATTTATTTACATCACACCCTGGTGATCCATGTCGATGTCGTTACTAAAACATTTTCATTGCGCCCTGGTGATCTATGTCGATGTCGTTACTAAAACATTTTCATCGCGCCCTGGTGATCTATGTCGATGTCGTTACTAAAATATTTACATCGCGCCCTGGTGAACCATGTCGATGTCGTTACTAAAATATTTTCATCGCGCCCTGGTAATCTATGTCGATGTCATTACAAAAATATTTTCATCGCGCCCTGGTGATCTATGTCGATGTCGTTACTAAAATATTTTCATCGCACCCTGGTGATCTATGTCGATGTCGTTACTAAAATAATTTCATCGCGCCCTGGTGATCTATGTCGATGTCGTTACTAAAATAACGAATGTAGCAAAAAACCCCATGCGGAGAGAATACTGCTAAGTAGGGAGAAATATTACATAAATACAAATAAAATTATGCAATTGTGGATAGCAAACCAGCTGAACGTTATTCGTAAAACATACATTTAGTAATTCTTTAAATAGGCCTATGGCTATGGCTCAATTTTTTACGTAATATCCACACAAAACACTCAATCGTCTTTTTGTTTTCACTTTTTAATTGTGAAATAATGCTATAAATCCTCTGAAACCACTAAAATTGGGACTTGCTCGAAATATTCTATACGGTAACAGGTGCACATTAGTAAAAAAATAACACTAGGGACATTTTTCTTGTTAGTAAATTTTAATCGTATGAACTATATGATGATTGCTGTTTTTCTCTCTCGTTTGTCTATCACAAAACTGATGTTTAGGCTAGTCAAAGATGTCACAATCTCGAATATACAGTGTAAATATGCAGTGCGTATTCATATCATTCAAATTTAAAGCCAGCTTCCGATAATTTGACTGTATGTATAAATGTAATGTAGTTACTATGTATAAATATATGAATATGTACAAATATATGAATAATACTATGTATAAATGTAATGTAACTAGGTAATATGCTTACATTTATTAGTATCAGCGTTGGATGCAGTGTACATAGCTTGCGGTAACATACTTTTGTTTATTATTCAAAATACTTTTATTTGATGTTTTGTTTCATTTGAAAATTGTTACAGGAAATCAAAAATGGAAAATACTGAGGGATCGGAAGGTACCGCTACCAAAATTTCGGACTCAGCATATTCTAACAGTTGTGGAAACAGTCAATCGCAGAGGAGGTAAAACAAAGCTTTGATACATTTTATTACATTTTGACAGCTTCAAAAAAGCATATGATTGATAAAAAATTGAAGGTTCAGCTTTTTTCGTAATAGTAAAAAAAGAATCTTTAAGTTTATTTCATAATTATATAAAATAAATTAGTATATTTCCATATCCCTTTACAATAATATGTATGATTTAGTTTTATTCAAAATAAATAAACACTCGAATAATGGTTTATTTGAAAAAAAAAACAGGCTTTTTTTGTTTACTTTTGTGGGTGACATTTCAATGCAGGTTTATTGAAATATAATTTATGTTTTCTATAAAAAAATCGAGAAAAATAAAAAAAAACATTTATGGTAAAATTCCGTTTTAAAGGTACTCTAAAAAAAATGAACCTGAATAATAATTGTAAAAAAAAATATAGAAATAAAATATTCCATTATATTTTTTTAAACTATTGTATGTACATCAAATCAGTGATTGAATATCCTGTAAACATTAAAAAATCGAATTCTAAGAAAACTAATAAAAGATACGTTTCTTTTAAAAAATAAAATATTTTTTTATATTAATTTATACGATTTTCTTTTTCTTTCCAGCAGTAGCTCTAAATCTCGCCATTCGGGCAGCAATTCCAGTGGTAGCAGCGGCTATGGAGGGAAGGCAATGTCCGCAGTCAATATAAGGTATTATTTGAATCGATAATTTATAAATATAAGATAACTCGAAAAATAAACTAAATATCTATTTGATATTTTGATAATTGCTATTTATCACTGTAATCGGTGTTTCTGTCTTGTATTCTGAAGCGACCATCAGACGGATCCATTCTGGTTTTTTTCGAAAGTGATGCAAAGATGTTCTTCCTAGTCGTATCTGAGCATCGTGACATCGTGACTCCCGTGATAGCTTACACTCCGCTCTTCAGAGGGCAGTAGTTAAGAGTAGTATTAATACCTTTCTCTCTTGGTTGGAATGGAACATGGAACGAAGATCTTCTTCGTGTGTACTATTATTCTATGCCCTTAATGACCACAACCCTTTCTTTTCAAATAATTGTAGGACTCGTCGTAGCCTCATTGTTGACAACTGTCTTAGCTTTTCTGAGACAGATGTATTGGTGCCATATAATTAAAATTTAAAAGTAAATACCTCATTGAGGCCCAAAAACTAACATCTAATATCTAATTGGTGATATATTACACTATAAATTGGTGATCTTGTGTCATAGGGGAAATATTTGGTCGTATGTATGCAAAAATACCCAACCCAAAACCACAGTTTCTCAGTTCACTTAAAATATGGAAAAAACATATGATAGATTGATCCTATATACACAAAACTATCAAGTTATTTAAATTAGTATGTCGTAGTTAAATTGCGTTTTAAAAATGTTTCATTCTAATCGACCCTACACTAATCGGCGTGATGTTTCGTCGATTATCTTAAAGCAAGCCTCCATTTTTTAAATTTTAGAATTCAACAACTTGGACAAGATAAATTGTCAAATAAATAATTGAAACCTAAGCCACTGTTTTGTATTATAATATCGTTGTTATAGGTTTGGGTTCTTTTGCATACATTCCTTAACTTTTTTATTCAAGATTTCGACACCTTGGACAATACAACTTGTGAAATAAATAATTGAAACCCAAGTCATTGTTTTGTTTCATAATTTCATTGTTTCACACAACCTGGCGGACTTATTGCTATTTGGAAATATATTCCAATAACCGGAGATAAGTTGAGATAAGAGGTCTAAATTTAAAACCATATACTCGTAGAACCCTTTTTTAAATCGAGCATCAAAGGGAGTCAAACCTTCAACACTTGAAAACTATTGAAGCTTAGAATTTTCTTTCAAAATGCACCCCTTTCATTTCAATACGCCAGATTTTTTATTAGTTCGTTTAACCCAATATTTTATCAAGAGAGTGGTTCTACCACGTGCTAAATGACCGATTTTTTTCGCAAAGCCATGTTATTGCTCATTCAAATCTTTTTACTTTATTCAAAGTTTGCTCAATTATCAACCGGGCGTGAACGCAGAACTAATGATTCCTGAAGAGGAGCTGTAAGATCAGTCTGAAACGTCAAACATTCAACATTAAATACAATGCACATATGACGATATCTGTTGTTTCCAACTTGAGGCTGCGAGACAGCGGACTTCCAACTTGAGGCTGCGGTTCGATTCCCGTTTGTATGCATATGTTTTTAATGTTTCAGTTTGGTTTGCTCTTAAAGCCTTGTTAACATCTTTCTGGCTGGAAGAGATTACCGCTTGAGAATGAATCCGCCAGATTGTACGGCATATAACGAAAGTGAATTGTGAATCAGTGAATAAATCATGCGGTGTTCTGTCTCAAATTGTTTACATTTGTAACGATTTTTTAAAATTATTTAAATTATAGGATACATGCCATTTAATCAACAATTCTTGTACGTCCCAAAGTTTATTTCTAAAGTCCTGGAATTAGTTTTAAAAAAAAATACAATATCATGTATCTGAATATTTAAAATGTTGTTAACAAGTTATGTTATTGTTGATTCCAAAATGACAATACATCCGCAAGGTTGTCCTGTACACAACGTAAGATACGTGTAATACAAAACATAAATTAAAAATGTCCGAAACATATGTCTTAAAACAACAAAATCTCAAATCTTGTTTAAAGAAATTGTGAATTGGTTATTTATCGCGTGTAAACGCCCTATTGGTTTTCTACATTTAATAATACGAGTATAATATTGACACTTCATGTTTTGACTTTCTTTAGTGTTAGGATTTATGTATTATATGAAAATCAATTATTTCTTTTGTACAATTCTAGCATTGATGTGCTTCCACAGCCCGTTACGAAGCGCAAAAATAAAAAATCAAAATGTTCAATCCCTGCCCATGATATGACCAATGTCGGGAGTTGTACAACACGCACTCTGGCGGGGGAACTGGATGAAAATACTTTTATTTCTCCTATTATTGATCCAATACCACCGTCGTCTAGTGATGAAATTAAGATAGGTAAGAACGTTTGTTTTATTTTAAATAAAAAATAGGCTTGTAACAAAAATTCAAGACAATATAATGAATCATATTTTGGCAAAAACCACCAAAAAACATTTTTGGATAATATTCGAGATCTTTTTCACTTCTTACTCTTTTCCAAACCTTAGAAATCCAAGGTACCCTGTTTTGAACTATGTCTCCACTAACTTCCTTGCACCCTATACATTTATTTTTTCCTGTGCCTTCATTACAAATATTTTCTTTGGGTCCTCTTTAAACGTGTCCGAATCTTTGCATTCTGCTCTTATTCTGTCAACTATCTGTTTTACTTGAACAACTTTGAAATAAATGATAAAAATCCAGTAAAATATCAGTTCCGTTTTGATAATTATTTGTTTGAAAGTAATATTTACCGATTTTTTACATTATTTACGTATCTACGCCATTATACATAAATCTGGTGAAATATAACCGCTATAGTTTCCTATTATTGGCCGGTTCGTTATACATACTCGTAGATAATGAATTGACTGATTTGTAAATAACGTATTGAGTATTTTGATGGATTTAACATGAACCTCGATTCTTTCACATCAACTCATATTTGAGATAGAACCTCCGACTAACTAAAATTTCAAAATAAATAATTACAATAAATTTGGAGTTTGTACTTGGGACTCGTAATAAGAATATTGAAATTGAAATTATGGAGCAAAAGGTTTTATTCCTATCTCTCTCTATACAAGTTAAATGAAAAAAATATTTTCACCAAAAAAATTGGCACGTTAGTTAATTCATTTAAAATAAAATATTTTTAAAATAGAGAACGATTCAATCTAACATATTCACATGTTCAATAAATACCGATAATTTGAATATACTGTAATTTACTGGTTTAAATGTCAATACAAAATATTCAGTTTGGGATTAAAACACACTTGAATAAGCTTTGTATTTTACATGAATTTATATTGTAGTATTTTATATTACATGAAAAAGTTATTCATGTTGCTCTAAACTGAAATTTGGTAATTTTGCATATCATATAATATTAAAATCCCACAAATATTATCATCAAAATATTTCCATATACATACTATGTTATGTTAGTAAATATCGTTTAATATCGTTGAACAAAATGCATCATGAAATCTACTCGTATATACTTCTTATTAAACTTTATTACTTTTTGTCTTTATATTTATTAGTGATGGAATAATAAAAAGAACACGATTTAAATTATAAATATGGAGATAAATTTGAACTTGGACTAATTTTATGTATATTCTAACCTAACTTAAAATAATATTTGTTTATAGTTTTAGAAAATGTTTATATCTGTGATACATTATTATATCTCAAACCTTATCAGAGATGAAGTAATATATATTTGTTTATATTTTATAATTTTTGATCTCTTAACTAATAAAATACCAAGCAATTGTTCAAATCGTCTAGATGAAATAATTATTTTGTAATGAATTTCTATTATATTTAATGTTTTTTGATAATAATACGAATTTTATTGATATTTATAGCATACAAGTATTTTTTCATTGAAATTCCATTTAGATTGATTATATGGTAAAAATATTTATGCGTATTCTGTCAAGTGTAGTAAGTTAAGTAACCATTTTAATAAAAATGTTTTAGATGTGTTTATTGAATATATCTCATGTTGGATGCTAGGGTTTATTCAGTAGTTAGCATTTTGAAATACTCGTAAGATGGGATATTGGAGTGGCCTAAAATTGGATTTGTTTGAAATATATTTATTAAAATAAATAAAAAATTATAAATATGGACGTTTCAACTAAAATTAAATTATGTAAAGTACTATTTTACTTTTTGCCATTTGTGATAGGTTCATATTGTTAATTTTAATAACATAAACGTGGTTGTTTGAATATTTTAGAATTTTTATTCCAAAACCTGAATATATACGAGTATATAGGATTCGGAATAAAAAAGAACATTTCAAAACAACGTCAGGAATAACTTTGGCGAATTTATAACTTAATTAATTTTTATAAAACATGTTTACTTTTTCAAAGAAACGTTTAAATCTGACAATACTAACCTTTTTTGCGCAAGATCTACCAGTCACTGCTTTTTTTTTCTTCGAAATAGATCAATGACTTAAATTACTAAAATTAAAACAACATCGAACAAATATAACCTGAGAGGGAAAAAACCTTTCTATGTGCGGTACCTGAATGATAAACTAAAATAGCCTTAAAGGCCTAGGTGATAAGATGCCTGTCTACCAATTCAGGGCTAATTACCCCAATTCATAGTTCGCCCTAAACACTAGAAACTTATTTCTAGACTTAATATTTTGTGATTTATATTCGATGCTGTCGGACTTAACATGCTCCAAACTTTTAAGTGAGGCAATGAAATCAAGTGACTCC
>OX463843.1:21293563-21357434 GCA_949825065.1 Odontocerum albicorne | reverse complement strand
TGAAGCATTGATTTGATCGTAGCATTCCTTTGTTTATTTTACGTAATGTTAAGTTTATCTCCTTTATTTAATGAGTCTCCTTAAGAGTAATGACTATTATTTATTATCAGAAAATTACTTAAGTGTCATGTTTACTTGGTGTTGTAATCAAATATCAGTGGTTCTAAACAAAATATGTGTTTAAACTTAGAAATTAAAAAACGCTGAAATTGTGCCGCGCACAGGATTCGTGGAATTTGATTTTTAACGCGGTGAACAGGTTAAGGATAAAAATGCCTTAAGAGATGTCTCTGTTTATTGTAACTGTTTATGTCAAACCATGGTTTCAGTGTAGTGCAATTGTAAAAACTCAAGATCTTTGTTTCTTAAAAGTTCTGAAATCATATGAAAGGATCAATTCCACAATTTCAAAAGCAGTAGTTAAGAAATTTACACACCATGTGTGGTATTTATCAGAAGAGTTGTCTGTCCTATCGCTCTTTGATGATGAAGTAGACGTACAAATCAAAATCAAAATGGTAGCAAATTTGGATAGAGAGAATCTACACATGGAAATGAGATACAATCCTCGTTGTGGATAAATAGATGGACAATTATATGGTTAGTTTAATTTTATTCTGATTGCCATTCTTTATTTTTTTAATTGGTTCATTTACATATTCTAATTCGATTTTATCTTCATTTCCGAGAAAACAATAGATGACTTCATGTCAACTAAGAGCAGATATCTGTTCTCTCGCCTGAAGATGAATACTAGTTTTATTAAAGAAAATCCTTCAACATGGATGAGCAAAACTTCATATTTAGAAGCTAAAAGGACAGTTAAGGAGTTAATGACTGCTGAAAGAGGTGTTAAATTAATGCAAGATTTTCATGGACTATTGACAGTTGATGAGGAGCAATTTGTGAGCAAAAGCAATTTGTGTTGCGTTGTGTTCAAGAACATCGTAGACTATACCCAGATTTCAAGAAAGAAACACTGAAAAGAAGTATCCACAAGAATACTTAAAACCATAATGCACTCTAAAGAGCAAAAATGTATTCTATTTTTTTTTTAAATTAGATATTATACATTCATCAATAGTTTTTACACTGGCTTAGAACTAATAAACCTATAATTCATAACATTCAAATTTGGCGCTCAAGTCGGCACGGGTTAACGTCATCCTATTAAAATAAAATTTCGTTTTTGAGTAAATCAAACCAAATGGAAAATATTTAGATGATAAGAGCAAAAAAAATCGCAAAAATTTTTTTTTTGACCAAATAAGGGACACCCTAATGTACATACTATGTTGCTCTCAATAAACCTATATTTATTTATTTACCAAATACAAGAGAGAAATATATTAGCAGTAAAAGAAAAGGATATTTTTTAAATCAAGTTATTGAGGTATTTTGACAATGTTTTTTATCTGAATTTTTTTATATTAATCAGCTCTTGGCTCTGTCTTACAAATATCTGATGCAGGTTAGTGTGAATTGTACTTTAACATTTGTTTCCTATCCTTTACAGCTCCTATGTCACGAGCGACTCTATATTGCCGCATCCGGAGGTACCGAGGCTTGAAGTCTCCAAACAAGTCGGGAAATGTGGGATATGGTGTTCGGGAAAGATTAGTGTCTTATGTACCTTTCCAACTAAACCTATCATTTAGAGATGCTGCAGTGCTTGGTGATAAAAACACATATCTTGTTATTCGAGCCATACCAGTTATTTCACCTTATGCAGGTTCATACAATTTTTATTTTGTAACATTTTAAAATTTTATTAATTTTAATTACATTGGGAACTAAGACTTATTTTCAGAAAACTACGAGTTCTTTTGATTGGGAGTTACTTGGACTCGAGGTTGCGGAAATAATGAAATGAGAATATGCGGAAAATTGATGGTGTGAAGGAGGATATTCCAATTGGGAGAACACAGGATCTTGTCCAAAGCCAACTCTTTCATCATCATCAATGGCACTACAGCCCATTGTGGGCCCCGGCCTCCTCCAGCAGTCGTTGCCATTCCCCCCTATCCTGGGATGCACTCCTCCAGCCCCTGATGCCAATCACGTTTGCATAATTCTGCACCCCATCCAACCACCTAAGCTTTGGTCTGCCCACGCTACGTCTTCCTTGGGGCTTGGAAAAGAGTACTTTGTTAGGCATTTCCTCTTCTCCCATTCTTGCTACATGCCCCGCCCAACGTAGCGTCCCAATTTTGATGTATTTTATAATGTTGGGCTCTTTGTATATGCTGTATAACTCCTCATTATATCTCACTCTCCAAGATCCATTTTCCTGTATGGGTCCGAATATTTTTCTGAGTATTTTTCTTTCAAATATTAGAAGGGAAGATTCGTTCTTCTTACTCAATACCCAGCATTCAGACCCATATGTGAGGACAGGTCGTAGCAGTGTCTTATAAATGGTAAGTTTTGTCCTTCTGGACAACAACCGAGATATAAGGTGTTTTCTCAGACCAAAGAAGCATCTATTTAGTGGGATGGAAATGGGAAGAAAGGGAAAGAGAAAAAGGGAACCTTAAAAGTTATCAATAGTCTTTATTCTGTAACTATGAATTTCAGAATTTTGGATATTTTTAAATAATGACTTCTGTTTACTACCAAATTATAATTCATGAAAAGTCAAAGATGGATTTTATTGAAAATAGTATGTTAAATTCATTTTCAATTGCTTGTATTTCAACATGTGAAGTTATGTTACATTTTACTAATTTTTCAGATGGAAATCTTAAAATTGTTAAATTCACCACTCGACATACTGCAAGTGGAACTATCACTCATGCCGAGCCGGTTTTTCTTCTTGGTTATTTGCCACAAGAAATTATTGGGCGTAGTATTTTTGATTTTTATCATCCCGAAGATATACCATATTTAAAAGAAGTATATGAAACTGTTACTAAATCTGAAAAGCCTTTCAGAAGTAAACCCTACAGGTGAGTTTCAATATAATGGTAGTATTGTGAATAAAAAATAATAATCATTTGATGATAAAACATTTAGTATCACTATTGTCAAAATGATTCTAATAAGACTGAAGTGATGGGTTTTAGTTATATCCTTAATATTAATGTTTCACTCACTCATGTATTGTTTGATGTGCTGCACTGTTCATCATGAATGACGCTTTAAAATTTTATCAACTTGGATTTTTCCACTTTGAATTAATTCAGCAATACTAAAAACAAATAATATTAAACTTATACGTTTTGACATATTTGATGCATTTTCAAAATATAGTACTATTTTTTTATTTTGTTTGTATTAAAAACATCTTTCTTTCCAAATATTTCAGATTTTGCACACAGAATGGAGATTATTTAGTGGTTGAATCTGATTGGTCTACATTTATAAATCCATGGTCTCGGAAATTAGAATTTGTTATTTGCTGCCACTACATTTTGCAGGTAGCTCATAGTTTTTGAAAAGAAAATATAATTTGATAAATAATATGGCAGATATTATAGAAGTGTACACTTTTAGCATTTTCTCTCATATACATACTTCTTCTGCATGTATATTAGCCTTTACTGGACCAGATGCTGTGACTTTGCCATCTCCAGCCAGGTCATAGCATCTAGTATAATATTGTGAACTTGTGTGACAAATAAATGCTTTCACAAATATAATATTATCACAGTCCTCTTTCATATTGAAATTTTTGTAAAATACATTTATCCTCTTTCGGTTTTAAGGCATGCTGCTAAGCTTTTATTAAATAGCTCTTATCTTATCCATAAAAACAATAAGTTAAAAAAAGTTTAGATTGTGCATTGCTCTTTTTTAAATGATTTTACATTAAATGCAGAATTAATTGAGACATGTTTTTCTTTAAAAAATATCTTAATTTAGTTTCTCAATTTTTTTATTTCTCGAGTTATGGAATCTTAACCACAGTCTAATACATACTCGTACTTTTGGATGACTATGAGTCTGGCAAAATTAAGATATATTGGTAAATAATTGGTCCTTGAAAATTTCTTAAATACAACACAGTTTTGGGTTTTGAAAAACTTTTTCTTCCCTAGAAATTGTTTCTTTGTCAACTTTTTAATTGGCTCTACAAATTTAAATAATTTATTTTTACTGTGTACCAATAGCAGTGCTGCCAAATGTTAACTTTTTAATTTATGCAATATGAGTGAAATAAAAACCATCAATGAACATCTTATGTTACGTTTAGATTCTCTAAGGGATCATTATGAATAAAGATGAAAATAAAAGGGTTTTCAATTGATCAAGTTTTCAAATATTTTCTAGGGTCCCCTCAACACGGATGTTTTCCAAAGTACTAAAATAAGAACAGCTAAACTGTTTTCTGATGAGGTTTTGAAAAGGAGTAGGATATTAAGGGAAGAAATTATCAGAATGCTTGCTGAGGTAAACGTTAGTTTTGTTTGTATTTGTATTATTATTATCGAAATGTAGATAGTATTTATTAAATGTTAAAGTTTTGAACACTAATTTCTTTTAAAGTATATGTTTTAGTCAAAATAAAAAAAATGTTAAAACTTATAATTAATGGAAAAATGATGAGATTATAAGTTTTGTTCTTAATTTTGCCGGTGCAGTTATACGAGTACTGCTGAGTTTTTCTTATTTTTACAATCATATACTTTGCCGCTTATTTGGATTTATTATTTATAGAATTGAGCCCTACATGGTACAATAAGCAAATATTTGGATTTATTATTTATAGAATTGAGCCCTGTATGGTACAATAAGCAAATATTTGGATTTATTATTTATAGAATTGGACACTGTATGGTACAATAAGCGAATAAAACATTAAATGTTGCTCATACTCGTATTTTTATGATAATTGTGAGTTTAAGAAGAATTTAAATGTTGAATTGATGTGAACACAATGTTATGTTATTTTTAGAAAGGAATGGAAGAAATCAGATAAATATGGGAGAATATTTTATAAAGTGTAAAAAGTTGTACTAGTGATATTTTATAATTTACATTATACATCGTAATTTGGTTATCTTGTTGAATCATATTTTACAATAATTTGGGGCTAGTTTTTTTTAATTTTTGTCCTGAATATGAGAACATCAATTTCAAAATTGGCAAATAAAAATGTAAGAAACATGATTAATAAAACTCATTTCCTTTTCATTTAGTTCTTACTTAAAAAACCCGATGCTGCTAAAGTTAGTCTCAGCCAACGCTGCAAGGACTTGGCTGTGTTCATGGAACGTCTGGTCAATGAGTGCGCAAGGTCTGAGGATGAGCTCCGACTCGATGTGCCAGATGAAACTAGTTTGTCGGTAAATTTTCATGTAATATCCTTTTCAAAATAATAACTGTACTTGTTGTTTTTCCTACTTTGCATGTATGGTACATGAATTAAAGAAGAATTTTTCAAAGAAGAGCAACTACCGGTGGGTCCTGAAATTTCTCAGAATCATTACAAAACATCTTTTATTGCTTTAAACTTATCCCATTGCTTTATATTCCTGGAATTTCTTATCGTCATCTTTTATCACCATATCTAGCAAGAGTACTAATCAGATCTCATACTTACCAGATCTTGCCGTCATTGATATCCTTTTGTTCTTCAAATTTTAATTTTGGCTAATGGGGAGTAGATTTCAAACCACGGAAGTTTAACACGGTGATGAAGATAACTACATAAAAGTTTTCAAGGAATAGGAGAAAGAAAGAAACTAAAAATAAATTGCTGACGAAAAGAGACTAAAAATATTATTCATTTTCAATTCCCAGTTAATTTATGAACAGATTGATATGATAACAAATAATTGGAATAATGAAAATCAGGGTTATAATGATTGTAAAATAAACTTTGAGAGGTGATATTATATGTCTGAGAATTTTAGTAAATTGTAAGATGTAAAGAAGATAAGAATAAAAGCTTAGTCATTTGCCTAACTGTTCCTATTCAATTAGATTATTGATTTATATCCTCAGTGAGATACAGGCAAAAGCCTAGTTTACTGGGGATACGACAAATGAAAGGCAACAAACCCAGATCCATTAAAATTGTATGTCCAAATCAAATTACCTGTTGTTTTTTCGCAAATTGTGTATATTTCTTGTCATGTGTAATAATAAATAAATAAATTTAAATTGACAAGCACAAGCAGACTTAGCCTAAGTGCTAAGTTCAGAAGCTTACAGTTTACTTACTTTGCACTTCATCCATGTGTCAGAGATGGTACCAGTAGTCTAATGGTTAGCTTGCTTGATAAAAAAAATTGACTTTGGGCTAGTTCAATTTTGAGATCTTATTTTATATGCATTTATGCGTTTCTGTAGCTTATTAGCTGCTTTACATAAATTCTAAGAACCACCATAGAATGAGAAGAAATAGAGCTTTTGTAAGTAGTCTAGTAATTTGGATATATGTTAAGACTGAATGCGAATGCTTCCCAAAGTACGAGTACAACAATGGACAGGTGGAAATCTCTAATGGTCACAGGGGTTCTATTGTATATTACGTTATTT
The DNA here is from genome assembly GCA_949825065.1 of Odontocerum albicorne. NCBI lineage: Eukaryota > Metazoa > Arthropoda > Insecta > Trichoptera > Odontoceridae > Odontocerum > Odontocerum albicorne. The sequence continues at coordinate 21,350,948 of OX463843.1, read as the reverse complement.
AAATATGACACATTATTACAGTTTTTAAAGTAGATTTTATTTTTGTTTATTATGTTACAAACCATTCACTTCATAAGTAATTATTTTCCATTGTGAGTATTCCCTGTGACCAATTAATTTGTCTTACTTTATTGGTAAAAATAATAATATTTTAATTGCGCTGAAGTTCGGATCCATGAGAATGTGGAACAACTACTATTAGATTTTCCATTCCCTCCTGTATCACCAGAAATAGGTATAGAGGCTACTTTAAGTTCGGATCCATGAGAATGTGGAACAACTACTATTAGATTTTCCATTCCCTCCTGTATCACCAGAAATAGGTATAGAGGCTACTTTAAGCAACTTAAATTTATAAGAACTCGTAAAATGAATGCAGTCAGAATATAAAGAAAAAACTATAAAATATTTAATTTTTTTTTTTAGGAAAGGGACTCTGTTATGCTAGGAGAAATTTCTCCTCATCATGACTTCTATGATAGCAAGTCCAGTACTGAAACCCCTCCTAGTTACAATCAACTAAACTACAATGAAAATTTACAAAGGTGAGTTAAAATAACATATAATTTTAACGTTGTATATAAATTTCTTTTGAATATTTTGTTTTCAGTTTATTATTATCATGATATAATTTACTATAGTGGCTCATATTTTGGGCTAGCAAAGCAAATCCCACTCAGTGCCGAGCATAAATGGTTCTGATTTGACTTATGTGATAACATATATTTGTACTTAACTTAGATCTTAGGACTTTTTATTTTTGACGGTGATATATTCGTACTTGCATGGATTATGTTGACTATATGTCAAATGTTAGAGCTAGAATTCGAACAATGTTTTTTTTTTGCCTTTTAGTCCCATGTATTAATTAATAAGAGTAATGTCACTAGAAAATAAATTTTAAATTTTGAAACGTGTTAAAAGGATAAGAAACTCTTTTTTTCTATCTATTTTTAGGAGCAATAAAAGTTAAAAATACATTATCCCAGATATATTTATAATATATACCCTTTTATCACAAATGTTAAAAAATAATGTTTTGTTGAAGTAAAATGTGAAATACCAGTGTATATCTGTTTACATTTCTAATGATGAAATATAGTTGAGATCGATCCCATGACTACCTAGCTGTTATGGGGGGCAAAATAAGTGCTGATCAACACTGGAGGATCTAAATTTTCTTTATTTATCATAAACTCTATATCGCCAAGTGCTAAAGATAGAACTGCCCAAAGGGATTTCTCCTCCGATAGTGACACACCTGAGTGAAAAAAAATAGTCGTGATGACAGTCTTAAGGCCCAACGTCACTGGAGAAGGAAAATGAATATAAAATTATTATATCGTTAATTTATTTGAATTAATTTGTTTTTTTATATTTTAAAACAACAAAAATATTGTATTATTAACTTTTGCTTATTTAAAAAAGATTAAAAGTAAGTTATTGTAATAATAATAATATTTTTCAGATTTTTCGAGAGTCGACCATGGACGATAAATGGTGACGAACCAGCCGGTATAATAAACTATGAAAATAGTGAATCAAAAAAGATTAATGATTCTATGGGCGACATTAAGAATAATGAAAATAATCGGTATGATCTTTTGTATTTGAATATTAAATTTAATTTCACATAACATTAATTGAAAGGATAAGCGATTCATACCATATATTGAGAATGTTGTTTGGTAACTGGCCAAAAGCTGTGAGAATGAACTGTTTTTTCATCCATTATGGACTTGGCCATTGAATGCGTATCTTACATCATCTACCAGTGTTATGATACAGATATTCATAGTCTAAGCATAACATGGCCTGTTGGTGGTAAGACGACCTCCGTGGCCTGGTGGTAAGACGCTTGTCGGCCGATCCAGAGGTTGCGGGTTTGATCCCCGCTGGAATCCAGATTTTTTAAATGGAATTCCAGTCTGGTTTTCACTTAGGGCCCATTTAAACATCTTTCTGGTTTGTTGGAAGACATTGCCACATGGAAATAAACTCGTCAAGTGAATGTGGACCGACCTGGATGGAGGTATTTTGTAGTATTAAAGCATTCCTCACAGAAGGGAGAGAGAATACAGTGAATGAATTGTCTTCTGATTACAGTAGAAGTACGTGCTGTTATTTAATACAATATAATATTGAAAATTACACAATCAATAAATGTATCTTTATTTTATAAACCTTTGTGATCTATTTGATACGATACTGCACTTCCGACTGGTTGAATTCTCAATGCTAGTTGAATAAAAAAGAGTCCAAGTCTGGTAAAATAGTTGTCTAGGAATAATATTCACTAGAAATGTATGAGTGTTGTTGCTTTTTCATGTGCGGTAGTATTGTCAACACATGCAATGATGTACTCCAGTGGTTTTAATGTATGAAGGGTCAATTATTGAGGCTGAAGACAATATTTTTTCCCTGCCACATTCTTCAATATGTACAATGCCAGTTAGGATGTGTTGAAGTGCATCAAACGAATGAATGATTAAATTAATTTACTCTGGATAAAAGTGCTTTATAGAGCAACTTGAATAAAATATTTTCTTGTTTATTGCCATAAAATAAGTTTATATCATGTGTTTAATAAAAACTGTACTAGCATTTCTAAATTGAACTATGTTACTTGCCTACTCCAGTGGTTCTTAACCCGAAGGCTCAATTATTGATGCCAAGAACAATATTGTCTTCCAGTCATGCTCTTTACTATATCCGCATTATCAATTTGGATATAATGAGAGATGCCATATGAATTAATGAAAGTCCATTCGTATGGAGTCACTTCCAAAGAAAGATATGCCTGAAAGATAGAAAATACGTTTTCGAAACATTATATACATTCGAGTATGGATATATTATAATTCCTAATGTTTTACTTATTACATACCAAGTTGTTATAATTTGGTATAAGAAAATTATAATGCAGTTTGATTATATGTATGAAAACAATTTATTTAAATATCATGTATCTCAAAAAATTTGTTAAAATCAAGAAATTGTACATTCAACCCTTTGTTTTTTCACATTTGAAAAAAGTTTTGATAAAATATTCTTTTCATAGGAAATTCCACAGAGATCGGCAGGAATCGATAGGGTCAGGAGCTTCTGTTGGGTCATCGGACAAATACTGTCAGTCTATGCAAATGGAAGAATCTAACGAACAACCTCAACCCCGTGCATCTCAGAGTATCAATCATTCTGATGATTATAAGCACACACATCTCACTGAGGAACTTCTTCATAAGTAAGAGTGATTTCGTTTCATAGCACAATCAACTTTTAAAACAAATGTATGGAATCGATGAGGATTAGTGTTTGTGTTCAGCAATGACTCAAAATACATATAAGACTGTCAGTTATTTTTGTTTGTGTGAATTTTACCTATGTTTAAAACGTATCACTGGGGAAGAGACAGGTGCTTTCAACCTAATAACTTCTGCTGAGGGAGACAGAAGGATATTTCTCTCTTTGAAGGGATTTTAAGCACATTAAATGATCTTTGAGCTTGAATAATTAATGAAAGGACTACAATATTAACTGATATTTTTTACATTTAGTGGTATCTTTAAAAGTTAAATGATCAGCATTCTTGCACAGCACATTCTATAATTTGTGATTGCCACAGTTAACTAGATTTATAGTCTGGATCAACTTGACCCATTTTACATTATTTACTTGCCTTCAGGCTAACATAAGATTACTTTTTAGCATTTTACAACTTTCACTCGTTGATTTATGTTCCATTAAAAAACATGAAACATTTAAAGGAACTTTGTAAATTTCCTGTGATTCAATTGTATAAAATATATTTAAATTAATTTAATTTCTATTTACTAGCAGAATTTATTATTCCTAGGCTAGGAAATGTAATTAAATGAAGGAAGTTCCAAAATACATTTTCAAAGTAGCCCAAGTAAATTTGTTTTCATTTTGAATTTTTGCGTTTTTCTAACACAGTTATATGCATTTTTTTCCTTAATATCACAAATGAAAACGTTGTTACAATCAAACCATCACAGCCCTATTTAATTTTTAAAATGTATAAAACTGTATCTATGAATATCACAGGTGATATGAATACAAAATGAATAGCTAAAGTATGGATTGAAATAAATTGAGAACTCAATGTTGTCTTATTATTACTTCATGTTAAAATAGTGAGAATATATATTTTCTGTGTGTACATACCATCATTTTCGGGTTATTTTTGGGATAGAAGATAAGATATTTTTTTATGTCATTCAATTAATTTTCTTCAATTAATTTCAGGCACAATTCCGTTATGGAAAAACTTATGGTGAAGAAACATAGGCAAGCTCGATCTGTTTCCAAAGCAGAGGAAAGGGATAAGAGCGAGAGGAGAGAAAAAAGAACTGAAATAACTTCCAAAATGAACCCGAATTCCATTCCAAATGGAATTCCAAGGACTATTCAAGTAAGTATTTTTTTATTTTGACTGTAAAAAATTTGAAGAAAAGTATCCCGAGTTTAGGTCATAATTTATGAAAAATGTGTCTCTATTTCTCACAGTATAATTTATTTAAATGTTTATATTTCTCTCCACAAGATAAATTATTTATATGAGCTATTTCACAAGGCTCATTGGTTATTCTGAGACAGTTGACTTAAATCCACAAAATTCACTCACAATCTAAATTTGAGATGCAGCCGCTCCTGAGATTTGGCAACCCATAGCAAATAAATATACTGGCACAATTTCATTGAAACACTCACAAGCATATTGACATCAAACCTAATCTGTCAGAATGTTATAAAAATATCAAAATGCTGCGACCTTGCGCCAGGGTCCAATAAATATACAATTAACAAACTCATCTATCTATTGAACATGAACATGAACATGAACTAATATGGTACTTATGTGGTATTGCGCCATTATACACTGAACGTATATCATGTATTTGAGTGAATGGTACATTGACTGAATGCTTTCATATTTCGAAAAGGGTAAAGCAAGTTGGTTGTTCAATATTTATATAGATTCATGTGTGAAAAAACTACAGAGGTTAATTAGTGACATACAAATATCAAATGGGAACCTTTGCGGATTGTTGTATGCAGATGACATGCTAGAGTAAAGGCAAATTGCAGTTTGATAAATAAATTGTATGGAGAGATGAATGTCGCTAAATCCAAAGTAATGGTGATAGAAAAGTGTGAAAGGAAATGCAAATGCGACATATGGGTGAAAAATTAAAGATTGCAGCAAGTTGAGGAATTCTGCTATTTGGGTAGTATTTTGGAAATGATGGAAGAGTTGAGAGGAATATCGAACGGCGTGTAGTGCTACGAAACAAAGTCAATGGGGCATTAAAACATATATATAATACTTGAGTTGGACAGTATCAAAACCTGCTAAGATATAGTCCACAATAGTGTTTTGGTGTCAGCTTTGATGCATGGGATTGAAGCGTGGGTGTGGGAAAAGACCGAGAGAAGCCGAATAAATGCTATGGAGATGCGTGTATTGAGAAGAATACGTGGAGTGACACTGTATAATAATACGGAATAAGTGTGAACTTAACACCGATGTGCTAAATAAAATGAATAAGAGTATGTTGATATGGTTTGGGTATGTAGAATGAATGAATGAAGAAAGACTATAGTGCAGATGTGAGTGGAAGGCGTACGAAAGGAAGATTAAGGAAAGTATGGTTGGATCAAGTGAATGATATTCTGAAAGAAAGAAAAGTAGAAAGTCAGAGAAATCGTAGAGATTGTATGAGAAGATGTATGAATGTGGAACAGGTTAAGGATGTGTTTTGAGTTAGGAAAGTATGTTGCTCTAGCCTCTCTGCCTACTCCGACAGGGAAATGGTGTGATTAGTATGTATCAATACACATTTAAAATGAACATAATACAATTTGAAGTATTTATCGGATTCACAATTATAAACTAAAACAATAACACAGAACGCATCGAGTATACAATGAGGCTGATAAACTGTATTATATATTTTAAACTGTATTCCAATCAAAGAAATTATCATTATTTCATTCTATGGAGGAACTTAAGTGACGGGCGACTAAAATTATATTTATCATCATACATCAGCTACATTAATAACAATACCTATAGTATGTACCAATATATTTTAAAATTTATAAAACAAAAAAAAAAACTGTTTTTTTCCATTGCTTATACAATATGCCATAATATTTCTATTTTAAAATGATATCTTTAATCTAGTTACCCTAAGATTAAAACGTTCTTACAAGTAGTAAGGAGAGTTATTATTGCAACTCTTCTGTGTGCTTTTCAATTTTCTTTATTCTTTTTAAATCAAAGAAGAAATTTCTCATTTAAATCATTAAATTTTATTAACTTCAGAAATTGAATAAAAAATACCTAAACATGATTTCATTATATTAGTATGGAAAATAATTCAAATTGCTCCTTTTTTTCAAATATAAGGCAATTATGTTCAGTTATGAATCACTATTATATACTAATACAGTTGTACATTTCTTATTTTATTGTTACAGTTCACAAATGAAGGTGTGCTATAAATCAAACATGGATTTTAATTGGTGTATAATTTATAACACATTAGTGTATAATTTGTAACTTTTCATTAGTGTATAATTTGTAACTTTTCATTAGTGTATAATTTATAACAAAAAGGAATTTTTCTTTGTCTTCTTAAATCATTACTATAATTTAATTTATATGCTACATACATTTTTGTAATAATTTATTTATATCTTCCATAGCCTGGAAATATTCAAGGAGTCAAACGGCCTGGCTCTGTTTCATGGGATGCACAAAATAATACCCACAAAATGACCAAGTTTGCGCCCCACTTGTCCCCTGAAGTATTTCCTCAAACACCAACAGGTATTTTTTTATGTATAAATTTTACAATTTTTCTAATTATTTCAAAGCAAATAGTATATTGAGAGTATAATTAAGATGAGCGAATAAAAGAAAATATTAGGTGTTAACATAAGTTGTGTCAGTTTTTTCAAATTTAAAAATGAGCACCAAAAGTAAAACAAAATGGTAAAGGTTATACGTCATTCGAAAGAAAATTTTCTGCTCTACAAGATATTGTTTGATTTTACGTTACATATATTAATTTATTTGATTACAAGCCTTGAAAATGGAATGTCAAGTAGACGAAAGTGAGCATTTTCGACACCTCCTTCTGTTCGCGTTCAATCGAGGGAATAAAGCTGCCAAAGCTGCTCGCGATATTTGCGAAGTGTACGGTGAAGATGCTTTGAATTAAAGGACAGCTCGTGGATGGTTTTTGCGTTTCAAAGACGGTAATTTTGACCTGAAAGACATGGGGCGTTCCGGACGACCAGTGGACTTCGATGAGGACCGCTTAAACCATATTATTCATGAAGATCCCCTTCAAACCACTGTAGAATTGGCTGAGCAGATGAATTGTTGTCACATGAATGTATACCGCCATCTTAAATCAATGGGAAAAGTTCAGAAGTTCGGCGCTTGGGTTCCACATGTTTTGAGTGAAAACAACAAAAATCAACATTCGACAATTTCTGCTGGTTTGCTCGCGCGTCATCGAGCTACGCATGGCCACAAGCAAAGGTTCCTTTACCGCATGATTTAAGATAGCGGTATACAGTCATGTGACTACAATTCATCTGCTCAGCCAATTATACGGTGGTTTGAAGGGGATCTTCATGAATAATATGGTTTAAGCGGTTCTCATCGAAGTCCACTGGTCATCCGGAACACTCCATGTCTTTCAGGTAGAAATTACCGTCTTTGAAACGCAAAAACCATCCACGAGCTGTCCTTTAATTCAAAGCATCTTCACCGTACACTTCGCAAATATCATGAGCAGCTTTGGCAGCTTTATTCCCTCGGTTGAACATGAACAGAAGGAGGTGTCGAAAATGCTCACTTTTGTCTACTCGACATTCCATTTTTAAGGCTTGTAATCAAATAAAATAATATATGTAACGTAAAAGCAAACACACTATCTTGTAGAGCAGAAAATTTTCTTTCGGACGACATATAACCTCTACCATTTTGTTTTACTTTCGGTGCTCATTTTTAAATTTGGAAAACAACTTATGTTAACACCCAATACATAAAATGTTTGCTCACTATAGTTCGGAAATTCTAGGATGAGTCCTGTGATAGCTCACAAATTTGCCCCAATGCAACCTTACTATATGTCATGTATTTACCTAAATAACTTGCTATTTATTAGAATTGAGGCTTATACTAAAGTTGATAAAATAATTAAAATTACTGAACATCGTTACAAGGTTGTATTGGGGCAAATTTGTGAGCTGTCACATGACTCATCCTACATTTTCTGAACTATAGTTTGATATTGTAAAATGTTTCAAAATGATATTCAGTCAATATTTAATTATTTGCACACTTTTCATTAAAATAATGAACCATCGATTTAATATTTCTTCGTTTGCTTGTTGAAAATGCACCTAAAAATATTTCCGTTTTTTATTTAACTGTATTTTCAATAAAAAAATTTAAACGCTATAATTATTTCTACATACAAATCAAAATATTGTAGATTCACAGAAGGCAAAAATATTATAATGGAATATTGTAACAATTTTTTGCAATATGAATATTTCTAAAATGATCCATTAGTTTAAACCTCTGACCATCTTCTATTTTTTTTACATTAAGCGTTTTATTTCATTTGTACCTCACCATAGTCAGAATTTTGATATTTTCTGATGAGAATAAAAACTTTTCCTAAAGAGGCACAATATTTGGTGGGACCATAAACAAATTTTATTGAATGTATGAATAAGACTGTGAAAATTGTTTTTATTTGTACAAATCATACCTCATACAATGTTATATATTTTTTTAGCACAACCAATGGTCCCGAATTCGGATATTTTGAATTCTATCAACATTCCAACTACACAGGTGCAACACATGGCTGGTCCAACAAATATGCCAGGTTAACATTTATATATTATTGTACATAGTTTCATAATTTCTCTTATTTGTTGGTAGAATGTTTTTACAGGATCATGTTATACTTGTATTTATGTTACTGGAATTGCTTCAATTGGTAATAACATAAATGTTTGGCACAGGGATGACATTTTTGACCAACTTATTAACTTGTTTGATGACTATTACTGCCACTCCATGATGGTGATAGTTGTCATTGTCATCTGAACAATATATAACATCTCTGTCCTCTATCGTGCATTTCTCTAGTGTGGGTCATCTGTGCTCACGTATTCTTAGTATCTGGATTTTAAGTCTATTCATTTCCTGTGTAGTGTTTTCCAATTTGCCTGCTTCACATAAACTTTGGACATTCCATATCGCTATTCTCATTTTCAAAATTCTTAGCTCCCCCTGACTATCGAAGACTTGCCAGGAACTGGGGACCAAGGATTTTTTTTCAAACATAATTAAGCTACTAAGAATAAAATTGAGCGGTAGTTTAGTAAATAAGATTTTAAATTGACAGTATTACCAAAATTTTTTTTTGTTCAATGATATTTGTTAAATGGAAAAAAATTGCATTCGTTATTTATTTCATACAAGGAAATATTTGCTAAATATTTTAATGGTGTTGGCTGGAAGACTGAACCTCAGTTTATGTTATGTACTCATACAATAGTTTGGGGTAGTGTATGACGACAATGGGTTGAATTCACATATACAGTGTATGACGAAAATGGGTTGAATTCACATATTCTTATATTCACATATACAGTGTATGACGAAAATGGGTTGAATTCACATATTCTTATATTCACATATACAGTGTATGACGACAATGGGTTGAATTCACATATTCTTATATTCACATATACAGTGTATGACGAGAATGGGTTGAATTCACTCTATTTTATTTAAAATGCTTTGTGTTTATTTTTATTCACTAGTGTTTTTTTTTACTTTAAAACAAAGTAAATAATTTTTGAATTCTTTCCTATTTTTTAACTAGATACAATTTATTTTACTCTACTTTTGGAGTTTCACAAAACCAGATAAATGTTTTAATATAAACATAGTTTTATTATTTTATGTCAATCGTTAAAAGGCTTGGTAATTTTTATTTAATAATATTTTAAATAAATATTCTCTAAATTACAACATGATTTTAAAATATGAGACAATAAATCTTTGTGATTATTTTACTATCATCAATTAAATTTTTTTTTCATGAAAATTATTTACATATTTCAACTATTTGTAATTAGGTAATAATAAATATGAAAATTTTAACAAAATAATATTTTTTCTCTGATAGTTTTTAAATAAATTTTCATAACCTGAATTAAATTTGACTGACTTTTTTTACCACCCATCGCTCAATAAAATATACTATAACATTTAAAAAATATTGTTTGCTTAATGTGTTCTTTGTTTATTTTCAACATACTGTTTTTTCAAATATCATTAAAATTTATCATTTCAGCTTGTACAGAAGTGGCAAATCTTTGGCCACCATATTCAGTGACAGTGACACCTATCCAACGCACACCACAGGCAACCATTGGTTAATATTTAAATCCTTAAAACTAAAACAATTACATTGCTCATTTGAGTAACAAATTGAATTCACTTTTACAGTTATGGACTTTCTTTAATTAAAACACTTTCACTACAGATTATTGAAGTACTTACTTTACTTATTTTAGAACCTTCATTCTGATTAAACAATTTTCTAATAAGGAATGCATTATGGCATACAGGAATTAAATTGAAAAAGTGTATAATTTATTAAAAAATTACATTAATTTATGTATAATTTTTGCATATCAAATATGTTTAATGGGACATTGAACGAAATATTATTTAAATCAAATGTAATAAACACAAGTATTCATGACACCACTTTCTTGTTTCACGATCACATTGAGTTATTATACAAAATTATACAAAACTTTTTTATATTTTTTTTATTTAAATTGCTTTTTTTATCGATGAAGGTAACTTCCAAGTTGTATTGAAAGACAATAACTGATGTAATTTGACCTTCAAAACCTTTTGAAAAATAGAATATCTATTTTTATTTTACTAAATTTAACTTCAAAAATTTTTATGATTTATTTTCAAAAAATATATTTGTTTTTAGAAGTATTATCTGATTAATTTGATTTTTTAATGTATTTTTATATTTGGTATTAATGCTATTTCACATTTGTTTGGTTTTAATAAACAACACTTTGAATTAGATGTTTTAATCGCGTTTACTCGTAGATTGAATTAGATGCGTCTGTTAATCAAAATTTGTATTAAAATAACCAAAAAAAGCCTTGATTGATTTGTTTCATACAGTTAGTGGAGCCCCTCCATATGCTGGGCTGTATCCTGCTGTCTACTTTATCTCTCCACAACATGCTCCCATGCCAGCAGAGGTCCCTGGAGCACCAAAGTCAACTAATTATCCATGTATGTTTCTCAAGTTAATTTTTCTGCTGTTTAGCTTAATTTTTGTTTTTGATGACATCACATTACTCCACACTTCCTGCTCTCTATGCTATCTTGATAGACCTTATAATGGATATTCCTCAATTATATGTTAGATTGTTTGCTCTCATACTTAGTGTTCTCCTTGATATAGGTGGCCAATCATCATCATTGTTTTCTTTAGTCTGACTCTTCCCCGTCTGAACAAGGATCTTGTAATGCTGTGAAACTACTCCCTCATATTTATCAGTCAGAGTTTCTTCTTCTTTTAATACTGTATTTGCCTTGTATCTTCTCATGTAAAATGACTTGAAATGTTTCATTTCACAGTAATCAAAATTTATTTTCTTGATATTGGGTGGTGATGGCGGTATACAGTCATGTGACTACAATTCATCTGCTCAGCCAATTCTACGGTGGTTTGAAGGGGATCTTCATGAATAATATGGTTTAAGGGGTTCTCATCGAAGTTCATTGGTTGTCCGGAACGCTCCATGTCTTTTAGGTCGAAATTACCGTCTTTGAAATGCAAAAAACATCGACGAGCTGTCCTTTCATTCATAACATATTCACCATACACTTCGCATATATCGCGAGCATTTTTGGAAGCTTTATTCCCTCGATTGAGCGCGAACAGAAGGAGGTGTCGAAAATGCTCACTTTCGTCTACTCGATATTCCATATTGAAGGCTTGTAATCAAATAAAATAATATATGCAACGTAAAAGCAAACACGATATCTTGTAGAGAAGAAAATTTTCTTTTGAATGACGTATTAGTTGGGAAATTCTAGGATGAGTCCTGTGACAGCTCACAAATTTGCCCCAATACAGCCTTATATAATGTATTTACCTAAATGACTTGCTATTTATTAGAATTGAGGCTTATGTGAAAGTTGATAAAATAATTAAAATTACTGAACATCGTTACAAGGTTGTATTGGGGCAAATTTGTGAGCTGTCACAGGACTCATCCTAGAATTTCCGAACTATAGTACTTCATTTTATTTTTTCGTGCATGCTAATACATCTTTATTTCTTATTTTGCCAATGAAATCCTTAGTATTGTTCTATAGCAGCACATTTCAAAGACTTATTGTCTAAAGTCTGCTCATGGTGGCTCAGTTATGTATCTACGAGACGTATCCAGAAAGTAACTGTACTGAGGCTCTCACGACCGGATGGATTTTATTTTCGACATGTTGGCTACACTTCCGTGTAGCCTGACCCTTCCCTTCCGTAACGAGACCGGTTCGAGGTCAGTACGTTGAGAAGTGTCGACGCGACAACACGTTTCGTGAAAAATGTCAATCCAATATCCCGCCAAGTTGAATCGAGTGGAGGCCGGGTAAGAGTTTTTGAGGCGCTGCAAACTCCATGGAGATGAATTTCTCCGCTCCATCGTTACTGGAGATGAAACTTGGGTTGCACACTACACGCCTCAAACCAAAAGGCAGTCTCAACAGTGGCGTCACACCTCTTCACCCTCCGCCAAAAAGTTCAAAACCACAATTTCAGCCAAGAAAATCATGGCATCCGTGTTTTGGGACTGTCAAGGCATAATTTTAATTGAATATATGCCTCAAGGGGAGACCATCAACTCTGCAAGATACTGTGAGACCCTAAAAAAATTGCGGAGGGCGATTCAGAACAAGAGGAGAGGCATGCTGACAAAGGGAGTCTGCCTGCTGTACGACAATGCCAGACGGAACTGCTCGCCTCGTTTAAATGGGATGTCCTGAACCATCCCGCGCATTCCCCTGACCTAGCACCTTCAGGTTACTATCTCTTTACCTCCCTGAAGCTGCACATGGGTGGAAAAAGGTTTTCAACCGACGAGGAGGTAAAGGAGGAGGTGGAGAAGTGGACGGAGGGGTTGGCGGGAAACTACTTCGAGGAAGGCATCAAAAAGTTGATACCCAGCTTCACCACCTGCATTGAGAGGAATGGCGACTATGTCGACAAATAGCTTACATATGTACTACGGTAACCATATAATTTTTTTGTTTAAATAAAAAAAATTGTAACCTACAAAAATTCAGTACACTTACTTTCTGGATATGCCTCGTAAGTTTCTATGCTATAAAGAAGTACAGAAAACATGTAACATCATACAATTGGCTTTTGTAATTTAAGGTTGAAATATATTACAGAGTAGAACTTACATTTTAAAGAAATCATTTTATGTAATCTCAATCCTGGTTCTGATCTCCTGAGAGTTTGCTCAGTTTCTTTCACAATGAGGTAATGACTTACAAGGGCTATGCGGAAAGTAACTTACATTTTAATTTAGCGCGTGGAGTGGCGGTAACGATGCTATCTTAGTGCAGCAGTGTAGTATGATTTAGTATGCATCTAGCAGTGCTAGAAAAAGGTTTGTGTCGCTGTTACTCATTTAGTAACAAGTTTTATCAAATTAAAATGTATGCTACAATTGAGAATCCCGTCAGCTGCGAAGTATGCTCAGTAATAAGATATTTGTTCGCCTGAAATCCATCGTCATCTTTGTGAAGTTTATGGAGAGAACGTAATGATTGAGGGTGGTGTGAGACAATGCTGCGGTATGTATAAAAATGGCTAGACCTATGTCCATGATGAAGATTCAAAAGTGTATTGTGAGAGTTAAAAAAAGTTAAGAAGGTCATTTAAAACAAATAGTGAAACATGTTGATCTCTGGTGCCATTTTTTTTGCATGTCAATATCCTCCTCCATACTGCTGAGCATACTCAAACTTTGCTGAGACAATTCAAGTGGAAAGGGTTTGATCACCCTCCATACAGCTCAGATTTGGCACTTAGTGATTACCATCCTTTGATGAACATGAAAAAAGGGCCTGCATCTAGAGCTTTGACGAGCATGAAGAAGTGGCTCAAATCACAGGCAACAGAATTTTACGATGATGGAATTAAAAAACTTGTTAAACACTGCAAAACACTCAATCCAACTAGAGACTAAAAAAATAGATACAAGGTGATGATTCAAGTTGTACGAGTGTATAATAAAAATGTAACCTTACTGGTATTTTTTAATCTGGTAGTTTAGCCATATGGTGTTAATCAAGGTATTTTCCAGATAGCCCTCGTGTAAAAAGTTAAAACCTGATCAAATTTGAATTATTTAGACATATATAGAGCAGTGGTCCCCAAAGTATGGTACGCGTACCCCAGAGGGTACGCGAGTCGATATTTTGGGGTACGTCAAGTGACAGAAAAAATAGAATATTTACTCAAGATAACTATTACTAAATTGTATTTTTAAATCACACGATCATAAACATCAAATGGACGAGGAATCGACAGTGACGCCACTATCAGGTACTCATAGAAGAGGCAGATAGCAAGCTGAGTGTAGATATTGCGCGTTTCGCATACTGTTGTCCGTCGGGCGGTAGCTCAGGGGCTCGCACTATAAATTTCTTCTGTCTCAAGGGTATGCGATCAAAAAAGTTTGGAGACCACTGGTATAGAGTAATGGGATGAGAGATGGCAGATATGGTTAATATCATAAATATAATGTTCTTATTGATAACTAAGTTTATTTGTACTCTTTGATGTACATAACCTTGCTTCAATACTCGACAATTAATTCAAGAATGTAAAGAATTATTATTTTTTTAAATTTTACAGTCTCACTGCTCAAATGCCATGTGATATTTGATTTGTTGTCAGAATAATAATTACGTATGCTTTTAATTTCCAGTCCAATACATGATGTATCCACAAACGATGTTCACCTCTCAACCCTTTGTGTATGCACCTCATGTAGCTATGGCATATCAGCCAGTTGCTCTCAGTACGAGCTCACTGATTCCACCTCACTCCACAACACTGACCTCCACTCAGATTCCGACTATTGGATTAGCTTATGACAACTATCAACAGGTAAATATAATATATTGGTGTGTAAGGGTGGATAGTATTGTTAAGAGTGACTATATGAGGCAGAGTACCAGATGGAATACCTAATTTTTAAAATTTCATTGTAACAAGTAGTATATATATGATTGGTTCAGGTGAAAGGTGTGTTTTGCTATACACAACTTTCTGGTAGTTCAGCCATATGGTGTTGATTCATAGTTCTTTACTTTTCAGGCTTGCCAAGTGTCAGTTCTCACTGGCTCTCATAAGAGTGAAAAATCATCACGTGTGGGCCCCAAAATTACAATTTCACATAGCGACATGACAAATTCACCCACTATGGTTCAAGCCGGCAGCATGAGTTTGAAATCAAACTCTTATCGGAAGGTGATTTACATTGTTCTAATTATATTTGAATTTTTCTCATTTTTTTATTATAAATCAAAACTGGATTCTATTATAAATTCTTCATGTTGATGTTCAAAATTTTCTTTGAATACAAAGTCAAACCATTTTACAATACGATATTTTTTTTAAAACTTTTATACATCCATTGTATCAGAAAATATTGCTTTTAAATAAAACCTTATGATGCAGCTGCGGGCTGTGCCGGCTGTTGTTCAAATGGGTTGAAATATATCCTAAATAAAATGGTCATGATGATGTTTTGCAAAAAAAGGTTGTCTTGGGCATGAATAATAATGATAATGTAACAAACATTTTGTAACAAAAAGCAAATTATTAAATTAGGGGTGGGTTGCGAGTACTTGACCTTTCCCGGACCTAATTGCCAGTCCGCCACTGTTGTGATGTGTGAAAAACAGGAAATATGAACATTTTTTTTTGAGTGTGCAGTCATGGTATTTCAATAAAAATCTATTGTCCAAGAAATAATTCATACCAAAATAAATGTTTTCAATCTATCGTATTATTTCACATGTATTAAGCATAAAATATGATATTCAATTATTTTCTTACAAATACATTTTCAGTTGATTACACCTCCTGTAACTAAACACCCTAAAATCAATCTCATCTCTCAACCGCCTGTGGCAGATGACATGGATGTTGAAGCTTCTAGTTATTCCTCATTTTATTCTTCGTTCCTGAAGACAGACAACTCTAATAGCACTGATGGCATTGACAGTGGAGGTGAACCAGGAAATCCAAAAGGCTCCTCGTCTAGTGACAGCAAATCTTGTATTACCATTGATGAAGGGTACACCAAGGTAAATATGGATGGTTATTTCATCCAATAGAGTTAATTTAAAGATTGCTTATTTGTGTTTCATATTTAAATTTTATACCTGCAAATATATAATATGTACATTTTACAATTTTTTTACCTGCAAGTTTTTATGTTGCAACTATAATTGTGGTTGAATGTGAGTTTTGTTTATTTTATGTATTACTCAATTTCAAATTTTGCATACTTAAAGTAATGACCAAATAGCAATTTCTTACAACCAACCAGAAATATGTTAATAGGCCTTCAAAAAGGAAAAATAAATCTAGGATTTTTTTGTGCTCTATCAGAAATCAATTTGAAATGCAAAATAATAAATCGAAATATTCAGAGTGAAATTTATGAATATCGGGAAAGTGTAGAAGTATACGAGTATGTACATCAATGAAGAACCTGTAGAGATGTTTTGGACTGACAGCTGTCCTTCTTACCAGGTTGGGATAGCCAATGGTCAGAGTTTGTATAATCGATGGTAGAATGTACGGGTATACTGACCACCTCCACGGCCTCATTGGTAAGCCATCTCTCTTCCAGCTCAGAGGTAACGGAACGGGTTCAAATCCCATATTTTATGTCTTACTATAATATTAGAGTATAACTGGAATGGAATCTCAATCTTATGCATATGCGCAGAAATTAGCAAATATGTAAATGTAATATTCAATTGTTATTTTATCTACTTTTGCTGCATTATATTGTTAAGTTGCTAGTTCTATGTATGTATCATATATGTATACCATACCATCTATATAACGGGGCTTTAAAGTACCATTAAATGTTTAAATAAAGAAAAACATTTCATTTTAAAAACTATTTAATATTTTTTCTTACATTAGAAAACTTGAAACTTCAATTTAAATATAATTAAAAATCCCTTATAATATTTCATGTGGTGTTTGGTTCAATAATGATATTAAATTTTATCTATAGGAGAATTTTCGTTTCATTTTGTACCTGGTGAATATATTTCTGAGTAACTTTTGCATTGTATTCGGCAAAATTTTATAATATTGTATATGTCTAAAATTATTCACATAATAAGGGAAATAAGGTAAACTTTGGTTTTTATGACTCAAAGCAATTTTGGAAAATTAAAATTTATTGCGATTCTTTCCAAAAATGATTGTTAAAAATATAAGTGTTTAAAATTGACCTCACAATGTTTCAAAAGATAAATATGTTGATATTCTAAATCATGATGATAATTTTAGAGATAATGTTATCATAAGCTCTTATTCCACCGTGATGTTTAAAATGTTATTTCATATTTTGCATTGTAACTGAATTTTATGTAAAGATGGTGTATACATACATATATAATATATGTACGAAAAATCAAAGCACACACTCTATAAGTATTAAAAAAATATGATTTTTTTTAATGTTGAATTTTTGGTTCTAGGATTCAGCTCTTAGAAATTCAACTGATTATCAAAGTTCTGATGAGCCAAGTTTCAGAAATAAATTATCAAGACCCACATGGAAAAAACGACACCTAGAAGGAATTCGTGCACAAGAATCGAAAGAGAAAAGCAGACCAGTGCGTAATCTTCATCCACCATGGTTGGATACGGTAATATTTTTTTTAATACGTAGATTAATGGTTTGTTAGCTAGAGCAAAAGTGCCTCAAGGAAGATTAAGAGTTTTTGATAATGCTGATATTTTATCTTCGTCTTAACAGTTTAAAAGGTTAACAGTTTTCCTTTTGATTCTTATATGTATATCAAGTAGTGTTAAAGGGTTAGAATACAACCCGTTCAAGTGATTTAAAGGGTTAGAATACAACCCGTTTAAGTGATTTAAAAAAAATGTTTTATTACTTTTTTCAAAATTAAATAATTCTTCATCAATGTTTTGAGGAATAATATGTGTACAAACATATGATGCATTTTTTTAAAATACTAAGTCTTTTTTCAAAACTATATTCTTACTTATATAAACAACTATTCTCAACAACTCAATCTTATTTATTAAATATACGGATATTATATGTTTTTATACAAACAATAATTTTCCTAAGATCAATTATAGCAAATAATACTGGTTTTGACGAAAAACTCTTACTCAGCATACTTGATAAATTTTTTCACAAGCATTTATCTGTAATCTGGTGTATGAAAACGTCTTACTACTCGTATTTTTAATAATGGGCCCTTCTCGTGGATTTTTTTCTTACTCACTCTGAAAGTTGAAAAAACATGGGAATGACCTTTCTCTTTTTCATTATTTTTGTCTAGTATTTTTACCCCTGAAAAACAATGATGAAAATGATTAAATTCAAAATACAAAACATGCATTTGTGACGTATACTCTGTGAGCTGATGGAGGCAGTAAAACTGGCAAAAAAATTCACAATCTAGTTTTATGTTATTATTAAGAAGTAATAAATGAAGTATAAGAATTAATTTTTGAAAATTGATTATACCATGTGATGAAAAGACAAAACTTTCTCCAAATATTCTATTAGAAAAAAGGATCTGTGAAAATATTTAACAAAAAAATTTATTGATAGTTATATTTTTATCAATTTTCTTGCAATCATTTGTACAGGAATATTTAACATTAAAAATAATAATAAATATTTTTGATTTTGATGAGTTGCCTTGTTTCAGAGTTGTGTTTCTCCATTATTTTTATTTTGGTTGTTTTTATGTTTATTTACTCGTATATTTGAAGTAGAACAGAGGATTGATCCAATAATTTTTTATGTCAGCAGGTTTGCGTTACTTCAGAATTGATATACCGATATCAACTTTCTTCTAGGAGTATTGATGAGGTTTTAAAATCTGACAGGGATTGTCTTAGCAACATAAATCAGGTATATTGAAAATGGTATTACAAAAAAACTTTTATCTTCAGATCATCATGCCATTTCCCTTGTGGAGCAGGCAGAGACAACAGATCTTCATACTTCATTTTCATCCATACATATTGTCATGCACAATTTTTTATTATTCGTTCTTCCATTTTACTTTCTTTCAAAATATGGTCCACTTGGTCTAGCCACGTTTTGCTCAATCTACCTCTTTTACGCATATCATGCATTTCTAACTTGTATATTTATTTAATCATTATTTCATCATTCATTCTTTCCACATAAACTTTGATTCAGTATTATGATCACCTACAACACTATGGGGATGATTTTATAGCTCTGGCAAAGAACTAAGTTTACTCAAACACACAAGAATACACGTGAAAACATATAAATATGATAATGTTTATGTTATGTTTCTTGTTATGAAGCTCAGATTTCCAGTTTTAAATGAAGAAAATTCTTATGTATTTGAGATAACTCAAAGAAGTTTCTCTGTATAATTCAGAATCCATTAAATGTTTATTTATAACTAAAAAATATGATTTTTTACTTGTTTTTTATAGGTTGTTCAAAGTTTTTATAAAGAAGTATCACCTGAAAACTAGTTACCTCAATTTATATAATATAATATTACATTTAACATATTTAAATACCTTACATTTTGGATGATACATGCCTTTTATTTTAACGGGAATTAAAACAAAATCATAAGGTTTTTCATTGTGATTTATATGTTTTTTTTTAATTTATTTTAGCCTAAATTGGTAAATGAACAACTTTCTCAACTTTATATGGAATTGCAACTTGAAGGGCTTTCTGAAAAACTCACTCTAGATGAAGAATTAACAAGTAATAGCTCCAGTGAAGAAGATAATTGTCAGGTGAGAACAACTATAGACAATTTGGTCTCATTAATACTCGTACTTTGTCAAGTAATATAGAAATCACCATCATATTTTATCACAAAAGTGCTGCAATTATTAAAAAGTTGAAATATTAAAATTGGTGTGTCATAAGAGATTTTCATATATCAACAAATGTGAATCAAGTAGTGGTGTGGTATTCATTCTGTAGTATGCATATCAGAGCAGTGAAATCTGAAATTTAAGCTATTAAAAGGATTTTTCATACAAATGAATGGGTAGTTCAGTTCACTCATATAGATGAAATTAAGTAAACATATTGTGTATTTTATTTGCTTTTCATTATTGACTTGTAGAAAATCATTTTTTGCATTTTATTTCAAATCATTGCACTAATTCTCCAACATTTATAGAATTCATACTACAAGTAGACCGACCATTTGTGTAATTCTCTATTATTTTTTTGTAGATCCTAGTAGAATTCGATAGAACCAAGCTATTTGTTTAGTTCACATGAAAAATAATGATTGAACACCATGTAGTATGTTGCATCTTAGGTGATCAATATATTTAAATTATATCACACCTTTATATAGAGACCAGCCATATTTTAAAATTATACATAAATGCTTATAATGGAAAATTTTCATACTTGTAAATTCAGTTCAAGGCCAAAATATAAGTCACATTTTATAAAAAAATGTATTGTTTTGCTATCATATATACTCGTATATACTCGATATACTCGTACCATAGTCTTGAAGTAAGACTTTAATTAAAATTTTGAAGTTAAAAAATGTCTTATCTTATACATGTAGCAGGATTATATGGAAGAAAAGATATTTTCAAGTTAAGGTAAAACACATTAGTTTTGTGTAAACTGTCCAAAAACAAGAGGTAAACTTTTATTAAAGATGTGCTTATACAATAGCAGCGTGTAATTTTATTACCACTCTTTAAAATAAGATTTAAAATGTTACGAGTATAACCTACCAACAAAACAAATACTTGTGACTGAAACAAATTGTATGTGAAAAAGAGGAAGAATGGAAGAATAAAGTTGGAAATTTTTCGACCAAAAGAAAGGTTTAAGGTGTGAGAAAAGAAGAGTTTATATGTCAGGATTTATGAGTGTGGACGAGGCAGCACTGTGTGTATTTGAGATATCTGTCCTCTCTGTCTATCTCATAATGGAAATAGTGTGATGGTATGTATGTACGAGTATATACGAGTATAGCTTATTTTTATGCTTTTAATGTTTAAACCAAATCATTAGCAATTATGTTATTTCAACTTGTGACAGTCTTTCTCTTGCATTAAATGTGTACTTTATATCTCACATAAATATATGTAATGTAAACTTTAATTTCTTAGTGAGGCTTACAAATTGAACATATTTTGTCACCTAATAATATATTACACAGTTAAATATGTGAATATAAAACTGTTTGAAATATAAATATAACCTGGATTACAGAGTTCTGCCATTGATGATAACATTGATGATAACATTTGTTTAAAACTTATCTTCTTTTTGATTTTTATGTTTGTATTGTATTGTATAATAATAATAACCTTTTGCACTTCGATTTATTTAAATATTTAACCAGCAAGCCCATTTCTAAGTTAAATTTAAATCATGGTTGCATTGAAAAATACTTTAAATCTTAAAGTTCATCATGATACGGTATCCTTACAAACAACCTCCCACACACCTCTTTGGCTCGTTTGTCAAGAATCATTCGCTCATCTCTTAACTTCCTAGCTAGTTATATTAATTAGAACTTACTGTATTACTATATATTTCCTTTTTAACTAGGTCTAATCTGAATAAATGCTGACTAGTGAAGTTTGGCAAATGCTAATAAAAAATAGTGTTAATAAAAATATATATCTATAAAATTCAATGTTGATTCATTTTCACTACACTAATTTCATATTTACAATGAGGTTTCCTTTTTGTGATGAAAGTATATTTTTGTTCACAATTTGTCATATCATTCGTAGTACGAAAGCTTAACTAAAAGTCTGCACCATAGGAAGGAGCATGGTAATGCTTGCTGTGGAGTTGAAGTGCATATTAAGTTTGCCCCCATAAAGATATCTTTGGTGTGTAAAGGGTTAAGAAGTTAAGATTTATTCATATTTGAATGCCGATCAAAATATTATAAATAAGAATTCAAAGCTTAAAACCATTCTTTTAAAATAGATTTCCTCAATATTCCCATCTACTCGTATTTACATAATTTAAATACACTTGCAGAGAGACAATCCATTTAACCGTTATAGAAACTACAGTCAATATGACAGTCCAAAAACTCCAATAAATATACTGCAGCACTTAAAAAACATACTGTGAACAACAAAAAATCTCAAGAAATACGAGTATAATATTTTATGATTGTTTTCCGCTAACATACTCGTAGGTAATGAATATTGCATCGATTTACACAAAACAATTCATATTTACAATATTCTATGTTCATTTATTTAATGTTACCCCTTGCATGCTGCTGTTAATTGGATGTTTTCCTTGACTGGCATATACAATTCTATTTGGTTTAAATATTTTATAAACATCCGTTAGGTTTTTAACCCACAGTTAGACTTGCCTCGAAATTGTTACCTCATTGGTCATACATCAGTTAATCCTCATCATTTTTCCGCATTAAAAAAATATGAAATACCTATAAATTTAGGTTTATTTTGTAAATTATTATCTGATTCAAATTATAAAACATTTCGATGTAATAGTAAAAAAAATGTAAAGCATAAATATTTTTTTCCATCTATTGATTTATTGATTTTTAAAAGATTAAACTTAAAAATTAATTTTTGTTTTATTTTACTTCTTGAATGGATTTTAAAAACATAGTTTTAATAATATGTACTATACTTATATATTTTTATAAAATATTACTATAATTTTTATTTGATAAAGATAAGTTAACAAACCATTAAAATCTTTTAATAATTTAGAAATTCAGTTTTGACCAAATTACAATACACAAGATTTCAAATAAGTATGTTACGTCATAAACACTTTGCCTGAGATTTTATGTATTTCCTTGGTTAGTGTTATTTATGCCTTCAAATAAAAACAGTGTATGTAAATGTTCTTTTCGTAACAATCAATGCAAGCTTTTCAAAAAGAACTATAGAAACGAATAAGGAATGCTTTGGTTGAACAGACTTCTTGACTTCTGACATTTGGTACATAGAGATTTTGCATTCAATTAAAAATTATTTATGTTGGTTTAAATGTATTGATTATATCCAACCAAAATGTATAAGAGATTAAAGTAAGTATATAAAATTACAACATGGCATTGAATTAAATTTTATCACCGAAAATAGACAGGTGCGAGATTTACAGTGGGTTAATAATTTGTTTGATGTGACAATTGATTTTCCCTGAGAATTTTTAGTTGATTTCTATGACAGACGTATTGGGAATATATAAATAACCATAATTTTGTAATACTTTTGCGCATTTATTTATTTGCATGATATTCTTCAATACATTTCCATCAGTGATGTGGACCTAAAGACAACATTTTCTTCGGCCTCTTTAATCGAGGCTTTGGATTTAGACTCATTGGAGTAAGTCCATAGCTCAAAGTTCGTCAACTGAGCATTAACCTTGTTTATGAGCACTCAACTTTACCGTTTTTTTGGTAATGACTAAGACCACCAATGTTGTATGGTTGTGGAATATTTGTCATTTTTCTTAGTGAAGGTTTGGTTTTTTCAACTTTTTATTTTCACACAATAAACAATTAGGCTAAATCCTGAGCAGTATGCATAAACATATATTTTTGTTATGTTTAATTTCAAATGCTTAAACCAACATTCTGTCATAAGAATATACTGCTTACTACTAAGTTAGTCATGTGTAAGTCGCTTTATTTGTATTAGTGAAATAATGTATCTAAGTTAATAACATTTGCCTGTTATAATCTATGATGGTCTTATTTTATCTAAAAAAAGATTATGTGAAGCTTAAATGAATGCACCTTGAATAAATCATTTTTGTTTCAGAGTAAAAAAAAGAAAAGGGAGTATGGCAAATTAGTAATGATTTATGAAGAAGATGCACCTATTCCACCCCCCATTGTGTGAAAAGTATTATTCTGTTTGGTTCATGTCAGAGTTTCTTATTTTTATCTCGTTGTTGACAATGAAATGGGGTAGATATAGTAATGTGGTAGATATACTATTATACATTTTTACTATACTCAACATCATTTTTATCAAATAATAAAACAATGTAATTTTTTTGTTAAATTAAAATAAGATTTTTTTCTCTTCATGCCTTATGGCATTATTATAAATCAATATGGATTGTTTTTGTATTTTAAATGTTTTGTGCATAATTAAATATCTGTTTTTTGTTATGTGTGTATTTTCATGTTATATAACAAAGTAATCATTGTAATGTGATTTATGATTAAAATATTTATTTCAGAAAAATTGAGAGAAGTATATTTTATGGAGTTAATTGTAAGCGATTTTAAATAAGATAATATTGGTAATGTTTTAAAAGTTAATGTCAAAATAATCGTTTGATGTTTTCCATTAAATAAATTATATTTTTTTTATTTAAACAGATTTAAAAAAGTAAAAATTCATACTAACTTCAATGAAATTTTTAAAATTTATTATAATGGTGATAATTTAAGAATTTGAAAACAAAATTACTGTATGAAAGCGCAACTTCAAAGAATAAAAAATATATAGAGTATAAATATAAGACATTTCTCTACTGCTTTTTGGTTTTACTTAAACAAAACTGACAACAAAGTACATACTCGTACATACCAAATAAGACTCATTTTCGATGCATCATATTTAAGACATGTTTCACAATTCCTATGTTAAAGATTATCTTTAATATATGAATTTTAATATTTTTTCAAATATCCCAGCTAATGACAATATTAGATTAAATGGTTTTTCTATGAGTATTTATAATTATATAGTTGACCAATCCATGATTAGATAATACTGTCAGTATTTATAAAAGTTTACTTGGTAATTACATAAGGTAACTACGAGTAAAAACAATTTTTAAAGATATAAATTTTCTTTCCAATTTATTGATTCAACTTGATAATTGACAATAATATACTTGTATTAACAAACTCATTCTTAATATATTATAATTGGTGTGGCATATTTTACTCAAGCTTTAATTTACCAATTCCATTAAATTGAAAATATATTTATTTGGAGGTTCACACCTATATTTGTTTATAAGTGTAATATTTCGTGGAATCTGTAATGTGTTATGTAATAATAATTTATCTGATTTATGTGAAATTAATATTTTCAAGAATATGGATATTTGTTGCATGTTAGAAATATTAAGTAACAGTTATTATAGAAAATGATGTTTGAAAGTTTTCACCATTATTGTTTTTGTTTTATTTTACCACCATTATGGCCTTTATGGATTTTTCGAAATTAGCTTTTTCAATTAGGTTGTTGTATTGTTGACTTAAAAAAAGTCTAAAAATGAAAAAAAAACAACTTCTAAAATATAGAACAAGTCATAAAAATTAAGTGTAAGCTCTAAACAATTATCAAATCTATATGAAGATATATCATTAAAATTTATGTAACATTTTCAATGAAAAATTAGCACACGTTAAGTGACTAAATTCTCTTGTTACGAAAATTATTATCAACTAAATTATCTCAGATATAACTGAAAAGGTATTGTTAAAAGCTTTTGTGAACTGGAAAGTTGCGTATTTATGGCATATCTAAAGTGTTCATGAAACTTACCATATGATGAACAGTTTATATAAACATGTGAAATAACATGGAAAGTGAAAACTGTCAAGTGCAGATATTTAATGTACAAATAGTTTATATCTTTATTTTTAATCTAGTGGTTATCAATTCATGTGATTCCTTTTGATACAATTTTACTTTCACATACAATTTAGTTCAATTTAAATAGTTGAAACTATTTTGTTTTGTGTTTTGCTTGAATTTACCTTAAAAATTACATTGTCAATAAATAGTTATTAATACAATATCTACAAAGATATCCATATATACAAATATAAATCACAATGATTCGTTAAGTCTCTGTCAATTGGAACATAAAAATTAATGAAAAAGTTCACAAATATTAATATGATAAATCCACACATTAATTTCAGTTATTTGAAATCAACAAATTATTGAAAAACTTTCTGGTTTTAGATCAGCTTATCATATTTACCTACCTCACTTGAATTTAGTTGCAGCATTAAATATTTAAAATGAATTTATACATTTTTTTCTGTTAATTTTATGAATATAAATGTGCCTAAAAAGCATTACTGTAAAAATAATGTTTTTAACAAAACATCAGCAAGACTGTATCAATTTGATAAATCAATACTTTTGCAGCTCTACTTAAGTGATCAGAGCACAATTATTTCTATACAGTAGGGATCTTTTGCGAGTAGTAGGAAAATGATCTGTTTGTAATTTCCTAGAGAGGATTTAGAACAATATTCTGCGTGTGTATCATATTGATACACATGCAACTGATTATTGTTTGAAGTTTTTCTTCTAACCATATTTTCAGTAAAACAAAGTATATGGTACTTATTTTATCATTTAACTTATTCCACATCAAATTTCATGATTGCAAATATTTTTGTTGCAATATGAGAATTTTAAACAATTATAATATGTCAATAAGTAAATTTATAAATCAATTTTACTAATATAAAATGATGCCAAGAATTGTGAGTGAAAAAGATTCGCAAACTTCTCAAGTATTTCTTTAGTAAAATCAGCTAGACTATTCTTACTTTTTATATCAACTTATTATTTCAAGTTGATGTCATTTTGGAAAATTTTAGAATTTATTCTTGTTAGTTTTAACATCTTTGTAATAAATATAGATTTTTTTATGAAAAGAGACAATTTCAAAAGTTACAAAAATTAACTAAACATATTGGAAATAAGAAGCTTACATGAATTTACTGAGAGATATGGATATTTCACAATTATTAAAATACTCAAATAGATAACAATATTTTTTTCAATAACTTTCAAGAAAAAATATTGCACAAAATTAAATAAAAGTTAGATATTTTTTAATTATATTTTGAAATATTCAATTCTTATTTATTTTATATTGTTTCATAAGTTACATTTAAATGTTTATATTTAAGAAATACTTAAAGGTCTCAAGTTATAAAACATAGGAAGTTTACTAAAATAATGTTATAATTTTTTTTTAATGTAACTTTATTTATTGTTGAAGTACGAGTATTAAACTTTGCATTTATATTTGTTGTATATAAATTTGTTGCAGTTTCTTTCAATTTCTTTACTTAATTTATACTCATATATTGTCGCTGCAGAGCACGACATTTTAAATGTAGTGTTTTTATATGATATTGTTTTTTTGCAATTGTTTATAATATCAAATAAATTGTCAATGTGTTTAAAACAATCTTAGTGTTAATTTTTAATATTTACTTAGTTAATGAGATTTATATAAACTTTTTTATGTTCGATTAATTTTGCTACTTTTGTTCTAAAAGCTTAAGTTATTAATTATGTGAGTTTTGTCTGTTTACCATGTTTAAACAATTATTGTTTTTTTTTTTGCATATGATAATATGTTAATTCAGTCATCTTACTGTAGTGTGTTCCAAAAAATATGTAATCGAAAAAAAGCGCTGCAGACGGGCTTTTCATAAATTTAAGATCAAATTTATTTCAATGCAAAGCTAACAATTCCGAAAAAAAAAATTTTTTGATGAAAATTCGCACACCCTTGGTATGCTCAATACGGACATGCGTAAAGAAATGAAGAATAATACATTGAAATAGAAATTTTTATATTTATATAAATATTTATTGAATACATCAAAAGATATGTTTTATGTGTAGTATTTACTTCTACATAAAATAAGTTTTACGAGCTTTTAGCACTACAAATTCTGTTCCAATTTCATGTTCAATAGAAAATACTGGTAAATTTCCAAGATGTCTTTGTAACATTGACATAAATACGTATAAAGTTTATATTGTTACAGAAAATGTATTAAAAATAAAACTTTGATAAAGTAAATAACAAAAAAATTATCCTAGCGGATAAGCATCGGTGGTTGTACTTTCCTTTGTTCACGGGTCTCCTATAGGCACGCCCCTGTATAGCTAGTTATTGAGGTAGTTTTTTTAATAGGCAATCCACCCATACTGTTTAATATGAGTTAATATAATATAATACAATAAATTTCAAAAAACGATAATTTTAGAATTTAAAGGGTCAACTTATTAAACTTCCAAAATTTAACATTTGATCTATAAGTGAAAAAGTTTCTCAAAGAAAGGAAAAACACAAAATTCATTGAGTGTAGCAGATAAAGCGTTAGGACAACCGAAAAATACATGATTTATAGTTTCATCATTCAGATTACACTTGCAGCTGGGATCCTTCACAATATACCCATTCTATTAAGGTGACTACCCACTACGCCAGTGGCCCCTCTGCAAACGATACATGACTGACAATTCCATCGTGCTCTCAACTGTTATATTCCAATCCATGTGCCAAGTACCGTTTTGAATTTTATTTAAAATATCAGTTTACTGTCTGGGAAAAATCAGATGGGGGACAATCGTCGTATTTGTTATAAATGAAATTTAAAAGAGAAATAAAATTACCGTTTTAAAATTTCAACGATCAAGAGATTTGAATTTTTAACAATAAATACAATAATTTGTTTATAGTTAAGGCATTAACATTGTGGAGGTTTAAAGACATTGTAATTTGTTTTATCAAACACTGTTTATTACAAAAAGTGGAATAAACAGTGTTTGATAAAACAAATAACAATAAATAATTTTTTAATTCCAATATAAACATACTGAAGAATATATTGTGAGAGTACTTTCTTTTTAGAAACACTTTTACCAAGTTTACAATTTTTTTGACTAGTTTAATTCCAGAATAGTAATTTCCTTTTTTGTTTGATAAATTTGCATAAATATGTAAAAAGTATAACTTTATTGAACTTTTCACTATTTCGATAAAAATAGTAGGCAGATTTAAAAGAATACCAATTGGTTTAAATGTACACATAACATATGTTTAATTTTAATTGATGAACATTTATAACTTTTTTCACATAAGCTAGTTTTAAAATATAAACAATAGTAATTGATGTTTTTGTAAATATTTTTTGTATATAAATATAATTATTCCATGAATTTTTCACTCATTAATGAGTATAAATAAATTAGTTGGAAATTTGAAATTTATAGTTTTTGTTTTATTTCAAATCTACGTGTTTTTTGAAATAAACAAAAGTAATTTTAGGAATATGTTGTCCGGAAATTAGTTTCATATTTCTCTGTTAGATGTCATTATGACAAAATGTTCATTGTTAACTTAATTCCAAACATGATAAATATATTTTATTATAAAAGGTTAAGCAATTTTTGGGCCATTATTTACCTAAATTGCTTGAGTGGCTTTTTCTAGCGTAATTTTGAAGAAGGTATAAAATAGTGGATTTTTCAATGCTTGATGCTTCTTTACTACCGAAAAACAAAATAAAAGTTCAACATAAACCAAAAAGAAGATATATAAATATACAGTGTCTGGTGACAGTGCAGTAAGCAATTGTGTGTGTCAATTGGTGTTTAAAAAAATCAATAATGGTGATACCACACTTGAGCATGTTTTCTGCTAGGGAAGCTGATTACCATTGATGACGACCAAATTAAGGCTTTGATCGAGAATAATCAACATTCTATAAAACAAAAGATTGCTCAGATACTGAAAATAATTTTGTATTTGAATTTAACCTAAAAATACGAAATTACTTTCCAGGCAACCGAATATATACTAGGGATGAACAAAGCGTGCTTGATATGATACAACTTTTTATATTACTGAATTGTATCATCTCGACTGTCCTCAAGAGTGTTTTAGGTTTTGGGATGGTAATATACTCATAATTATTGTAATTTATTTATAATGTGTTTTCTGTAATTTTTTAATAATTCATTCCAATTATATCAATTATTGTTCAGACGTTAATTTTATTTCATTTTCCCGTATAATATTACCTTATTGCTGTGAATTTTAAAATTTTATTCATTCTCAGACGGCGGAAAGGTGGAAAGAGATATTGAACCGCGAGCTGCAATACGAAACCAAGTCAATAGGACACTTAAGGATACATACTCAAACCGAGCAATATCAAGATCTACTAATATCATAATTTAACATTAGTAATTATAATGAAAGGTGCCAATTAAGAGATCCATAGAAATTTGAAAAAAAGGTTAGTTTGGTTTGATTAAGCTAAAAAATACCAAATATGCCAGATATATTTTTTATAAATGCTGGTATAGTAATTTAATGCTGGTATAGTAAAGATGTAGGAATTGAGCACCATACAGATCGCTTGAAACTTAACAGGCATCTAGGTCAATCTGCCAATTACATTTTGTGGTACAGCGATGATAATCGAGTCAAAAATTTCTGAAGGGATCTTCATGCAGCTTTACATCGATACATCTTTGGACCGATTGGCTATTCCGATCTAATGACATAGGATAGTTTTGCTGCTTTTAAATTTTTCTACAAAAATATTGGCAGCCTGCTTGACTGTTTGAACGGTCTTAAGCCACTTTATAAGTACATGTACTATGCTACGAGTCATTTTTCTTCTTCCGTAATGTTAGACCTTAAGTCCATCGCCGCTACTTTTCTTTTTCACTCAGGTGTGTTGCCATAAGAGGAAGAGTCCCTTCGTCATAATAAACAAAGAAGATTAATATCTTCTAGTGTAGATCACTGGATGGGGACTTATTTTGTTACACATAACAGTGTGGGTAGTGGTGGTGTCAAACTGAACTAACTTCTTTATTTGGTCCATCCATCTTGTGGGAGACGTACTTCTTGTTTGTTTTCCCTCAACCGTCCCTGCGATTACCTATTTCTCAAAACTTCAATCATGCATTTTTTTTAATTATGTATGTTTTTTTAAAGAAAACCCTAAAATTTTTGCCAACATATTTTTATCACAAAAATTTTGAATGACAAAATGCTTACTTATGACTATTTTAAACACTACCCTGTTTATTTTTCTCAACAAATAAGGGTAAAAATGCCTACTTCTTCTATTAACTTTTATTGGTATAAAATAACAATAATTTTTAATTTTAGAATAAAAAACGCTCAAGTAATACTATTATTTTCTTCACTTAATACATTCTTTGTGTATGCTTTATCTTAAAACATGGAATGTACAATCCGATATCCGATATCTTGGGATAGTAGTACCTGGTTTCCTTGTGTATTCCTTTTTCTTTAATATCCCATTTTGTACAACATACTTTAGACTGTCGAGTGGGCATATATTTTGGGAGGTATAATTTCTATGAAATGTTTGTCTGACAAACGGAGTGGTGAAGGCCCCAACGATGGACGTCTATATTTGTGTGCCATGGTTCTGTATTTTTCAATTATAATATCGATCAGCTTCAATCTGAACTGCAAATTGATTTTGGCACCCGCTTGTTTTGAATACAATATAAATGAATTCCATATGGACAAGTGCAAATGGTACATGAATGTTTTATAATATTTTTTCCCTTACTTTTTAGTAATGAGAACCCGTTAGGTTCTGTTCCACCTTGTCTACACCCCTAATAGTATTATATAACTATTGAAAATTTTCAGATTTTTTTTATTCTAGCTTCTACATTCACCATTCTGATTTATGGATTGTTGACAATAACGATACATCCATCTTATGCTTCTATTATATTACACAAACTATCTCATTGTGGAAATTTCTCCAACTTTTGTTTATTTTTTCTAGACTTTTTGGCACTTCCTTTTTTTGTAGACTTTATTCAGTTGTAATGTTCCAAATGTATCTGTTTTATGTTTTACAAGAAAATCATTCAATTTTGGTGATATATAAAAATTATCTGGGGTAACATAGTATCCCATATTCAAAAGTGGTTTCATTAAAGCCATAATAATTTGTGAACTAATAGGATGATTTCTATAGTCTTGATCAAGTACTGCACCCATTCCAGTATAGATTATAATTAACTAAATATAGCCTGATTTGGATTCACAAAGCATTAACTTTTTAGTGGTATGAACTGTATTCAACCTAATCTGTCCTTGTGAGGCAGCATACTTTCATTGATTGTAGCATCTCTCTTGGGTGTAACTATGGTAGATAAAACTTATTGAGATGCTAAAAAATTGGCATATCTTATTAAGTTTTGAATAATTTACACAAGGAATATACCGATTCACTAACGTAAAACAGCTTTTTGGCATCCCCTTCCTGAAAAATGGTGTATCAATACAATTCTCTTTTTTACTAATACCATTCAGTTCCTAGCTTCAATACATTCGCTTTTTCTGTTGGTCTGCACTCATGACTACATGCATATTTTGTCTGTTGGTCTGCACTCATGACTACATGCATATTTTGTCTGTTGGTCTGCACTCATGACTACATGCATATTTTCGTATTCTACTAGAACTTCCTCTTGCACGAGCAATAATACATTAAACTTGTTCCGCCCGTAAACCCCTCAAGTTCGTCAGTTCGTGTACAAATGTTCTACCTGTACACTGCACGGGAGAAACTGGCCAGTAGTTAATGAATTTTAGTTTTAATGAGTTTTTCTTCACTGATATCAAATTCATATACTTACTGTTAAATCAGTTTGACATAGTGCTTTTAAGAAACACAATATGATGTTTCTTAGAAACATTTTGAGATTTTATGATATATGCTCATATGAGTGACCAGATTCTCACTGGTAGTGATTTAATTTGTCTTACATTTGAGTTTAATTGCTAATATAGCGATACAAAAGTATGTATTGAAATCTAAGTACTTCTTATTTTAGACAGTTGGTGTATTTGCACAGTTCGTCATCAAAACCGAATTTCTCTTGATATACTCTTAAAAAAGTAAATGATTATATTATATTTTTACTGCAAGAACTTGGAACTAGGTTTGAACTATTTTTTATAATGAAAAATCATCACAACTCTAATTTAATTCTTCGAAATACTTTTTGTTCGAGATGTGTCCATCAGTAAAAAGTGTGTGATATTTTTACACAATAATAAGTTTAGAAATTTTATATTTGAAAACCAAACTGTATAACTTTGAAAATAAGGAAACAGTTACATTTATTACCCATACATGGTATCCCATTGGAAAATTTGAAAGTGCTATGTTTTTAATTTGAGATAAAGTTTTTTAAGACATTGGTGAAAAGAATTATACGAATATTTTAAAACAAGTAATATTCGATAAAATTGTGGATTTCTTTTAATTGTCTTATAATAAAGTTTTAATTTTACTTGCATATTTTCATACTTTAAAATTTAACTATCTTCATGATATATTATTTCGGTTTTTGATAGTCTGTCTTGTAGAAAAATATGCTTTATCATAAGTTCTTCAGAAAGTCCAGCTTAAAGTTAAAATATTCCATCAATAGTTTATATTACATGGGAATATTTTGTTAATGTTTATTTTATGGCTCTATGTGACTTAATTGGTATGATGGTTGACTTCCACCAAGGGGTTTCAGGTTGGATTCCCGATGCTGCTCGAAAAATAGTAAGCAAGTTAACACTACTGAGAAGCGTTAGACGTGTGCGAGTTTTGTTGTCTCTTTACGTACGGGGTAGTATGTGCGACGACGAACCGAGATTTCCGAGCCTACTTCAGTGGTTCTAAAGCAGAAGACTATTAATGGAATGTTGAATTTGCCGGAATGTTGCATTCCAGTCATGGTCTCAATTAAATCTGAATCACCAATTCGTATATGTTGAAGTGTGTCATACTAATATTAGCTTCCAGTCACGATCTTGATTATGTAAAAATCACGAACTAACTAAAAACAACTTCAACATAACGTATGTTGCTTTCCAGCCATAATCTTTATTATAACCGAATCGCTAATTCGGATACATACGAATGTTACTGTACCTTCCACCCACGGTCTTGATTATGTCTGAATCACTAATTCGAATATGTTCAAGTGTAGCATACGAATGTTACTGTACCTTCCACCCACGGTCTTGATTATGTCTGAATCACTAATTCGAATATGTTCAAGTGTAGCATACGAATGTTACTGTACCTTCCACCCACGGTCTTGATTATATCTGAATCACTAATTCGAATATGTTCAAGTGTAGCATACGAATGTTACTGTACCTTCCACCCACGGTCTTGATTATATCTGAATCACTAATTCGAATATGTTAAAGTGTAGCATACGAATGAAATAAATTATATTGTGCTTTGAATTTGACTTACTTTGGTTGTACTTATTCTTAAAACGAATAATACATATAATGCCCTTATTAACCTTCTGGTGAAAAGGACAAAATGTTATATACATCCCTTCACATAAAATATTAGCTAGGAAAAACATCATTTAGTCTCGAATGTGATGCTTTTAAACGAATCGCTCCATTTTCCTTTATAAACATGAACGTTCGTTTCCTCAATTGTCTGCGGAAAATTTCAAAACGATATTTTCGTTGCAGATTTTGGCATTCAAAGAATTTTAAAAAAATCTGTTGAAATATTAATATCGAAATAAATTTCTTGACAACAAACGAATTTGAATTCTAAATAAACTATAAAATATTTGATGAAGTCACTAAAAATAAATTATATGAACTAAATCGTCTCAATCACGATTGTGGAGATGTCAGTGAAGAGTATTTTTTATTTATAAGATAAAACTGGAATCGAAAGTCTATATCTGCTCTTTGCTGGGCGAGTGTGTTAATCACAACGAACGCATATTTTTGCTTCTTGCTGGACGAGTCTCTTAATTACAATCAACACATATCCTTGCTTCTTGCTGGACGAGTGTGTTAATCACAACGAACGCAGATCTCTGCTTCTTGCTGGGCCAGTGTGTTAATCACAACGACTCGCATCTTTTATCGTACACATCAAAAGCGGCACCTCTCTTACCTTTTTAATAATTACCTTTTATCAAAATATTCAAGTGCATATTTTATTTTTTAAATAATAAAGTTGGCGGCCGTGGTATAACGGTTGGCATTCATGCTAAGCAAGCAGCGGCTCCAAGTTTAATTCCTGGTGGATTTAATTCCATACTGATTTACTCTTAGACCGTTTGACAGCTGAATTTAAGTTTTTCTGTAGCTTACATACAAAGCAGCATAAATTCTTATATCGTTATTAAAAACAGTACAAAAATAGCGCTGTACGAAACTCTGCCTAATAAAATGCTGCAGCAGATAAAATTTGCCGATCGTCTTGGGAATTTAATCTCCTTGCCATCGGAACTTTCAGTTTGACTGTGTGCAGTCTGTGTGCACCTGTCAAGACTGTGTGCTTTCTGAAGTGTAACAGCTTTCATATACTAAACTAATGGACGCACATGTGTCTTCCATCCATGAGAAGAAATAAAAAAATATTCAATAGAATACCTAAAACTTATAGCGGATCGCTTTTAGTAGAATCAATGCTTAAATATTCGTAAAATAAACCCTCTTTGGTATATATAATATGATATTTGTAAAGGAATAAAATGTTTTCATGGATCGTTATGGCATTGCAGGTTTCAATTCTACTACAATTGGTAATTTTAACGCTGACTACATGCAGTTCTCCCCTACAGTAAATCAGAACGTCTCACCTAGACGCGATCGTGCAAGTACACAAGTCTCTTGCTAGATATCCTATTTGTGATTTATATGATTTATTCATGAATAATGTATGCGACATGGAAATAAGTGTGCCGTTTACGCTGCCGCTATCTCTCCCGCTCACTTGGAGACAAAATGTCTCTGCAGAGAGATACCCACCACTCTTATGGCGACTGACCTATAATAGCTTTGTTCAACATAAAATTATTCTGATGAACCGAGAAGACAATGTCGCTAAATATTTTTATCCTACTGATGGAGACGCTTTAAAATGAATATTATTATTTGCCAACATTTACGTCATCGTGGTTTTTATGAGTACAGAAACTTAAATTAGTCAGTCAGCACATATAGTTACACTCAGTTATAAATATAACTGAATGTATATGTGCTGACAGATATTTTCTATATAGGAAAGAAAGGAAGATCTGTCGAAAAAAATCTTCGTGAACACAAATCCACCTTAATGAATCTTCTGAAACGGTTAATAATTGTCGTAAATAAAATCACGAACTTCCTATCGATGACACCAATTTCTTGTACATAACGTAAATAAACTGGACAAATTAGAGGCTCTGAAAATATCCGAGCCAATGCATCGGAATAAACATCTGGTAAATACATATACTCGTATACCTTCCCAAGATCTCACAATTGCTTGCTGAATTTGTCTTCTGCCTCCCTCAACCCACAATGCTCAACCCGATTTTTGTCCACCAGTTTAAATAAATAAAACTATGATGTTAAAATTCAGCACATACTAAAGCTAACTCGAGTATTCTCATTGAATTGAAACGAAAATCAATTTTGAATAAGACAAATAATGGTTCGAAAGAACAATGATGCTCAATTTTTCAGGGATTTCTCAAATCCGCACCCATTTGAATGGAACATTCACCTTATTTAGCGGCTGGAAATGGTTATTTCATGCGAGATTCTGCGGGTTGTAGACCTTTTTCTATCGAGTGGGTTGTTACTGCTATTTATTGTATAGCTTTCTACGAGTATCT
This sequence comes from Odontocerum albicorne, assembly GCA_949825065.1. NCBI lineage: Eukaryota > Metazoa > Arthropoda > Insecta > Trichoptera > Odontoceridae > Odontocerum > Odontocerum albicorne. The sequence continues at coordinate 21,314,016 of OX463843.1, read as the reverse complement.
CTGAACTACTGTACTTACTTAACATCTAATATACATATATTTAGATTTGGGTATTTTTTACATTTATTTTAACACATTTATACAAGTATTTTTTGTTCCGTTAGATATTTTAGACTTTTCTATCATTTAGTAGGAAAATAATGTACAAAAAAACTTTTTCTGAATACTGATAAATTATTAAAATTTTCTGCCACTGTCACCGTATTTTCTGCATTCAACAAATTATTCATACTCGAATTTAACATTGAGTCCCTTTTATTTTGCTCTTAATTTCGTTTAATCCAAATATTGACGATTCATGAACAAATCAAATATCCTTGCTTTACACATTTCTTTATAAAAAATTATCTGTTCTCCTTTTCTGATACCAAGAGTACACATAGATACGATTTTCCTAGAAATTAGCTGGTAAATACTATTAATTGATAATTAAGTAAACAAAAAATACCAATATCACTGAAAATAAATTATGATAAGTATGATCAATATTTAAAGTAACAATATTTTCGACATCCACTTCGATGTAATATTGAATTCCTAGTGCATCGTAACTATGAATTAGTATTTCGATCAATTGCTTCCGGATAACATTTAATCGATATGCTTTAGTAAACCTGTTGAAAGCTTATTTTAACTCTTTGTTTACCACATTGTGCACGAAGCTTCTCAGCTATCGAAAGCTACCATATTAACATCAATCCCTCCTAATATACGAGTACTAGATGTCGAGTACTAGATATAGCGATAACACATTATTGTTAAATGTCAGAAATATCAAATTGACGTATTTGTGTAAGAATATACACAAAAAATTTTTTTTTGTAAAATATCTCAAAACATTAAAGAATGAGGAAATATAAGAGATACGTTCAAGGTGTCATAGAAGTTCGAAATTGGCCGATTAAAAAAAAAACAGGTATAATTTACATGTAATACAAGCACATACATAAACAATGCCAATAATTATAACAAATTAATTCCAAATCAATATAGTGCAGATCATTACTGAAGGTAAATATAAAACGTAGTGCAGACCTATAAAATCCATAAGATATAATACACATGCAAGGAAATTTGAATGAAATTAACATACACACGGAAAATGGAATAAAAACATGTTACATCAAGTAACTACATCAAGTAACAGTTTCTATACATTAAAGTCTAGTTGGATAAATCTTTGGTGGAGGAAACATCCTAGATCACCTCGTGGGAGAAGTTTGGCATTCTAGTTTGGTATCACATACACATACTCGTATAGTATTATATTATACACTCTCTCGCCCTCATGCTCGCCGTTCGGTGCTGCTAACCAAATATGATTCTGTTATACGGGAGCCTTTTTATAATTGATCCACAGCTTGCATGTGTACACGTACGAGTATATACTCCTTAAGAAATAGTTGAATAGGAACAGGAGGAAAAGTGACAAAATGCTTAAACTTTTTTATATTACCTACCTAGATATTATATTTTTATTTCAAGAATCAAAATAGTACAATATAATAGAAGAACATTGAAAATGAATCTTAGAAAAATTATCGAGCCAAATACAATAAATTTATAGAATCTTTTAACAATTATAACTGAATGGTCTATATCACCGAGTGCTATTATTTTGTATAGTACGAGTATAAATTCCTAACTAAAAAGCATTAAAAAAAAACAAGGCGATAACGGAAGAAAATCTAATAATACAATTAGCATTTGGTTTCAAAACAGTCGTAAGAAAAGAATCTTAACAGATGTTGTTTCCTATAAGTAAAAAAAAATATCAACAAACATAAAAATAGATATAAAACGCCTTCCGGAGGGTGGCGGAAGTTAAACATAAACTTTAAGGATTCCTTTCACAACAGGAGCGCCTTTCGGGCGGTTTAGTCGTCGTCTATTGTTGGTTTTAGAATGAGTGGAGCATTCTTTTCGTGTTTTTTGTATCAAAGCAGTTATAAAAGTGGACTTAATGTTTAGTATGGAAGTGAAGTAAAAGGCACCTATTAGCTCTGCTTCGTGCTTTATAATGTAATTAGTCTTTTTCTTATAGGACACTGATACACATTATACAAGTCACACTCAGTCTCGTCATGTCACACAAGACACACGCGTTCCTTTAGTCTCCGCTCCTAAATTGAAGTATCTCTATTAATATCATAATATTAATTAGATATTTTTGTTCTTACTACAGTTTCTTATAAGTGTAACTCAGCCGTGTAAATTTTACTTATCTGCTAATTCGTTAATAAGGTAAAAAATCGTTTTGTTTTTAAAAAACTTTCATGTTATAAATATCTAACACAGTGCCGATATATTCTCGTTGTGAAGTGATAGGGCTTTGGGTCAGTCAGGATATAGCCCCAATTTCTCAGAATTGGGCGTGTCGACTCGTATTCCAGACCCTGTCGCTCTCGTTTATGTTGCCGAGGTCTAAACATCATTACCATTATGTTGCCGTCCTATCTCATTCTATTGTAAAACATTATTTCTATTTACGAGTACTCTTTCTATTATATTATTTAAAATTCTGTTCTGCAACAATGTCGTTTGAAGTGTTAATTTTTAGTGTTTAACTTTTAACTGTTAACACACATGGTGGTTCTTAGAACAAAAGTCCCGAAATCTTCGGGAACAAACTCGAGCCGTATCATGGACGCCAAGCCACGAGCCATCTCCATGAGGAAGGACCTCTCCACCAAAGTGAGTCCTGGTGTAGCTGCAAACACCAGCACCAGCAACTCCAGTGCGTGGATCACTCCACGCAATGGAGTTAAATAATCAACTCCAGTCCCGGCTCAACCACTACCGAACCAAAACCGATTCGAGGCACTCCCGGAGGTCGGAGACGCCCCAAAAACACCTGGCTTTCGAGCGCCAGTAAAGAGGAATACCTCGATGATCCCCCCGGTAATTATCACTTTAGGGAACAAAACCCATGGCCAGATAATAAATCTGGCCAAATCTTTTACAAAGGCGGGCATCACGCTCTCCTACAGAGGCAGATACCGTGCAGCTATCAACTGCTCAACGTTGGAGGACCATTAAACTCTTGTGGCTGGCCTGAGAGAGACCCAGACCCCCTTCCACACGTTCACCGCGGAGGTAGAGCGCAGCAAGCGATCCGTCATCAGGGGCCTCCCAGAGCTCCCGGTAGATGACATCGCGGCTGATCTGGCCGCCCAAGGGTACACGCCCCTCCGGATTTTCAGGATGAAGACCAAGGGTGCCCCGCTCTATACGGTACTCTTCCCAAATGCCACAAACATTGAGGCTCTTCGGACGGAAGTGACAGTGATTAACTACTGTCGCGTCCGCCTGGAGAAATACAAAAACGGTGGCAGGGTAGGCACCCAGTGCTACCGCTGTCAAAACTTCGGCCACGCATCGGCGAACTGTAACCACACAGTCCGATGCGTGAAGTGCCTGATGGCGCATGCCACTACCCACATCGGAGCCCGGAGCAGGCTCGCTTCTTGCACCACTAAGCTCGAGAAGACTATGATCATTGAGCAGCTCGTAGGATAAGCGTGATGACGAGTTTTTCTGGAATGAAAGTGCTCTGCTGGAATGCCTACATCATGCAGCAGAAAATCGAGGAGCTGATGCTGTTTGTGAATAATTCAGGTATAGATATTGTGCTTATTACGGAAACTTGGTTAAAACCTATATCTCGTGTGAGAGGCACCGGTGGCTTCACCGTCTATAAAACCACAACTGTCAAATACTCTATCCAAATCAACATACCTGTTTCACCAACCCCCGTAGCCCTTCTACACTGGACATTGCCGTAGTCAAAAACTACCCTAACATCTCTGGCTTGACTGCTCTAGAAGCTCTCTCATCAGACCACCTCCCAATCTACTTCACATTGGGAGTGAGGCCGATTGCTAGCCTCAGGGAGCAGTACGACTACGCCAATGCTGACTGGAAGGGTTACAAAGCATACCTCCACAACCAGCTCTGCCTATCACCTGAAACTCTGGTGAGCCCACAGGACATCGATGCCGCGATAGATACCATCTCCACCTTCATTCATAATGCCCGTGATGAAAATGTTCCCCTCAAAATTGTCACTCCATACAAAATAACTCTTACTCCTCATATCAAACTCCTTATATCTCTAAAAAAACAAACAAAGACAGACCTACATACGTACACTAGACAAACGTGACAAAACACTTCTAAACGTCCTTCAAGATGAAATCAAAAAAGAAATCCGCCTACTTAAAAACCAGCTATGGCAGAGAAAATTAACAGCTCTAGAACCGGGTAACGGTACTCTCTGGGGAGTCGTCAAGGGTATCAAGTGCTCGTCTCAAAGCATACTACCTCTGCGCACAGCCTCAGGGTTGGCTGTTTCTGACATTGACAAGGCTAATGCCTTGGCGGACGCTTACGAGAATACGTACTCAATCACTTCCGACCTTGGAAATGTTGATGTCAACAAAGCTATCGAGGACACTCTTACCAGCTTTGCTTACTCCCCGACCAACCAAAATGAGGTGCAACTTTGCACCCCGTCCGAAATTGGTCGTATCCTTGACAGACTTAAAACACGAAAAGCACCCGGTCCCGACAATATACACAATATTCTTCTTAAACAGTTACCACTCAAAGCGAGGATTTTTCTTACTAAAATAATAAATGCCTCACTCTTTAATGGCTATTTTCCGAGTATTTGGAAAATAGCCAATATTGTTCCTATCTACAAGCAAAATAAACCTACCGAAAATCCAACTAGCTACAGGCCCATCAGCCTTCTTCCAGGTCTTGGCAAGATCCTTGAGAGAGTGGTTGCCTCAAGGCTAGTTTTCCATCACGAATCTAATAATACATTCCCTCATGAGCAATTTGGATTTAGGACAAGACACAACACGGTCCAGCAACTTACCCGTGTCGTGGAAGACGTGTCGATGGGCTTCAATAGGAACAGAAGAACTGGCATGGTACTGCTGGACCTCGAGAAGGCTTTTGATACTGTCTGGCATGATACCCTTCTACACAAACTTCTCCTTACTGGCACTCCACTCTATCTTGTGAAACTACTTCAATCCTACCTTTCCAATAGAAGTTTCACAGTCACCACTCATCATTCTACGTCATCCGCCAGGCCCATCCCTATGGGTGTCCCCCAAGGCAGTATACTTGGACCATGTCTATTTAACATTTACACACACGACATTCCTACTCCCCCAAACTGTAAGCTCGCACTCTTTGCTGACGATGCGGCATGCTACGCATCGTCACTCAAGGTGGATTAAGCTGGTCGCCGTCTTCAGATTGCTCTTGAGATCCTTGAGAAATACTACCAGAACTGAAGGCTCAAAATCAATGACGCCAAAACTGAGGCCATCATGTTCTCCCGAAAAATCAAGGAAAGAGTGCAGTCGATGCCCTTATTCATCGGTGGTTGCCTGGTTGAGTGGCAGGACGTGGTTAAATACCTCGGCCTGCACCTTGACCGGCGACTGACGTGGAAAACCCATTTGAATACCATCAGACAGAAGGGTCACAAGGGCATAGGCGCTATCAGTTCGATATTTCATAAGCTCCTCTATAAAAATAAGCTCCTCTATAAAACCCTTATTCGTCCTATCTTGACCTATGCTGCACCCGTTTGGGGTAGTGTGAGCAACACGGATCACCTGAAACTCCAGAGAGTGCAGAACAAGGCATTCAAGATATCTTTTAACACCCATCCCAGAACAAACCTTACCCGACTTCACGCCGAACAGAATCATCAAAAAAGGTAAAATGTATGTTAAGTCTTTTTGCAAATTGACTTGAATTTATTTGACTTATTTCAGTCTTTTTCCACGTCCACGTTTCACTCCCATACATCTTGGCAAATATTGATACTGTTTAGTTAAAAAATATTTATGTTTTAGTGACCCATTAACTTTTTACTATCGCTACATTAACTATTCCTCGTACCTCTTCCATCATCTGTGAAAATACTTCTCAAAAAGTAGAATTCTTTAAGTTGTTCAAGTCTTCCGTTGCTCACAAAAATCACATATTGTATATCTAATCATTTCACTCTTTCTGTTTCTATTATCGTTGTAACAATTAGGTTATTTTTATAGTTTTATGAAATGCTAAAAATGTAAGTTAAAATAATTTCTGTGATTATGGTGTACTTTGACTAATCACGTATGTATTGATGGTGAACTGTAATATATTAATTACTATTTGTATTATGGTGAACCTTAATTATGTGTAGTGGTGGTGTACCTCAAATATATTATATATTTTGGTGGTATATTATGTTATAATGGTGTATTATTCCATTACACTTTCGTTGTTAATAGTATAACCTGGTTGATCTATTACCATCCGGCAATCTCTTCAAAACAACCAGAAATATGTTAAAGAATACGTAAGTGAATCCAAACTGAAACTTTGACAGTCAAAATTGAATACCAACGGGAATCGAACTTGTAGTACCCGAGTTGGGAGACAGGCGTCTTACTAACTAAGCTACTAAGGTCGTCTTGGTATACCTTGCTATCCACATTTTGGTGCCCCTTGACAATATATCATACATCATGGTGTACCTTAATTAAAAGCAGAATTCCTACATTTACTTAAAAGTGGTTTATGAACTTCTACCTGTGGGCAAAATATTCCCTCGAAACGGTTTCGCTCGGAAAAGTTAAGTTTTAAAAGATTCACCATCCCAGAATGATCCATTTATTATTATTTTTGTCCAATTGAAGATTACGGCTATTATTACCTGAGAAGTGCGATAAAAAAGTTATTTCAAATTCTCCGGAGACATTACTTCGAATCGATACTTAAAGTTTTGTCAAGTTATTTTGTTAGTGTATTTAAACGAAGATGTTGATAGAAATAAAAATACTTACTTCTTAGCGAAAATAAAGTAAAAATTGAAATATTGTTTGTTAAGTTCCTTGGGGATGGAAACTCTTCGAATTTTTTGGGGTTACTGATAATAACAAGCATTTTCCTGAGTTCTTTAGCCTTCTTAAATTGAAGCATATGGAAAAATGTGAATATAATTTTAGATGAGTGGCCAGATATAAAGCTTTTTTAAGAGGGTGACTATACATTGTAAAATGTGTGAAGAGACTATTCATTATATTGATTTACACATTTATTATATACTGTTGAGGACCTTTGTAGCCTAGTGGGTAAAGATTTTAGGCCCATATCTATTCTGCCCACATTATCTAAAGTTATTGAAAAAAATGTTCATTTACAAATTGACTCCCACCTTAATCAATTTGAATTGTTTAATCCGTTGCAGTCAGGATTTCGTCCGGGACATAGTACCACTACCGCATTGGTCAAGATTACGGATGATGTGAGACGTGGAATGAGTTTTAAGCGGCTGACATTGTTTTTCTATTGGATTTTGGCAATGCATTCAATACTGTAGACTTTGATCTGCTTATGGCTCGAATGCGTTCATTACGATTCTCTGAATCGGTCATAGTTTAGTTTTCGAGCTATTTAAAAGGAAGAAAACAATCCTGTAAATACCAAGAGCGTATATCTGAATGGACTGATCTCTATGCAGGCGTCCCCCAAGGTGGAATTCTCTCTCCACTCCTTTTTTTCTATATTCATCAACCCAATAACATCGTCTCTTAAATGTTCTTATCATCTGTATGCGGATGACCTACAGATATACATTCATTTTGATCCAAATTTCTTTCACGCGGCTTTGAACGATCTAAATGCGGACCTTCAATCGATCTCTGAGTGGACTGGGGAGCATGGCTTACTCATAAATCCAAAGAAGTCTCAAGCGATCCTCATTGGCAGTCCTCAGCTTCTCTGTAAATTCAACACTGAATTACTTTCTCCAATATTACTTGATGGCTCTATCATACCATTACATAAAACTGTTAAAAACCTAGGAGTGCTAATAGATAACACTCTCTCATGGCGAGATCAAATAAATGAGGTAAGCCGAAGGATCTTCTTCAGCCTTCATTCCCTTAAAGTGTTGCAAAGATTCCTACCAACTAAAACCAAAATTTTACTCGTACAATCTCTGCTCTTTCCGATTCTGGACTATGCGGACGTGTGTTACTTGGATGTTACAGAGGAACAGCTGGACAAATTACAGCGTCTTCAAAATGTGTGTCTAAGATTCATTTTCAACCTACGAAAGTACGACCATATAACTTCATACCAGAAGGCATTGAACTGGTTGAATGTTAGAAATAGACGCCAAATTCACATACTGTCTCTATTGTATAACATCCTTAACTGTCCCGCCGCACCTTCTTATCTCGCCGAAAATTTTCAGCGTCTTTCCAATCATGGATTAGCGCTACGCTCAAACAGAGATTGTTTATTGGCCTTTCCAGTTCACCGCTCTTCTTTCTTTACGTCGTCCTTTACTGTCCATGCAGTGAGACTCTGGAATCAGTTACAAACCAATATAAGACTCGCTCCGTCCTTGGCAGGCTTTAAGAAGCGACTGAATAAATTCTTAATTTCTAGTCAGTAAAATAACGTGTTTCATTCCTGATTTTTCTTTTCCTTTCCTCTCCATCATCCCTTCCTTTCCTTTTGATTGATGATATCTCACTTTATATGAAAAATAATGTTCGGGTGATTGTCCGTCTTTGTGGGGTTCGTGGGCATGTGCTCACGTATGTGTTTATGAATTTCGTGGGGATGGATAGTCATTTGAATGATTTATGCGACCATGTAACTTGCTTCATTTACTTTTGTCAGGTTGGTTGGAAGAGATTGCCGCCTGGTAATAAGCCCGCCAGATTGTATTGCAATAAAAGTGTTAAATAATTAAGACACCTGTCTTCCTATTTAGGAGTTGCGGTGGCAATCCCCGTTGTTATCTAGATTCTTTTAAAAGAGTCCCATTTTTACTTAAGACTTTTTGACATTTTTCTGGTTGGTTAGAAGAGATTGCCACATGGAATCAGACTGCTTGCATTAATTCATTTTTATATATAATTCATGAATATTTCTATCTTTTTTAAAATATACAAGGAGAACGTTTTTCTGAACTCCAGGGCATAAAAAGTGGACAGTTGGCAATTTTTTTCTACAAATCAGACGTGCTCAGTGTCTGACCACACAAGCATATATCTTAACTGTGTTAAGCGATTTGTTGACAGAGTTTGTCAACGAGTTCAAAATTTAAAACACTTTACATAACTTTACATAAGTACAATTCTGGGGGCTTTGTTAATTGTGAACATGCCATTAGTTAACACAGTAGCTGAATACCGCGTTCGAGTTGAAGCGATAAGCACTCATTTTAGACTTATAATTGTACAACGAAATGAGGCATCCCAAAACAGCGGCGTATTTAATTTAATCATTCTGACCAACAGTTAGGGGCTGATAGGAAAGTAGGCATCGTAAGCGTTGCAAAACGACCTTTCAATTTGAGATTCATGAAATTCAACTTCGATCACGTCACTCTTTTTGGTAAGAGAGAGGATATTTTTTTTTTCTGGTTTGGTATCTGCGTCTAGAAGGAAAAGAAAAATGGGCGATTTGTAAAAGATGTTAACAACTCTAAGAAAAACATACAAACATAATGCCATTCAAGTTTACTTTCAACATCTCCGGAAGTGCTTAGTAAAAACGTCGGAAGGAATAGCAAAAACAATCTAAATGCTATAAAATCATTTTAAGTTTCCAAAATTATTAAATAAATTTAACTCGATAAGCTTCTATTCGAAATACTGTTTCTTTCCCAATATCGCAGGTGGACATTATTTCCCAAGTCTAAATTTCCTTTGACTGCTTTTATAGTTAATAAAATTTTGCGTGATTTTTTTCTGAAAGGGAAAATTGGTGTCAGCGTTTGTAAAAAACAGTTTGTAAAAAAGTGGCGACAAAAGAGTTTTTGTCGCCAGGTGCGATTTACTCTCCACCAGATGTGAATATTTTTCTTCAAAAGTCAGATTCTTATATACAAAAAAGATTAACTGTTCACATTTATAATTTCAAAAACGTTGAGGTATTTCGTAAATGTTATACGCATTTCTCAACACTATATAATCGCTCTCTTTATCAATATTAATTTTAAATATTTATATTCATTATCATTTAAATGAAATTGTATTATTACAAGCCAATATTGATTCAGAATATTAGTATACCTATTTTTACTAAAATCACTGAAGTCTAAAAGTTTCTGCTCAGAACAAGTTATAGCGTGTTTCGATATACTCGTACATTAGGTTCAGGTCTAAACGTTTCTGCTCAGAACAAGTTAGAGCGTGTTTTGATATACGAGTATACTCGTATTATGTCAAGGAATTCTACTATTCGTATCCAAAGAGAGTAAGTAACACTACGGTTACTGGCGAGTATTATACGTTATTAATGTGAAACGCATCTTTTGCACTATTTGCTTTTAGAAACTGGGTAAGTTTTTTTGGTTTCTGAGTGTCATTGACCGCGGTTTGGACCCATATTACAACGCGCATAATTATTGAGTCGGGCATTCTCAGTATGCCACTATAGGATAGGTTTTACAGCTCAGTAGTTTGTGAAGGACTGTTGCTTCCCTAGTTACACTTTAGATGCCCATGGTTACGTTATTTTTGTTGGTGATAACACTTCTCAGGTATGTCTACCTCTTCAATAGCATTTTCTTACAATATGCAGGGCTTGATGGGCGGCTTTCGGTAGAAGTTTAATTTCGAGGAGCGCATAAATTTGGTTTTATCTGTCCTAATGTTCAAACCTACCTGAGTAGCTGCATTTTTTAAGGTAAATAACATGATATTAAGGCCATTGTGCCTAAGATTAATCGTAAGTTAAGCATCTGCTTACCCAAATATTTTTTCTTTGGTATCTAACTGTATTGAAATAGATTTCATACGGTAGGTCTTCTATAACCCATATCACCTTCTCGAGAGTCTTCTGAGGATAATTGGCAACAGCAAACCACTCTCTTGTTACATCATCTTCATATAAAATGCGTTGAATTATTGTTCATTAATCCTTCTGTCTTTGAAACTTGGGTGCAGGCTTGATCAATTTTGATTAATTTATCCAAGAAACCAAATTCTCTCTTTATGTGTCATAGAATTTCTCTATGGTCACTATTTTAGTTTAATGTTTATTGAAGAATAATTCATTTTTGTTTCTTTGTTCTTTGCTGTCAAACATTTTCTAAATTTCTAAAGAATTATCATTACAAATTATGCCTAAAAGTTAACTTTTTTTATTTAAATAAACTTTGACAGACAATGATTTGCAAAACCGTACATCTAAAATTTACTTCCGATTAAATCGAACTGCATTGAAGCAAAAGTTAATTTACATCTCAGTTTTTAGCTTATATAAATCTATGGGTATAGTAGAAAGCTTTATCTGCGGAATAAAGTGGGGAATAGCAGAGTAAAGCCGTATTATCCGAGGGTAAATTTGTAATCGTCTTAATTGGCAGAATAACCATTAAAACTTAGATGCATCAAACTTAATTGTTATGATCGATAACTTGTTAGACCGAATTCATTTACTTAACTAAAATTGAGTAAGAAGGGATAATGTTGCAAGTAGAAACCCAGAATACACACATTTATACGAGTAGCTTTTATGAATAGATTTAAGTAATAATGTTATTTTCGCTGTTTGATTATTTAGTTAATTTATTGAATCTATCTTCAGTCAATGGCTTTCTTGATTTCTAAAGCAGCAGCTCTGAACAAAGACATGTTATAAAATTATTCTTACAAGTAAGTTTTTGACCAGAAGGTGCATCTGTTTTTTATCTTCACATATTGTGTACAAATTACTCTTATTATGTAACTTTTATTTCTTTGATGAGGATAAAGATTATAACTATTTTTGTTAACATTTTGCCTGTAACAACATTGCAACAACTTTTCTGTTATTGCAAATAAAAATTACGTAAAAACTTTCATTAATAGTCAGAAGAACACGAAGGCGGTTGGACTCGGTGGCATAGCCACATTCTTCATAAAACATGTGGTGAGACTTTGTCAGCACTCCTTGCATACGTTTTCAACTTAACAGACTTAGACAGACCAATTAATAATTAATAAAGTGGACCTAAGGAAAATGTTACAGACTACCGCCCCGCCCCATTCCACGATTTCTTCTGTAGTCAAACTATTTGAGACCTTTGTGTTGAGATCACACATACGAGTATATTTCCATATGTTGATGAACAGTATGGCGTTCAATGTCAAAAATTTACTGAGTTCATCTTAATGGTATTTATTTATTTCGTTTCTAGCACACTAGATGCTGGTTCTCAGGTTGATTGCTCATGAAATTACTTTACGAAAGCATTTGATGAAGAGCATCATCAAATTCTACTTAAAAAACTGGGTCAACTTGGTATTCCGGATGATCTTTTACAGCTCTTTACAAACTATTTATCTAATAGATACCAATTTGTTTCTTATGGTATATTCGAATCTGAACTTTTTGCTACACAAAAAAGTGTTTCACAAAGTTTAAATATCGGTCCGACATTGTTTTTAATTCTCAACAATGATATTAGTCAAGTCATCAGACCTTTCAAAAACTTACTGTTTGCAGATTATTGAAGACTGTTTATAAGAATTACTTCTCTCCAAGCCTGTATTGACTCCAGATCGATTTGAATGGTGTCTGGCAGTGGAGTGAGACCTATAAACTGGCCTTGAGTATTTCTAAATGTAAACTCATGCCCTTTTGAAAAGCTGTGACCGTGACCGTGACCGTGACCAAGCAGTACTTAAGACATTTAATCGATGATAAGCCCATCTCCTTAACCCTTTGTTGATTGACAACATTTTGTTTAATGTATTTATGTTATCGTGAATTAAGATAATTTTTGATTCCATATTCACGAACCGAGCTGTTGAAAACATCACCACTCGCATACGGAATGACCTTATATAAAGAATTTTTCCATATTTGATATCTTCCATATGACGGTGGGTAAACTGAGGATTGAACCCTTTACTAAACTTTGATGACATAACTGAGCAACTTGATATGAAATCATGTACCATATATTAGGTCCCCACATACGAAACCGGCGTTTTGCCGTACTGGCAACTTTGATCTCAAATATCTTCTCTTTGGTTAGGAATTTCAAATTCAAATTTATACAGCTATTTACTCAAGTATTTGTGTTTCGAAAATTATAATTAATTTGTTTTTTCCTCAATTGTTTTTTTTCTTTGCGTCACTCAGTTTACAAAATGGAAAACTTGAAATATCGCGTTATTTACGAGTACGAGTTCCACCGTGGCACCAGTGCTGCAGAAACGGCTCGAAGGATTAATGATGTGTATGGCGACGGTGCCGCAAAAGAAAACACAGTGCGTTTTTGGTTCCAACGTTTTCGTTCTGGAAATTTCGACCTGCAGAAGAAGCCCCGTGGACGGCCGGAGACCAAAGTTGATAATGAAGAATTGAAGGCTATTGTGGAAGCGGATCCATCGCAAACCACGTCCGAGTTAGCTGCAGGCTGCGGTGTTAGTGATAAAACTGTTTTAATCCACTTGAAGCAAATTGGGAAGGTGAAAAAGCTTGAAAGGTGGGTACTTCACGAATTGAGTGAAGCAAATCAACAAACGCGCGTTGACTGCTGCGTTGCATTACTCAACCGGCACAATAATGAAGGGATTTTGAATCGAATCATTACCTGTGATGAAAAGTGGATCCTGTATGATAATCGGAAGCGCTCATCGCAATGGCTGAACCCTGCCGAACCAGCCAAACCATGCCCCAAGCGAAAATTGACTCCAAAAAAGTTACTTGTGAGCGTTTGGTGGACTAGTGCTGGTGTCGTTCACTACAGCTTTCTTAAATCTGGCCAGACGATTACGGCAGATGTCTATTGTCAGCAACTGCAAACCATGATGGAAAAGCTAGCTGCTAAACAACCGAGGCTGGTTAATCGCTCTAGGCCACTGCTGCTTCATGATAACGCTAGACCACACACTGCACAACAGACGGCTACCAAATTAGAAGAGCTTCAATTGGAATGTCTAAGACATCCACCGTACTTTCCGGACCTTGCCCCAACAGATTACTATTTTTTTCGAAATTTGGATAACTTCTTGCAAGGGAAAAAATTCAACTCCGATGGGGCAGTCCAAACCGACTTCAAAGATTTTATTGATTCCCGTCCGAATGGTTTTTTTAGTAAAGGGATCGATGAACTACCTATGAGATGGCAAAAGTGCATAGATAGCAATGGTACATACTTTGATTAAATAAATATATTATATTAAAAAAAAATCAACTTTATGTTCCTCCCAAACAAAACGCCAATTTCACATGTAAGGACCCAATAGATGTATTCATGCGGTCAATATTTTATGTTTAGACTTTTATTCATTTATATATTGTCTTGTTTTTATATGTAGTTTATTAAAATCTGTGTCAAATGTAAAATAACAAATAAAAAAATACTGAAATTAAAACAGGAAATGATTTATTCGTAATAAGTTCATCACCCATTGAACGTTATATGTAAATGTTGACATAGATATTACGACAAATTTTTGTGCCCTGTATTGAGGATTACTCATTTCTCTTTAGAAGTTGTGGAGAAATCGATTCGATGGCATTTTATTTCCTGAATCTTACAAAAGACGTTTATTCACTTTGTGGTGTGATATTTATAATTTTATAATAAAATAAATAAAATACTTATTTTTATTTTCAATTCACCACTGTTTTATTTGAATGCACTGCTGGTTTTAAAGACCTCCGTCTTCCTCGTCAGATGAAAGTTAATCTTCACCTGACGCGGAAGACGGAGGTCGTTGAAACCAATGGGGAACTCAAATGAAACAATGGTGAATACAATATAAAAATATATGACATTTTAATCAACAAAATAAAAAAAAAGTTTTCTCCAAATGTATTAGGGTTGAAATTTAAAAATGTCAGGAAACAAAGAAAATTCTCGGCATATTATGCTATTTTTGCTATTGAAAAGGCAAAAACGCGACGCTAACTTCTGAGAAAAATTGTACCGTATCAAAACCGATGTCGTAGATGATTCAATAAGCAGAACGTGATTCCGGAGATATCGAGAAGGGAAATGTTTGTCAAAGATGCATCTCGCGTCGAATAAAATCAAGATTGATAGCCAACGCCATTTTACATGTGAGATTCGCCATCACCAATATACTACTGTTTCGTGATTTTCTGATTTGATTTTCTGCTTGCAGTTCGCTATTTAAACGCAATAAAAACAAGCTTTTTGTCTAATGAATCTTCACTGACGATAAAATGTTACAAAAATCGTTAGACGGAAAAGATAATGGTCACAACAAAATGAGTCAACAAGAACGATCTGATTGACTGGAATATGCACCCAAAGAAGGCTGCTGCTGCTGTGTATCTGCCTAATCTGCCGAATAACACAATTGAAGGGGTAACGTGTATAAGTTATTGCCATTAAACTAAACTATTGATTATTGTATGTAGTGCATGGAAATTGTTAAATTGAAGTAATTAACAAAAAGAGGTCAGAGTTGACCAATGGAAAAGTTGTTGTGTTCCAGCATAACAACGCCATACCACTCATTTTTATGGTCAATCGGCAAAAATATATTGTAAATTGACAACGATGTTTTAGTATATTCACCATATAGTCCGAACTTACACCTTCTGACTTTCATTAGTATCGATTTTTGCAGAATTCTCTTAGTGGTATACATTTACCAAATATTAGCTCCTGCCAAAATCCAATGCCAGACCAGTTTATCAAATCCCAGAAAATCTACTAGAGAGGAATCTTTCAGCTGCTAGAAAGATGGAAAACGGTCATCGATTAAAATGGCACAAACACAATAGATTTAACTCTTTCCAAATTAAAAAGCAAATAATTTAAAAAACGCTAAACAAAGTAGGACGAATATAAGTAACAACTCATTATAAATCAGTGATAGTTTTAATCCAATATTCAACGAGATGCTGTTTGGCCTTTTGTTGCTTGCTTCTCTTTTAAGATAAACATCCTTAATTGTCACTGTACTTTGCCGATAAGTTTTTCATGCTGGAGTGGTATTTTAATGTTTTTTATCCTTTCCACAAGCGAGTCCCATTGTCTTTTTCTTTGCCTTCTTCACTTGACAAGGTGTACTTCGCATATTTCCCGGAAGTGGGATTTACTTATCCTTTCTCTTAACAATTTACCTGTAAGGTTTTGAGAGCCTTTAATATTTGTAGTTTCAAAATAGGCATCTTCAATTGTGTTATTAGATATTCTGTAGGCTATCAAGTTTCATATTAGATTATTAGGTCACGACTGATACGATTTCTCAAAATTAACCTTGTATGTTGATGTAATTAATCTGGATTAGAGTTTGGTGATAACTTGAACTAAAATAAAGTAAGTAGATGTTCTTTGAGCGATATGAGTGACAGGTAGCTTTATTTTATTAATGCGTAATCATTTATTTAATTAATATTCTGCTGGCCATAATGCACATTGCTTAATAATCTCGTTTCCCTCTGTTTGCAGAGTATCAAGAATGTTTATAATTTCTAATGAATTAAATATGTAAAATTGATACGGCATTCTTATTTGAACAACGTGGTAATATTTCAAAAGTTGAGAGTGTAATTAACTCTGTTTGTGCTACTAGATCATATTATGTATTCTCAATAAAGTTGAGAGTGAAATTAACTCTGTTTGTGCTACTAGATCATATTATGTATTCTCAATAAAGTTGAGAGTGTAATTAACTCTGTTTGTGCTACTAGATCATATTATGTATTCTCAATAAATGTACTTACTGAACATTACTCACTGCCGAAGATTAAAATTTGTATGGAAAGTCATTAAAAAAGACTATTGTATTTTAGAAAAAAAATTAATAAAGAATACGAAAAATCAAAAGATGTACTAAAAATGGCCAAGTTCCCGACAATTCTTAACCGCCGTATTGCCCAAAGCTAAATGAAAATATCAAATAAGCATCACTTCATATACTCGAAAATGTAGATGACGTTCACGAAATTTGATGAACAACAAAACTATGGGAAGCGTGCAAAAAATGAATGTATTTTTAAAATTAGTTATTAATATGGTGTATTTTGCTTCAATAAAAGATGACTTCGAACATTTCATAACCCGACAATAACTATATATTATATCATATAATATATTGAGTTTTAAATTTTCCGGAATTAGAGTTATTAAATGGAAATCATAAAAAATTAAAACGACCCGAAATATCACTTATTTTACAATAGTAAATTATTAAATCAATATTGTATTGTATTATATTTTACTTTCGTACTATACAGTACAACCTGGAAGCTTTGTTGCCATTTGCCTTAACCTTAACAACATTTAAATAAAAATAAAGAAGTTAAAAATAATTTTAAACTTAATAACCATATTTTGTCTTAAAAGTAAAGTGCTAGGTTAATAATATGCATCCGTTTTTGTAAATATAACTTTCTGTCGAGTCTAATCGCTAATTTATTAACAGCCGAGTCAACTTGATATGAAAGGTGGTACGTGAGAAGAATGATAATGGTTGGTGGAGATCCTCGTCTTGTAGTGGAACGACAAAGGGTGGCGACAGTGATGAACTTACTGAAGAAATATTTACCCTATAATGTAATACAAGTCATTTGTTTGATAAGTTTACCGATAAAAATAGCATCTTACAGACTCATGTTGACGTGCTAAATTAAAATAAAATAAATCGGAGCTTCTATACCCTTTCGATTTCCTGTTTGTACGCGTACATATTCTTTAACATAAACTTTCTCTGAGTTGTAAGCTCTTCCACAACCTCCATCTCATCTTTCCTGGGTCTACTATTATAAATGTTTGTTTTGTAAGTATTCAATTTGTTTTGAAAGTACTTAATGTGGCCACCCCATCTCTGGAATCCTTTTCCAAATGTCTTAAACGAACAATTATCTTTAATGCGATCAATCCTAAACATTTTCATTCTGATATTTGAAAAATCATCTTTTTCTATGCGAGGTCTGCAATAAACATTTTCAAATATTCATATTATTTTAGAGTTAAATTATTTCAAGTAATGAATCTAGATGTATATTTCGATGAATTAAAAATACTAATGGTATTGGGTACTTGTGTTCTTTCTCTGCAAGTGTATTATTTCATTGGATATGTTTGAATTATATTATTTACTAGCTGTATCCGGCAAAGCGTTGCTGTGGCTCAGTCTGGTTAAATGGAAAAGAAAGAATAGAGAAAGCATACGTTTCTAATATGTTTAATTTCACAATGCTTGTGGGTATACAATATTTTTGATGTCTTTCAGCCACTCTCGGTCTGTCGCGTTCATCGCAAATGATCGCGTCACTCTAAGAGGTCAATTCACGATATGATTTGAATTCAAATGAAAGATCGATTGCACTGAAAAAGAAGAAAGAAAGTTCTAACAAAAACATATAAAATTGCGAAACATTAAAAAAGGAACTGAATATTATTGTTAAGTTAGTAGACGTCTTTGTTCTTGGCGGCAAGAATAGCTCGTTCATTCAGCCAATCGTGATTCTTATAATTGATTTGAATATAGGGAAATACTTTTTCAACCAATTCTTCTTTTGACATCACAATCAGTGATACAGCAGTGTTTTCGCAAACGCGTCATTTTGACATAACGTGAAGAAAGCAGTTAACGTTGTAGCCGGTGGATTCAGGGCTATTTGTTGCACATTTGCAGCTGTGAAATAAACGCGTTGTCCATTTTCTAGATGTATTGCTAAGTGAACAACAGTTGGACTTCGTTCATGTATGGAAAATGAAAGAATTCGCCATACAGCTTCATTGCTGCTTATGTATCTTCCAGCCTGATACTGTGCAATTTCGTCGATATGTATGACCGCATTCCTATCACTTCATTCTGGTTGCAGGCCAAAAACTGCCATGTCGCTGCCTTTATTCACGTACTTACAAATGTATTTGATCGATTTAACAAAGTTACAGTATTTCGCGTTTATGTGCGCTTTGTATGTTTTTGATAGCAAAGACGAATATGGAACAACCCAACGGTTGTCTACTTCGATATCACCGTTTTGCATTTATATGGTTGCTAATTTACCGCCATCTTCTGTTGATCTTCTACTGTATAAAGGATATCCATCGTTTTCTGTAACTGTGTTGGATACTAATGCTCGAGGATATCGCTTAGAGCATTTTCCGTCTATCATGCATGGTGAATTTGGATGCAGTGTACCGCAAGGTCCATGTATCATATTTTTCGTCACAACTTTATGCAAATCCTTATCGACGTCGGCATCGGGTATTTCAGCGCATATTACATCGTCGATTTCGTTTGAAGTGATTTTGTTATAGAGCCAGATTAGTATATGTGCATGTGGCAATCCTCTCTTTTGTCATTCCACTGAGTACATCCAGCAGCGCACAGACCCAAACACTTCATGTTTTACTATGAAATTCATCAGCAATTTCAGCTTCTGTCTGAAAACACGTGCTGTGATGTCATGCCTATCCACAGGCGAATGCCTAGGAAATAAGAGCTGTTGTATATCGTCCCAAGCTGGATTGCATGTGAATGTAGTGAATAGATCTGGACACCCGTAGTGACGAACATACGCAATTGCATCTTCAGCGTACTCATGCATATGACGTGGACTGCCTGTATATGAAGATGGCCAAATCGTTAGTCTTCCAACTTAAGTTGTATTACCGTCATTTACAACTGCATCTCGCAAATGAACGTATTCTTCAGAGCGAAGCTTGGTCTGATTCAAATGGATTAATATCAAACTAATTAAAAAAAATCTCCATTTCTACATACGATTTGATAGATTTTGAAATATAAACATAGAGATAAAATTAAATTCTGTATAAAAAATATACTTTTGATATTCCTACTGACCTCTTTCAGCCACTATCAGCCTTTGAATCTAATCATTGATTCATCGTTATCCAAAAACTGATCTAGTTTTAAACATTTTAGATTTTTTTTAATAATTCATTTAGGAATGGTCGCACATTTTATAACTTCTTAAAGTCTGGTGAATTTCTTTCAGGTTAAAGCGAATTGTCATTCAGATGTACTTGATTTTGGAGCTCACTAAATTTATTGACAGGCATAAATTGACTAAAAGAACTCCAATAATCTCTGTAGCTGGGGCAAGGGTTTTATACCCATTAGATAATTTATTCCCAAAAAAGTATTCATTTCAGTTACGTCCGTTGGCTTGAATCTTCTATTGGTTTTAAGTTGCATCTGAGCAGCGTAAAAGTTTGTTTGAAAAACCATATCTTCTATCACTTCATTTGTTATCAATAAACTAAAGATTTTATAAGGTGAAGGGTTGATACCCTGGTTTACAATATCTTCTAATCCAGCAGAATCTGTAAAGTCGCCAATATAATTAGCGTTCCATATAGGTGCTGTCTGTGCTTCTTGAATATTATTTCTTCTTCGAAGATGGCTTAGAGGAATATTGCTTTTGGGATCTGATGAATCAGAATCGTCTTCAATATTTTCTAT
>OX463843.1:21248638-21293363 GCA_949825065.1 Odontocerum albicorne | reverse complement strand
ATATATATATATATATATATATATATATATATATATATATATATATATATATATATATATATATATATATATATATATATATATATATATATATATATATATATATATATATATATATATATATATTATATATATATATATATATATATATATATATATATATATATATATATATATATATATATATATATATATATATATATATATATATATATATATATATATATATATATTTATATAAATAAAAATATATAAACCTTTCTTTTGACGAATATCAACTTTATTCATAATTTCAAAGCGATCGGTAGAGAACTTTCGGAGATTAGCCATTTTCTATATGCGAACATTTACATTTTTATTAATATAGATTATTTAATATTTAATATTAATTCCGAAACGTTGAAAATGCAATGTGACATAACTCTCAAGTTTAGTTTGCGTGTGTTGCTGCAGGAGGCGCAAACGTTATTTCGTCTGATATATAAACTTTTTTATAAACAACTGTATTTAAAAAAAAATATACAAACATTAACGTATACTAATGCAACCTTTTGTCAAAATGACAAAGCAATCGGTGTAGAACTTTCGGAGATTAGAGATTTTACATATACGAACATTTACATTTTTATTTATATAGATTTCATTTAATTCTTTCCAATTTCGTTCGCGTGGAAATTATATACTCGTATTTATCATCTTGTAACAAGACTTCCTACTTAGTCTAATTGAATTTGAATTTCATCAATCTGCGTATACATAAAAAAGAAAATAATGATACTTTATAAAATCTGTATTTGTTTTTCTTTCTACCTTACGGATAATACAAAATACGCAATAAGTAAGAGTAGGTTTAATACTGTATATGTCATATCCTAATGAAAGGAGATAATACAAGTACTCGTATATATGATAAAAATAATTATTTTGTTTTTCTTATAACATTCAACTTGACCTCAATGTAATTTCTATAAAACGTTGTTGAATTTTCACCGACTGAAATTAATGATGTACTAAATAGCTTCTCGGGATGAAATTTCTGTAAATTATTGTTAGGATGGCAAAGGTATAAATTACAAGTAGAAGGCGGATAGGCTGTGGTTAAATGGTATCCTAACTTAACTAAAATACTGAACAGTGTCCGGGTTCAAATCTCTAATACTTAGATTCGATAAGTAAGCTAGTATATTGAAGCGTTTCACTTGAATATTTATTAAATGTTATTTTTGAAAATATAATTATTTGACAATATTTTTGACCATGTCGAAACTTTGATAAGCATTTTGAAAAGATATAAAATGTATTGGAAGACTTACGTAATAAAATAAAGAATTCTGAAATTACCATGTATTGCAGATTGAATAACTACGAGTATGCCGTACTAAAGATAATGATTTGACTGCGCTTAAAGAAACGTTCAAAAATATTATTTTGCGGTAAAGAAAATGCAAGAGACTGGACTGGAGTGACGGAAGAATAGAAACATATCAGATATACGAGTAAAGCAAAGATGATTTAAAAGTTAAAGTGATAACATTCCAATCACCTTTCTTACTATTTATTTCTTAATTTCTTTAATATAAGAAAGTTTAGATAAAAGTTTCGCGTTTTTAAGCAGATTTTTAGGGACCAAAAAATAATAGAAAGTCTTTCATTTTGAACACATCTACGATTAAATATGTATTTGGTCCATATTTAAAATTTTGAAATTGTACTTGAAAATAAATTTAATGAAATAGATTTTTTTATTTATGTATTACAGAAGAATAAATGTATGCATATATACGATGACTTTTTTTGTGAGATGAAGAGAAGAGCGTTAAAATGATTTGTTCATGTGAAAGTAACGAAAGAACCAAAACTGAAAATTAACTTATCGAATAGAAAAGTAAACATTGTACACTAGGTGGAAGAGTTAGATCGAGAAAAATGTAATTGTATCAAGTGATTAGATTTTTAAAGAAGTTAAAGTGAGAAACACGAAAAATTGAAGACTGCATGGCGAGAATTATGAATATTGAGGAAACGAAAATAGTGTGCCAGGATAAGAATGTGAATATCAGTTTTCTCTGCTAAATCTGCAAAAGACACGGCGCGACTCCCGTGACTGCCCAAGGCATCAAAATACGAGTATTTCACTGAACAGATCTAGTGAACCACAAGGCTCTTTCGGAAAAATAGTTTGAAACTGAATCAGGGTGAGCATATCAGGGTTATCTGATTATTTGCATTTTTTGGTCGTTTCAGAAAGTCAGATTATGTAAAAAAAAAAATAGTAAATAAAATTGAAATTAATATTGGTGATATGAGAACTTTTATGTAAATTTAAAGTTTTTTTAGTTTACACAATAAGAAAGTTCAATGAATATTTGAATACCGTTGGGCATATGCATATGAGCCAAAGTTGATAGAGAGTTGCTGACTAATATTAAAATCCGAAAGGTGTCCTACTTGGGTTTTGTACTTAGAAGAGCAAAGTACAAATGACTGCACCTGATCATTGGACTGGCATAAGGGGCGTTGGAGATCTTTTTCGGGTTGTCGGGGACAAATATATCTACTCTCAAATGATATTCAACGTATTGGGGACCTGACATGACACTGAGAAGAAGAAGAAGGGCATATTATGTTGTTTTCTGATTCGAAAAATCAATTTACTTCAATAAACCATACAGACGACTAAAACAAGATTGGTGTTTGTAAGATGGAAACTTGAAGAGAGATTAGATTTCTTTTATACCGGAGCACACCACCGTACGTACGTACATTGACACCAGTTCAATTAGATAATTGAGCTGTTATTTACCAAGTTCTGTTCCCATTTTCTAATATGGCGATTCTCAAAGTTTTTTTGAATGATTTCATAATATTCACTTCAAATATTGCCTCTTTGTATTCAAGCCTCTTAAAATAAGAGACTCCTTTAAATGTAAGAGAAATGAGTAGCGTGTGCAGCTTTTAAAATCCCTTTTTGGGAGGTCTTTTTAAAATTTGTAATTTTATATGAACACTACACACATTCACTACACTTCACCGGAAATCAAATGTGTTACTATCACATATCGGAAGATCTACAAAGGTTTCTCATAGTTAGTCTTCCAGTATCTCCAGATTCTTAAAATTAGTATCGCAAGATTCTTAAAATTAGTGTCGCAAAATTCTTAAAATTATCTTTGACGAAACCAATTATGCATACTTTTAAAAGTAGAAAATAAACCTTTACCCACATGATGATTAAGATAATTAAACGTTATCCACATGATGATTAAGAATAAGTTAAGAAAAGTGTAATAGGGTATGATATAAATGCAATAATAATATTTCTTGAATCTTCGAAAAGATTATAGTTTCACTTTGTAGTGCCATGTTTTATGTAAAAGGAAAAATAAGTAAATAAAACACTTATTTTATATTTTTGTGTTCACCACTGGTTTATTTTTGGTTTTACTACCGGTTTAGAAGACAACCGTTTTCATTGTCAGGTCATAAACTAAATTGCTAAAAATAGATTTCCTTTACAATTGTATATAATATAAGATGAATAAGGTAGGGGGAGAGATGTGATTTAATGGTAAATGTGGTGGGGGAAAAATTAAAATGAAAACGAATCTTTCGGGCAGGCCAGAGTCTAGATATCCAAAGGGGGGAATTTTATATAGGAAACATATTAAGCTGAGAGCTATTATTAAAATTGGTTTGGTTGTTGATGATATTTAGACTTAATTTTATAATTTTTCTAATCTCGAGAATTTCCAAATTGTCAAGCTGCAATCCCCCTCGGCTTATGTGTAGAATCCGCAAACCACGATTGATTCCGAAAGAATGGTTATTTTCAATTAGGTGGTAAGCGAACTCTGAAAAATGATTGTTGTTCAGGCATCTTAAATGCTCCTTAACTCGTTTCTCGAATTTTATTTTTGTCTTGCCAATATAAAGATATAAACAATCATTGCATTCTAATTTGTAAACTCCGAATTGAGTTAGTTTACTTTCCGTATCTCTATTGTTCATAATTTTTTTTTTTATTTATTGGACGTATAAAATGCTGGCTGTATGTCTTTGGGTATTGGTTTGGACACCGTTTGGGCTAAATCATTATTGATATAAATTATTCGGCGCCATTGTTTCTGTTGAACAATGTTGTATTTGATTAATTAGCGGATACAAATATTTGTTTACAAACATTTTTTTCTGCTTTTTCGATACAATTTTGTTTATTATATTTGGGGAGTATCCATTGTTAGAAGCTATCGTCTTAATTACGTTTAATTATTTTTGAAAGTTATTTTTGGAGACCGGTGTAGTAAATAGTCTTTTTATCATTGAATGAAAAGAGGCCAGTTTCTGTACAAAGGGATGGTTTGATGAATTATGAATTATAATGTCTGTATAGGTTTCTTTTCTAAAAATGTTAAAATCAATTTTGCCATCAATAATTTTGAGAGATAAATCTAAAAACTTTAATCAATAACATTTTTAACTCTGTACCTGATCATAAGCAAATAATGTCGTCTACATATCGTTTGTATAATAAAACATGTTTTAACAATGGATATTTGCTGTTAAATATTTGATCTTCCAAGTTGTTTAGGAATACATCTGCAACCTTGTTGGAATTCCCATCGCCAAGCCGTCGTGTTGCTTGTAAATGTTGTTGTCAAATTGAAAATAGTTTTGGTTTAGGACCAGATTAAAAAGACGTGACAAATCTCCTGCTAAGTCTTTTGAGATATTTGACGTGTCTAATACTTCTTTTATAATATTTTTAGAATCTTTTATTGGTATACTTGAGAACAAGTTTACAATATCAAAGGAGGCCAGGATTGTATTTTTTGGAATTTACAGATCTTTTAAGCAGTTTATTAATTCTAAAGGACAATTTAGCACTGTTTATATGGGCATTATTTACAATTTTGGTTATAAACGACGCTAATTGATAGGCTGGGGCAATACATTGCAGCTGGACACGGACACTACTGGTCTGGTCTAATGGGATTATTTTGTTTGTGTATTTTTATGATGCCACAAAGTTTAGGAATTCTCGGATTACTTACAATTTAATTATAATTTCTACAAATTTTATTTATGTTATCAGTTTTACAATTTTTAATCGCATTTCTAATATTGATTTGAAACACATTTGTTGATGAAGACGGTTGTCTTCGAAACCGGTAGTAAACCCAAAAATAAACTAGTTGGGAACACAAAAATATAAAATAAGCAATAATAATATTTTATAACTGACCAACTGGCGATTTTGATAATACTTTTTCAAGCGCAGTATTATGCATTTCGTTAAAATTCTTTTCATAAACTTTATGGAAAGACAAAAGTCAGTTTGAACTATGTAAATACGTCTAAATATTAGCTTTATTATTAATTAGACTATTTCATATAAACATTTAAAAACTGTTTAATTTATTCGTTGTTATTCTAGACAATATTATTTATCCATCAATTCATTAAAAAGGTAATAATACAATTAATTAATAGATAAAGAATAATCCATACATGTATGTTTATTGCCTTAAGCGAAGCTAACAAATTTTATATACGGATATGCAATGTAAAAAATAAATGATTTGTTAGGGCATCCATTCCATAACGAGGCCAAGTCTTAAAACCACGTGAAGAAATCTAATCGCGACACATTTTTAGGCTTGCAGCTTGACGTTTGAAATATTAGAAATAAATATGGTTTTAAAATATTACATAATGAAGGTTGAATGTGGAAACATCTTTTAGATTGCTTCGATATTTATGTATATTTTTTTGGTCTTAATGTTGCCCACAAACCATAGTTTGAAAATATCTGGTCTAATATATCAAGTGGATTGTCGATCAACTTTTTGGTCTTAATGTTGCCCACAAACCATAGTTTGAAAATATCTGGTCTAATATATCAAGTGAATTGTCGATACACTTTTTGGTCTTAATGTTGCCCACAAACCATAGTTTGAAAATATCTGGTCTACTATATCAAGTGGATTGTCGATCAACTTTTTGGTCTTAATGTTGCCCACAAACCATAGTTTGAAAATATCTGGTCTAATATATCAAGTGGATTGTCGATCAACTTTTTGGTCTTAATGTTGCCCACAAACCATAGTTTGAAAATATCTGGTCTAATATATCAAGTGGATTGTCGATCAACTTTTTGCGACAAAAACGAGATGTTTGTCGAGAGGTAGGTGATACGTTACCCATCCGTCAAATAGGTTCACTTTTTTCCTCTTCGTTCAGTATTTTCTGCTCAATATTAAGAAGAAAACAGGGATAGGTAGTTTTTGGATAATTTCCTAGCATCCCGAATTAAACTTTCACTATATTAAAAGTACACTTTTAGTCACGTAATTTTCGAGATTTTTTTAATAAACGATGAAAATACAAAAAAAAAAAAAAAGATGTGATTGAAAAGTTCTTCCTGTAAAAAAGTGTCGACTTGAACATTGAACTTCTTTCTTTTCGTATATGTAAAAGTGTATCATTCCCCGCGTTCCCGTTCCCGTTCCCGTTCCCGTTCCCGTTCCCGTTCCCATTCCTTTATTCACATTTCATTCATTATAAAGCTGTTCTATTTTAACCAACAACTCCACTCACTTTATACTTTTAAACAAATATGGTAAGTCTATTTAAAAATGAACATTTAATACATATTGCTTTTAATTCTATTATAACATAAACGTATTTGATTTTTTTCCATTGAAATGTTTTAACTTTCTTGATATTTAAATAAAAAATGTATTAAGTTCATTTATAACTAATAATTTATCAGGCTATAAGAATAATAACATGATCGATAAACAAAATGCATATCAGAAATGTCTAATTTTCTCTAAAAAATATATTTGTATATTATTTACTCTGTTTCTCAAATACTGTATGTATGATGTATCTCTCAAATGAAGCTCATTAATTGCTTTATAATTTTGTTGATATAAGAAGAAACTGGAAGAGGAAGAGGTCCTGACCTAACTTGGTCTATCCCCGAGCGTTTGTCTGGAAGGAAAAGAAAACTCATTTTTTTAGTAAACTAAGTAGCCGACCCCAAATGGATACAGAAGTGACACAGATAAGGAAGGAGATATTTTTATTATTTATAATTTATTTCACTAGCAACACTTAAATAAAGAAAATTAAAGTAAGCGAGACAAATATAATAAAACATTCAGATTTCTTTTGATCTAGTGGTTTATCAACATTTATGAATTTTAAATATATAGTATAACCAATACGTTTTGAATAATAGTTCAAGCCTTTCTTACAAATAGCTTTATTTACATAAAATCAATCAATAATCAAATACTTATTTATGATATAATAAGAATATTTTTTTTATCATATACTCGTATAATGCAATAGGTCACGCTCGATCGATCTCGAATAAAGACAACAAAAGCTCTTTCTTGATAGTACTCCAAGAACTCCTTAGTAATGTGTTGTTTTCTTTAGACCGTGAAAAATAGCCGCTTCTTTCTGAATACATTTCAACGGAGATTGCGCGAGCTTTACTTGGCTTTTCAAGCCCGTTCAAATGGATGCGAGAAACGGGTCGCTACCGAAATGGGGAAATAAACTGATGATTATGGCGGAGCTATGCTTAAGAGCGATAAACAATGGTGTTTAAGTTGAATATTCAAATTGCTTTGTATACTTTCAAAATTATTCTGATTTCAATTCTTTTGTTAAGATATTTTGACGTCAAGTACTTTCATTTTTATTTAAAATAAGATTAGTTTCAAAATTTACGCTATTTAAAACTTAGAATCAATAATCTACTCGTATTTACATTAATAAAAACTTTTTTGACTGCTTTGTTCTGCGATAACGACTTATTAAGTTTCAAACATAGTTCGGTAGAGCATTATATAGCTTTGTAAAACAATATCTTAAAGTTTATTATCTCAAAAGATTTGAAATGAATTTCAATTTCAAATTAATGTTTTATTTATTCCTGCTGAATTTTATGAATATTTTTTTGCACATTGTTTTTAAAAATATTTCACAATTTTTTTACAATCCCATCTCCGTAATTTCTAATGTCATTTCATTAAACCTACGTGTGTTCGAGTTTCAGACACTCTGGGGAGTAATGAGGAAATTTTCGTAATACCTACTTGTAATTACAATATTAATTCATTTGATGAATTTTAATGATTCTAACATTTAGCGCCTACCTGTCATGGAAAATAATAACAGTTTGTTATAAATTTGATAAAAACTGTTTAGTTATCTTCAAATAAAAAAATAAGTTTGATTAAAATTGCAAATTATTTTTAAAAAAAGACATGAAAAGGCAATTCGTTTTATTACCAAATAATCTCGAAATTTTTACTTTTTATGTGTGAAATATTCTGATTTTCCACGCTCTTATCTACACTAGAAGATCGAAATCTTCTAAATTTATTATGAGCGCAATGTCACGTAGTAACGAAGAAGGAACTGCCCAAAGGAACTTTTCTTCCGGCAGCAACACATCTAACTGTGAAAAGCGTAGCGTGGACGGTCTTTATGCTCCTCGCCGCTGAAGAGGCAAAATGACTCACAGCGTATCAAATGTACTTACACAGCTTCTTTAGGTCAGGAGTTCAAATAGTCGGGGAAGTTGTCAGTACTATTACGAACACTTAAAAAGAATTCCTTCGACTCGACTAGATTGCAGTAGCCAATCGGTCTGAAGATGTACCGATGTAAAGCCGATTGAAGATATCTTCGGAAATAATTGCCTCGATTATTATAAAATGTATTTTGCAGATTGATTGCAGATGATCACAAAAAATACGACCGGTAGAAACTTGGATTAAAGCTTAGGCGTCAAACCATGTATGTAACAATTCAGATTAAAAATCAATAGAAACTTGTTATAATAGAACTATTGGCAAACGTATTATTTTGAACTGTTAAATTTTCCTTTATGTTCGCCATGCAGTTAAACGATATAGTTCATAGAATTATATGCGGAAAATACAAAATTGGCGCAGTGTAGGGTTTCTGTTAAATCTTTAAATGAGCCGTGCGCTTATTCATTATATCATAAATGTAACGATGGATTTTAAATGTCGAGTACATAACAAATGTTTTTGGACTAAAAATACAATAATTACAATCAAGTCGAGTATTCGCCTTACATATTAAGCAATGTACTTATTCTGTAATAATGCTTTGTGGTTTATCTCGTTGGTCCTATCACAGCAGATAATCTGAACATTTATGCATTTATATTCCAGGACCTTTTTCGTCTATCGAGAGTCAGAGCATCTGGCAATATGTCCTGCCCAGCTCCATTTTAAGGCAGCTGCTCTCTCAACTACGTCTGTGACTTTGGTTCTCTCTCTTATCCATTTGTTGGTCTTTCTATCTCGCAGTGAAACTCCCAGCATCCTCCTCTCCATGGCTCTCTGTGTCACTAGCAGTTTTTGCGTTATTCGCTTTGCTGGAATGGCAGCCTAAAACGGGCAGGAGAGGTGTGGGGAGACCACAGGCTAGATGGTCGGACGATATAAGACGGGACGCAGGGATGAAGTGGATGAAGTGTGCCCGAGATAGGGAATTGTGGAAGACCGAAGGGGAGGCCTATATCCAGGGATGGATTCAGAACGGCTGAAGAAGAAGAAGATGCATTTATATAATTTTACGTTTTTTTAATTTTTTTTAATATATATTTATGCATGACTTTCTTGTTTAGTTATAACGCCTTAAGTATCGTTTAAAATCTAACCATTTTTTGTTCTAATCATTCTTTCATTGCCATCCCGAAGGCAAACAGAATAAATAAATATCTAACACCCACAATTTTGTTTCGTTGTTTGGCGCACCCGTTTAAATGATGCCTACGTACAAATAAGTGCTTTGTTCAAAAAAATATTTGGCAATTTTGTTTCCTGCACGGTGACACGTCCGAATGTATAAATCAGACCTTTTGTTTTCTTTTGACAGACGATTTCGCGAAATGGGACAGCACGAACAGTCATGTTCAAACCAAATGTTCATTTTCTTTTGTTCGCTCTGTGACTGAAAATATTGTGACTTTGCGCAAACACTTACGGAGAGTTATAAAGTCTGGGTTAAGAATGATATCAAAGAAAATAACATGCTTACTTCTTCAAATTCTAAGAGATCCTGTAAGGAGATTTTTTTGTGATGTATAGTATTTTTTTAAATTCATTTGCTATGGGAAAAATATAATGCTTGTGAATAGACTGTCATGAATCAATTTATTTTCAAAACATTATTTATTTGTATTTTGTTATATTGCGAATTATCGAGATTTATTTCTATTAACGATTATTACTAGACTTATTGTTGCTAGAAGTATGACTTTTTATGAAATGTACCCATTATTGTTGGTATTGTTTAAACGAAAGATCCTTTTATTTAAAAATAATGACTTCCAATTATTTTTAAACATTGATAATCTAAAACAAACAAGGGTTTTTTTAATAAGGACGTGTTTACTCGTAATAATTAAGTTTTTAATCAAAGTGATAACGTACATAATTTTTTTTGTATTAATATTCCGTCAACAATGACAGAAGCTAGTACGAGTATTTTTTTCAATAAGCTGTGCTTGTCTTTGTGCTGATTCACGTTTTCGTTGTGTTTTGCCGCTTCTCTACAGTCTCGTTTACTCATTGTGATTGAAGCGATTGTCTCTTCCTTTTACCATCTGCCTTATCTTTTTAACACTTGCCTTACTGTGCTAAACAATTCCGCCAGCCACTGTGCTGGACGCTCAGCATCCAGTGAAAAATGTATGTTTTAAATTAAAATTATGCAAAATCTGCTAGGTTATTTTTTGTAATTAGCTATAAAATTATTTTATTATGTAAGTCCTGGTCACTCGCTATCCATCATAGGGTGGCAAGTGTTAAAGGCTTTTTTTTATTATTTTTATATTCAGTTTTTTGTGTACATGGCTCAGCATGGTACATCTGGCAGGTTCATTGCTAAACAGCATTTTTTTCCAACCAATCAGCTTATATTGGATGCATTAAACTTTTTTATGTATAACGGATACAAAAAACTTGTAGCTAAACTAATAGAAATTTAAATACAAAAACTAATAACCAATTAAATTTAAAAAAAAAATAGCTACTTACCTCTTTTAATAAAGGAAAGGAATTCGTTTAACTGGATAAAGGCGCGTTCTCACGGTTCAAGTTTAATTGACCGATTATAGTTGATTAACAAAAGTTGAATACGACTTGAATCAGTTTTTGTTCACACGTTTCAATATAAACTGATTCAATAAACAGTTTCAATTTAATTCAGTTGAAAGCAGTTGTGTGTGAAGTTGTACAGACAATAACTATTTTGTTAAAAGAATAACTAAAAACAATTTTATTTAACACTAGCTGTACCCGGCCACGCATTGCTGTGGCTCAGTCTGGTTAAATGGAAAAGAAAGAAAAGAGAAAGCTTACGTTTCTAATATGTCTAATTTCACAATGCTTGTGGGTATACAATATTTTTGATGTCTTTCAACCACTCTCAGTCTGTAGTGTTTATCGCCGTGCTCGCAAATGATCGCGTCACTCCAAGAGGTCAATTCACTATATGATTTGAATTCAAATGAAAGATCGATTGCACTGAAAAAGAAGAAACAAAGTTATAACAAAAACATATATAATTGCGAAACATTAAAAAAGGAACTGAATAATATTGTTAAGTTCGGAAACGTCATTGTTCTTGGCGGCAACAATAGCTCGCTCACTCAGCCAATTGTGATTCTTAATTGATTTGAATATTGGGAAATACTTTTTCAACCAATTCTTCTTTTGACGTCACTAAATTGCAGACAGATTTGCCCCAATACGTTTATTATTTGTAACGACGTTCAGGAATTTGAATTATTTTATCGACTTTAATATTGTTAAGTTCGGCATCATTTAAAATGCTTAAAAAATTAAAATGCAAAAAAAAAAATTTCTTTCTTCCTCAACGTAATTTTTAATGCAAGCTTTTCGACAACGGCAATCTTTATTTTGGAAAACATTTGTAGGAATAATGTTTCCAGTTTGAGTATAATATCTTTTTCCCTGTATTTCGTTTAATTTTTCGCACTTTTTGGATGTATGTGTCACTATTCTTTTCTCTGTTGTTATCTATTTAGTATTTTCATCCTCTGATGACGAATATTGTTCTACAATTCTCATTCTTTTCCGATTTTTGTTGAAATCATTACTTGTTACTAATTCGTCTGCACTCTCTGAATTGAACGGTCTTTTTTTTTATTCTTTCCCGTGGGTTTAATAATTTCTATAATTTTATATTTTAAATTTAATTGTTAGTACTTTATATTTTAAGTTTAAATTCAATTGTAAAATTGATTAGACATAGGTACTGATTATTCAACTAAAGCAACTGTCAAAAAAGTTAGGTTAACTTTTTAAATGTGAATCAATACTAATTAATTAAAATTACCTTCATCACTGTTCTCAAACATTTAAAAAAATCTGCACTTTTGGACATTATCAATAATGGATTGGACTTAGGCCACTTTCAAAAGAATGTTTTTAATTTTGAAATAACTGCTAAAACTTATGTGTTAAAAATTATCGTATACTCTGAATAATCTTCTGTCACACAGCTTCAAGATTGTCATTGCATTGAATAAGTTGGGAAAATTTCTTTGTTTATGTGGTATTCCAAGTTTAAAGCTTATGAATCTTTTTTAACTCTTGTGAGGGATTTTGTTCACATGTTCTATAAATGAAAGTTTTTCATCAAATATAATTCCTAAGTCCCTTATTTTTTAACCTAAATATTGTATAATCTCAACAACTTACCATAATCACTAAAGTCAATTTTATCACAACACAACATTTTTTTATTAAAATTGAATACAGATATATAAAGTTTTCTTTTAAGCGCGACACAAAGAACGCTCTCGAAATACAAAATGGCTGACATAAACATTGTTTATTTTTACGTCAGCTAATTGGCGCTCATGTCGGGTATTTCCTTTTCCATAAACGTATTTAAAAAATTAAAATGTATTATTTATAAAGTTTATTAATTATTATTAAACATTAAATTATTTAATATTTTATTTATATAGATTTAATTATTTAAGATTAATTCCAAAACATCAAAAATGCAATGTGACATAACTGTCAAAGTTAAGTTCGTCCGTGTCGCTGCAGGAGGCGCAAATGTTATTTTTTTCTGATTTCTAAACTTTTTTATATACACCGATATATAAATAAAAATACTTAAACATTTTTGTATACGAATGTCAACTTTTGTCAAAATTTCAAAGCGATCGGTAGAGAATTTTCGGAGATTAGACATTTTCTATATACGAACATTTACATTTTTATTTATATATACTCGTAGATGAGCAAAAATCGTAAAAAACGTCGTTTTTGGGTGAGGCAATGGATATTAAGAATAAACCGATTGGGAGCATCAGACACCTTGCTAAAGGAACTAGAATTTGAGGATAAAGAAGGACATATAAATAATTTAAGAATGTCATTTAAAAATTAAACCCTGACAACATGGCGTGACCAGTTGAAAGAGAACTTGACAATCAACTTGAATTCACATGTTCACACGTTTCAAGACAGGTTTCAACTTGAAAGCAAATGGCGGATAACTCATTACTTGAACGATAAACTTTGACTGGGTCAAACTTTTCTTGATCCACTAAAAAGTTGATCAACTCTATTGAAACAAAGGTTCTCACTAAATATTCCATTCAACTTTTGTTGATCAAATTTAATCGGTCAATTAAACTTGAACCGTGAGAACGGGCTTTAAGCTGCGGAATCAAAGTAAAATTAGGTAATTTAAAAGTATATTCTGAGAAATGTCATATTTTTTCCATTCTTTTTTAAACGCACTTAAGGATGATACCCATCTGAATTAGATGAAATATATAAAAAATAATTCACTATAAAATTTATCAAAAATTTAAAATTTCTTCATTATTATTTTCATGTAAGTTCCATAAATTAAAAATATTATATTCATTAAAGAACTTACAAGCATTCGAAGTGCCAATTGGGAATTTAGCAGTTTTACTGCTTAGATAGATAGTGAACCAAGAGGGATACGAGTAAGTATACAATAAATGCAAACTTTGACAATAAACGAAAGTGACAACTTGAGTTTCATTCTCCCACATCTTTGTTTCAGGCAGTAGCAGACAACCCATAGAATTTTTTTCTATTTGTTAGGTTCACAGATAAAAATGGGCTTTCCATTTAGTAAGAGATATATTTAAAACCATATTCAGTGTAAATTGAATTGTTTGTTTTCTTTATCGATTTGAAAAATGTACATGGTTAACGATGAATACTAATTATTTTTTCGGTATCTCCTCGAGCTATATTAATTAAGGTGTTTTGTTCAAAGATTGAGTTTCCTGAAGGTTTAAAAACACGAATTATTGAAAAAATAATTTTCGAAAACATCTTCAAATATTATATTATAATACTCGTATATTATTGAACAATATTTCAGCGATTTTTAAAATAATAGGTATTTATGTATTTTTGTAACTGCACGATAATTTTGTTAAATGTATTTCCTGAAAGTATTCAAATTGTTTTGAAAAATTAAAAAATCCTTCACAATTTTATAAGATCTGTGGTCAAGGTAGGATTAGAAATGGTAATACAGTAGTTCTTCCTTAAGCAGTACGTTCCAAAACAGTGGATTCCTGAAATCGCCAATAATATCGAACACTATAAGCTATGATTTTTCCTTTACATAAC
This sequence comes from Odontocerum albicorne, assembly GCA_949825065.1. Classification (NCBI taxonomy): domain Eukaryota; kingdom Metazoa; phylum Arthropoda; class Insecta; order Trichoptera; family Odontoceridae; genus Odontocerum; species Odontocerum albicorne. The sequence continues at coordinate 21,278,643 of OX463843.1, read as the reverse complement.
ATGCCTATGATAAAATTCAATTAATTAAGTGGACACAGTAAGAGTTCAACAACGATAACAAATCATAAAATACTATGCGTATCCAGAAACTAAGTGTACTGAGGCTCTCACGATCGGATGGATTTTATTTTCGACATGTTGGCTACACTTCCGTGTAGCCTGACCCTTCCCCTCCGCAACGAGACCGGTTCGAGGTCAGTACGTTGAGAAGTGTCGACGCGAAAACACGTTTCGTGAAAAATGTCAATCCAATCTCCCGCCAAGTGCGAAATACGCGGCTTCATCCGTTATCTCGTTTGGAAGGGAAAACCTCCGGTTGAGGTTTATAATGAGGGGAAAACTGCATATGGTGATAAAGCTATGAATCGTACGAGTGTGTACAAGTGGTGTCGCGAGTTTAAAAACGGTCGTACGTCTGTGCATGATGATCAGAGGAGCGGAAGACCTTCAATTGTGACTGACGAAATTGTGGAAAAAATCGAAAATGCGCTCCGTGACGATCGCAGATTGACTGTGGATGGACTTTCTGCTATGTTTCCGCAAATCTCCAGATCTCTACTACACGAAACTATCACAGAAACCCTCGGATATCGGAAACTGTCCGCGAGGTGGGTCCCAAAATAGCTGACAGACCAACACAAGTTGAATCGAGTGGAGGCCGGGCAAGAGTTTTTGAGGCGCTGCAAACTCCATGGAGATGAATTTCTCCACTCCATCGTTACTGGAGATGAAACTTGGGTTGCACACTACACGCCTGAAACCAAAAAGCAGTCTCAACAGTGGCGTCACACCTCTTCACCCTCCGCCAAAAAGTTCAAAACCACAATTTCAGCCAAGAAAATCATGGCATCCGTGTTTTGGGACTGTCAAGGCATAATTTTAATTGAATATATGCCTCAAGGGGATACCATCAACTCTGCAAGATACTGTGAGACCCTAAAAAAATTACGGAGGGAAATTCAGAACAAGATGAGAGGCATGCTGACAAACGGAGTCTGCCTGCTGCACGACAATACCAGACCACACACGGCCAATGCCACGAAGGAACTGCTCGCCACGTTTAAATGGGATGTCCTGAACCATCCCGCGCATTCCCCTGACCTAGCACCTTCAGATTACTATCTCTTTACCTCCCTGAAGCTGCACATGGGTGGAAAAAGGTTTTCAACCGACGAGGTAAAGGAGGAGGTGGAGAAGTGGACGGAGGGGTTGGCGGGAAACTACTTCGAGGAAGGCATCAAAAAGTTGATACCCCGCTTCACCACCTGCATTGAGAGAAATGGCGACTTTGTCGAAAAATAGCTTACATATGTACTACGGTAACCACGTAATTTTTTTGTTTAAATAAAAAAAATTGTAACCTACAAAAATTTAGTACACTTACTTTCTGGATATGCCTCGTATAACAATATAATCTAAACATAGTGAATGTGGTCTCTCTCTCTCTCTCAAAATATCTAATTACATTGTAATCATCATTCAGTTTGTGATGACAATAATGATGATGTGATATATGAAATCAGGTGAATGACGTAGCGTTTAGCTACTGTAAACATTCTAGTATCTTCGAATTTTCTTCGAATTATCTTCGAATTTAGTATCTTCGAATTTTCAAAACAAACTCTATCGGACCCTAACTATTGTATTTAGCTATATTATCATAATATTTCTATCTGCCGAATAAATAGATTCAGAATTATCAGCGCCAATTGCCAGGATTACCGGCACGTAAAATATACATTTTTTATTTTTCGATCTATTGTTACCTTAATTTCAGACCTTATTTGTTCTGAATTTATTATTTTAAATATAAAAAAACATTGTGTCTTTTAGGTGATATGTATGATTAAACAACACTACACAAGTCATGCATACATAATAATTATATAATTATACAAAATTCATTAAATATAATTTTGATAATTAAAAATTTTAACTTTGTGTCTATGTTATCACAAGACCAATATTCAACTTTGTATTTGCACTCTTAAGAACGCACTTAAAGAAACGATTTAAAATTATATTTCCACAAATAAAATATAAAATCGTTTATTGAGGCACAAAAATATCTCTATTCAGCCATCAGTAACAGAAATATTTGAATGTTTGTTTTGAAACCTCTGACTAAATATAAACATTGTATGGAGTAGAAGAGTAGTGAAACTTATTTCAGCCATTCAATATGTATTTATCTAATTTATGCTTGAGAAATGGTTTTGAATTTCTGATATTAAAGACACTCCATAAATTGTTCCCTCGTTCGCTGCAGGACGATTCCTGTTTATCCTGGAACATTGCGAGTAAAGGGACTGTTCGCGTCGCTACTCCACTTCTAGACTCAAAGTAATAATTAAATCTAGAAATTTTCTTCAGTAAATATCCAAGCTGTTGCTTGTAAATTAATTTAAAGCGGTGATTTGTGAACACGACTCTCCATGCGTTGATAATTCAATCGCCAAACTAGAGAAAATAAAATGTTACGCAGTTTATTTGAATGTCGTTGTCATAACAAACTCTTCTACGTCATTGCTCTATTCATGAATCAATAGTTTTGTCATAGTTTATGCTCCTCCATTATTTTTTTATTTTCAAATCATAATTATTTTCTATGCTATTTTATTTTAACATTCTCAGAAGTTTTAACCTGAGATATACATGGTAATTTCAATAGTGTCTTAGGAGTTCCCTGGAGCTACATAAATTGTGGAAAAATAACTTTTAATTTTAAAAGAAAAATATAAACAGAGGTGCTGTATTATTGTATTCAACTTTCGCTGTATATACAACCTAGCTGACTTACTGCTATCTTGTAATCTTTTTGAACCAATCAGAAATATACTAAATATACATACTGGAATCCCTTTTAAAATTTAAATTCCAAACCCATGGGTTGGAAAAGAGGAGAGTTACCAACTAAACCACGGAGGTCATCCAAATATTTCCATAAAAAACGTATTGTGTGTCAAAAGTATCTACACTGTCTACGATACTAGGTTAGTCAAAAAGTTTTGAAAGCGACATATATGGAGCAGTAGAAAAACCAAAATTTCTACGCCATTTTAATATTTCATCTTTCATAAGAACGTACTCAAAATTTCAATTCGATCTGTCAATTCATTCTTTGTTTACAAGCCATTTGAAGTTGACGTGTCAGTGTATTTTTTAACAATGGAAAAATCCGAATATCGTGCAGTGATTAAATTCTTTGTTTTGGAAGGTCTATCGGCTACTGTGGATGTGATAGCTGACACAATAGGCATCTCACATGGAACAATATGGCATATTTTGGCTGAAGTTTTGGGTTTCAAAAAACTGTGTGCACAATGGGTGCCGCATTTGCTAACAATGCAACAAAAACACGTTCGAATGCGACTTTCTGAGCAACATTTGGAGCAATTTCGAAAGGATAAAAAGGATTTTCTGCGTCGATTCATCACTATGGATGAGACTCGGGTCTACCACCATGATCCTGAATCAAAAGAAGAGGCTAAGGAGTGGTGTGAACCAGGCACTTTGGCTCCGAAGCGAGTTCGTGTCCAGAAATCGGCCAAGAAGGTGTTAGCGTCAGTTTTTTGGGATGCAAAAGGAATTTTATTGATAGATTATCTCTAAACTGGTTAGACAATCAACTCTGATTATTATTGTGACCTTTTGGACCAGTTGGATGAAAAAAAATGTGAAAAAAGACCCGGTTTGCAGAAGAAAAAAAACATTTTTCATCAAGACAATGCACCTGCTCACACAGCTCAAAAAACCATCGCGAAAATCAGTGAATTGGGGTACGAATTGTTGCAGCATCCACCCTATTCGCCAGATTTAGCCCCCTCTGACTTCTGGCTGTTCTCACACCTCAAAAAATTCCTTCGTGGAAAGCATTTTTCATCAAACGAAGAGGTTATAGCCGTCGTAGAGGAGTATTTTGCAGGCCTTCCAGAAAGTCACTTCCGTGATGGGACAACAAAGTTGGTAGATCGTTGGACCAAGTGTATTGATCTTATGGGAGACTAAACTGAGCAATAAAAGTGATTTCCCCCCAAAAAAAATGTATTTTCATTTCCGCTTTCAAAGCTTTTTGACTAACCTTGTATATGTATTACAATAAATAATTAGCCTAAACACGTTATAATTAAATTAACGCGAATTGTTCACACTCCGTGCAGTCAAAAAGTACCTACACTGTCAATGTGTATGATATTACAATCAATAATATGCCTGAATACGTCATAATTAAATTAATGCGAATTGTTAATACTCCGTGCAGTTAAAAAGTATCTACACTGTCTATGTGTATGATATTACAATCAATAATATGCCTAAATACGTTATAATTAAATTAATGGGAATTGTTTATACTCCGTGCAGTTAAAAAGTATCTACACTGTCTATGTGTATGATATTACAATCAATAATATGCCTGAATACGTCATAATTAAATTAATGCGAATTGTAAATACTCTGTGCAGTTCACAAGTATCTACACTGTCTATGTGTATGATATTACAATCAATAATATGCCTGAATACGTCATAATTAAATTAATGCGAATTGTTAATACTCTGTGCAGTTAAAAAGTATCTACACTGTCTATGTGTAAGATATTACAATCAATAATATGCCTGAATACGTCATAATTAAATTAATGCGAATTGTTAATACTCTGTGAAGTTAAAAAGTATCTACACTTCCTATGTGTATGATATTACAATCAATAATATGCCTGAATACGTCATAATTAAATTAATGCGAATTGTTAATACTCTGTGAAGTTAAAAAGTATCTACACTTCCTATGTGTATGATATTACAATCAATAATATGCCTGAATACGTCATAATTAAATAAATGCGAATTGTTAATACTCCGTGCAGTTAAAAAGTATCTACACTGTCTATGTGTATGATATTACAATTAATAATATGCCTGAATACGTCATAATTAAATTAATGCGAATCGTTAATACTCCGTGCAGTTAAAAAGTATCTACACTGTCTATGTGTATGATATTACAATCAATAATATGCCTGAATACGTCATAATTCAATTAATGCGAATTGTTAATACTCCGTGCAGTTAAAAAGTATCTACACTGTCTATGTGTATGATATTACAATTAATAATATGCCTGAATACGTCATAATTAAATTAATGCGAATCGTTAATACTCCGTGCAGTTAAAAAGTATCTACACTGTCTATGTGTAAGATATTACAATCAATAATATGCCTGAATACGTCATAATTAAATTAATGCGAATTGTTAATACTCTGTGAAGTTAAAAAGTATCTACACTTCCTATGTGTATGATATTACAATCAATAATATGCCTGAATACGTTATAATTAAATTAATGCGAATTGTTAATACTCTGTGAAGTTAAAAAGTATGTACACTGTCTATGTGTATGATATTACAATCAATAATATGCCTGAATACGTCATAATTCAATTAATGCGAATTGTTAATACTCTGTGCAGTTCACAAGTATCTACACTGTCTATGTGTATGATATTACAATCAATAATATGCCTGAATACGTCATAATTAAATTAATGCGAATTGTTAATACTCTGTGCAGTTAAAAAGTATCTACATTGTCTATGTGTATGATATTACAATCAATAATATGCCTGAATACGTCATAATTAAATTAATGCGAATTGTTAATACTCCGTGCAGTTAAAGAGTATCTACACTGTCTATGTGTATGATATAACAATCAATAATATGCCTGAATACGTCATAATTAAATTAATGCGAATTGTTAATACTCTGTGAAGTTAAAAAGTATCTACACTTCCTATGTGTATGATATTACAATCAATAATATGCCTGAATACGTTATAATTAAATTAATGCGAATTGTTAATACTCCGTGCAGTTAAAAAGTATCTACACTGTCTATGTGTATGATATTACAATCAATAATATGCCTGAATACGTCATAATTAAATTAATGCGAATTGTTAATACTCTGTGAAGTTAAAAAGTATCTACACTTCCTATGTGTATGATATTACAATCAATAATATGCCTGAATACGTCATAATTAAATTAATGCGAATTGTTAATACTCCGTGCAGTTAAAAAGTATCTACACTGTCTATGTGTATGATATTACAATTAATAATATGCCTGAATACGTCATAATTAAATTAATGCGAATCGTTAATACTCCGTGCAGTTAAAAAGTATCTACACTGTCTATGTGTATGATATTACAATCAATAATATGCCTGAATACGTTATAATTAAATTAATGCGAATTGTTAATACTCTGTGAAGTTAAAAAGTATGTACACTGTCTATGTGTATGATATTACAATCAATAATATGCCTAAATACGTTATTATTAAATTAATGCGAATTGTTAATACTCCGTGCAGTTAAAAAGTATCTACACTGTCTATGTGTATGATATTACAATCAATAATATGCCTGAATACGTCATAATTCAATTAATGCGAATTGTTAATACTCTGTGCAGTTCACAAGTATCTACACTGTCTATGTGTATGATATTACAATCAATAATATGCCTGAATACGTCATAATTAAATTAATGCGAATTGTTAATTCTCTGTGAAGTTAAAAAGTATCTACACTTCCTATGTGTATGATATTACAATCAATAATATGCCTGAATACGTTATAATTAAATTAATGCGAATTGTTAATACTCTGTGCAGTTAAAAAGTATCTACATTGTCTATGTGTATGATATTACAATCAATAATATGCCTGAATACGTCATAATTAAATTAATGCGAATTGTTAATACTCCGTGCAGTTAAAAAGTATCTACACTGTCTATGTGTATGATATTACAATTAATAATATGCCTGAATACGTCATAATTAAATTAATGCGAATCGTTAATACTCCGTGCAGTTAAAAAGTATCTACACTGTCTATGTGTATGATATTACAATCAATAATATGCCTGAATACGTCATAATTAAATTAATGCGAATTGTTAATACTCTGTGAAGTTAAAAAGTATCTACACTTCCTATGTGTATGATATTACAATCAATAATATGCCTGAATACGTCATAATTAAATTAATGCGAATTGTTAATACTCCGTGCAGTTAAAAAGTATCTACACTGTCTATGTGTATGATATTACAACCAATAATATGCCTGAATACGTCATAATTAAATTAATGCGAATTGTTAATACTCTGTGAAGTTAAAAAGTATCTACACTTCCTATGTGTATGATATTACAATCAATAATATGCCTGAATATGTTATAATTAAATTAATGCGAATTGTTAATACTCTGTGAAGTTAAAAAGTATGTACACTGTCTATGTGTATGATATAACAATCAATAATATGCCTGAATACGTAATAATTAAATTAATGCGAATTGTTAATACTCTGTGAAGTTAAAAAGTATCTACACTTTCTATGTGTATGATATTACAATCAATAATATGCCTGAATACGTTATAATTAAATTAATGCGAATTGTTAATACTCTGTGAAGTTAAAAAGTATGTACACTGTCTATGTGTATGATATTACAATCAATAATATGCTTGAATACGTTATAATTAAATTAATGCGAATTGTTAATACTCTGTGAAGTTAAAAAGTATGTACACTGTCTATGTGTATGATATTACAATCAATAATATGCCTGAATACGTTATAATTAAATTAATGCGAATTGTTAATACTCTGTGCAGTTAAAAAGTATCTACATTGTCTATGTGTATGATATTACAATCAATAATATGCCTGAATACGTCATAATTAAATTAATGCGAATCGTTAATACTCCGTGCAGTTAAAAAGTATCTACACTGTCTATGTGTAAGATATTACAATCAATAATATGCCTGAATACGTCATAATTAAATTAATGCGAATTGTTAATACTCTGTGAAGTTAAAAAGTATCTACACTTCCTATGTGTATGATATTACAATCAATAATATGCCTGAATACGTCATAATTAAATTAATGCGAATTGTTAATACTCCGTGCAGTTAAAAAGTATCTACATTGTCTATGTGTATGATATTACAATCAATAATATGCCTGAATACGTCATAATTAAATTAATGCGAATCGTTAATACTCCGTGCAGTTAAAAAGTATCTACACTGTCTATGTGTAAGATATTACAATCAATAATATGCCTGAATACGTCATAATTAAATTAATGCGAATTGTTAATACTCTGTGAAGTTAAAAAGTATCTACACTTCCTATGTGTATGATATTACAATCAATAATATGCCTGAATACGTTATAATTAAATTAATGCGAATTGTTAATACTCTGTGAAGTTAAAAAGTATGTACACTGTCTATGTGTATGATATTACAATCAATAATATGCCTGAATACGTCATAATTCAATTAATGCGAATTGTTAATACTCTGTGCAGTTCACAAGTATCTACACTGTCTATGTGTATGATATTACAATCAATAATATGCCTGAATACGTCATAATTAAATTAATGCGAATTGTTAATACTCTGTGCAGTTAAAAAGTATCTACATTGTCTATGTGTATGATATTACAATCAATAATATGCCTGAATACGTCATAATTAAATTAATGCGAATTGTTAATACTCCGTGCAGTTAAAGAGTATCTACACTGTCTATGTGTATGATATAACAATCAATAATATGCCTGAATACGTCATAATTAAATTAATGCGAATTGTTAATACTCTGTGAAGTTAAAAAGTATCTACACTTCCTATGTGTATGATATTACAATCAATAATATGCCTGAATACGTTATAATTAAATTAATGCGAATTGTTAATACTCCGTGCAGTTAAAAAGTATCTACACTGTCTATGTGTATGATATTACAATCAATAATATGCCTGAATACGTCATAATTAAATTAATGCGAATTGTTAATACTCTGTGAAGTTAAAAAGTATCTACACTTCTTATGTGTATGATATTACAATCAATAATATGCCTGAATACGTCATAATTAAATAAATGCGAATTGTTAATACTCCGTGCAGTTAAAAAGTATCTACACTGTCTATGTGTATGATATTACAATTAATAATATGCCTGAATACGTCATAATTAAATTAATGCGAATCGTTAATACTCCGTGCAGTTAAAAAGTATCTACACTGTCTATGTGTATGATATTACAATCAATAATATGCCTGAATACGTTATAATTAAATTAATGCGAATTGTTAATACTCTGTGAAGTTAAAAAGTATGTACACTGTCTATGTGTATGATATTACAATCAATAATATGCCTAAATACGTTATTATTAAATTAATGCGAATTGTTAATACTCCGTGCAGTTAAAAAGTATCTACACTGTCTATGTGTATGATATTACAATCAATAATATGCCTGAATACGTCATAATTCAATTAATGCGAATTGTTAATACTCTGTGCAGTTCACAAGTATCTACACTGTCTATGTGTATGATATTACAATCAATAATATGCCTGAATACGTCATAATTAAATTAATGCGAATTGTTAATACTCTGTGAAGTTAAAAAGTATCTACACTTCCTATGTGTATGATATTACAATCAATAATATGCCTGAATACGTTATAATTAAATTAATGCGAATTGTTAATACTCTGTGCAGTTAAAAAGTATCTACATTGTCTATGTGTATGATATTACAATCAATAATATGCCTGAATACGTCATAATTAAATTAATGCGAATTGTTAATACTCCGTGCAGTTAAAAAGTATCTACACTGTCTATGTGTATGATATTACAATTAATAATATGCCTGAATACGTCATAATTAAATTAATGCGAATCGTTAATACTCCGTGCAGTTAAAAAGTATCTACACTGTCTATGTGTATGATATTACAATCAATAATATGCCTGAATACGTCATAATTAAATTAATGCGAATTGTTAATACTCTGTGAAGTTAAAAAGTATCTACACTTCCTATGTGTATGATATTACAATCAATAATATGCCTGAATACGTCATAATGAAATTAATGCGAATCGTTAATACTCCGTGCAGTTAAAAAGTATCTACACTGTCTATGTGTAAGATATTACAATCAATAATATGCCTGAATACGTCATAATTAAATTAATGCGAATTGTAAATACTCTGTGAAGTTAAAAAGTATCTACACTTCCTATGTGTATGATATTACAATCAATAATATGCCTGAATACGTCATAATTCAATTAATGCGAATTGTTAATACTCTGTGCAGTTCACAAGTATCTACACTGTCTATGTGTATGATATTACAATCAATAATATGCCTGAATACGTCATAATTAAATTAATGCGAATTGTTAATACTCTGTGCAGTTAAAAAGTATCTACATTGTCTATGTGTATGATATTACAATCAATAATATGCCTGAATACGTCATAATTAAATTAATGCGAATTGTTAATACTCCGTGCAGTTAAAGAGTATCTACACTGTCTATGTGTATGATATAACAATCAATAATATGCCTGAATACGTCATAATTAAATTAATGCGAATTGTTAATACTCTGTGAAGTTAAAAAGTATCTACACTTCCTATGTGTATGATATTATAATCAATAATATGCCTGAATACGTTATAATTAAATTAATGCGAATTGTTAATACTCCGTGCAGTTAAAAAGTATCTACACTGTCTATGTGTATGATATTACAATCAATAATATGCCTGAATACGTCATAATTAAATTAATGCGAATTGTTAATACTCTGTGAAGTTAAAAAGTATCTACACTTCCTATGTGTATGATATTACAATCAATAATATGCCTGAATACGTCATAATTAAATTAATGCGAATTGTTAATACTCCGTGCAGTTAAAAAGTATCTACACTGTCTATGTGTATGATATTACAATTAATAATATGCCTGAATACGTCATAATTAAATTAATGCGAATCGTTAATTCTCCGTGCAGTTAAAAAGTATCTACACTGTCTATGTGTATGATATTACAATCAATAATATGCCTGAATACGTTATAATTAAATTAATGCGAATTGTTAATACTCTGTGAAGTTAAAAAGTATCTACACTTCCTATGTGTATGATATTACAATCAATAATATGCCTAAATACGTTATTATTAAATTAATGCGAATTGTTAATACTCCGTGCAGTTAAAAAGTATCTACACTGTCTATGTGTATGATATTACAATCAATAATATGCCTGAATACGTCATAATTCAATTAATGCGAATTGTTAATACTCTGTGCAGTTCACAAGTATCTACACTGTCTATGTGTATGATATTACAATCAATAATATGCCTGAATACGTCATAATTAAATTAATGCGAATTGTTAATACTCTGTGAAGTTAAAAAGTATCTACACTTCCTATGTGTATGATATTACAATCAATAATATGCCTGAATACGTTATAATTAAATTAATGCGAATTGTTAATACTCTGTGCAGTTAAAAAGTATCTACATTGTCTATGTGTATGATATTACAATCAATAATATGCCTGAATACGTCATAATTAAATTAATGCGAATTGTTAATACTCCGTGCAGTTAAAAAGTATCTACACTGTCTATGTGTATGATATTACAATTAATAATATGCCTGAATACGTCATAATTAAATTAATGCGAATCGTTAATACTCCGTGCAGTTAAAAAGTATCTACACTGTCTATGTGTATGATATTACAATCAATAATATGCCTGAATACGTCATAATTAAATCAATGCGAATTGTTAATACTCTGTGAAGTTAAAAAGTATCTACACTTCCTATGTGTATGATATTACAATCAATAATATGCCTGAATACGTCATAATTAAATTAATGCGAATTGTTAATACTCCGTGCAGTTAAAAAGTATCTACACTGTCTATGTGTATGATATTACAACCAATAATATGCCTGAATACGTCATAATTAAATTAATGCGAATTGTTAATACTCTGTGAAGTTAAAAAGTATCTACACTTCCTATGTGTATGATATTACAATCAATAATATGCCTGAATATGTTATAATTAAATTAATGCGAATTGTTAATACTCTGTGAAGTTAAAAAGTATGTACACTGTCTATGTGTATGATATAACAATCAATAATATGCCTGAATACGTAATAATTAAATTAATGCGAATTGTTAATACTCTGTGAAGTTAAAAAGTATCTACACTTTCTATGTGTATGATATTACAATCAATAATATGCCTGAATACGTTATAATTAAATTAATGCGAATTGTTAATACTCTGTGAAGTTAAAAAGTATGTACACTGTCTATGTGTATGATATTACAATCAATAATATGCTTGAATACGTTATAATTAAATTAATGCGAATTGTTAATACTCTGTGAAGTTAAAAAGTATGTACACTGTCTATGTGTATGATATTACAATCAATAATATGCCTGAATACGTTATAATTAAATTAATGCGAATTGTTAATACTCTGTGCAGTTAAAAAGTATCTACACTGTCTATGTGTATGATATTACAATCAATAATATGCTTGAATACGTTATAATTAAATTAATGCGAATTGTTAATACTTCGTGCAGTTAAAAAGTATCTACACTGTCTATGTGTATGATATTACAATCAATAATATGCCTGAATACGTCATAATTAAAATAATGCGAATTGTTAATACTCCGTGCAGTTAAAAAGTATCTACACTGTCTATGTGTATGATATTTCAATCAATAATATGCCTGAATACGTCATAATTAAATTAATGCGAATTGTTAATACTCCGTGCAGTTAAAAAGTATCTACACTGTCTATGTGTATGATATTACAATCAATAATATGCCTGAATACGTCATAATTAAATGAATGCGAATTGTTAATACTCTGTGCAGTTAAAAAAAAGATATTTGTGATTTTTCTCTCAAAAATATAGAATTATTTAAGACTTGAAATTAGTGTGTAATTAGTCCATCTACTCTATAAGACTAATATTAATATTTTTTAAATAAAAAAAAAGCTGTGAACAAAGCGCTCAAAATAATGTCTTTATTCAACACTTGATAAAGATAATTGAGTTAACGGTATTTAAAAACAAATTGATCGATAAAATGACCTTTATCTAATAAGATGAAAATTAGGATCTTAAAATGTATACTATACATACGAGTAAATTGTACTTGATCAAATCGTTGATAATAGTTCAAAAGACCGAAATGAAACTAATACAGGTGTTGAACAAATTTTTACCTTTAGTCAACACTGACGTGAATTTTTCAGCACCATTTAGATTTGTTCCTCAAAAGAATCCAAGATTCTGAATACAGGGCCATCGTTCCCATGTAGGTAGGTATGTGTAATGTGTACGATACACGAAAGTGGCAAATCTCATATGCGTTAGAAAAACCCCTTCCTTGATGTTTGAAGTTACATCAAATTTTATGTCTCAAATGATATTAGAAAATATTCATTATTCAATTAAATAAAAACACGAAATACAGAAAAAAAATATCGAATCTTAAATAAAACCCTTCAACATGCATCTTGTATAAAACTTGTTTTTCACACGCATAAAATGTGTCTCAAAAAACATATGTTTTATGATAGAAAGTAACAAATGAATCCAAATATTATAAATTTAAAGAAGTCATTTCTAAGCATTGTTTACAATCACTGTATTAAATATAAAATTAAAATTAAAGTGAAAATTCTATCTGAATTCGCATTGGGATATATTGAAGTACGTGGTTTGCCGACAATATTGTATTCAGCCCCAGTAATCGAGCATTCGAATTTAGAACGACTCGAGTAGGCATAGAACTAGCGGTTCGTCATTGCACGTGTTAGCAACACTACCACACATGAAGAGGTAACCACATTCACACACATACTCAGCGCATGGGAGTGTTGTTACTAGATATCCTCTTTTACGGGCTGAGAGTGTCGTAGGTAAAACCAACGGGTGGAAGTTAAGCGTTTGGTCGACTACATCACGCAGGTCGTCAAAGGGAAAATTAAATTTAGTATTACATTGAACATAATTCGACACTGTTTTTGTTCTGCCAGGAATATAGCGATGCTACAAAATGCTTCCATCCAGGTCATTCTGCAGCAGTGTCTTTAACATCACCGGTCGATTGTGTAAAATGTTCTTCCTATTCGTCGAGTTTCTATGAAAACAGCGTAGTTTTTTACGAATTAATTAATCATGAATAGTAAAGTATGAATCAACGTTGTAGATTTTTGAGACGTGTCTTGCATATTTTTTTATAAAAATGAATCGGGACTAGTTATTTCTGAACACATTTTTTTACTATGGATACAATTTTGAATTATTTCTCACAGGCAGAATTATCCTTACAGAAGGCCCTGTATATATCCATGTTAACAGCGTCTAGATCGTTTGACAGATTATACAGAACCTTAAGCCTTATATCTGAGTTGGGCACTGCTTGTATTTACCCTAAAGTACATATCCATTATTCGTATTTCTGCAATGTTCAACTAAGTCATTCGAAAAACGGATAGTTTTGGGTTGAATATCACTATTTGTGATAAGTCGTACGGGCATATAGAGAATGGATTGATACTGTATAGCAAAGCGTGAACTGAACTTAATGTAAAACTTTTCTCGAGGGTAAAATACCTTAATATAACCGAAAGAAAGACCAGCAGAATATCGCAACATCCATTTTATACTGAACATGAGAATAGTTACTGTAATTTTGGGTCAATATCAGATGTATTTAAAATAACATTATACAATTTAAGGAGTCGAAACTCAAATAAAACATTTAAAAAAGATAACTTTTCGAAATATATAGGATAAGCGACTATAAAACATAAACGATTCCCATCTCATTTAAAAACAATTGCCTTTATGTAAAACGATTCGATAAAAGACAAAACATTTTCATTTTAATCTGAAAATTTATTTCTTTAATGTAATTATCAAACTCAGAGTGCCCCAAACTTCTTGTGTTCATCACCTCTTTTTAAAAGATATTTTTTCAACGCCCCCCTCGGAAAAACTCCTCTATCTCAACTTATAACAAAATTGTTGCTGTAGTTAGCCCTGTAATTTTTTAATATCTCCAAAATATTTATGTACTTTTTGAGTTTCAAAATGCTAGTTTGGAAATAAAACAACTTGGAACTGAAATTCTAAAGTTATTTATTAAAATCAAATTTCACATAAACACACTAAACTTCTCACTAATATTAGTAATTTATATCAATGAAATCAGTTAAATTAAAAATATTATCTAATGAGAAGGATGAGTATGGTGCTGGGCTATAAATTTGTCTACATTAATTAGGCTATATTTATATTTATCAGCAGTATTCTTAAATCTTTGCAATCAACTTTTTGCAGTTGGTTCATCTTTCTTCTCAAAAGTTTTGTGACTAAATTCACGCTTAACTAAATAGGATGACGGAAATGCAATCAACAATTTTCGTACCACAGCCCATGATCCAAGATCAACAATGGATATTTGCTTTGGCAACCAGAACTCTCGGTATACATTCTGAACTTCCATTTTAATTCTTCGTTGGTCGATAATTCATTCAATTCATCTTTCAATTGATTTCTGATTATTCAGCACTTGAGAATATGTCTAAAGCCTAATCAGGTATATTCATTGTAAGGATATCTTCAATTCGTTTGTTGAAATTGTTATGGAGTGCCACCAAATTTTCATAATATATTAAAACGTCATCATCACGCTTTTCCACTGAGAAAATATTCGGAAACTGATAAAATTCTTTACGTCCTAAATTGAAATTATACAAAACTTGTTTCGACATAAATGTAGAAAAAACAACAATCACTTTTATCACATTCAGCTCATCTTCTTGCTGCTATAAATTTATACAAATCTGTCAAATAAAATATTAAGTTTATTAAGTTTTCTTGCTATGTATTGTCTTTCTTTTAAAAAACTCTTGAACTGAGTCAAAGAGATAATAAAATCAATTGACACGGGAATCTCTTGACAGCCAACGTCCTTCTGCGTGGAGTCACAATTGAAGTTTTGGTCGTTTTCAATTAAAAAAAACATTTATCCAAATAATCTGTCATTGGGTGCATGACTTTTGATTTTGTTATTGTTGTAATTACGTATCGTAATGAGCGATGCAAGCGATCACTGAGGTGTTGAGCAAATAAATGTTGTCGATGAATTACACAATGCACTAATATATTTGAAGCCAATTTTTCAAAAATGAAATAAACCCACGTACCGCCGTATCATTGAAATACCACCTGCTACAACTGATATGAAATATCGGTTATCTGTTAGTGTTAGTTATCATTTTTTAGAAAATAATAATTCTTAGCATTTTTTTTCTTCTTTTATGAATCAAATAAAAAAAACTTAACGTAAAGGCAGTGGCGGCCGGTGGACCAAATAATTGGGGGTTCACCAGAGTAGGTATCCAAATACCAAATAATATTAAGAAAATAAAATTACATACCTATTTATAAAGAAGTTCTATTCTCCGCTCTTTTTGTTTAGCGAAGACCCAATGAATCTTATTAAAATCAGGTATAGACTGAATTAGCTCTTTTTCGATGCTTAATATTGATAAAGCATTCAGTCTGTCCTGGCTCATTGTATTTCTCAAAAATGATTTTATCCTTTTTAACATAGAGAAACATCTTTCACTCTCAACAGAAGTCATTGGAATAGTGCATACGAGTTTAAGTAACTTAACAATCAGAGACAAATCTTCTAGTGAACCAGTATTATAAAAATGTTGTAAAATAGACAAAGCGCCCTCAGCATTGGCAAAATCATCGCGAGCATAAATTGCACTGAGTTCCCCTTTGAATTGAACTTTATTTAAAAAATCGTATGTTTTTACCGTCAAAATAAAATCATGTTCGGGAAATTTTGACCTTTACTCAGTAAATTTTTCGCTATAGAATAATTTGCTGCAGTTAGGTGATTACTTAATGCAAAACGTTGTTTCATTTCACACAAAATTGTATCGCAGACTTCTTTACAAATAACTTGACTTCGAGGTTTTTATTCGTTTAGTCGGTGGTCCAAGAAAATTGTCCGTGGAGTAACGCACATTTTGCAAACTCACTGATATTGTTACGAATTATAACGGGATCTTAATTCTTAAATTGCAATGGTTTGAATAAAATATCACAGTGTGGCAGAATTTTTTGGAAAAATTTACGCAAACAAACACAAAAAATAATCGAAATAGTTATGTTTATCCTGTAAATGGCCCGTAATATTATATAGATAGTTAAAAAAGCGTTTAGCCACGTGACAAAACTGCAAAAATATCATTGAAATCGAAAACGGAATTTATTACCAGTTAACTAAACAAAACAATAAAGGAAGAAAGTCGGTACCTAATAGATAAGCAAAAACGTTTGTTAATTTGAAGACATATACTCGCAAAGATATATGTACTAAAAAGACGCCCCAGTTTAAACGCTAGGAACAAATCATCCCTTCTCTGCGGTGGTCATATTTAAAAAAAAACTTTAAATTGATGTATTACTATCCCAGTGAACTGTCATACGCGCCATTCGGATGTTTCCGGGATCACTCGGATATTTCGTGCACGCACTACAAACACAAAAAAATCCTAGAAATCCCTATTCAAATATAGCTGTCTCAAGATTTTCTGTTCTCTTTTAATCTCAAGGGAATTGTATAATTTTCGGGGCTCGTTCAAAAACGCACGCAGAACGAGTACCTACTCCAACATGCTCGCAGATTGCGTCCAGATGCAAAACACATGTATACAACAAATGAGCTTTAACAAATCGAGTTGCATATTGTAGTGAGCCATGTCGACATAAATACATATTATTTTTCATAAATATTGTTATGATAATATACATTTTCACTATACTTCTTTAGGTGTTTATTGTTATATAAATTCAGTAGTTCGGCGCACTAGAGCACTAATGAGCCAGCCGCTACTGCGTAAAGGTCAAGTACGCAACGAATTGTAAAAAACTTTGGGTTGTTTTTGAATAAAATTACAAAATGAGACTCATATCAATTCGCCGTTGCCTTGTATTATTGCACAAAGGAATTCTTTTGATAATGCCAGACGTAATCTTCTGCAATAAAGTACGCAGAATCTTCCTTACAGCTTGTAGGATCAGTTCTTCTCCAAAATAATGCGGTTTTATTTTATAGCGATAAGTTAGGAAACGTTGTACGAGGCGCGTAACCCGTTACTATCTTGTTTGGATGCGGCTGAAAACATACTATACCAGGGCTGCCAACGCTGCCAACGCTGGTCGTTTCAAAAATAGATCTTTAAGTACTTGAAAAGAAGGTAAAAATATTTATCTTTTTTATCAGCATGATTTTTCTTAGTAATCTTCTTATCTTGAAGGTTTCATAGATTCATTGAAAAAAAATAATTATGTAAATCAGGAACACTGATAATGTTTTATTGGTGGGCGACTGAATAATGCCACAATTCATGAAAAATATTTGATTTAACATATATTGCCCATATTTCCTCATTGGTTTCATGATGGTTACATTTGTAAAAAAACATTAATTACTGTTATAAAGTTCTTTAAGTTTTATTTATATATTTAGAAAAAAAATTTCACGTTTCACAAAATTTCCACATCGTTATATTAAAATATTTTGACATTTATTTATTAATAAGAAAGTTTAAAAAAAGAGCATTTCAGGTATATGAAAACCGAAATTTCATTAGAATAATAATAAAAATAATATCCTATGCTTTTAATTTTTAGATACCGAATATGTACGAAATTTCATTAGAATAATAATAATAATATCCTTTGCTTTTATCTTTTAGATATCGAATATGTACGAAATTTCATTAGAATATTAATAATAATAACATCCTTTGCTTTTAATTTTTAGATACTTACTGAATATTAGGTCCTTACATATGAAATTGGCGTTTTGTTTGGGAGGAACATAAAGTTGATTTTTTTTTAATATAATATATTTATTTAATCAAAGTATGTACCATTGCTATCTATGCACTTTTGCCATATCATAGGTAGTTCATCGATCCCTTTACTAAAAAAACCATTCGGACGGGAATCAATAAAATCTTTGAAGTCGGTTTGGACTGCCCCATCGGAGTTGAATTTTTTCCCTTGCAAGAAGTTATCCAAATTTCGAAAAAAATAGTTATCTGTCGGGGCAAGGTCCGGAGAGTACGGTGGATGTCTTAGACATTCCAATTGAAGCTCTTCTAATTTGGTAGCCGTCTGTTGTGCAGTGTGTGGTCTAGCGTTATCATGAAGCAGCAGTGGCCTAGAGCGATTAACCAGCCTCGGTTGTTTAGCAGCTAGCTTTTCCATCATGGTTTGCAGTTGCTGACAATAGACATCTGCCGTAATCGTCTGGCCAGATTTAAGAAAGCTGTAGTGAACGACACCAGCACTAGTCCACCAAACGCTCACAAGTAACTTTTTTGGAGTCAATTTTCGCTTGGGGCATGGTTTGGCTGGTTCGGCAGTGTTCAGCCATTGCGATGAGCGCTTCCGATTATCATACAGGATCCACTTTTCATCACAGGTAATGATTCGATTCAAAATCCCTTCATTATTGTGCCGGTTGAGTAATGCAACGCAGCAGTCAACGCGCGTTTGTTGATTTGCTTCACTCAATTCGTGAGGTACCCACCTTTCAAGCTTTTTCACCTTCCCAATTTGCTTCAAGTGGATTAAAACAGTTTTATCACTAACACCGCAGCCTGCAGCTAACTCGGACGTGGTTTGCGATGGATCCGCTTCCACAATAGCCTTCAATTCTTCATTATCAACTTTGGTCTCCGGCCGTCCACGGGGCTTGTTCTGTAGGTCGAAATTTCCAGAACGAAAACGTTGGAACCAAAAACGCACTGTGTTTTCTTTTGCGGCACCGTCGCCATACACATCATTAATCCTTCGAGCCGTTTCTGCAGCACTGGTGCCACGGTGGAACTCGTACTCGTAAATAACGCGATATTTCAAGTTTTCCATTTTGTAAACTGAGTGACGCAAAGAAAAAAAACAATTGAGGAAAAAACAAATGAATTATAATTTTCGAAACACAAATACTTGAGTAAATAGCTGTATAAATTTGAATTTGGAATTCCTAACCAAAGAGAAGATATTTGAGATCAAAGTTGCCAGTACGGCAAAACGCCAATTTCATATGTAAGGACCTAATATATACGAAATGTTTGGGGGCTGCATTTGCACTGCACTAAACTGATAACTGCTCCTTACACAGTTTGGAAACAGTCTTGTAGTGATTTAATATGTTAGGTATAGGTATTTATAGTATTGCACAGCAAACTTAACATAACATGCACAGATTCCTGCTGCTGCGTGTTGGATTTTTAAGAATCCGCGTATGCCGAAAGTGCTCGCAACTATATACCTACTCAGACATGCTAACGCTCGCTTGTAAAGACCTCCTTGGTTTTTTGACTGATCGGCTGCAAATTTCATTTCGCAACGTACGTTCCTTTGGAAAATAAAACGTCTTTTATATTATACGACCGTTGAACCAACATGTACAAACGATTAAAAGGTATGATTCTTGCGACGCTGTATCACTATAAGTGTGTTGTCAAGTGGACAAGTGTTTGTTTAGAAAAGGTTTAGGCGATCCAATTTTTTAACTTCATCTTGTTGTCAACTTTTGTTCTTTACGCCTCGCCGCTGCCCTTGGGGCTATCAATGTCTCCCAAGATCCCTCCAACGCCCACAGGGGGGTGGTAGCAACCGTTTTAGGAAACTACGGTCTAACACTTTAATATTTGATTTAAAAGCATTCTTAATGTCAATATTTCTTTAATATTTTTTAATAAATAACTAACTTTTTAGTAAAAAAATTGAACTTTCATTTTATAAATGAGGTATACTTCCAATTTTTTTTTAAATTCCATAAAAATACATGAAATACAAATATCAATAAAACACCTTATTTTCACCGACCGTGACAGCCCTTTGATTTGTAATTTCTTAGGGGAGAAAATGCCACGTGCTTGCCAGGTTGTTCTGTATATTTTGGAAATGTAACTTAAAAATGTATAACATATTGAAATTTTGAAGGGCTGGGATAATGACAGAATTTCCAATTGCTTGTAACGCCAAGCCTAAAATGTCAAGTAGAGTTGGAAGATCCTTTTTCATGTTCTTCAGTCCTCGATTGGTTCAAAACTGCAAATCTACCTCACATTAGTCCTGGAGGGGTCAATGTTTGAAACTCGATTACAGTACTCACGATTTATTGTTCGTATTCAATCTCGTTTTTTGAATCGATGCACATCTCTATCTTGGCCCTAAGTGGAATAATCAATTTGGATTAGTGGATAGAAGCGCACTCGAAAAGGGTTAATCCATTTACGTTCTCTGTGAAACTATTTATATTGGAATCCTCAGTGATATCGATAGGGCAAAATATTTTACTCTGATTCAAACCTTTTTGGAGCAAATGAAATAATGAATTTTACGATTTAAAATGCGACATGTGATAATGTGTTTCGAAATCCACGAGAGATATATAAATATACGAGTACATAATCAAAAAATTTGAATTTACAATAAAATATTTGTATCAGGTTAAATATTAAGTAACATATTTATATTAGGACAATTATATCGTCAAACGAAATGCTAATTATATCATCTCAATTACTGTTGTTAGTTCACGATTATTTTTAAAATTATATAATAATAATCCGCGCTCTACATGGAGATATGACACCCCGTTTCTAAAATGAATAACGCTATATTTTTTTAGAAATCAATTCGCAATTATCAATCACATTAGCTGTTTATCATGAAACATATACTTTTTTAATAGTCAATCCACCCACACTAAGATGGTTTATAGTTAAGGCATTAACATTGTGGAGGTTTAAAGACATTGTAGTTTGTTTTTATCAAATACTGTTTATTACACTTTTTGTAATGGTATAACCCTACAGGTTTCAAGGTTTTCAACTCATCATCAAGGGAGCACTAACAATACTGAATTATGTTCGAACTGGTACCGAAATACACGCTTCTAACAGTTAACATTCGGGCTGGGGACTGTGGGTGGAGGAAGGGGGGATACATCGGCGGTGAGCAGCGGCGAGATTCTTGGAATATGTGTGTTTGCCAGATGTTCACCCCTATGCACTGACTTAGACAAACATGTGCGGTACAAGTGTGCAGCCGACATCAATAAATCCATCGTCAAGTGCCAAGTGAATAATATCGCCCGGAAGGAACTAGCCACAGCTATGGACATCAAAAAGACTTTGAAAGACAATGATTTAATGTTCACCAAGACAGACAAAGGTTAATCCATAGTTATATTTCATACAAAGGATTATGAGGTAAAAGTTCTATATTTTCTGAAAAACAATAAATTAGTATTAAAAACCAGCCCTTTAAATTCTCTACAGACTGAAGTAAAATCCGGTCTTTAAAATTGTAACTCCATCATGAACCAACATTTTAAAAAGAATATGTGTATAATGAATTCACAAATACCTCAATAATATGGCTTAGCCAAATTACACAACAAACAATTTACCCATAAGACCTGTGGTTTCACATAACCAGGAACCAATCTATAAAATATGTAAGACTTGAAGAAGTTTGAAGTATTCCCAATTTCGGAATAAGGTGTTTCGGAGTACTTGAGATGTTTTAGTGCTTTGATTAAATCACTCAAGTCCTTAGTAATATATCTTTAAAATACGATCTATAATGATGGCGAGTTTGCTAAAACTGCTTGAGTTTTGATAAAAGAACTTCAACAAAACGAAAGTTTGCAGAAATAAGACATCGGACTAAGAAAAATAAATGTCAAATTTAAAAATTATTCTAACTTTTTAACATTTTTACAGTAATTTTGTAAGCCCAAAGACAATCCATTTGTTGTTTATTTTATCGCCAGACTAAGAAAATAAAAACATGGGAAGATATTTACCATAAGTAGCATTGTATTATATTATTTCCGAAACAATTTCTTTGAACACTTTTATTTTTTTAAATCCATTCAGAATACATTTTTCGTCTTGAGGAAAATAGTCCGTTTATGTTGTATATGATAAATACATTGTTATTTAATTATGTCTTTGAATAAATGAATTCAAATAGTAAATATTTTAAATTGCAGATAAACAGTATTGTCAAACATAAGGCAGTCACCCAATGGCACGATTTTATTTTCGAGCAACCACTAGTGCCATCTGTGGATGAATAACTGAGTTAACTAACAGCACATTCGACTATCTTCCGTAAAAGTTTTAAAGCTGGTTCATTCGTCATGACGTTACAATTGACGGTACCTTCTGAGTCTCGGTTGGAAAAGGAACAATGGAGCAACGTGCCAAAATTGTTTTAAATTTGGTAAAAGTGCCACAGAAACTTTTGAAATGATTCAAACTGTTTATGGTAGTGAAGTAATGCATCGCAAGAAAATTTTAAATGGTATGCAGGATTTCGTGATGGTAGAGAGAGCATTGAAGATGATCAACGGCCTGGACCATCATTGACAGTTCGAATTAAAGAAAATGTTCATAAAATGGCTGAAATTCTTCGAAATGATCGTTGTGCGTCTACTAGGCTCATTGGAATTCATAAATCCACTCTCCATCTCATTTTAATGGAAAATTTGGGCAAACGAAAGGTTTGTACTGACTGACGATCAAAAAGTTTCAGAGTGGAGCACTGCAGAGACATGAAAAGAGCGGCTGATATGGATCCAGACTTCATGTCTAGAATTGTAATAGGTGATGAAACATAGTGCTTTCAGTATGATTTACTTATATAGCGCCAGAGCTCGAAATGGAAGAGTCCACAATCTCCGAAACCGAAAAAAGTGTGTATGCAGAAGAGACGAAGCAAGACTCTGTTCACCGTTTTCTTTGATTCCAAAGGAATTATCCGGAAGGAATTCACCGGAAGGTGTTCATCATTTGACCTTCTGGTCAATTCCTTCCGGAATTGACCAGAAGGTCAAATGATGAACACCGATGTGTATTTGGGTGGTTTGAATCGTTTATGGGCCAGGATTCTCCGAGTTCGACCCGAATACTGGGAACAAGGGGCATGGACTTTGTTGCACGACAATGCACCGTCGCACAAAAGCAAGATTGTACGCAATTTCTTGCTCGACCCCCCCTTTCTCATGTTTTTGCCTGATTTGGCTCCATGCGACTTCTGGCTATTCCCGAAATTGAAATTGAGGATAAAAAAGAAAGCGTTTCGACACGATTTCAGACATTCAGAAGGCTTTGACTTGGAGGCGTTTCCCAAAAATAAGTTTCAGGAGTGCTTTAGAAAAGTTTACAGCCGCGTCCAGTATTGTATTGACTCACAAGGAGTGTATTTTGAATAAAAGATTATGTAAACTAATGAATAAAAGGTAATGTAAACTTAAAATTAACAATGTCTTGTATTTCATTTCCCGTCAGTCACCTTTCATATTGGGCAGACTATGTACGTATTATGTATGTAAATTAAAGTTCAGAATGCGTACAAATAAATATATAACAAATAATACAAATAAAAAGTGTTAATAAAAGTACAAACATTGACATGACTCATACGAAATTGCAATAACAGATCAGATCATAGGACCATCCAACAGACCAGGGCTTAGAAGGTCCACAGCCGTACCCTGCTCATGGAAGGATTTTTTAAAAGTAGAAGCAATCACGCAAATAAATATTAAAAAAGCAAACAATAAATGGATTTATAATAAATATATAAAAAACATGCATGGCGCTCCAGTTTTCCCAGTTCAAAAGTATCCAGACACAGAGCATTTTGAATAGATATAGAAGGTTATGGTATTTGTACATCTACTACACACATATTCAGAAAAATACATTCACAATAAAATAAGTCTTTCGTGTTCCTCGCGGGAAGCACAAACGCCTGTGATCTGACGACAATCCAAGTTTCAAATTACAAATACTTAAAAAGAATGACACAAAACCGGGATGAAAATGGAACTAAAATTTAAAATAATCTTTATTTTAGCGACATCTTTGAAAACCTTGTCAAATAATATATTAGTTTATGAGATATTGTTGAATAAACAGAGCGCCGAATTTTTTTGGTTTCTCAATATTTCCAGCTATCGCGTTAGTATACGTGACGCATACTGATGTTCGTAATGACCGCTCGTAATTACCTGTCGCGTATGGAGTCCTGCGTGGAGTCTCTCTTACGTAAATAAACATTACTAAATATTTTATTATATGTAATGACCTGTCGCCCTTCGAGTCCTGCGATGAGTCTCTCTTACGTAAATAAACATTACTAAATATTTTATATACGAGCAGCATTCAATCTGATTTTTTATTTCTTTTAAAATATTTTTAATTAGTGACTATATAATTGTGTATGGTTCGTTTAGTTATTGTCAGTTTTAAGTGTTTTGATTTCAAATTTGATATTTGTATTTGAAATCAATAAATTTTAAATTTTCTGTTTTATTATTTTTACACGTTAAAAATAATAAAACAGAAAATTATGGCTAAACATTATGGCTAAACGTGGTCTAAGTAAAGAAGAAATTGGCGATTACGTATGTGAACTTGGGTCAAATTACGGGTCAAGTGTTAGTGAAGACGATAATATTTCAAACCTTAGTGATGTTATTGATTCTGATAATGATGAAAATGTTGGATTTGGCGGCGAATCGTCTATAGAAACGTTTTCATCTTCGGTTATTTATAATTTTAACGCATTTTCAGGAGTGAATCCAGACATTACGTTTTCTGAAAACTCCACTGAACTTGACTATTTTAAACATTTTCTCAATGAAGATATAACTAGCAAAATTGTTGACGAAACGAATAGTTTTTATCAACATGAAATTAATAATAAAAGTTTTGGAGATAAATCAAGGATAAGAAGATGGTATGATACATTTATTTACGAAATGTACATATTTGTAGCAGTTACAATGTTAATGACGAGGAATCGTCATCTTACCATCGAGGAGCAGTAGTCAACAGATCCTCTTCTGCTGAGTCCTATTTTCGGACAAACAATGTCTAGGGATAGATGTGAGCTCATTTTACAGATGCTACATTTTAGTGACAACGCATCACAATCATCAGATAGACTGCATAAAATAAAAATTGTGATTGATTTTACTAGAAAAATATTTAAAGACACCTTCGCACCTTTTCAGAATCTCTGCATAGATGAAAGCATAATTGCTTTCAAAGGGCGCTTGGTTTTCAAACAATATATCCCGTCAAAATGGCATAGATTTGGAATAAAAATGTTTGTACTCTGTGACGTGATGACTGGATATATATTAGATTTCATTATTTATACAGGATCTCAAACTGAAATTGCCAATGAAATGGGACTCGGTATATCTGGTTCAGTGATCACAACTCTGTTAAATAATTATATCGGAAAAGGACACAGTTTGTTTTGTGATAACTGGTACAATAGCCCTGAACTCTTTAAACGATTATATAAAAACAAAACAAATGCTTGCGGAACAGTGCGTAAAAACCGAAAAGGCATGCCAAGGTTTAAAAAATTGAAAAAGGGAGAAGTGGAATTTTATAACAATAGAAAATTGCTGGCGATGAAATGGTGTGATCGGCGCGACGTGCACATGCTTACCACTCTTAATGACGATTCAAAAGATTGTACTGGAAAAGTAAACAGGTCAACCGGTGAAGCCATACAAAAACCCAAGTGCGTAATCGATTACAACAAAGGTATGGGTTTGGTAGACAAAGCGGACATGATGCGGATTAAGTTGCATGAGAAAGTCCATCCGAAGTGGATTAAGTTGCATGAGAAAGTCCGTCAAATGGTACAAGAATGTGTTTTTCCATGTAATAGATTTGCATCTGCTCAACGCCCATATTTTGTACAAACTTGTTACATCTAAATTGGTTAGTCTGGCTGAATTTCAGCTAGCTGTTATTCGGCAATTGATTGAGAAAAATTAAAAAAAAGTAATGCTCAACAAAGTTCAACGCCCCACAACTTCTGCTGACAACCCTACAAGATTTGTACCAAAAAAAATTTAAATCATGAAAAGATAAACATTCCATCTACGCCAAAGTGCAAAAATCTACGTCGAAGGTGTCATGTCTGTGTTAAAACTAAATTAAAGTGCGTAAAATGACTAAATATATGTGTTCTGAGTGCAATGTTCCGTTGTGTTTCCAACCATGCTTCAGGGCATACCACGAGAAAAATAAATATTGAAAAATAAACAATCTTGATTTTTATTTCATAAAAGTAAATAATTCTGAGTTAAGTACGAGTATTTCAATATAGACCAATAAATATGGTGTGAACAGAGTGTAGTGTTTGTGTTTGTGAAGTAAAAAACTATTATAGTGTTTGTGAAGTAAAAAACACTTCATAATTCATATCCTTGAGCCCATACTGGACGTATCATTCGTCTCGTCCCAGTGCAGTGCTCTTCACACGCACACGCATATATGCATTTGATTGGGTGAGTGTAATGAATCATTGCTTTGATCGTAGCATTCCTTTGTTTATTTTACGTAACGTTTAGTTTATCTCCTTTATTTAATGAGTCTCCTTAAGAGTAATGACTATTATTTATTATCAGAAAATTACTTGAGTGTCATGTTTACTTGGTGTTGTAATCAAATATCAGTGGTTCTAAACAAAATACGCGTTTAAACTTAGAAATTAAAAAACGCCGAATTTGTGCCGCGCACAGGATTCGTGGAATTTGATTTTTAACGCGGTGAACAGATTAAAATATAGATTGTTGATAGAATCATGGAAAACTCATTGATTATTTTTGGACATTAAAAAAAAAATATTTGATAAAATGACTCATAAAACCTTATAATGAAGAGAAGACCATTCTGAATTAAAAATATTCTCGAGTCACAGAATCCTTGGAAACCCAGTACCTTTGACAACATTACATGAATCCCTTTTCTTAAAATCAATGTAAAACAATGGTAATAAATTTACTCGGAAGAGGAGATTCAGAAAAAAAGTTACCGTACAATATTTAGTAAATAGTCAGCTCGTCCATTTTCGTCGTGCTTCTCGTCTTGGAGCCTTTTTTCTTGCCTCAACCACTACTTTCTGTGAGGAATTCCTACTCGCACATTAATGGACTTCAAACTCAGATGAAAGAATACATAGTATTCTTTCATCTGAGTTGGATGCCCAAATTCTATGGACACA
This sequence comes from Odontocerum albicorne, assembly GCA_949825065.1. NCBI lineage: Eukaryota > Metazoa > Arthropoda > Insecta > Trichoptera > Odontoceridae > Odontocerum > Odontocerum albicorne. Next base: position 21,250,504 of record OX463843.1, on the reverse strand, counting down.
CAGTACTTACTTTGAACAATTTTGATTTTAGAAAGGAGAGAAAAACAATAAACAATTTTGATTATATAATATAAATTGGTTACTATCCATCTGAATTAAACCATTCCGGTAAATATAATTTTGATAAATACTTGTATGTTATGTTAAACAATAAAAATAAACTGAGATTAAAATGAAGGGATCATTAAATTGGAAGATGTTTTTTGTTCGAGAGAGAAAGAAGTTTCATTAAGACTGAATTGTAAGTAGATCAAGTTGACTGCAAATTTAATTGTAATAATTATGTCAAACTTTACGAATAATCTTTTGTTTTATACATTTCGTTGTTTCTAATACTTAATCATATTATGACATTCTGCACGTTGATTAATACGTTTATATAATAAATATATTATATACTACTTTACACGAGTTTTCCAATTAGTAACGAAAATTCATCTTTATACGAGTAGTAGAATTGTGAGCGTTTCGGTTTAATATATAAAACGTTTACTATAAGTTCTTTGTGAAAAAAATCGCTTGTCCACTCTTATACGTATCGTTCTTCTCTAGAGATCGTTTCCATTTTACCCCTTTAAAACTGTACTATACTATATATGGTTAATACTGTACGTTATATTAAATCTATGGTTTTGTATTTAAACTTTGTTTCAACTTTGAACTTGAATGCAATTAAATAAGTGAATAATTTAAGAATAATGTTAACATATTTTTGTATATAGCAATCAACATTTAAGGTAGAATTCTTGATCTTTTAACGTCGCGTGGAAGGGAAAACTATTTGACCAAGTCATTTATATGGTTATCAAATATTTTATGATCTTATTCAATTATCATATAGCTACTAATAGGAAAAGTGATTTAATTTGTTAGAAAGACTGTTAATTCTCATGGCCATAAAATATCGAAACGCTGACGGAATGCTGATAGGAAGAAAGATACTCTCCTCCATATAAACTAATTACAAATCATTGGAAAAGTGGATGAACGAGCAAAATTACATATTATTCTAGTTTAAGTCTTAGATCAACATTTTATATGTGAAGAATAAATGTATTTATATAAAACTTTTTTGATTTGGCGTATTTGAATGTTTATATACATATTCGATGGCATGTAACATATGTATGATAAATCAACGACGGTTTCGATATGATAGGCTGTAACATATGAATTGTCATTTTTCTACGTGACAATATAAAATATTATAAATTTTCATAGATTAGATTTTTTAATCGAAATAAGCTCCATCTGTTATTACTTTTTTTCCAACATCAAATTAACGCATATATCTCACTTTTATAAGAATCTTAATTTTTAGGAGTTTTCAACATTTTAAAGTCTTTTTACACTTCTTGATTTATGTATACTTGAGTGCGTAGAAATACTTCTAGATAGTAAAAACATATGATAATCTGTTGGTGATAATCCGGATTATATATGGTGATAAGTTCGGATTATATATATATATATATAATATATATATATATATATATATATATATATATATATATATATATATATATATATATATATATATATATATATATATATATATATATATAATATATATTATATATATATTATATATATATATTATATATATATATATATATATATATATATATATATATATATATATATATATATATATATATATATAAATATATATATATATATATATATATAAATATATATATATATATATATATATATATATATATATATATATATATAATATATATATATATATATAGATATATATATATATATATATATATATATATATATATATATATATATATATATATATATATATATATATATATATATATTATATATATATATATATATATATATATATAT